>JAJNMX010000010.1:0-600000 GCA_022577645.1 Clavispora santaluciae
GATTTTTGTCTCAAAAAGCAAGAAATTCGGCCGAAAACCAGTGCAGCGGGAAAGGGGATATTTATACTTGGTGCCGCATACAGTGGACGAAAACAGTCTGCTTGATTCGATTGGAAAAAAAAAAAATGGCACATCCGAGGGTGCGAAGACTGCGCCTTAATTATTTTGTATGGTCCAAGAAACACACACAATTAATATCCGAGGGCTGTTCGACTGTATATATGCTCTCGGCGGCGCATCTAACCGCGGACAACCAGCAACGTTTCCTGAAACCAAAACACAATCATGTCGCCATCAGCGCAATCACACATAAACATCAAATGATACCGATATCCACCGTAATGCAACAACCCCTCAAAAATCTATCTAAGGAAAAGCAGAAAAACCTTCATATCTATGCTATGACCTTGACATGGTTTATGCAAATTTATGAATATAAAATATGTGACCTGGTGTTTATTGACCCAGATTCAGTTTGCGGGGATTCATCTTCTGGCAATTATGCAAAAGTAAACATAACATGTGCCCGGTTAAAATTGTGTTGAGGGGGCACTCCCACGCATTATTGGTAGTCCCGGATCAAAACAGAGGTCGAGTATAGGTGTTTATATGTAGGATCTAAGTTTTGACACCGTCCACTAACTTCTCCATATATGGTAATGCCTTCACAGAAACCGAGGGCCTCAATATTATATGCACACTGTTAGACTCTATCGGTAATTACGGATGTATGCAGAGTAGTCCATATGGTGTATGAGGAGCAGAGTCAGCTGATCAGAAGACATGACATCTTACACTACAGAGGTAAAATTAGGCTTGAAAGATCTTACTTTGTTTCTTTTCTCAACTTTCAGGTGTTACTTCCGACGGCCTCCTCTCTGATGATCAGGAAAAAAAATTGCGACGCATGCCGCAATTAGAGTTTATGGATTGTCTCAAAGTGCCGGAGTAAAAAGGTCATCTAGGACTATGGACGATCATACCCTAACTCAAGGGTTAAGTCGATGAATTACTGACAGAGCCGAGTCGTGAGTCCATCGCTTTTGCTACACCTATTCATGCTGCAATTTCATCATCTACCTATAAATACTAACGCGCAAATTAGCCCCACATGCATGGGCGTATTGTGTAAACCTTCCCGAAGTATTTGCGGTATCGCCAATTCATTGAATCAATAAAATAATATTAAAGTGAACAATATAGCTAAATTTAAATCATGACTAGATCATCGGCTGCTGAAAAATGCTGTCTTTAAGCTTTCTCAGCCAATTCTTCCAACAATTTGAAGTCACGCTGTTCGACTGACCCATTGCCGGGCAATCTAGTAGAGCCCATCAAGAAGATGTCAACCTCTCTGGCACACTGTCTACCTTCTTGGATACCCCAAACAACCAAAGATTGGCCCCTTCTGCAGTCACCAGCAGCGAACACATTCTCGTCCGCAGAAACTCTGTAGCCACTAGGGTCAGCAGTGCCAATAGTACCTCTGTTGGTCTTCTTCACCTCAAGCTTGTCAGCGTCAGGGCCAACGAAACCCATTGACAACAAGACAACCTCGGCAGGGAAGAACTCCTCGGATCCGGGAACTTCGGCCATTTGCCAAGCACCAGAGTCGGAGCGCTTCCACTCAACTCTCACGGTGTTGATACCTTTAACATTGCCCTCCTCGTCTCCGACAAACTCCTTAGACAAGATAGAGTACTCACGTGGGTCTTTGCCGTAATGGGTCGTGACCTCAGTGTGACCGTAGTCAACTCTGAACACTCTTGGCCATTGGGGCCATGGGTTGTCCTTTGGTCTAGCACTAGGTGGGAGTGGCAATAACTCAAAGTTGGTGACCGACTTAGCGCCATGTCTGGTTGAAGTACCCAAACAGTCATTACCAGTGTCACCACCACCAATAACGACCACGTTCTTACCGTTAAGAGTCTTTCTAATCTCTTCCAAGGATCCTTCCAACAAAGCCTTCGTGTTAGAGTGTAACAACTTCATCGCAAAGTCAATGTTGTTCAATTCACGACCTGGGATTCTCAAGTCTCTTGGAATAGTAGAACCGACAGCAAAAATGACTGCATCATTGGCTGCCTTCAATTCTTCGGCGGTGATGTCTTCGCCCACAGTAGTGTTGCAAATGAACTCGACACCCTCAGCGGCCAACAAGTCTGTTCTTCTCTTGACAATACGCTTGTCCAACTTCATGTTTGGAATACCATACATTAACAAACCACCAGGTCTGTCGGCCCTTTCATAAACCTTAACAGAATGGCCCGCTCTGTTCAACTGGTCAGCGGCAGCTAATCCAGATGGACCAGAACCAATGATAGCAACAGTCTTGCCAGTTCTGTGTTGAGGAGGATTAGGCTTGATCCAGCCTTCTTCAAAAGCATGGTCAATGATAGCACACTCAACAGATTTGATGTTAACAGGATCATCGTTAATTCCAACGACACAAGCGCCGTTACATGGGGCTGGACAAATTCTTCCTGTAAATTCAGGGAAATTGTTCGTCATCAATAATCTCTGCAAAGCATCTTGCCATCTGTCCTTAAATACCAATTCATTCCATTTTGGAATAACGTTGGAAATAGGACAGCCAGTGTCAGAGGTACAGAATGGTACACCACAGTCCATACATCTTGCGGTTTCCACCTTCAACTCCTCCTTAGTCAATCTTGAGGTCATTTCATTCCAGTCCTTGGTTCTTTCCTTTGCTGGTCTGTATTTTTCATTTCTTCTCTTGTACTTCATGAAGCCGAAAGTTTTATCTAACTTAGCAACAGCCTTCTTGGCGACTTCGGTGTCCTTGATAGTATCTTCAACGTCTAAAACCTTTGGTTCGTGAGCACCATTCTTGGCAGCATGGACATGACCTCTCTTGATCTTGGCCGCTTCACCATTTGTAGCATCGTTTTCTGGATCTTCCTTAATCGACTTCAAGAAATTGTTCAATTCATTCTTCTTGGCCTCTTCTTGCAATTGCTTCTCCTTCTCAAGGACCTTCTTGTAGTCGTGTGGTAAAACCTTCACAAATCTAGGTAAGATTCTGTTGAAATCATTCAAGATGTTGTCAGAAACCTCGGAGCCAGTGTAATGGCGATGGTCTTCGATCAAACCTCTCAAGAATGCAATCTCAGTTGGGTCACTGACGCTAGATAACTCGACAGTTTCACTGTTGACCTTGGTGGAAAAATCTTGAGCCATGTCCAAAACGTATGCAATACCACCACACATACCAGCGGCAAAATTGCGACCGGTTGAACCTAACACCACAACTCTACCACCAGACATGTACTCACATCCATGGTCACCGGTACCTTCGGTAACAATAACTGCACCGGAGTTTCTCACAGCAAATCTCTCCGCAGCAATACCTCTAATGAAAGCCGTACCAGAAGTGGCACCAAAGAATGCTGTGTTACCAGCAATTATTTGGTCTTCCGCCTTGAATTTCGATTCCTTAGGAGGGTATACAATGATTCTTCCACCAGACAAACCCTTGCCGATATAATCGTTGGCATCACCTTCCAATTCCAATGTAATTCCAGAAGCCAAGAAAGCACCAAAAGATTGACCAGCCGATCCCTTCACGTTAACGTGAATCGTATCATGTGGCAAGCCTTGCTCTCCAAAAATCTTGGACACTCTGTAGGACAAAGTAGTACCCAATGAGCGATCAGTATTGACAACATTACAGTCAATAGTAACTGGCAATCCCTTGGACAATGTCATCTCAGACTCGTCGATCAATTTGTTGTCGAGTCTCACGTGTAACTTGTGATCTTGCTTTCTCACGCAGTAAGTCGCAACTCCTGGTCTAATTGTGTGAGCTGGAGTCAAGATTGGAGACAAATCAATGTTTGCATTCTTGGTATTTCTCAAGTCATCTCTGACTCTCAAGAATTCAGTCTTACCCACCATTTCGTTGATAGTACGGAAGCCCAACTTGGCCATGTACTGTCTCAACTCATTGGCGATGTAGTAAAAGAAGTTGATAACCGCTTCTGGTGTACCCTTGAATTTCTTTCTGAGCTCAGGGTCTTGAGTAGCAATACCAACTGGGCAAGAGTTAAGATGGCATTTCTTCATCATGATGCAACCCATAGCGATCAATGGAGTAGTAGCGAACCCCCATTCTTCAGCACCAAGCAAACATGCAATGGCAACATCACGGCCGGTACGAAGCTGGCCATCAGTTTGCAAAATAACTCTTCCTCTCAAATCGTTCAAAACCAAGGTTTGGTGAGACTCAGCAAGGCCCAATTCCCATGGCAAACCTGCGTATTTGACAGAGGTCCACTTGGCAGCACCAGTACCACCATCACCACCAGACACCAAGATGTTCTCTGAGCCAGCCTTAGCAACACCGGCGGCCACAATACCTACACCAACTTCAGACACCAATTTCACAGAAGTTCTGGCTCTAGGGTTGGAACATTTCAAATCGTACAACAACTGCTTCAAGTCTTCAATCGAGTAAATGTCGTGATGTGGAGGAGGAGAAATCAAACCCACACCTGGAGTAGAGTGTCTAGTTTTTCCAATTGACTCGGAAACCTTATGACCAGGTAATTCGCCACCTTCACCTGGCTTGGCACCCTGTGCCATTTTGATTTGCAACTCATCTGCATCAGCCAAATAGAAGGAAGTTACACCAAAACGGCCAGAAGCGATCTGCTTAATAGATGATCTCATAGTGTCACCATTAGCACTTACTTGAGATCTAGCAGGATCCTCTCCACCTTCACCAGTATTCGACTTACCACCTAATCTATTCATAGCAACCGCAATTGTAGAGTGTGCTTCCATAGAAATAGAACCGTAAGACATAGCACCCGTGAAGAATCTTCTAACAATCTCAGTCCATGGCTCGACCTGGTCGATTGGAACAGGGTTGCTCGCCTCGAAGTCAAAGTCCAATAAACCTCTCAATGTACAATTCTTGATAGCTTCATATTCCTTCTTGGAGTAAGCCTCGTATGCCTTCTCGTTCTTGTTCTTAACTGCGTCTTGCATAGAAGCGATGGCCGCAGGGTCGTTGACATGCTTCTCGCCACCATCTCTCCAGTGGTACTCACCGGTTTCTGGTAAGGCGATTGGCTTTATTGTCTCTCTAGTAGGATATCCTCTCTCGTGCATGGAGAAAGCATCTTGGGCGATGTATTCGAAGGTGATACCCTTGATTCTGGAAGCAGTACCAGCAAAACATCTATCGATAACTGAGTTGTCAATACCCAAAGCTTCGAAAATTTGAGCACCCTTGTAAGACGCCAAAGTGGAGATACCCATCTTGGACATGACCTTCAAGATTCCTGAATTAACAGCATATCTGTAGTTAGCAACTATCTTCTCATTGGAGAATGAAACCTTAAGCAATCCTTCATCTCTCATCTTACATAAAGTTTCAATCGCCAAATATGGATTAATACCATCAGCACCATAGCCAACCAAACAGCACGCATGGTGAACTTCTCTGGCCTCCGCCGTCTCAACGATGATAGCCACCTTGGAACGTTGCTTTTGTCTCACCAAATGGTGGTGAACAGCACCGGTAGCGATCAAAGCTGAAATAGGAATACGGTTGAAAGATGTAGCTCTGTCACTCAAAACAATGATCTTCTTGTTGTTGGAGATCGCCTTAGAAGCTTCTTGGCAAACCTCTTCAATTTTGCTGATGTATCCTTGAATACCTTCGGATCTGTCAAAAGTAGTGTCAATAGTAGCCAAAGACCATGATGGGTATACCTTCTCGATGTTCTTGATGGCGTTCAACTCGCTTGACGAAACGATCGGAGATTTCAAGAGCAACCTGTTACATTGACTAGGCTTCATCTCCAACAAGTTACCTTGAGGACCAACGTAGCACTCCAATGACATAACGATTTCTTCTCGAATTGGATCAATTGGAGGGTTTGTAACTTGAGCAAACAATTGACGGAAGTACTCGTACAACAATCTTGGTTGTTCGGATATGCAAGCCAAAGCGGCATCGTTACCCATAGAGCCCAACGCCTCCTTTCCTTCGGCCATGGGTGCCAAAATGACATTCATTTGCTCGTGAGAATAACCAAAAGCAATTAATCTTGGGTCGGTCTGAACAGACTTTCCATACGATGCTTTCAAATGGAAGTCGTCCAAATCCACTTCTCTGGCAGACAACTTAGCAACTAAGTCATCAATAGTTATCATGTTTGCCGTGACCCAAGACTTAAAGTCGAATCTGGAGGCAACCGAACTCTTCAATTCACGATCATCCACGATTCTACCCTCCTTTGTGTCGACCAACAACATTCTACCGGGTTGCAATCTACCCTTTTGCAAAACAATCTCTGGGGCAACGTCAATAACACCAACCTCTGACGCACAGATTATTCTTTCGTCAGCGGTGACGTAGTAACGACAAGGTCTCAAACCGTTTCTGTCCAAGTTAGCACCACAGTATCTGTCATCAGCAAACGTAAACAAAGCTGGACCATCCCATGGTTCCATCAAACACGCAGCCCATTCATAGAAGGCTTTCTTTTTCATGTCAATATTCTTATCATTTTGCCAAGCCTCTGGAATCATTGTCATCACAGCTTCAGGTAAAGACAAAACGCCATTAATGACCAACAATTCTAAGACATTGTCGAAGGCAGCCGAGTCGGAACCTCCTTCTTCGATGATAGGGAACAACTTTTCCAATTCTTCTCCAAACAATTCAGAAGACATCACACCCTCTTTGGCTCTCATCCAGTTTTTGTTTCCTCTCAATGTGTTGATTTCACCATTGTGAGCGGCAATTCTCAAAGGTTGGGCTCTATCCCAAGATGGGAAAGTGTTAGTAGAGAAACGAGAGTGGACGAGAGCAAAGTGAGCTTCGTATTCAGCATTCACCAAGTCGTAGTAATAGGCATAGACTTGATTTGGGGCCAATTGACCCTTGTAAACAATGGTCTTTGAAGACAAGGAGCAAATGTAAAACCAGTTGTGTAAGCCAATGGTGTGGGTGGATTGCTTTCTCAAAATAAACATTTTCTTTTCAAAGTCCTTCTTATACTTGCCTTCGAATTCGTCAGCAGAGATCTCGCTACCGTAAGTTTCAGCAAGAACGACAGCTGGCTGCAAAATGTAAGGCTCTCTCGATAAGGAGGCAGGTCCCAAAATGCTAGAGTCATGAGGAACCTCTCTCCAACCCAAAACCTTCAATCCTAAGGATGTAGCAATTCTCTCAAAGGTTTGCTTAGATTTTTCGAAAACAGTCTCATCCTTTTTAAAGAATACGTTACCGGTACCGTATTGGCCCAATGGAGGCAAGTCCACGTCGCAGTGATACTTGAACTCTCTGACCAAAAATTTATGGGGAATGGAAGACAACAAACCAGCACCGTCACCATCTTTTGGATTCAACTCACCACCTCTGTGAGTCATATTGCAAAGTAAGCTTTTCGCATCAGAGACAATTTTATGAGATGTTTGTCCTCTAAGATGGCATGTGAAACCGACGCCACAGGCATCTTTTTCGTTTTCAGGGTTATATAAACCCTTGGCTACAGGTAATGCAGCGGCCCAGGATGAGTTTTCTGGAACTTCATCGTAATTGTACACATTCACGTTTTCAAACTCCTTTTGTGGCAAGTAGGAACCCATGATAGCTTGATATGGTTAGTAACTGAGGATCCATGACAGGAGGTATTCTGTGCTTTACATACGACTATGAGTAGGCAATTGGTTGGTAAAGATATCTGGTTTTCTCAAGCGTGTGGTTCTTTGTTCTGAAAACGAAATATGCTTTCAGGTTTTATAAATTTCAGTTGGAAAGTGTAGCTATTCAAGGAGTGTTGAACAAGGGGGTACACACGGCTCAGTCCACACTGCTTTTTTGTGAAATGAAACGCCGAACTCAGAAGCAAGAAAAGTTAGAAAGCAAAAAAAAAAAAAAATTTTTTCAAAAAATTGGGATAGAGGAGTAGTAATTAAACCAAAAAAAAAATCGGAATTCCTGAATAGGGCCGAAGTTGGTGTACGATTTGACTACTCACTGGATATCTTACCTGCACATTGTTTGTGAATTTCTCAACCGGGCCAATCAGCGTTTATTTGAAGGTCATGTGCTGCGTTATCAAAATCGCGTACAGTCGGCGAAGGACTGCACCGAGGTAATCTTTTCGCTGATGTTGCGGGTATCTCCACCGGTATTCGCCGATGCGGGGTGAGTTCCGTCCAGGTGACTACATGAGTCAAGAAAAAGAGTTTTAAACAAACTTTTCCTTAACGTAGAAAAAAACTCTTTTTGTAATCAGATGATTGAAAATAACCCATGTAAAGTCATAGTAAGACATATTAACAGCCTCATAAATCATTTGTGGCCACGATATGTCGAATTAAGGAAATATTTCCACTCCTATGTGCCGGTTAAGTCCGAACATCTCCTCTTTCCCTCGCCATTTTGGTTCCTGTATTTAATGTCTATAACTACTGTTCGGGAATGGAACAAATTGGGGCTGGAGTTAAGGCCCTTTTTCCTCAATGTGCAAAGAATTATAGATGTAAGTCATAATTGTTGCAATTTACAATGACAGCTCTCCTGGGCCTTTATAACGATTGTCGAGCCTGAAATTTCATGAAATGAAATTTTCTTTCTTCATGCGGAACCACTTTCCATTTCTGTATAAAATTTGCACAAAATGACAGTTAAAAAAATGCAAATCCTATATTACAAAACTAAAAATCAGTAAACAACAACAATCGATGATAAACGGCTAATAATTCAGAAGAGAAAACCAAACTCTATCTATATATGTTTTCGACGTTTACTTAGGTTGTGATTTCAGAAGTGTAAATATACAACTCTCGCTATAACCCACACATGCCCATGGTCTGCACAATGACACTCTCGTATTGTACGAAAGAGTGGACAATACCTTAAAGACCACATATTAATACTTAGAGTAGTACAAAATTAGGATCTCGACAGAGATTTAAGAGCATGATATGCCAATGCACCAAAGGAATGTTTGTCAAAAAAATTGAGTCGTGCTTGCTCAACCAGAAATGATCACTGGCATTGCCGATGGCAACATTTTCACCATGTCATAATCCAAAAATTTCACGTAAAGGAAACTTCAGTTGAAGTTCAGACTATTAGACGAATTCCCTCCAGATGGGTAACAGATGAAAACTGCTTAGCCGATTCTTCATAGAATGAACCATTTGTAAAGTCATCGAGTCACGTGCCACACAAGCTATTTTTCTTAACCCAAGCGTGGTGTCTACAATCCCATCATCCCCACCATGACAGATTCAGTACAGCAAGCTGCATTCCCGCCCGATGTCTTGGCAAGGATTGCACCTGATATTTCCCTCCAGCGGCATTTGCTGCTCGGAATCCGTCCTTGCTTGCGTAGGTTTGATGAATTTCGTCCATTGTTGGCCACAACCGGCAGCCTCAATAGTTACGGCCCAAACTTGGTTATGGGACTGTCCACAGTGAAAAATGGGGATACCCACATATTGTGTGAAATAACTTTGGGTATTTCCGAGCTGAATAACCCAGATGAGCTCCTTGGATCTAGATCCGAGAGCGCAATGTATTCATCTGTGTATCCAGTTGTTGAAGTTGCCCGCGGGAGAAGTGGAGCTCCTAGCGATGAAGAGATGATACTCTCGCAAAAACTTTATAACCATGTACTTCATCTGCATGTGTTGCCCCTGAGCAGCCTTCGAATGGTGCCGGGATATCAAATCGTCGATGAAACCGACGGCTCCACTTCGATTGTTTACCCTGACGACTCTACTATGAACCTGGCTGATTTGGAGACTCTCAGCAGTACTATAAACATCACGAAGAAGGATTTTAAGTTCGTTTTGTATGCTCATATCAAGGTCTTTTCTCGTTCTGGTCCGTTATTCGATGCTGTTCATTATTCCTTGATGCAAGCATTGCAAGACATTAGGTTACCTCGCATTTACATGGCAGATTCAGGAGTTGATCCCAATATTAAGGTACCTGTGAGATCAAGAGGTAACTTTGGGCACTTGAACCAGTCATCGGGATTGTTTAACATAGATTCCAATTGGGCACTTGCGCAGCCTCTTAAGCTTGTACAGGAAGACATTGGCATCTCTTCGAGCTTTGGGCTAATAGAAATGGAAGAAGAAAAAAATCAATCTGTTCTTTTGGCAGACTTGGAGGGAGAAGCCGAAGAGTTCTGCTCTGAGTCCAAGATTACTGTTGTTGGTACAGGAAAAAAACTTAAGCAAGTTAGCATGATTGGCGGTGGAGCTAATATCACATTGGAATCGATCAAGAAAGCTCTTGATATTTCGAGGGGCAGGGTGAGTGCTTTAACAAAATAATTTGGTATTTATGTGTATTAAGTTTTAATGGATATATTTTTTCTATCTTGTTTGAGCACACAGTCAAACCACTCAGCCATACTTCTCTTCTTCCGAGGAGGCCCTGGGTGATGTAAAGTTGGATGTTGAAGAGGAATAATTCAAGTTGATATTCACTGAGCGGGGCAGATCGGATCCTTTAGATATAAGCCTTTGCTTACGTTGATTTTCAAACTTCATATTCTGTTCTGTGACAGGGGATCGAGATTTTTTCGAAGTAGGCTTTAAAGTCTCGTGTTCGCTGTCGACTTCGTAAAGATTATCTTCTTCGTTCTTTTCATCAAAACCAGCCTTTTCATTTTCCTCGTATTCTGTTTCGTTTCGTTCGTGCAAATTGTAAGCTTCGATTTCTTCCATTACTTGAAGCAGCAGCTCTTTAAGAGCCTTTAGCTTACTTTCAAATTCTCCACGTCCTTTAGCAAGGAGATCCCTCACCGTAGCTCCACCAGAAAATTCCTCAGCACTCCTCTTCTTGTAGAATAGCAAGTAAGCTGCACCAGTAACACACTCTTTCGGGTCTTCTAAATGAGTGACTCGGCCATCGTTGAAATAATACCATTTCCCATCTCTAAAATTCTTAACGGTAGCAGTATAATGACCACCGCCTAATCCTCCATAATGGTTGTCAACCCCTATCAAATCATAAACGAGCGAGCCTTCCCCTGTTTGACTTGAAGATACAAAATCAGTAATATCCAATCCTTCTATAGGAAAGTCAACAACCATATTAATCTTGTCACTTAAAGATCTGGAACTTTGAAAACGCTTCAAATGAATAGTCAATATATCACCAGTGGACCAAACTTGAATAGTCTTAGTAGCTCTCCTATGGTCTTTACACTTTGGACAATACCACAAATCTTGGTCCCCTAAAACTTCGGGGGTGCTGAAATTCTTTAAGCAGTCATTTAGAGAAATTGTTGCCTTCTGCTGAGCTACAAGCTTGCGCTTATTCTCTTCTAACTCCGGATTAGAAATGTAGCTAATTTCTTCCCATGCTCTTTTACTTGCACTTGAAAAATGGCGACCATAGGAATCTCTATCCCACTCGATCACTAGGAGATCGTTTCCATCTATAGAAACTGGATCCATTTTACTTTCGAAATCCGTTTGGGTTTCTAAGACGCTAGCAGGATAACTTGAGTGTCCTGCAGGGGCTAGGTTATCAACAGATGAAAATATGCCATGGAGATTATCCCAATTAGTTTCAGTATCCGTATTTTCTCCAGGCAGGCGCTGTTCATCATCGTTCATAAGGTAGGATTTGCATTCATCAACTTCATCAACTTCATCTTCGCTTAAAACTTTTTTGATGCTTTCTCTATTCAGATAGTCATCTTCAATTATATCCACGGCAGACCCACTATCAGAGATATTCAGCTCTGACCCAGATTTCAACGATATACTAGTATGGAGTGGCTTAGGAAGGCGTTCACTCAACATTGGCAAGCTTCCGAATTGAGGTCTTCCAAGAGGAATTCTCAAAACATTATGACTATTGCCTGGTTCAGGGAATCCCAGCTCAGCTCCAATATTCCTTCGAAGATTTGAAGTGGGTTTAGTAACTCCTTCCCTATAATATCTTATTTCATAACAGAATAATTCGTTACCAGAATCGACATTTGAAGTAGCGCCATCAGGATGATCATCCAAAATATCTAATGGCTTCTCAGGAGTTGGATCTTCAATTCCCACATCTGATCCATCCGCCATAATCGAGTCCGTGTCTGGGAGTCGTGAAAGCTCGACAGGCAATATTGGACCAAGTCCAGGTTTGTTAGCGCAAAGAACATTGGCAACCTCAGAAACCTTTTTCGCAATTAATTCGTAATCAGCACACTCGTTTTCAGCATCTAAAACAATGAATAGGGGAACACCGAAGGGTTCTGTGATGTTGTACGATTTGTCCTCTTCCAGAGTCGTGTTGATAATAGGTACTATCCTGTCTAACTCATTGTGAGGTATAATGTAAACAAAAATGTCATCGCTGTCACTAATAATTTCTGTTACCGGCAAAAAAGATTGCCTATAGTTTTCTTCCTGGAAATTCTTGTAAAAGAAATTACGGAAGATCTCGAAAAGAAACAAAAACTCCAGAGGGGCCAGCAAATGCTGGCTTAAGTATGCCACCAAATCTGAATATGTTGAAGTCTTGGAGAGCTCAACTTCAAGCTTCATAATAGGGATATCTAAATATGTTCCGCTCAAATCAACAATCGTGAATTCATGGTACCATTTCTTGTTCACTGGCAAGGGTAAGGTCAAATCATTGAATGGGTCAAAAGTCACAGACTTTTTAGAACATACTGGACATAACAAAGTAGACTGATACATTCCAGTAAAAAGATCAACGATTACAGAGTCATTTCGTTTTTTGTGCAACTCCCAGCACTGACTAGCTAAATCCACAATAGCACTAGGATTATCGACATCCTCATCCTTTAATTCTGGTTTTTCACAATAGGGCTTGTTTTGAATCCGGTTAAGGTCTTCGTGAAGAGCATCTAATAGCCAGCTTAGAAATTCTTGAGAATCCTGTTGTTGATAACCGTGGAACATTGAGGAATAGCGGCCAATAGTGTATTTGAACTCTCTAGGCGTCACCAGCGTTGCTGCGGCTCCCGAATAGTCGAACAACTTGTGAAGTAAGTTTGAAAATGCTACAGCAACGTCACCCAGATTTCCCAATGGGTTGGTTCTGTTTAACTCCTTTTCAAACAAGTCATAAAGGAAATAATAATTTATCTCAGGGATATGCACAAGGCACTGTAAAGCTGAGTTCATGTAACACGTATTACCGAGGTTGGATAATCCTAAGTTTCCACCTGTCGTCATAACTTTTTCAAGGTCAAGCAGAGCGGGATTCATGGCAGAAAGGGCTTGGTCCATTAGGAAACTTTTACTAACCTTATCTAAAGGTTCGACAACCAAATGGAGCCTTGAAGAACGTATACCCTGACTTTGTAACAGACAATTCAAGATGCGTGGAGTCACGATCTTTTTGCGTTGGATCTTGTTGGTAAATACAGACAACAGGATGGTAGCAGGTAGTTCCTCCACATTGTCAGTTGTTATAAACCAAAGTCTCATACTGCCCTTCTTGTCCTTATGCATATGGGATTCAATAATATTCATCAAATCGCTGAACGTCTTCGTTTGAGAAAGCAGAAACGCATACTTAGAATGCGCTTCGTGCCCCGTTAGTTGATATGATGGCTTATTTGTTGGACCATTCTTTGTAAGAAGATGAACAAGAAAGTAAGGTGGAAATCTCTCTAGCACGGAGTTGCCTTGTTCGTCTTTCAAGACATGCCGTATCACCGGTTCACCGATCAGTCCAAAGCACGAACGGAGCAGAGAATATAGTTCAGACGATATAAACGCGGAAGGAACAGGCTCTTCAGTTTCTGGGAACATATTTCCACTACCGTCGATTATAGCAGTGTTATCAACGGGGCCCAAGGATGAAACCATATGTTGCACTGATTGGAATGAAGAGTTTAGGGCACCAAAAAGAAAGTCCCGGGATACTACCAACGATTCTTCACCATTTAAAAACGTTGATTTAAACAAATTGCGCCAATTGCATTGAAGACGAGCCACCTCAACACTGTCATCTTCCAGTGGGTGAGATGCGTTAGGTTCAGTACGCTGCAGCCCAGTGTGCTCTTCAGATGAGATTTCAGACTTAACTTCAGGAGACTCTTGGGGAGCTGTTAGAGCAGATAGAGTCTTCTCGTCTCTCATCTTATTGGAACTCTGTGGCTATAAGCGATTTCTTCTATGTATATGAAGTACTGGAGTTGACAGATCCACTTGGGCGCGAGGAAGACAGCCCTGCACCGAACACGAGAAGAAGATTGGACCTAATTATATCCCGCGAGACGGCTGAACCACTGTAGTAATTGAACATACACTCTCAATATAACACGCCAATGTCAAAACTTTAAATAATTTCTTTTGACATAATCAGATCATGTATATTATTAATTCAAATTTAACTTATTACGAGGAGTATCCATCTTCCTTCCCCCCGAGAATGCAGGATTATGGGATGTAGAGGTACTTCAGCGAGACAGACTAGAAACACGCTGTGCATCAATCACATTCGTCAGCCTTCGTCAATTGCTTGTATTGACGAGTGCATTAACCAGTCTGTAAATTTTAAACAAACACATTCAGAGTTTTAAGTGGGTTGGAGAAATTTACAGCATATATCTCCACCTCCGTTCAGGCCAGGGGAAGGTTTTGTCCATTGCTGGAGGTCTATATGCACGTGATAGATAGGCACAAGAACGCGCGGCCCTTTGATCTTACTCTCACTCTGTATATCACAATAGGGTTATATCTTTCAAAGATTCAGTATTGACCATATGGGTCTATGATTTTGGATTTTTCATCGTAAAATGTAAATTTCATAATGTGAAAGAGAATATTCATTTAACGGCCTATTGTGGAGTCTAAACTGAGCGTATTGGAACCTCTAGGAGCTTAACATCCATACATCCCAGCAACCTTTATCGTACCCCAGCTCTACAGTATCTTATTCCAAAAGTCCCAGAACAACAATCCTCTGCTAATTTCTACAGATTAAGATACCCATCAAATATTAATTAATTTTATTACTCTTTCTCGATGGATTCAAGAGAGAGCGATCCTAATTGTTTGACGAATGAGCAGCCGGATATTCAATTGATAGACCTATTATGCCTGGAGGTTTTAACCAATTTCTCTATTAACAGAGATGCATTGTATAACTGGCAAGTGGAATTAAGCGATTGTACTAGAAACAGTGCTTTGTTGGCTACTACCGTTCTGGAAGAGGTAATCCTACTGTTTCCTCAAAGAAAAACCTATTTCAACCAGTCACAAAAAGACCAACTTGTCACCGCTTTGAATGCCATTAATCAATTGGAAAACTCAATTTACTATGATTTCAAATTATTGGCTCTTGAGTTAATCATCCAGGCTGCAACCTTTTCCTATACTGCAAAAGTACAGCTTTATCGCCTAGATTTACTTCCAGCATTGGTTAGCGATATTATTCAACACGCAGAGAGAACCGATGATGATCATGACCAAAATATGCACGGACTAAATTCCCAGAAGTTTAGATTATTAATAAGCTTTTTCGAGCTTGGATGCAAAGTCGAAGATTTGCATTCATTGTTTCTTCCTTTGCTAGGAAAATCTTCCAGAATGAGGGCAGGTTCGAAGAAGCTCCTTTTGGATCTCCTTTACTCAATTTTCAGCCAGAATCCTCACCAATTCACATTTTTTATATTCAACAACTTTTCTGGAAGACAGGTTCCATTTCCGCTATTGGCTGACTTGAAACTGCTGATGAACTTTTCAATCTGCGCATGGATTAAGGTGAATCGAACTATACCCCAAGAATCCCACCTAGATGAAGTTCTAGTTACATCTTTGATTCTGCTCACAAATTCTTCGGACATGAATTCTTCGTTGTTAAAAGTACAGCTAGTTAATTCCAAACAACTCATGGTTGAGATTCACAATGTTCTGAATGGCTCACGAATGCAATTTGCGTTCAATCACATTATTGATTACTCAAATGAGAATCAGGGATACATTCATTTTGCATTAACTTATGATCAACACAGAAATCTCAATTTGTTTATCGACGGAGAGTATAGCGAGTCTATCCCTTGTACTCCTCTCTCCGAGATAATGAATTCATGGAACAAAATTTACATTGGTGATTCAAATGAGCAAGGTGAAGGGATATATGGTGGATTCAACAGAGACGAGTTATTGTTGAAGGATTTGCTCATTTTTAACCTGTCTCTCTCTTATGAATGGATCGCCACTTTATTTTGTCTTGGAATTGAATACAATTGGTGTTATAAAGACTTCTCTAAAGAGAATGTTACAATTCTTATTAATCAGTTGAGCCGTAAGGCAATCGTTGATCTAAATCTTCGAATCAATAATATGGTCAACTCCAATTCTCGAGTGCGGACTTCCAAGTTGCGGCCATCTCACCAGCATATACCATTGCTTGCACCTCTGATGAAGCGCCCAAAAGGTGGTATTATTGATAAAAATGCAATTACTACCGCGCTATGGAAATCAATTCCCAAAAAAAGTGATATTCGATTTGATACTAGTGAAGTTTGGTTTTCTGAACAAATCGAAAGCTCGTCAAGTCAAGATGTTCTTGTACATCAATCTGAATCAATACATGGTGCATTGTACTGTTTGGGTGGATCAGGGTTGCTTCTAACATTGATTGAAGTGCTTTCAAAAAGCGAGTATCAGACTGATCATGCAAGGAATCAGACTTTTCTCAAAACAATAGACCTTTTATTGGAATGCCTTTCCAAGAACTGGCGCCTTAGTAAGGAATTTGAAAATTGTGACGGATATGAGATACTATCTCTTCTCATATCATACTATAAAGATAACTTCAACAAGACTCTATCATTTGAAGCATACTCTACCAATTCTGTCAGTAAAGATTTCCAGACTTTGTGGCACTCAGATTTTGACAACTTTGAAAGTCTTTTGCAAAGATTTTTGGCATTTGTGGGTTGTAGACAGGGAAGTGAACAAGAATCTATGATTTTTAATCCTGTTGCATACAAAGCACTTGTTCTTAAGTTAGATTTTTATTCAGGAACATCAGACTATGAACATTTACATGAACATCTAAGAGCATTAATGAGCGAAGGAAAGCACTCGACATTTAATATGAGACAACTTTCTAACATGAAGCTATTGAAGAAGCTATTGCAGCACATAAAATTAGAAATATTAGGAGAGCAAACGTCGCCGCTTAATATTAACCAGCTGTCAAAAACATTAAATGCGGTACTTAAACACGATTTGAGCGTCGAAACTATTCGCTCCATTTCCAAATTTGTTATTTTCTCACTCTTCCGTTCGTCGCGATATGAATCCAGGGAAATTGGGGTATCTATGCTTCAATATTTGACAGAAGAACTATGCAAACCTTCTTGCTCAATAAAATCGCTCAAGAAGTTCTCAAGGTCTATTACCATTCATTGGCTTTTGCTCTTGTTAAGCTACCCAAATGACTCCACGCAATTGGCAAATAAAACCGTTTACTATGGATTGGAATCACTACAAAAGCTTTTAAAGGTTTTAGGACCTCATATTATCAAAAGGTTCTTTCACTATAATAACGGACTTGACGTATTGACTCATTTTTTAAGAAATTGGTGGAATAATGACTCGGTAGCTTGCGTCCTTTTGCAAGCAAGTTTTGGGACAGATATGTCTACATTTTCAGGACACAAAACCAATACAACTATTGCAACTCTCGTAATGGATGAATCTTTAATGAAAAAATCGAACAAGCTTCTCATGCCTGAGTTTTTGATCATTTTGAACAACATGACACTTACCGGGATGTACATATTGAGTCTGAAAAACGGGAAGATATTAAGTGTACCAAATTCACCAGCAAAAGGTGCAAATTATCCTGGTGATGTCAATGAAGAGATTTTCGACATAGCAATTGATTGCTTGAGACTCATTAATCAATACTCTGAAATGATTGAAATAGGATTTGAAAACTCAAATGCTCTAGCAGTATTTTTTTTCAGCAAAGAATGGTTAGAAGGAGCATTTGAATTACTCGGACAGTTGAAGCTATCACTTACCTGGCTTTCAAATGAACTTTTAGTGGATTTCAAATCTTGCACAGAGAAATATTCCTCTGTGCTTAGTAAGATTTTCATCTCCAAGATATTGAAAGTTAAAGATCTCTTGGATATGTTGAGATCTCTAAGTGATATAACGTCTAAGATTGCTTTAAATTCTATTTTCCCTCGAATTTTCAAGCATATAAATGAATTTATGGGAAACTCCAGGTTCATTTTCGACGAAAAGAATTTCTTGAACGGTGCTTTAGAGTTGATTCAGTATTATTTTAGAGAATTCATCGAAGCAAAGTTTTCTGTCGAAAATGAAGATCTCGAAATATTTATCAATTGCATAGCTTTAGTGTTAGAAGCGTTATATGGAAGTGAGAAGAACTTTCAAGTCTTGCAAAAGCTTGGAAATATATTAGGCTACTCAATTGTTCTCAAGCTTTCGATATTCATTGGCAATAACAATGGGGAGGGTTCACAAGGAGGTTTTGTTGAAAATTTTGTTGAAAATGTTAAATTCATTTTATTCAAGCAAGCTGTATTCACTGAGAATGGGGTTTTTTCAAACTTATATTTAGGTCAAATTTTTGAACTTCTTATGGGAAGTTTTTTGAAAATGACCGTGGAGGAGCAGCTCGTGGCTTCTGAGCATTTCTTGAATTTGATGAGGACATCACACATGATGAGGCAAGAATCTTTTGGAGAAATTATCGATATGCTCTGCAGCTTGAGTGATTATCCACATGCCAATGATATTGTGAGTGAGTTCTTCTCTGGCTTAACTTCAAAAAATGACGAGGAGACTGTTCGGTACTTGCAAAAGTCTCCTACTATCAAGCATATTTTTAACAAGAACTATCACTTCCGAGTCAGCAAATTGAGAAGTGCTGATGAACTAAAAGTCATCGACATGATTGCAGTTATGCTAAATAACGGTGGAAGACTAGCATTTTTGAATACTGGGGATATCAGAGCCTTTGAACGTGATTGTGAGACTCTAAAGCTTCTGGCTATAAATTCGGAGGTGACTACATTCAGTCGTGATTTACTGGACGAACAAGAAAATGATGCAATCTCGATTTCACTATTTAATTCTATGAAGATTGAGATTTCGAGGTTGTACTTTGACTCATTAACCAAAAGTAGTGACTATATTCTAGACTATATTGAAGGTGTGGATCGTATGAGGAAGCTATTGGTCGCGGAAGCACAGCTTGCAGATTCAGAGAAGTTATCATATACTGTATCAGTTCCGTTGAATCTGATTTCGTCTGCTAATAGCGATTTAGCAGACTTCGACGATTGTGGCCTTTCATTCGCAAATTCGGAATCTGAAGAATTGAACTTATCAAGTATCCCCCTAGCTGGTCTAGGTCTTGAAGATTACGAGGAAATAGATGAGTCCGTCGAAAGCGAAGAGAGCATTAATCGCTCTACATATGAAGACCGAAATAGAAAGGTACTTCGAAGCTTGTACATCGGCGACCAGATTCAATCACTTTGGAATGTTTCTCGTATCAATGGATTGGATGCTGTTGAAAGCTTGATGATATTAGGAATTAGCCATGTCTATTTGATAGAGAATTATTTTCATTCCTCCGAGGGAAATGTCGTGGATGTCGATGAGGCTTCCCCTGATGAGCGAGACCCTTATCTTCAGTTAATCAAACCACAATCCAAAGGTAAAAAAGGGGCAAAGCCTCATAGGGTCAGCAGTTGGAGCCTTGAAACCCTAGGGTCTATTTCTAAGAGAAAATTTTTGCTCAGAGATATTGCATTAGAAGTATTTTTCGATGATGGAGCCAGTATTTTGCTCACGCTTCTATCCTCAAAGCAAAGAGATACCGTCTATAGCAGCTTATCCCCATACGCAACAAAGAGAGGCTTGGATAAGGAATTAGCTACTACGTTGGAGGTGTCTTCAAATATTGTTCACGGTTCCCAATCTAGTTCACTAGCTGGCTTTTTTTCAACTTCAAGGATTGCAGCAGCATTTTCTCAAAATTTCAGCCCCTCTCTATCGGCGACTAGAAAGTGGAGACAAGGAGAAATGTCCAATTTTTATTATTTGATGACTCTCAATACAATGGCGGGAAGAACATTCAACGATTTGACCCAATATCCAGTATTTCCTTGGGTAATTGCTGACTATGAAAGTGAAGAACTTGATTTGTCGAATCCAAAATCTTTCAGAGATTTGTCAAAGCCTATGGGTGCGCAAAATACTTCAAGAGCGCAAGAATTTCGTGAGCGGTTTGATGTTCTTCTAGGCTTAAATGATGAAAACACTCCACCATTTCATTATGGTACTCATTATTCTTCAGCAATGATTGTATCATCGTACTTGATCAGGCTCAAGCCATATGTGCAATCATATTTGTTGCTACAAGGAGGAAAGTTTGACCATGCAGAAAGACTCTTCAGTTCCATTGAAAAGGCATGGAACTCTGCATCCAGAGATAATACAACTGATATTCGAGAATTGACACCCGAATTCTTCTACCTTCCCGAATTTTTGACGAATATCAATAATTTTGAGTTAGGAAAACTTCAGAATGGAGAGTCTATTGGAGATGTATCTTTGCCCAAGTGGGCCAAAGGTGATCCTAAGATATTTATTGCCAAAAACAGGGAAGCACTTGAAAGCCCTTATGTGTCTGCTAACTTGCACAAGTGGATCGACTTAATATTCGGATTCGCACAGACGGGACCAGAAGCGGTTGAGGCGCTAAACGTTTTCCACCATCTGTCATATGAAGGTGCTGTGAATCTCGACAATATCAAGGATGATGTAGAAAAGCGTGCTGTTATTGGTATGATCAATAATTTTGGTCAAACCCCAGCAAGGTTATTTAGTAAACCTCATCCAGCGAAAGAAATCTTGAACATTCCCAATCGGTATCTTTCATTGATTGATATCAAGAAGAGAAAACCTAACAGGTCATTTGAATCGAAGTTAAATTTACCAATTTCAAAGTTGGAAATTAGTTCAAAATCAAGCAAGTGGATTGGCAGGCCCTTCTGTGTGTCATCTGAAGATGATCTCTTGATACGAAAGCCATCTCCTCTGATGTCTAAATTCGATTGCAGTTCATTAATTATCAATACTACATTGTTTCTGAATCTCCATTCAGGAAACATAACAGCGTTGTCACAAATCGGGAATAAAAGGTTCGTCACAGGTTCTTCGGATGGTGCAATTCATGTGTGGAAATGCAATTTGAAGCCAACAACCAGTATTTCGTATCATTATACTTTACGTGGTCATTTCAGCAGTATCAAACTGTTGCATTACAGCAAAGGGTTCAAGGTTTGTCTTAGTGTTGACCAAAATGGTTGTATAATTCTCTGGGATTTCACCAGGTTTAAATTCATTCGCAAAATCTCCTCGCCTTTGAGAAACCACTCCCAGTTACTTACAGCACTATCGAATGACACTGGAAATATCTGTACCATAGCTTCCACTACTGATGGTAACATCCTCACTGTGTACACATTAAATGGAGATTTGGTATTACAAAAGGTGATTGATGCTGGAACAGTGACTGCTCTCACAATCGCCAGCTTCAACGATTCATTGGTCGACTCACCAAGGCGGCAATCATGCCATAGCTATTGGTCTAGTGAATTGATCCTTGTTAGTTATGCCCGGCCCCGCAAGAGTCTTCAGGTACACGAACTAATGGTTGGAGCCGAGGGTTGGAAACTTAGTTTACTGCAGGAGATTGACCTTCAAACACATATCAATGGCCTGGTATCATGCATGCAAGCATTGAAGGTGTCGGAAATCGATAGCGAAGAAAAATTGAATCGGGCTCTGTTCCAAGTGGTGATTGGTGACTCTGCAGGTTGCGTTTATGTACTATAGTTGAGAGTGCGCGTATCAACACTCAGAATAGCACACCTACGCATAGCCTCGATTAAGTGTCTTAGCTAAATAGTTGGGATTGGCCGCGAAAAATACACATTTTCTCGAGATTAATTATCCAAATCGTTCATTAAGCATACATTAATAGGTCATGCAATCGATTCTACCTCCTATTTCTGTCAAGACCGTACTACTATGTGTTGCGTGGTACCTGGTGCTGTCCTTTACGTCACAAGTCACCAAAATCATTTTGGGGAAGATGAATTACCCATTCTTCCTAACACAGACCCAATTCTTCATGGGAGCCATCCTATCATATACCATGATACAAACTCTGCGTATCTTTCCCCAAATTCAAACCATTTTCCCCCCAAAGACACTTCCCACGGACTCTAGCCAGGCGCTTTTCAATCGACAGATCTTCATCAACATCCTTCCCTTGGGTATTCTACAATTTGCAGGCAAATATTGCTCAATGAGCGCAACTATGGTGATTCTGGTGGCGACTGTGGCTACAATGAAGGCCTTGTGCCCAATGTTGCTTGTGTTTGGATACAGAATTGTGTACGGTGTACACATCCCGGTTGCCACCTACCTCCTGTTAGCACCACTTTTGGTGGGTGTGATAATGATGATATTGGTGGATTCAGAGCACCTCAGTACACTGGAGAACCTGTCTGTATTTTCCCTCGAAGGCCGGAACTTACGAGGACTATTCTACAGCGCCTTGAGTGCCATTTTCATGGCAACGCAACAAATGTATGGCAAAGAGCTCATCACATGGGACACTCAGGCGAAGGCCAATCCTGCTTCTTTGGTGTTGAATACCGATCCAAGCCGCCCGGCAAGTCCATCATTGTATGGCCTGCCCGCAAGAAGGCTTATGAACCACTCGGGATTGAGTCTGCTTCCCCTTTCGGTCTCAGACTTGAAGCTAAATGAACGAAATATTCGATACGAGAGCGAGGTTCAGAGGAGCAGAACATTTGCAAACCCTCTTGCCATCTTTTCCCCGTCATCGCTGGTGAGTAAACCAGATAAGTTCACTGTCATATTTTACATATCGGTGATAGGGTTCATGTTCTCTTTCTCGGGATTTTTAACCAACGAGGCATTCAACCTTTTACACAGCATAGGGGATCCATCCCACTTCAAAGGGACCATGAAGGACAGTAGAGACCTCGTGCTTGTGCTTGTGTTGATCATCTTAGACTCCTTGTCACACTTTTGCCAAAGTGCTCTATCCTTCATCTTGCTAGGGTCCATGCATGCTTTATCTTACTCCATTGCCTCCATGATGAAAAGAATAGTGATTATTTTCGTGGGACTTCTTTTTGCCGCGGAGGCATCAGGGCCTGGTGCTGTGGACAAATGGTTTGGCAAAATATCAACCCCGCAGCTACAGGGGCTTTTCCTCATCACATTTGGCCTCTACTGCTACGATAGGTGGGGTTCCAGAAGTATGAAGAAGAATCGCATATAAAGAAGAAATAAAGCACCGAACGATTGAAGGAAACTGTATGGAAAACTGGAATGCGCAATTGACATGTAGGCTTAGATCCGAGCACCTTATGGTACGACCGAACAAGACCCATTAACAACCACGCCCAAAACTCCCGATACTATGTCTAGTATACTCTAGTATGTGTTGTAGAGAGCCGCAATTCTGGGCGAAAGCAAAATACTTTCGGAATGGCAGCCCTACAATAATACACATACATGTACAATAGAGAAGAAAATTTCAAACTTCACCCGTCACAACTTTTATACTACTCGCGCCCGCATCCGGGTAACCGCGTACCATATTAAGCGTAACTGCACCGGTAAAGCTATCTGACGTTGACTATGGTTCATTTTACGAGTTACCTCTTATATCTGCTTCTTTTTGCGAGTACATATGGACTTGCATTTAAAGGTAGATTTGTCGGTGTTCCCCAAGATGCCTTAGAATCTCAAGAGAAAAATCTCAAGTCACATATATTAAATGGCTTAAATTACCAAGCAAGGACCGATGTGAGATTGATAAAGATTGACTCCACTGAAATATTGGTAGAGAAGACATTCGCTGTTAATCCAGACTTTACTTTTGTGGTTGACAATGTCTTACAAGGAGAGTATCAGCTTTTGGTCCACTCCTACGATTTCAACATTCGCACATCCCGTTTCAAAGTGGTGGTAGATCAAGATGAAATTCAGGTCTACGATGACTATCTAGCTGCCAATTCATTGAATTCAACTTCTGTCCGTCTAGTAAGCGAAAAGAAACCACTTATCTTAGAGGTTACAGGCTACAAAGAATACTACCAAGATGCCCAAGGAAAGATATCAGAATTGATCATGAACAGTCCTCTTGGTGCAATCTTGCAAAATAAATTTTATACTTTTGTTGCTATTATAACTATTGCAATGATGATTGGCCCCCCATTAATCACAAGTTTTGCTCCTGAACTTGCCGAAAGATTCAAGGAGTTACAACAAGAAGCATACGAGATGAACGCAACGCGAGAGGTGGCCGAGAATGAAGAAAAAGTTGTGGAAGAGGTCATTCAAAGCAATAGAGCAACAAAGACTACTGGTATCAAGGGAAGGAGATAATATATTATATTTATGCATATACGAGCTTTACACCTTAACATTTAATTTGGAACCCACAACGGAGTAGCGACTTGTCATCCAGCACGCTGTCCCTGCGACGGCAAAAGCGCCACAGAAAACAGTGAACATTCTGTAGTTCTCCAAAGTTGAATTGCCAATTATAGCCGCGCCCACAGGAATACCGAAAAGAATACCAGTGCTGGAACAAGTGTACATGAGCCCGTACCGCTGTCCAAATTTGTCAACTTGAGTGATCGTCCCGAGACAAACGGGGGTCAAACTAAGGATGGAAGAGGAAAAAAACCCACCTAACACAGAAAATGCATAAAGTCCGGATGTCAAGTGTCCAAATGGTAGCAACACCGCCAAAATGGAGATGGAGAACCCTGTTAACATAGAAACCATGACATTATAATTTCCATACTTATCACCCAAATATCCAGGAATATACCTACCGGGTATTCCTAAAACATTAAATATTGTGACAAGAAATAAGGAATTGTCCTCAGAAAATCCCTGGGCGATAGCATAGGATGCTAAGTATGTCACAAGACTCATCAAAGCAATTTCAGTGAAGAAAACTCCAAGGACCAAGAAAACGAAGCTGGGTTCTTTGAAAGCAGTAAGATCAAAGAATTGCCTGGTGTGGAGCTTCAATCTCTTTGTCTTCTTCATATTCTCTGTTTCAGGGGAAGAAAAACTTCTGCGGAATCTCAGTTTGACCAAGATAACAGAGACAATCAGGCCAAACAAGCAAATGAATGCAACAATTCTGATACCCCAAGCAAAACCAACAGACGAGTATAATGAACGAAGCACAAGTGGCCAGATTGCACCTCCGATAGACCCACCTAAACTTGCTAATCCCAATGCTTGGCCCCTGTGTAACAAGAACCAATGACTTACCAGCGAAATCAAAGGAGTTATAGCAAGAGCATGAGCAGTACCCATACAAATGGAAAGCGAAAAGATAAAAGCCACCACAGACTTACTAACGCTGACAGCCATAAACCCGACGAAAAGCATCACAGTAGAGATCAGAAGAAGAACCGTACTGCCACGAGAATCAAAAATAGGTCCAACAAAGACTCCGAGTAAGAATGGAAGGCACATATAGATGGAAAAAACCCACGATATTTCACTTACGTTTTCTCCTGCTAGCTGATGGCTGGCAATGTATGCTTGAACAGCACCGATTGCATTCAATATACCAAAGTTGATGATGAGTCCGATGTGTGAGCCTAAAACAACACTATAAGCCTTCCACCCTCCGTCTGGAAAATTAGAAGTTGACTTGGTGTTACTGGAAACCGGATCAAGCTCAATGTCTTGAGAAGAGGCAGGTTGTAACCCCGACAGAGATTCGTCATCAGCAGCCACTCTCTGGGCAATTGTAGATGGAGATGAATATTCTGATCCCTCAATAGGGACCAAGGGTATATCTTGGAGCATTACTGAAAGCCTATCGATTAGATAAACCTAATCCAAATGTGTATTTTAAGGCTCCGAAGAGTCATATACCTTTATAGAATCTAGCGCACGTGACAATTTTATGCACGGATAAACTGTCTATAAAGCTTGGCGTAAATGCACCATTCATCAAGATATTAGGTCAAATTCCCATTGAATCCCAAAAGGCTCAGCAACACTCTCCCAACACGGATTATGGCTTTTGAATATACATGCCTTTGTCCTTATCGTAGGGCTTCTCTTAGTTAATTCAATTGTCCTTTATTTGAAGCAGTTATGCCTGCACAATATTTTCTAGTATTTAGCGCAACCGCGGGCAGTGTGATAATTCTCCGATCACCCTATCCAAACACCAAGATGCTTGGGAGGTACAAAAAAAAGAGCGATTCTTAAAGACTACATTTCCACTGTTTCAAAATTTGTATTTATTCAGCTCTCCGGACAAACAGTGGCATTAGAATAGGAGCAATAACAGATTAGCTACATCCAGTGCGAACCCAACCTAATCGTTCGCATATTTCTTTTCCTTCTTTACTTCGTCCATATAGTTTGGCTTGCTTCCAGAAACAGAGGGATTAGACCAGCCATTAACGTAGTCAAAGTTGGTTTTTGCCCAGTGCGCAAATGGATAAGTAGGCAAAGTCTTCACAGGTGCATCCATTTCGATAATTCCCAAATCTTTTTGGCGTTGGATAAGCTTATCCAAATAACCTGAAATATGATCTCTGATGAACTCAAAGTTTTTATACTTTATAATCCCTTCAGGAGCTTCATAAATAATTTTTTTAAGAAGAGAAGGAACGTTTGGTTCATCCTTCATTTCATCAATGGAATAGAATATTGGGTGGTTTGTGAAGATAATGGCTCTGCTTTTCGGTAATCTTCTCAAAGTCTGGCGTTCCACTCTTACATTAAATTGACGAGGATCGGTAGACTTCATATTCTCCTCCAAATCAGGCACGAACTTTGGCAACTGGTAAATGTTGTTGGTCTTCAATTTGTGGTCCCAAGTGATATACCAAGAAGCTCTTTCAACAGGACCATTTGGTTCTAAACGCTCGAACCACCTTTCCATCGACCTCTTTAACTTTTCTTCATAGTAAGGAACGTCAGCGTGAATGAAGTCCAAGTGCTTACCAATTTTTTCATCAATCCCAAAAGATCCACCTGGAAAAGGTACCGCGGCAGCTTTCAAATAGTGCTTATCGTCCTTAGGATCTTTTAAAACAAGGTAAAAATCCTCCTTAGCCAACTTTGTAACGTACAATAATGGATGATCTTTCAAAGGTAACGTCATGTCCAAGATTTCCTTAGTCATCTCATTTCTAACAATTCTGCCGCCATCGCCTTTATCAATCAAAATAGTGAAGAGTAATGGATATCTCTCAATCAAATGTGTCAGTACTATTTCCATTAACTCAAAGCAAGCATCGTACGCCTCGGGCAACCAATCAATATTCTGCTTTCCATAAGTGTGCCAGATGCGCTTTTTCTCTTCGATATAATGGCAATAATATTTGTCCATGTCCAACCAGTGATTGATGTCCAACTTGAAAATGGACATTGTTTGGTGATATGGCCATCTGAACGGCCTCCAGGGCCGGTCATCATAGTTTCTCACTTGATCTGGTGTGATCATAAGAGGGGTTGGAGCTGGCAATGGCTCATTGGATTGATAAGAAGCAGAGTTTTTTCTGCTCGCCTCAGGAGTAGCAGGGGGCGAGACGCTAACGTATGTCTGATAAAGTGTTTTGATCTTGTCAAAGACAAGCTCTCGGGTTCCCTTAGAGGATGAGAGTAGGATTACCACTGTCGCCACTAGCGATAGCAAAAACAATTCCTCCATTATTTGGTATAAGAAGGGGAAAGCAAAGTTCCTACAAGAAGGCATCGCTACGGAACTGGATAGAGGGTACTTATATAGCTAAATGGGTTTGTGTGCGACTCGGGAATATATGGATTTCTTTGCTCAAAGCAGTAGCTGCGAAAAGTGCAGTGTCTGTGCACCCTTATCGCGCGAGAATCGGGCAATGGAAATATTAACCCAATGCGGTCAGAAGAGGGCGCGCAACTGTATTAAAACTTCGCTTTGCGCGGTCGAGTATAGGGAGGATCAAGTCTCAGATGGTGAAGTAAAAAGATTTCCTAAATGGTGGGTGCAAATTACATATGGGCTGATCTTTTCATTTGGGGCCACTCAACCCTGAACAAAAAAGCGCCAACGTAGACTACGGCCAAAGTTCATCAAATGTACATTTTTATGACATATAGGGAAGACCCTATAAGTGGTGAGAACAGAGTTTTCTCCCGATTGACAATTGGGCTTCACCCACACCATCTAATTAAACATTATAAAAAAGTAGACATACTCGTGATTATAACATGCAAACACCAGTGTAAATACCAGTGATGGCACGATTACAATCTTCTACCTCTTCTACCACCCTTTCTTCTGGTGGAGTCAGATGGAACTGGGGTAACATCCTCGATTCTACCAATTCTCAAACCGGATCTAGCCAAAGCTCTCAAAGCGGATTGACCACCTGGACCTGGGGTCTTGGTCTTAGTACCACCAGTAGCTCTGATCTTGATGTGGACGGCAGTGATACCAACCTCCTTACACTTGGCAGCGACATCTTGAGCAGCCAACATAGCAGCGTATGGAGAAGACTCGTCTCTGTCAGCCTTGACCTTCATACCACCAGTGACTCTGGCGATAGTTTCCTTACCGGAAAGGTCGGTAACGTGGACGAAAGTATCGTTGAAAGAGGCGAAGATACGAGCAACACCGAAGACTTGAGAACGGTCTAGAAAGTTAGTAACATGCGGAATTTGAGTAACATTTGCTCAGGAATTTTTTCTTCCCAGGAGTTGGCGGGAATGATGAGGGTGGATCTCCGGCTTGCCTGTAGCCATTAAAACGTAGATGTAATGTGGAGGCTTGGGGTATCAGAGTTATTTGAGTAGTGATTTGGGATTCCTTTGCTTCAGTTTCGTTGTTTTGATGTACATACCAGCAGACATGTTTACCTGAATAAAGTTGTAGGAATGAAAATTATGGAACGAAAATGATGAGAAATTTTCCTGGGCTGGATGGATTGTAGCCTGCACATTCGGTCTCGCGAAATATGGGCCTGCAGATACTACGGACACGTGCGCGCGCTATCAAGAGGGCAGCAGCCCTGAAAATATCCTTCATGGCTGCGTCTGCACTAAGACCCTCCGGTAGATGCCCTAGCTCGAGGCCATATTGGTGCTCCACCCATACATTAGCTTGTTTGTTTGACACCTTCAGTATTTAGGTGAACCTAATTTGGCTGAAAACATCTTAAGTAAATTGGTGCGTCGATGACTACGTTGTTACAACGATATTTGTTTCCAAAGTATATATTAAGCTAGTAGTACAGGGGAACGCTTAGTAAACGAAACCCAAGATCTTACCAGAGACGTGCTTTCTTCTGGCCTCCTCGTGGTCCATGATACCAGCAGAGGTGGTCAAGATAACGTAACCGAATTGTCTGGCTGGCAACAAGTTGTCAGTCCATCTCTCAATGTCACCAATCTTGACGTTGAATCTTGGGGAGATAACACCACACTTGTTCAATCTACCGGTCAATTGGACAACGATCTTACCGGATCTGTGGTCATCGATGTACTCGAACTCACCAATGTAACCATGCTTTTGCATAACTTGCAAGAACTTGATGATGACCTTGGAGGATGGTCTGATCAAGACTTGACGCTTGCCGGTCTTCTCGGCGTTGTTGATGGCGTTCAAAGCGTCAGCAAGGACGGAGGTTCTGGTCATATTTGCTTAGTTGGAAGATTCAAGAAAACCGGTGAAAATTTTGGAGTTTTTTTTCGGTCGCTCACACTGCGCGGGGCCCAACCTCGACATCCGTACATCCATAACCGTTGCATGGAGGAGCGCGAAAGAAAAGACAGTCACAGTCACGACAGCACGGTATAAGTGCAGGTACTCTCTGTGGGTGGCTCGGTTTCTGTGCAGGGCATCATTAGTGCGCGGTCTGGCACTGGGTGGAAAAATCTTTTCGTTAGTCTTCAAACAATCTTCTACTGTTATTGAATTAGTTAAGATGCCAGTATGTACAAGAGTTATATAATGGATAGAGATAGAGACCTATTGACTATGTCTATAGACTGCTGACTATCTCTTATCCTAGAAACAGGCTTCCGAGATACAGACCATGGATTCATCAGACGGTGAATAACGAGGGGCAACCTAATCCAAGATGGAACGTCCCTGAAAATCTCCTGTTTTTGTAACAAAAGAAAGCTACTAACATCTCTAGGCTAACAAATCTTTCAAAACCAAGCAAAAGTTGGCCAAAGCTTCCAAGCAAAACAGACCATTGCCTCAATGGATCAGATTGAAGACTGACAACAAGATCAGATACAACGCTAAGAGAAGACACTGGAGAAGAACTAAGTTGAACATCTAAGCATGCTCAACTATGCTCTTTTATCTTTTTCATGTACACACATCGTATAGGAAATACATCCTTTAGCTAATAAGGCAAATACTTGTAGCAAACATTATTAGGTCGTGGTGAAGAGCATGTTCTCGTGTCTCGTATTCTTTTAATGATATTACCGTACTTTGAATTGAATGAGATTTATATAGATAAATTAATTTATGGTCCCAAGGAAGTGCCCTCAGACCTCCTCCTCAAAAACAGTCTCAATTGGCTTCTCCATGAATGAGGCGTGAGAAAGCACCGACACGATGGAGGAACCAATTAGCCACATCATGGTGGAAATTGGACTAGCCAAGAATCCCAAGGGAACACCGACAATCAATAAGCCAGTGTATAATTGAGAAGTGTTGAATCTTCCAAATGGTAACACCAAGTCGTTTCCTCCCAACATATTAATGAGGAAAATACCACCAGCAACAAACAAGATGACAAATAACAATAACAAGTTAGTGACCAATGCATAGATGCTCAAAAAACCAACGATGGCGATGTAGTTAGCTTGGAAGTAGCCCAAGTTGTAGCTAACTCTACCTTGAAGCTCGCCAAAGTTCGCAGGCTTCGAGAGCCTTCTGTAATCAAAAAACTCCTGGGGAGGCTTGATTTTGGAAATTGTGCTTTGGAGCGAACCAAGTTCATTGCGAAGGGACTCAAGGTTAAATCTGTCGAATACTTGAGTAAACTAAAGGACAGGTGTTAGTACCAGAATAAGACGCGATTTGATCCTTGCGGTAGGATACATAATCTGTGTGTTCTAAAGCGAAATACATACTGGAATGCTTGAGATGGGGAAGTTAGACATTTCGTTCAGAAAAAGCAAAGAGGCGCCTTGTGTTTTATCTCAGGCGTAACATGTTTTGGACACTGGGCGCGCCTCGAGGCGTAGAAACACCCATACATCTGGTGACGCCTGCGCCTCTACTCACCATTATCAAACCGCGCTGCATGTTTCTATACAAACCTAATTAAGCCAACCCCAAATCCTTTCTCACCATGGTTTTGCAAATTGGGTGATAAGTAGATTCAAACTTGCGGAAATATTCAATTGCGAGGTCATGGTTAACCCTGTTCAACAACACGTAACCAGGTCTTACAAACTTCATTCTGCCCACTGTTCCAAGCCACTCACCTAATTGTTGGTAGTAGGACTCGTTGTGGCCGCCCACTTGAACAACATACCAACGGAACAACACTTCCGCGTTGGAAGATTCAGAAAAAACAGAGTAAATTTCGCTCATGGTCTTCAAAGCATCCAAATGGTTCTTCCACTTGAAGTCGGCCAATTTGTTGAAAGAAGAGATGGTGTCCAAGAAAACAACAGACTGGTTGGAAGTGAATTGTGCGATATCCGAAGGCTTGAAAGTGGCGTTCAAGTCTGTTTTGGATGAGCTAGAAACGGCGTTGAACCATTTGTCTGCCAAGTTGTAGCATTGGTCTACCAAGGTAGTATCGAACTTAGGCTTCACTGGTGGCATACCTGGCTTATACAACCACGATTCCCAGTCAATAGTGTCCAAGATGTCCTTCTTATCAGCAAAAAATTCGTACAAGGTGTCAAGGAACTGATAGGTGTCAAGCGACTTGTATCTGTAAGTCTTGAAATAGTGAGGAATGAATGGATCAAAAGCCTCCTTTCCACCAACTAATTGTTCAATGTAAAACAATAAGTTAAACCCTTTTTCATAAGGAACAGTTGAGAAAGCGTCATCTGGGTCGCTTCCATCCTTCATGTCTTGTACCAACTTGGAGTATCTCGATGCGGTTTCGCCCATAGCTTTGATGGAGTTTTCCAAGTCAGACCAACCAATGATCGCGGAGAAGTGTCTGGTCGCCTCGCCGTGGATGCTTCCCTGAATTCTTCTTTCCAAGTAAACCGTCCAACCCTCGTTAAGCCAGAAATGCTCCCAAGAACAGTTGGTTACCAAATTTCCGGACCAGGAGTGTGCGAGCTCGTGGGCAATCACGTCCACATTCTCTCTGTCGCCACTAATCAAGGTAGGTGTGACAAAAGTGGCATTGGGGTTTTCCATTCCACCGTAAGGAAAGCTCAGTGGCAACACAAGCGCGTCGTACTTCTTCCACTCGTAATCGAACACCAATTTTTCTGCCGCTTGGAGGAACTGCTCCATGTCTGCCTCGAATTCATGCTGGCATGCCTTCACATTTATGCCCTCACAATAGACATCGGATCTTGGGCCGATGGGCAACTTGGTGATGTCACCGGAGGCGATCGCCACCAAGTACGATGGAATAGGGATAGGTTGGTCAAAGTAATAAGTGTTTCCGCTAGTAGAAACTGGTCTTCCACTCATCACCACAGGAAGAGGGGATTTTGCGGTGTACTCGTAGGCAGTTTTGATAGCTGGGGTATCGAAACATGGAAACAAGCTTCTAGCGTGGATCGCTTGGCACTGCGAGAATAAGTATGGAGACGTCTTACCGTCAGTAGCCTCTTTGTCCAAGAATTGCAAGGCGGTACACTTTTCGGTGGTCTCAAAGGTTATGGTCACCTCAAGTTTCTTCTCTTCTGAGCTAGACTCGAGAACCAACGGAAAACCTAATGGCGAAGGCTTGGTCGACACGGAGAACTTAACGGCACTACCATTGACACTGCACGCCTTAATATTCAAAAACGACGTGTCCAAAATAATCTGCTTCACGCCCGTCAAGTTCTCAAGGTCGTAGGTAACCGAACCTGTAAGAATCTTTTGATCAAAGTCAACGTCAAACGCCAATTTGGTCTTGCCAAATTTGAAATTAGTGTAGTTAGAGAGGGTAGAAGGGTCAACCTCTGGAGACACACTTGGTCTGTGCTTATTGATAATATCCATATTTGAGATAGGGAAATCTAGAATGGAACACCAAAGGATTGTAAGTATTTCCTCTTCACCCAACTCCAATGCGGCCTCAATGGGGAGGCTGTTCGCTTCGTTATATGCATGATGTTGTATTGTGCCGTGCAAAATGTGGAGCCGCTCCATCCAGTGGAAACATTGGAGCAAATGCCGTTCGGCCCAAGCACATGAGCTTCACAATATGCGCATCTTTTGTATATTCAAGTATTCACTTTCTACTCGTACATTTACCGGTGTACGTTCTTGCCTGTCCATGTTTCTTGATTTTGTAGACCATCCAGTAGTGTCAACTGCGCTAACATAATCGAACGAAAGATGAAAGTAAAGACACTTCCTAAATGAGAGGTCCAAATTGCTACTTGAGTAACAGAAAGATCGAGGAAACCATTTATTAGGTTGGTTTATTCCCTTCGTGTAGAATTTTGCTTTCGGACTTCTCCAAATTTGCAATTTATTTATAGAATACTTGGCTGAGACAAAACTGAAAATGAGTACCCTTGTATGCAAAAACGGCCAAATTAAAATCAAAAAAGTGAAAAATAATTCTTTGGATGTAGAAATTGAAATAAATCAAATTATACTAAGAGCTCTAGAAGATTTTAGATTTGCTCTGTATAATTTTAAGGACATGCTCCTCTCTAGGCTCCACATCGAAACGTGGGATGTGAGATGTATGGATGTATACATGCCCTGTGTAACGACAGAGTGTATATACACCAGCCTTCGAGCCCAACCTATTTAAAGAATTACCCGCTTTATACTCCTAGAGCATATAAAATCAGTCGATTCTCTACAAGTGTTGAAAAAAACACCAAAACTAGTTATTTCTACATCTATCAATAAGATCTTCTTCTAGATTACAGAATTGCCCTCTTGTTGTAGCAGCCTAGTCCTGTGTACCACGACCATCAACATGGAAGGACTATCACGTGATTAACTTTGGCCTGGAACGAATACCTACCAGTTCGCGATGCTAGCTATTCTTATCGCATACTACAGAGCCCTGGTTCAACAACTCCCAGCAATCCATTGGGGACATTTTACGAGCTGCTTTCATTTGAATTTAACTTGAATATTATAATTTGACGTTTCTATTATCCTCCGATGTCATCTGAACACTCCATTGTGGAGAAAGTGCGGTCGCCTTTGCATAAACTACAGAAGGATATTTCTAAAGATCTACTACGGCCAGGGTCAAATACTGATTCAATTACACACTTACCGGCTCTATCAGAACATATTATCCCTTCAGCATATTCTTCCAACCCCCCTACATCTTCCAATGATAACGAAAGTGTGTACTCCTTCGAATCAGTCTCAACAAACGGTCGTTTACTAGACAGATTAGACTTAGACTTGGATGAATTGAATGAAGATGAAGATTTTTACCGGAAAAGAGAATCCTATGCTCTGTCCTTTTCTACTGGTCGCTTTCTAGATAATGACGACCAAAGCGTATACGCCAGTTCAGGAGATACTAGAGTGAAGCCCGTTCGCGCCAGCTCCTCTATCAGCTTGGAGCGCATGAGAATTAGCAATGGCGCTTTATCAAGAGCCCAATCGCAAAGCGGAAGAATGCCGCTCAAGTATACAAGCTACAAAACAATTCTGAGAAAAGACACCGGTTCGGTGGTTTCTTTAAGAGCTGATGTTTCCAGCATGAACAACACATCTACTTCATCTTTAACATCAATGGAAAACCATGTCAACACTTTACCACATGCCCCAATGAGAGTAAATTCATTCCAATCGGATATGGATAAACAAAATAACGACGACAACAAACTAAATAGAGAAACCGGAACAGAAGAAAACCCAGTCTCTATGAATGCGCATAATTCTGCAGCTCTATTTGGAAGCGGTAAAAGAAATATTTCGTCTTCATCTAACGCGTCTAATACCTCAACCGAGTCTTTAAACCTACCCATCTTCAACCCGGGCGTCAACTTTGATGCTTCACTCGATAAGCAAGTCAAGAAGGCTTTACAAGCAAAAGCTGAAGGCAATTTTCGTGAATCCTCTTATCAGCTACAGACGATCGCTAACATCCCAAATAATTACCCACGAGCAATGTACTTGTACGGCAAAGCTCTAAAACTCGGGCAAGGCGTGAAATTAAACGAAGCTCACGCGGTAAAATGGTTCTCAAGGTGCATTTTGGTTTCCTATATCCTAGAGACTGTCACAATTAATCAATCCAGCTTGAGTAATTACGTGTCTAAATTGAGCGAATTAGACCCTCAAGAGTGTGTTCAAATGGTGAAGAAGAACCTTGAAGCCAAGCCTGCAGATCCTATTGAATTACATGAGAAATTTTCAGAGTTTCTGCAACCTGTGTTGAATAAGATTATCCAGAATAATTCTAGGGATAACAATGCGGTGGGTGGGGCATATTATCAACTAGGGGAGTGCCTTTTACAAGGAGTTGGTACTGTGGCCAAAGACGAAACCGCAGCAAGAATGATTTTCGCCAAAGCAGCTTCATTGGGCTCATCAGAAGCAATGGTGAAATTGGGAGAGCTTTGGAGTGTTAAATCGAAGAGTTTTAAGAAGGATTTGCACCAGGCTGCAGCATGGTTAAGACTTGGAGAACTATTTGGAATTAAAATCATAGGCAACAGCTGGATCTACAAGGAAAAGTACACCCTCAAAGGGAAAGCAAAGAAGTGAGAAGGGGCTTATATATCGCTATTGATAAACATTTTAGTCGCTTTTATTCCACGATCAATAATATCTCCGAGAAGACTAGCCTTTTCTTTGACCCGATTGAAGAATGTACCGGACATTCCCACTTATTTCAGGTTCGTACTTCTCCAAGAATTCTTTAAGGCAACAATAAAGATAAGCCGAGCATTCCCTAAGATCAGAGTAGGATCCCAATGGCAAAAAGAAACCATCATCCGCAGGGTTAGAAATAGCCAAGGATGGCCTTTGTAATGTAGTCTTCCGAGATGCCCAAGACTTAGGAAAGATCCGGGAGGGCGAATCACATCTGAGAAAAAATGATTGTGACTCCGCGAGGTATTCATCCATCTGTTGGGTGTTAGAGATAATTTGCTTTTGTAAGTTAATTACTTTTCCCATCACTTGAGGGCTTGAATCTTTTTGATCAAAATAATTATCAAGTGAGATCTTCAAGATAGAGTTGATTCTTTTTAGTATGAGGGCCTTCAAAGTATGAAGAATGCCGACAAGGAATGTAATGTAAGGCTTTTTTTCGTCAATATTATTGTTGCGAATGAACGTTTCTATCCTTTGAACGAAGTGAGGGATCTCATTACGCAAGTTGTACCAGTGCTGTTCTGTAGAGGAGCCTCTCATCTGGGGCTTCCCATTCTCATCTTGGCAATTTGCAATCACAAGGCATAGAATCCAGTCAAACTGCAGTATTACCGGAAGCAAAGACCCACGCGCCGAGCCTGCCTCATTTCGACTTTGGATGTCTTTGGCCACTTTAAGCCAATAGTCCCTTCCCTTAAGACCAGAATCAGTTTTCAATTCAATACCCAAGCCATGGCTTTTAGGAGGAGAATCCGAGCCAAAGACTTCCTTGTATTTTGAAAGCAGCTGCTTAAATGATATGCGCATCAAAAACCGTGGCTTTTCAGAATGATTGACCTTGTTTATCCACCGAACACGATTGCTCTTTGGGCTCGCTCCCGATAAAACTGATGATACAGTGGAGGGCCTTTTCGGTAGAGGATGTGCCAAATTGGTCTGGGTCTTGGGCTCTCCTTTTTTCCCGTCTTTAACGTCCTTGGGGGGCTCAGTAAAAATGCTCGGCAATGTGGGCGACAAGAGGGACATGGGGGTGTTGTCAATATCACTTTCGCTGTAATTATCATCTTTCAGATCGCTATGGAAATTTTCAAGCGCTTTCAGTTCGAATTGAGGTGGCAATTTTGGAGAAAGGCGGATGGGAAGGGCACCCGTGCTAGTATACAAGGTGATTATTTCTTCCAAATTCCAATTGAGCAGGGAAGAACTGGGGGGCAATGAAGTTAACTTGCTGCTCTTCGAAAGTATAGAGGATTTTTTAGCCAGGCGATTATCAGCCAGCTGCTTTTGCTCCTGGAATATTGCCGATTTCATACCATGAGAGGGTTGGTGTTGCTTCGATTATGTATCTAAATAGCGTAACGCATCAACGGCTCTGATACAGGAAAGGGCCGGGGAAATGAGCTGTTAGCCTATAATAATAGTCAAGTGTGAAAAAGAGCGGGAAAGAAAAATCCAATACTTTAAATTTGTCTGAGATGAATACTTATTTATGGAACGGTTTCTGCCATCAGATTCATCTGAGGCCAAGTGTTGCTGTAACTGGCTCACTGATGTGGCTGGTCCCACCCGTACCGCATTGGGGCCTACATATGCTCATCCTATAAGGTACTCTATCAGCAAGAATGTCCAGCTACAACGAGGTGACGCCTAAAAAGCTAGGCAAAAAAAGCAAGCATCGGGGGAGTAGAAGCGATGTAACACCGCAAGCAAACCCAAACAATGGAGTACAAAATGCAAGCTGGCCCGAATCTCTCTCAGATTTTGTTAACAAGCTGTTTGACCGCGTTCAGGCATTGAGCCCAGAAAAGCAGGCACAGTTTCCAATTCAAATACAAGCGATCATGGAATTGGCGATAGCGCAGAATAAGATATGGACAAACCCATGGCACCTTCAAGGTCTTCCAGTTTTTGATTCCGCTTGCCCTCTAGATTTATACGAGAATACTCACAATAATCCCCCCCATGCAAATTCTTCTTCATTCGATCAACAGGTCAGAACAACTACTCCAAAAAGAGTTGGCGCATTCGATTCGAACGAGAGAAAACGCCAACGAATGGATAGGTTTGGAAGTCCTTCAACTCACAGAGCTTCTCCTCCACCCACAACCAATCCTAACGGGCCCGTGATTGGTTATCTGACGGCATTGGAAAAACGGTATCTCAGGCTCACTTCAGAACCAGATCCGTCAATGGTACGCCCTGAGAGTATGTTGAGAAAATGCCTTGAATTCGTATGCGACAAATACTACAAGAGCAACCCCGGCTATCTGTACATCAATGACCAACTCAAGGCGATTAGACAAGATTTGACAGTTCAACATATCAAAAACGATTTGGCTATTACTGTCTATGAAACACATGGGCGTATTGCTATTCTCAATGGAGACTTAGGTGAGTTCAATCAATGTCTGTCTCAATTGAAACACCTCTACGCGGAGAACAAAGGAACCACAAATTTCTACGAAACCTACGAATTCACTTGCTACAGAATTCTTTATTTCATACTAACTGAGAATTTTGCAGAGGCTAACAAGATCAACTTGGAGTTAATTAAATCCGAGGCAAGTAGAAAGGGGGACAACATCCCAGAGAAATATCAAGAGGCGAAGGAGGTCATGTACAAGTCACTCGAACTACTACAGTTTTTGGTGCAGGGAAACTATCATTGTTTTTTTAAAGTCGTCCAACAAATCAGAAAAGCACAGTCCATGAAATGTGCCAGCCATCTCGTTGATCAATTTATGGCCACTAAACAAAGGCTCCTCGCCATCAACACCATATGCCTGGCATTCAAAAGATTACCCAAAGACTATTTGAGTAAAGAGCTTGCTCTAGATGGCAAGGAGGACACAGAATCAATTGATTCTTTCCTTCAAAACCACAATCTTAGCCAATTTATAGTTGGATCTGACTTTGACTGTGCCTTGGCAAGAGCAACGGTGCAGACAATAGTTCAAAAAGGAAATTTCAAGAAAGTAGACATCAAGGGGCAAAAGTGAACTCATCACCTATAGGGATGGGACTAGGGCCATCAATGCAAAATTGTTCATCTGAGATTCTTCTGTGTTATCCATATAGAACTGGATTTTGCTTAGCATTTTTTGCTCCTGAAGAAGATCTTCCTCTTCGGATTCGCCAAGATCTACTGGTCCTGTTCTTCTTCCATCCAATTCATATAGGTGGCCATCCTTGCCCTTTACAAACGAGATAAAATGAAACTGCACTTGCTCTTCTGCTGCGGGAGCCTCTGTTTGACCTTGACTACCGTAATTGGAATCAAGTTGAATGTTTTGCTCTAGCAATTCTACCAAAGTTGTAATCTCGTTTTGAGACATACCTTCAGAAATTTGCAGAAGGAGCAACTTCCTCAAAATCAGGTTCTCAATAATCAAATCGCGGGGCAAATTAGCTAGAATGTGGAGGATAGCGTAAAACCCACATCCATTACCAACCGTCTGCTTGAACCATAATACTCCCTTTGAATTGTTTTGTTGGGCCAAATCTTGACTCTTGCGATATTGCTCGTACTCTTCTGTGATAGGGAATAGCATGGTCACAGCCATTGCGGGGCGAGGCAAAAACGCAAGCAAATCAGGATCAGTAAGAGAGTAGACATCTTGAAAAGATAAGACGGGAGAAAGACCGATATTATGGGCCAATGCGTTAAAAATCTCCGGATTTGACTCAATGGGGATAACTCTTCTTGAATCTGGCATCTTAGTACTTCAAAATCAGTGGAATTGGATCAGAACGCGAGAATTGAGTTATCAGGTATCATGCAGGATAAGAATAGTTGAGAATTGACGATTGTAGTTATGCCCCAAAATTTAATTAGATCATTATAATAGGAGGTACAAAATTTAATTATGTAAACTTAATATTTTTTTTTTTTTGCTTTTACATCCATTCCAGTCCAGTATAGGTGGCTTGTGTGAAATTTCACCTTTTTCCTCGATGTTTTTATCTGAACATTTTGGGCAATAGGGAATGCGCAAATTCCATATTACATATGCATGGCCTCACAAACCTCTTTCATCCATATCATTTATTTCTTACGATCCACATTACTTGCTAGCTAAAGAATACCCGATAAAATGCGTAAAACTACTTATATAGTAGTAGCAATACCTCTTTTGGTGCTATCGACACTTTCGATAGTCGGGACTTCATTATTCTTTGCTCGGCCTTTACCGAACCCCCTCATTTATTACTGGTGTTTAACAGCTCTTGTCCAAGCAGTTTTTATTTTCATAGAACTATGGTGGCTTATCCTACTAGTATTCGTTAATGCCAGATCCCAGAAAAGTTTTCCGGAAGGCCCTCCGAATGGGGTTTACAAAAAGCTATTGAAACCAATCGGGGCAGAGGTGGTCCGGTTTTTCGTGATTGTGGTTTCTACTCTCTTCCATCGTCAGGGCGATTCATTTGATATATTCCATGTGTACATCGTCGCATATGTGTACACCTTCAACTTTTTAATTTCATACTGCTTGGGGTTTTCTCCTTTTAATTATGCCAACCGACACGCAAGATTCCTTCACCAACACACAATATATGAGTCCTCAAAATCGATCAACAGGGCTCCAGTGATTGCGTTGGACCAGGAGCGTATTCCTTTGTCCGTTGAAACTAATAAGGCCCCGGAGATTACGCCTGTGTTCAACTTAGACTCATTTACTCCATCGCGAAGCCTTAGCCACCATAAACTGATGCCAATCCTAATTGAAAATCTGCATCAAGCTCATCTGGATATGATTGATTGCTTATACACGATTTCTCCTCACAATACTATTCATTTACAATTAGAACCAGGCTATAGTGATGTCGCATTACCCCCAGCAGATGAGATTCCCTCCCAAAAAAACCATACTCAAGACTCAGCACACCATAATATGCTTGCTGATTATCATACTACCGATAATTTATCATCTGAAGATATGGCTTCGGAAGAAACCGTCTTCAATTCCTTGTCAGAGCATTCATCGTTGTTGTCATCCTCAAAGAGTGGTGCTAACGAAAAATCCTGTCGAGACAAGCTTCGAGGCGCCTTACTCTGGTTTAGGTGGATCTTCCCAATCTCTGAGACTGCCAAGGGAAAGAATGTAACCAAGCAATCACTCTACGAGGTGAGGAAGTCCCTTCACAAAAAATTTTCAACATTTACCTTGAACAGTGAAAGCTCATCACTTAAAACGGCAATACAACGACCACTGTGCGATTGGATTGAGTTGGAAAGCAATACGATGGTTCAAGAGCCGTGCAAAAACGTACATGAGTTTTATCGGTTCGCCTCATTTTCTAACGAATACTTTGACTCGGTATATTCCAACTCTGGAGCAAGTTCATCATGCGTCGATCAATCATTCATGATTTTTGGTGAACTATTGACCAAATTACCAGTTTTTTTCTTCATCTTATATGGGATCAGCAATATTTTGAGGCAATTCGCATGTACCCTTGCCCTTTCACTCATTATTTTAAGTCCAAAGTTCTCCTCCTTGGAGGTGATCATAATAGGGTTGATGCTCATACTGAAGCTGTTTTGCTTCAATTATTTACACCAGCAGTCTACCTCATCATACAAGAAATCTATTATTATAGAATTTTGCATCATGCTGGCGCTTTTCTACTTCATATTCTCTAGTTGCTTACGTATTCTTTCTTAATGAATGTATAATATATTATCCCTGAAATTTTGATCCCTTATCTTTGAATATGTTTACGAGATAACTCTCATTAGTAAATGTAAATCCCTTGACATGTAATATCTCACCTGGACTTTGACTATAAGTAGAATTTAATGTTGATTCCGCCGGCGGTGTGAATTTCATGCTAGTAAATTCTTCATCAAAATTTTCCGCCAAAACCGAATCTGTAATAACAGGAAGAATAGGCGGTAATATTTCACTCTTTGTGACAGTCATGAGGTCATCCCAGTCAATATAACGGAAAAAGCGATGACTTTTGAGCTTTTCAAAGTCATTATCAATATCCATTCGTTTAGTAGGATTTGCCTGCAACAATTTCCGTAGTAAATCCTTTGCATCGAGGGAAAGATAAAATGGAAATTTGAGATGCTTTTTAGAATGCACAATTTTATCCATTATCTTTTCATTTGTATGTCCTGTGAAAGGCGGAGCTCCAGTTAACATGTCAAATGCGACACAGCCTAGAGACCACCAATCAACTGAAAAATCATAAGATTCCCCTTTAATAACTTCCGGAGCCATGTATTGGGCTGTTCCAATCATCGAGTGTTTGCAAGAATCATCCGAAGAGACTTTAGATAACCCAAAGTCTGTAAGCACTAGATTACCATCGGCATTGAGCATGCAATTTTCAGGTTTCAAATCACGGTAGATGACTTTCATACTGCGATGTAAATACCTCAATGCTAGGATGATTTGGGCAATATAGAATGAGGCATCTTTTTCACTTAAATATTTTTGTTGGTCAAGGTGGTGGAAAAGCTCTCCCCCATCCAAGTATTCAAGGATCAAATATACCTTATTATGATCTTGGAAAGCATAATATAGTTTGACAATATTTGGGTGGTTAACCTTTTCTAAAATCGTCTTTTCATTTAGCGTTCTTTCGTAGTTCTTGGTGTGGACTTCGTTTGTGTCATTGATAATAAGGGTGGCTTTTTTTAATTGTTTCTGGGCAAATAACTTACCGGTCGCCTTTTCACGAACAAGAATTACCTTGCCATAAGACCCCTGTCCTAGAACTTTGAGCGGCTCAAAATCATCTAACTTTGGCTTATATTTCAGAAGTCCATTTCTTTGAAGCGATGAGGAGACGAAAGACTCGCTAATATCTATCTCGTACGATGAAGAGTATTTAGAAGCGCTAGATCTTCTTCTCACTCTGAAAGGAGCTGGAATCGGTAGAAGATCAGCAACAAAATCAGTAACAGAATCATCATCGGAAAGGCCACAAGCATCCACATTATCGTCCAGTGGAAAAGAAGGAGATGGAGGACGTGATAATTCATCTAGGAGACGGTAGTTCAACTCCCCAGCAGTAGCAGTAGAAGGGGAGACATCATAGTCATCCATTGAAAATATATCCGCCATCTTGCGAATGGGAATATGTGGTTCCACGTCTCTCAGGTGTTACGAGAAGTTCGGGCTTTTCTTCTTGTAGTGCTGTAGATTCAATTATACCATGAACGTGCCAAATGGAGTGTCTCATGCAGGCATACCTCAACTGTATCGCCGGGAAGCGCAGTTTCTGCCATGCCAGAGCATATACTATACCTAAAGCTGGAGACAAAGAAGCGATTTAAGCTTGGAATTTGGACCTCCAGTATATGATCAGTTATGCGCTGGCTCGAAGTAGCGCCATTTTTCTGTCGCGGATTCTGCAGCGAGGAAGCTTAACCAATTTTAATCAATACATGTACTGTTTAACGCGATTCTTGGAGGGCTGCGTATGGTCTCATCGTTCGTATGCAACGAACAGGGTTTAAAATAATTCGAGAGATTGAGGAACCATCTGATGTTCTCTTCAAATCTAACCTGTGAGTAGGGGATCCAGAAAACAGCTCACAATAATTTTACTTTAATTTGCATACAACAAGACATGGCTGACAACCATGCTATTGTTGATACTTATATTCAACGTACATTACGCGTAAGTATAGGAAAGCGAGAAATAATTGATATTCAGGCACCAGGGTCCATTCAATGTTAACTTTGAAGGTATTTGCGTCTACGTCAAATCGGAATTGACCTCACCTCATCTTTCACACTTGAAAGAAAACGACTCACACTAGCGGGAGGTAAATAACGAAATGAGACAAAGAGGAGAAGCGTATTCGATGCAAGTGTCTCAGCAGGATATTTATTCAATACGTAAGTCGCATAATTTTGTGGGGAGATCGGAATACCCTTCTTGAGGCCTGCTGAATAGGAGTAGACGATAACCCGAATTCACATCATTTAGCGGCTATCAGATAGTCAGAAGTATCAACATTATCATCATAACTGTCAATCAATGACGAGAAACTGGATACTGTGTGCGTGCTTCTAGAAGAAGAAGCACAATCGTTTTCAAGAGACAAATTATTTTGCTCAAAGTAATCACCTTTATGGCTCTTACGAAAAGAACTCTGAGAGGAATTATGCTTCTTGACGGCTAAGGGTTTTGGGGTTGCAAACTGCTCATTACCCCCAAACGAGACGTTGGATGTACCATCTCTGGGTAGAGGTGCTGTTGTTGAAAAAGAAGTTTGCGACGCCAGGTTAAGAAGATGGTGGATGTTATTGGAGTCTTTGTAAATCATTTGAACTAATATTTCCATCGATGGCACGGTCTCGCTTTTATGAAACACAACACGCTGATCATTGTCTTTCATGATATACTTGAGCATCACCGGACTGTGGCAGACTTCTGGAATATTAAAGAGATTGCGTAGGTAATCATCTAATTCCTTACACCTTCTAAGAATCCTACCCAATTTCAATTCATTCTCCTCGCCTCCGCGTGTACTGATGGGCTTCGGTAAAGGAGGTAATGAGATTTTTTTGTCAAAGCTCTTTTGAAGATCACAGTGCAAATTGTAAAAGTCCTGATATAGCTTGCCCAAGAAGATCGTCTTCCCAGAATGCATGTTGACTTTGTAAAGGTACCAAAGATGCCCTTCAGCATTAAGCAGAACTTGAGAGATTTTAGCACACTTGGGATAGTCACGAGCTGAGCGAATCTTCTTACCTGTCGCATAGAGCCAATCGTTGGTAATTGGGGCTTCAGGATCGTTAACTTCTATCTCCACGTACAGGGCAGGGACAATACCACTTTCTGCTCTTTCAATACATTGAACCATGAGCCAGCCATTGTCCAAACGTTCAATAAGTTTCACATAATCTCCTTCAGCCACTGATATTTCTGGGTAAGACTCACCAATGAAGTCAAATCGAATTTTAAGGATGACCAAAAAGCTCGAGGTGCTGAAAGTAGAGCATGTCGAAGTCACCGGACTATTGATAGGAGATGTGATGGGAGAAGATATCAGAAGTTTTCTCAAGTTGCGAGATGATTTAAAGTGTCTTGCGTGAAAGATACCCAGTGACATCTTTGTTATATAATGTTGGAAAGGACCGAGTAGTTAGAAATCACGGAACCACAGCTCAAAGTATCAACACTCAGAAAATAGATAGGGACAAAGAATGGAACGAAAGAAAACGAAGCCAAGCAAAAAGGAATAGGAAATAAAATCAATCCGAAGCTCTATGAAAACCTGATGAACAAAGGCCTGCTAAGCTGTCTTAATGTGTTTATTTTCGACAGGTCAAAAAAAAAAAAAAAAGAAAGTGAACCAAAATATACACGCCTAGACTGTTTGTGCAAGGCGTGCATGCGTATTTGACGTGGACATTCTTATCAATAGTTATGTCCCGCGTAGAGTCTCCTCAACTATTTATGAATCATGCATACATGTTCACCACATGCAAGACCATAACAGAGTAAGTGCCCCCCCACCCCAAGAAGCAATTCAAATTACAGAAGATTATTCCGACACCAGATAGATGTATCCATACCATGGTACCAAAATCGGTAATGTCATAGATCCCTACGTACATTGAAGCCCGGAAATTAGAGAATCGTTAATGCAAATAAGGAATAATTTTCTCGGTATGTGCGTACTTGTCCCGATAGAGGAAGTGGTTCCCACAGGAGCCTCACCTACAACATAATATGCAGCCCGTAGAATACCACTGCATGTGAAGAACAACATAAAATAAGCTGGGTGGCATTTGCTACACTTCTATTGTACGGTGGGGCAGAAGACTGAGAGACCATGGAGTGTTGCCAACATGTCACATTTAGGCGAAAATTATTCTATTTGCCCATGAAGAACCTCAGCTGATGTGAAGGCGAAAAAAAAAAAAAAAAAAAGGACTAAGTTAGTCGAATGTGGGAAGCACCAAACATAACACACATCACAAGGCTACGCTTGTAATATGAAGATATCCTACACTACGAGGCAATTGCTTCCCATAGTGGTCACTGAATGTTCCAAGTAGTACTTAGATGTGAAGCCCAGCACCAAGAAAACTTGCCTATGGAGGCTTGTAAGCCAATGCTCAAATTTGGCATTGGGAACACATGAACCCAGGTTCTGGCTAAGCATGGTCAACATATGATATGGCGATCGTTACAAAGTCAATCACGTGTCTAGAAATTCTATTCTAAAGGTTTAAACATGCCTGCCGGTAGGAGTAATGCTCAAGGAATTTCAAATGGGGACCGACAAAACGTTCAGCATGTTTTGAGCGTACGTGTCAATTCTGGCATATAAAACTAGCGTTTCAACTAGAAAATATGTAAATAAATAAGAAAATAAATAAATAAAAAAAAATAACTCTGATCTAATGAATATGGATTATGTTACATACAATACATTGTAATTTAGGTCACGAGAAGAAATACTTTCCCAACCGACTTGATGAACGAGAGAGAATTAGTTTCGGGGGAGTCAATCTCCTCAAATGGCTCCGATTCTGCAAGCTTAATGAACAAACTATTGAATGCAACCTTATTATGGATGATCTTCTTAAATTCCTCGATAGTTGCAAAGCTGTTCTTATTCACACGGACCACGATTATATCCCCGCCTTGAGTTTTGATACTGCACTTGATCCAGACATCAGACAGAGGGGGTGTAAATGGCGATTGAACTTGGGACGGACTCTCACCTCCAATTTTTGGTGTTGCAAATGCCTTAGCTGGCGCCTTAGGGATGTTCACAGATCCTGAACGTTCAAGATTTGTAGGAGACGTCTTTGGAACTTGTATGGTTCTAGATCTTTGCATATTAGAGTGAACTTGCTTACTCTGAATAATCAGGCCCTTTCTCGCCGGTTCTTTGGTTGTCGAAGATCGCTGAAGCTCAGATGGCAGACCAGGATATGTCAAAATCTGGCGATAATGGTTGTAAATGTTCTTTGAATGTGCACGTTGTGGTCCGATTGGAGCAGATGGAATACCATATTTGGATTGGGTTGCAGGTGCAGCTTGAACCATGCTTTCAGCTTTAGGGCCCAAAGAAGACTTCACTTTCGAGGCCAACATCACCGATCCCGGAAGAATCTGTTGGTTAATAGATTCCGTCGAGTTGTTGAGCATACGAGGTACAACAAAACCGGGAAGACCATTATACTCTGGCTCTAGCCATTCCACAAGAGCTGGACATGCTTGGTAACTCTTATTAGAGATAAGATCGGTCATGTAAGACGATAACATCTTGCATCTATTCAGGAATAATTCTTCATCATCCGAGTCACACTTGGCCGAAGGGACTGGTTCAGGAAGCTTAGGAAGCTTTGTTGAGTCACTAGACTCACCCGATTCCGAAGAGCAATAATCTTCCAATAAGCGCACATGCAAGTCATAGAAGTCTTGATAGTACCGACAGAGATATCCGTGTTCACCTGTGCTATAATTGACGTCAACACGATACCAGTAGCGGTTTTCAAAAGTAAGGTAATGAGATGCGGAAGCGCTCAATGGGTATGGCTTGTTATTAAATGTAAGCGGGGTGTTATTTTCCAACAACGTTTTCACTTCAACATCCATGAATGTTTTGCTTTTATTGGAATTCTCGGAAGATTCTGATGCTTGAAGCCATGATAATGTGATTGGATGGCGGGGGTCATTCACCGCAATATCGACATAAGAGGATGGCACCAACCCTGGTTCTTTAACTTCATCAAGGAGTTGGACAAGTACCCACCCATTCTTCATTCTATTAAGTAATTTAAGAGCAACGCCTTTCTTAACTGAAAGTTCCTGCTCTAATTCGGCTTCGAAGTCGTATTTCGCGACCACGATGACATTGCACTTGAGATCAGTATATGTTTTGGCTTTCGTAGGCTCCGAGATTTTCAAATCTTTAATCCCAGGAAGAAACACTTTAGACATAGCAAATTTCTTGATGGGATGATGTTTTTCAAAACAATGGAAGAGTGCAAGACAGGCTTATTGGATTGTTGTGTGGTGGGTTCGAGAAAAACAGCTCTCACAAGATTGAAATCCCCTTCGAAAAGATACGTATGCGCGTTTTAGCTGTGGCACGGCGAGACGCGCGGCTGGCCGTTGGAAAAATGGCTACGAGAAATTTGCTAGAAAAACTGGGACTTTCTTCCGCTTCAGCATTTAAAAAGTTTTCTTTCCTATTTTTTTTTTTCTTTTCAAAAGAAACAGAAGATAGAGCTTACTTGACGTACAACATCTGCTAAGGAAAAGTCAAACGTGCTAGAGTCATGTTGTTGTCCCGGGGGCAGAATACTGCACCCACTTCACGTGCAATATTCCCCATCTGAATGTACGTCAATCTGATACAAGTTCTCGGATGACTGAATCGCATTCGCGCTCCGTATACATATATGGATGGAATTCTCCCGAAATGGGCACGTATACGTAGAATTTGACGGAAAAGAGAAGCGCATAATAGAATATAAGATTACATTTGTCCCCAAAAAGCGAACCGTCACAACCAGATCCTTCGAGAAGGTTTTACTGCCACGGATTATAATATGGGTTTTTTGCTCTGCATTCGGCCATTTGTGCTAAACCAAATAGAATACCTTGGTGTCGCTGGTACTCCGAATGGGTAGTTAAAATATGTGAAGAGCAAAAAGAGATGAAAGAAGAATTTTTTGAAGCATCACAGGCGCACCACATCCACAGGTCGTGTAAAGTATATATTTTCCGGTGTACTGTTCAAGGGCTTGATTAGTTGTGTTCGCGACTTGCCCACAACTATGCCAGCCAGAACCACAGTTTAGGGAAGTATACGCGAATTATTTTTTAAGCTGTCGACGTACTGTCCCCAAACGTGTTTTTGAATAGGACCATATACCAAGCTGAAACAAATTGAATTTTTGGCCGTAATTCTTGCTTAAGGAACTACCGTTTAGAGTGACGACATGCATACCGGTCTAAGGTTGTCCTGAGTATTCTCCTGAATATTCAAGTAAGAGTATCAACCTTTGAATCCCCAGGAGCAAAGAGGGAGGGAGGAGAGAGAGATAAAGAGGCAGGAAGAGAAAAGAGATAGCACAAAAAAAACAACCGATTCGCTTGTGCCTGATTACATGCGTAAAATTATGCATTATACCATACTGAACCATATGAATTACTGCAGGGCGCGTTTAGGCGACATTTTTTATCCGTTTATCCAGGAGGTGATTTTTAGTCTTATACGAGGCTTTTTTTTTTTTTTTTGCTCCAGCACAGCCAGCTTGATGTCTGGCTCAGACAGCATAATCGCTATTCGTATAATGGGCACTCCCGATAACAATACATGTGGAGCATCTTAATCAGAAATATGTTGGCGCTATTCTATAACAGTTAACAATACCGATCTCTTTGACCCTTGTGTGGGTAATAAAAGAAGGATCGCGGCGTTTTCTAGCCTAGAATTTGAGAATGGCATTTCTCCTAATTAATTTACGCTCCTAGAATCGTACCATGTGCAGTTCCAGTAATTTTATAGTTGACAGTTTGAGCTTACATGCAAGAAATATGTGGCCAAAAGAACACAAAATCTCGTAACCGGTTTAGCAGAAGTCTAGAGCTCCTTTGAAATGAGGACGTATTCCAGCTTGTTGGCGCTTCACCTATCATCATGGGGGCGAAAGATGTGAAATTATCAATTTTGGGTTACTGTGCATACATTATGTTGGTCATTATGTTTCTCCTTGTTACATTTCTTTATGCCCTGATGAATGTATAATGGTCTTCCATCGACACGCAATTTCTGATATTTTTCACCATTTTATTTTTTTTCGCGTTTCTATGCACCAAGGCTGTAATGCCACTTATGTTTTTACAAAGTCTCAAGATATGACTGAATACTACAGAGCAGGAGCGTCACCTACCTCGATTGCTGATCCTCTTCAAAAATTTTTCTCTACAAAGGGAACTTTCTCCAAAAGCTTTGGTGAGATCTCTGGTATCGGTTAGTCGGAAGTGCTTTCTATTAGTAGCTTTAATTTTCTTCAACTTGCGACTCCGGTAATGGTACCACTGTTCTTTGATGTCATATGTAGCGTCCAAGAAAAGTATCTTGCGGTTTCAATAAAGTGGAGACACCGGTTTAATCCCATGTGTCAGCTAACGTGAGTTGATTAAGAAGCTGTACATGAATGCACCTCTGACCTCTTTTTAGGCTACAGGCGGTTGCATGCAGCCAGCGCGCAAGAAAACAGCGAGAACCAACTTAATCAGTATAGCTATTGTACTATTTTGGGAATTTAATTGCCTGTGTATTTGTAGACGCCAAGTATGCGATGGTGAATGCTGCCAATCTACGCGTGCGTCATTTAAGAGATACAAAAGGGAAAAGAGTATCACTTTTTATTATCAATTTGGGCGTACCCCGTAATTATTGATCAGAGTTATTACTAACTTCTTTTTTCCTTCCACTACCTAAAAATTTGTCTTTCCCTTCCTTTCAATCCACCCAGTTCCGAAAACATCCTTGCCAACCCCTAAATTGGAATTTAGTGTACGCAAAGAAGCAACGTACCTAATCTTCCCCACCCACTAATCGGTATTTCCTACTTATCAAATGGTTAGACTGACACCTCAAAATCCATAATAGCTTCATTTTTTCCGTGCGATTGTTTCTCAGCTGTCGATTTCTTGATATTTAAATCAAACACATTCATTTGACTAGCTCGGCTCAAATCCTAAATAATCTCCAACCTACTCGACCTCTTCCTTCATAATCAAAACACCCAGGTCACCACTACCAAACAAAACATTTCAAAGATCAACCACTACCCACATCTAAAGATGACTGAGTCTGTATTAAGCTCCCCTAATTCTGCACAAGGCAATGGTATAGGTATGCCAGGCATACACAGCATGGATGCTCTCATGAGTGAGCAAGCAATTCCATTTGATTTTCCCTCATATAACTATATGGCCAATGATCTTGATATGGCCGCAAAAACATATCTGTTTAATCCAAATCAGATTCCTCAGCAATATTCTCAATATCTCTATGAGCAAATTCCTTCTCTGGAAGATGTCCAAAAGTTCCAGGCTCAATTATACCAAGTTTTGAGATTTCAAGAAGTCAGAAATGACCTCGTTGAGGAAGGCTATTTTCTGCATAGCTTTCATGATGTCGATTCAACAAGTGGTGCGTCTACTATAGATACACCTTTGCCAAATACTTCTGTTCTTTCGATGACAGAGTCAGTGATAACCCCTGATTTCACCATGCCTTTACCAGACGCAGATATTCAGAAGAGAAATATTCTTCCGGATTCTGGTATAAATTCGGTGGTGTCTGGCGCTGAGCCTGTTCCCAAGAAATATACCAGAAAGCATGTCATGGCCAGATCAAAGAAAGGATGCTGGATTTGCCGCATCAAGCATCTAAAATGCGATGAAAGAAAGCCCGTGTGCCACAATTGCGTGCGATTCGACATTCAATGTGATTATTCGCCTGATAGACCCGACTACGTTATTGATAAAGAACTCCGAAGACAAAAATTGGATTCTATTACCACCAAGAAAAGACGAAATAGCGCAATGCCCAAACTAAATCGCCGGTGATTACAGCCTCACCATGATTATAATAACTGAATTTCTCTGCCCAAACAAAGGGTCTCGACGGGAGGCGTGTCACATTTTTTCGACTACTTTCAAATTATTTTATTGCCCACTAATTTTACCTATTATTCACCTTCTTCCTTTTTAATATCTTTCTATCTAATTTTTCCTATGTTTAATGAATACAGCCAAATTTCCAAACCTCAGAGAAATCTGTACATTAAATTAGTAATATATGCAAATTAATTGAAAAGCATGGTGAATTAAGAACTCCTTAAGGTGAGCATGTCCCTTGGTCATCTTGAACAATGACAATTAAGAATCACAACATTCATTCCCATTCAGGCACATGTATTTGCCTCTGAATAAAATATTCATCATTGACATGTGGTCCGATCTGCAGAAACCCACCTTCAAGTTCCAAATTTTCACTATCAATCGAATTTTCGTCGGCAGAATACCCCACCATCAAAATCCGGTCACCCTCGAAGCCAATCCATGGCCCGTGAAGTGGGTCAACCAAATCAGGGTTTGTGTAATCCGTGAATTGCTCGCGCTCTTCATCAACCGTGGAGACTTTCCGTTTGTGAATTTGAGAGTTTCCTTGATTTCCCACATAAAAATCACCATCCAAAAGCACTGAGGACTCGGTAGCCATTGATTGCTCGCATTCATTTGCAGAAATGACAGATGCAATTCCAGTCAGCCCGTTTTGATTGTCATCTAATTGTTGGGGCAGTAGCAGCAGATCATCGTCATCAAATTCTTTATCAAAATTCACCGGATTTTGCATGGCTCTCAACGCAATGAAATCATGAAGAGGGAGATAGTATTTTTCGAAATTCCACGCAACTATAATCGTCACTAGGAATAGGGGAGTGCATAAAATAGACAAAAGAATGGCTCCCTCCAAAGCTAATGTCCCACACATGAAGAGCTGAAAAATCACGAGCCCAAAAATTAGTCTTCTGAATATCATTGGCCAGACTTTACCAGTGGAATGGGGCGGATGGACAAAGCTAAATATTAGCTGGTACTTATAAACAAAGTAGCCCAACAAGAAATACACTAGCCCGCTAGCAACAATCTTCGTGGAGACAACCGAGTAAATAAGTATGATGATAAAGATTAATATATGTTGAGGAAGATTGAGCCCAAAATCGAAAACTGGTGGTGTGTAGTAATAGAAGCGGTAGTCGCGGGGGGTCTTCAAGAAGAACCCTCTAAGAAAGAAAAGCTTTCCAATCACATTTAATATCACAAAATCACCAATCTGGAGAAGCTTTACAGGAAACATGGCAAGGCCTTGTAATAAAATCAAATCCACATAGAAAAGTGATAGCTTTTTAAGCGAGCTTGCCAACTGAGAAGCAAAACGGGTGGTATCCCCTATGGAAGTAAAGTAGTCCCACAATGTACCAGTAATGGTGAAGACCAAAAACAAAATAAAGAAGATAAAGAAGAAATTTTTCAGTAATGAAGACAATTCGACCTCGCTGGACAGAGCGTAGCCTTGCATTTCAGAAAGGGCTCGATATAAGTATGGGAAAGAGACATTCATGAGAGAAAACAACAAGGGAGGCAAAATACCCGTGACGAACGTACTCAACCAATTCGATTTTGCAATCATATGACCCAAAGCAGGCCAAAATTTGGTTATAGTTTTCACATCAATCAATGTCGACAAAGTTGTGACTAAGAAGAAGACAACGGAGTAACTAAGAAAGATGAAAAATGTTATCATGTATGACTTGTATAGCTTTTGTGAGTGAGAAAGTTTAAGATTCTTCCAATTAATATCTTTTGCTGCTGGTGCTAATGAAGCGATAAGCTTATAAACTCGAGGGTCTAACACTGTCTGTGCCGCCATTTGAGCAGATGCGACTGAATCCATGGTGATGAAAGCAGAAGGTAAAATTTTTATGGCCGAATCGCCGTTTATGGGCATTGTGGACAGAGAAGAATCAAATTGACGCTGTATTTCCCGTATTTTCCCATTTACGACCACAAGCTCCCTCGATGCGATATCGATTTTTTTTCTTAATTTCAATTTCCGGGTGTTGTCCAATAAGAGCGACTCGGGAGGTGTATCTGGAAGCACGCGTGGTACTTTGGACAAGTTGTATAAGTCGATCCGTAGCCCGTACAAGCGTGAATATAGCTTTTCGAGCTTGGCAATCGCCTTGTTTCTCCGCTCAAAAAAATGCTCTAGTATAGACCAATCGTAGATCAACTTTATATCAACCACGCGGCCAATGCCCAAGTCTTCGATAAAGCGTTTGAGGACGGAGGGATCGTTACTACGAATAAGCCGTTTGGGGATGCCATCAAGTTTGATTGTGCGGTCAGTGATGGAGTTTTGCGACGCGAGGTACTTTTGCCGCATTTTGATCACCATTTTGGTAGAGTCGAACAATGTGTAGTACACCACAACCGAAAAGAGGTAGGTGAAGGCGGGATAAACCCATAGGTAGCCGGGGAAATCCTGGTCCGACGGCAGTCCACCATCGGTGGTGAAAGTAGTAGCAACCAGCCACACAATGTTGTCCTTGTCGTAGTTGCCGGTAAAGTAGTAGCGGATGGGACTGAGCACCACCGCGCCGATCACGGTGAGTGGTAGGAACACCCTGATACCCATTCTGAAGAATGCCAAAACGACATAGGCGTCAAGACCCGAGTACTCCAAGACCTCCTCGTCGGAAATGGCGATGACAGAGCCCACCCACCGGAATAGGTGGTTGGGAAGCAGCCGCTGCCGAATCAGGCTCTTTCGAAGGGACCGCACCGCGTACATGTGGGGCCAGCGGCGGCGAAGAAAGCAGAACAACAAAAACGTGGAGATTCCAATGGCGAGCGAGAGCACCAACTGCGTTTGGAAAACGCGCAGCTGGCTGGGGCCATATATTTTGTTATCGTCGTCTAGCATGGCCAGTGTCGTTGCGCAGCGAAGCAAGTGAACTCGGCGCAGGCAAGCTCGTGACACGGGGCGCAAAAACAGGCAGAAACACGACACAGAAAGTGGAAGCCACAGGTACTCCTTGTATTTCTAGTCGGGTGGCGCCGCAAACACGTTGTAGTACGGACGTTAATATTGCCGCGGTCAGCCGTTTGAGTGCGGTGCCAGAGGTGAAACACTGCATACTAATGGGGGCCGGCTCCAGCGGCGGCCAACCGCCTACAACCCCCGAAAGAGCTGGACGGCCACGTGAAGCGGGGGGAGAAACACGAAAATGCCCCCGGTGCCCCATCTCGAACCAGGTCCGCCGGCCTGTGCCCGTCGCCGGGCCCGTCGCTCCACCCACTGGAACTGGGCCCGGGCCGTGTGCACGCCCACGCACCGACCCACCAAAAAAACCAGATCGTGAAAACACTTCTCTCCCACTACTATCAGCACCACGCCATGTCCGACGTATACGTGGTGGTCCATCTCGCTACCACCTGCGACGAATCTGCCGTATATGTGCCCCGTGATGCCTGCGAGTTACTAGAGCTCGCGTGGGCCACGGTGGACGCCAAGACCTTGCAAATTCTGCCGCGGCAGTCGGTGTTGGTCAAACCCACCAACACGCCGGTGACGGCAACGTGCCAGCAAAAGTACAATCTTAGGTGGGACGACGTGAAGGCGGGATTTCTGTTCAAGGATGCCATCGCCGAGTTTGACAAGAAGCTCATGCCTGCCGTGGCGGGAAAGGACTTTTCGTTCGTCACCGTCGACCTCCACAGCCTCCGGGTGCTGCTCCCTCGCGAGGCCCGGGACAAGTCGGTGGTTTTGCCGGTGTATTTGCAACACCCCCGTGTGTTTGACTTGTTCAACGAGTACCTGAAATGGCTGTCCACGCACCCCGAGGCTATGAGCTACCCCGCCTCGTCCTTGGCCAACATCATGACTGCGTTGGACGTCACAGTGCCCTCGGGCTGGTTCGAAGACGCGGCAAACGACCTGGTTCTGACGGTGGGCGTGTATGCCCAGGTGTTGCTGCAGTTGGTCAAAAAGTCGTTGCCGCTCGAAGCCCACCCTCTGGTGTTGACCAAGCCTTACGATTCGGCCCACGACGCCAAAATCTTCTTGGCCGAGCGCTCAAAGATTCTCTTTCTTTCCAACTTGCCACCTGAGACCACCCAATCCGAGCTCGAGTCATGGTTTACTCATTTCGGTGGGCGCCCCGTCGCGTTCTGGGCTATCAAGAACGTTGACTCCGACACAAAAACTCAGCAGAGTAAGGCCAAGAGCACTTCCGGCTTTGCTGTATTCTCGAAACACGAAGAAGCAGCGGATTCTTTGTACATGAATGGCCGCGTTTTAAACGACCGTGTGGTTGAAGTCCAGGCCTCAGCCACCCGTGTACTTGATCGCGCGTCTGAGTTATTGACGCCCTTCCCACCTCTGAAGAACAGACCAAGGCCTGGTGACTGGACCTGTCCATCCTGCGGGTTTTCCAACTTTCAGCGCAGAATCGCCTGTTTCCGCTGCTCCTTCCCCGCGACTAGTGCTGTCGCCATTCAGGAGCAAATGTACCCTGGATCAGGTGGATCCGGACCTGAAAGTGGCTCGGGTCCAAATATGAGACGCTCCAAGGCTGACGATAAGCAAGGGTCGCCAGCATACGGGGGCTTCCAAGACCATTACCTGGGCTCTCATCACGGATTGAAGAACAACGGTGGTTATAACTCTGGATACAACCATGGATATTCTCACAACCAGAGTGGTGGAAACGGCCGTACCCATTATGGCAACTCGGTTCCTTTCCGCGCGGGAGATTGGAAGTGTGCTAACGAAAGTTGCCTCTATCACAATTTTGCAAAGAACGTGTGCTGTTTGAAGTGTGGAGGAGCAAGGCCATCTTCGGTAAACTCGGGCCACCATAATGGGGGTAATGGTGGCAATTCCAACAACTCCAACAACTCAACTAACTCTAGCACCCACAACTATACGGGTGCATCTGCTGCGTCCGGTGCATCTGGGTCAATTCAATCTTCTAATTCTGCTGCTGTGGCGATTGCCGCGGCCACAGCCAGTGGTCAACCTTTGAGTCTCGGTGATAATTTCCCTAATTTGCATCTGCCACATCCTCATCAATCAAGACAAGGATCGCAGGCTGGATCTTCGCCTTCTCCAATCCATAGTAATAGTCTCTATTCGAACATTTCCCAGTTGCAACTGTTCCAATATGAGCAACAGGGAAAGCAACCAGGAACAGCACATTTGCCTCAACATTTGGCTTTGTTGCAGGGTCAAGGAAATGTTCAGCACTCTAACCGAGGCAAGGGACAGCCAGCTACAGGCTCTCTGGCAATTTATCCAAAACAGGGTTATCACTACGGCGGGTCACAGGCAGCTTCTGGAAACAGTGTTAATTTGCTCAGCAATCAAATTAACTCTTTGAGTTTGCATAACTCCGAGGCTTAGACAATAGGGAAAATCGAATTCAACATGGGGTTTGGGTAGAGGTTTGCAAACTGTTTTCTTTTGATTGCTGCTCCATTTTCTGATTGTCTTATTCCTGATCATTAAAGTTTTATGTAATCAGAAATGGGGAAGAATGATCTTTCGCTTTACTTTTTGTTATCTCATCTACTCATTTTTTTTTATTATAGTTGGGTTTGGATACTTCGGTCTAATTATTTGAAAAAGAAAATTGTTTCACACGGAAGAATATCACTTTAAAATTATGAGAGAGAAGAAGATCTGATTATCTGTGTGAAATAATATCAGTGTGAAATGTGGTATTGGTGGCGTATGGTAGATTTAGGAAGGGGGCCTTTTTGTATATTTCATGGCGTATGTGGATGGTTAAAGTTATATTGGATTGCTGAAAGAGAGTAATTACATAGGCATAATTTGTAAAGAGCGATCTAGCGCTCTGTTAAAAATTCCTTACTGTATGCAAACACGCGACTCCTGGAACAACACCGTGGACTTTACGAACAACTACCGCATTATCAATTAGTTGACTTAAACATGGGTGACAAATACTCCATCATTTTACCAACTTACAACGAGAAGAAGAACTTGCCTATTCTTCTCTACCTTTTGGACAAAACATTCAAGAAGGAGAATGTGGACTGGGAAGTGGTGATTGTTGATGACAACTCTCCAGATGGAACTCAGATTATCGCGAAGAAATTGATCGAGGTTTTTGGTCTGGAACACGTTCAGTTGAGACCAAGAGCTGGGAAGTTGGGCTTAGGTACCGCTTATGTACATGGTTTGCAATTTGTTACTGGAAACTTCGTCATAATCATGGATGCTGACTTTTCTCACCATCCTGAAGCTATTCCTCAATTCATTGCAAAGCAAAAGCAAGGAGGATATGATATTGTTACTGGTACCCGTTATGCTGGTAACGGTGGTGTATACGGTTGGGACTTGAAGAGAAAATTGGTGTCTAGAGGTGCTAACTTCTTGGCATCTACTGTGTTGAGACCACACGTGTCTGACTTGACTGGATCTTTCCGTTTGTATAAAAAGGAGGTGTTGGCTAAGATTATTAGTGAAACCAAATCTAAGGGATATGTCTTCCAAATGGAAATGATGGTTAGAGCCAAGGCATTGGGATTTACTGTTGGTGAATGCCCAATCAATTTTGTTGACAGATTGTACGGTGAATCTAAGTTGGGAGGTGACGAGATTGTTCAATACGCAAAGGGAGTGTGGAATTTGTTCATAAGCGTCTGATCGCTTTGTGTGTAACCTATAATATATTTGCACGTATAAATTGCTAAAGCTAGGGTCCCATTGGGTGAATGCATTTTTTGCTGTTACCAATAATCACACTTTTCACTTCTGTATTTAACTGAGTTAAAAAAACATAATTTATGAATATCCTTTCGTTGAACTAAATTCTGGACATTTATGCCTTTTCTATAGTTGAGAACCAGTGGACTTTTTAATTAATTAGGAATTTACACAACTTGAGAAATTTTGTAAACTACATAATTTTAAAACAAATTAATGATATCACGTCCTCAATCCGAAACATCAAACTAATACCAACTTTGATGTTCATTAGAGCCAAATCTTTCAAAGATGCTTAAACAGAAGGCAAAGCATTGTGAAACCTTCAATAGCCTGTCATAGCGGGTGACTCAGTGTACATCAGTACATCCTTTGATTATCATAAGCTACTCGTACACTTACCGTCCCCATTCGTCATGGCGAAAGATACATATCTAAAAAAGATCCTTGGTAAGGAAGCATACGATAATGTGAAAAAATCGAAGGTTCTTATGGTGGGAGCAGGTGGAATTGGTTGTGAACTTTTAAAAGATTTAGTTCTTTCAGGGTTTGGTGAGATACACATCATAGATTTGGACACGATCACATTGTCCAACCTCAATAGACAATTCCTTTTTCGCAAGAAAGATATCGATAAACTGAAGTCTTATACCGTGTGCAAGGCTGTTGAAAGCTTTAACTACTTCCAGGCGAAACTAATACCACACCATGGTAATGTCATGAACCTGGAACAATTCCCCATTGATTGGTGGGGCCAATTTGACTATATTTTCAATGCTTTAGATAACTTAGAAGCTAGAAGATATGTTAATAAGGTTGCTTTGTTTTTGAAAAAGCCCTTAATGGAATCTGGAACAACCGGATTCCATGGACAGATACAACCCATTTTTCCTTATGTGTCCGAGTGCTTCGAATGCCAGGTTAAAGAGACCCCCAAGACATTTCCAGTCTGTACTATTAGATCTACTCCCTCGCAGCCAGTCCACTGTATAGTTTGGGCGAAGGAATTTTTGTTTAACCAGTTATTCGGCGAAAGCACAGAAGCAGAATTGAACCAAGCAGACTTGAGCAAGGAGACTGATGATCCGGAGGAAATCAAGAGGATCTTATCTGAAGCCAATGAATTGTCGGCTCTCAAGGGGATGATTCAGGATGACGATTTTCCATTGAAGCTCATTAAAAAGATTTATCAGGATGACGTAGAGAAGTCACTACAGCTCGAGTCATTGTGGAAAAACAGAGAAAAGCCGAAACCTATAGTGCTAGAAGGAAAAGTTCTTTCCGAACTCGAGCTTTTCCTTTCAGACTCTACAAAGGAAGCTGTGCTCAACCAAGACACTAAACTCTGGTCCCTAACTGAAAACCTTTTTGTTTTGTTTAAGGCTGTTCAAGCATTGCAAAAAAGGATTCGGGAAAATCCAGATGTGGTAATTTCTTTTGATAAGGACGACGAAGACACATTGAACTTTGTGGCCACTGCGGCAAACTTAAGATCACTTGTATTCAATATTGAGAACAAGACGAAGTTTGACATTAAGCAAATAGCAGGGAACATCATCCCTGCCATTGCCACCACAAATGCAATAATCAGCGGATTTTCTAACTTAGGAGGCTTGTCTTACTTGAAAAATTCTTCTATTGCTCCGTCGGCGAAGTCGGTTTTTATTAGTATCAAGCACAATAAGAGGATCACGTCTGCGCTTGTTGAAAAACCTAATAACAGATGTGCCAGCTGTGGTATCGTTACGAAAGGAATAATGAAAATAAAGGATGATCAATTTGAAATGACTCTTCAAGACTTCATTAATGCCGTGGTGGAACAATATGGATTTAGCGGAGATATCTCAATTATCTTGGGCCAGTCAAGGTTAATCTACGACTTTGATTTTACAAGCAATGCTTCAAAAAAGCTCAGAGACATTGTTGGTTTCTCTGAGAATGAAACTTTGCTTATCCAAGACGAGGAAGATGAATTGGAGAATTTAGAACTCTGGATCCAAAAGGTGGATTCCGGTACCGTTTTCTTGCCAAACCTCAAGCTTCGCGCAAAACAAACATTCGCGGACGACAATTCCATTGCACCCGAGGATGAAGTGCAGGACTATGGCTCGGAAACAATTGTTTTAGATGACGAGGAGGGCGAGAACCCACGGAAGAAACGGAAGGTCGATAACGACTCAGTGGAGATAATTGACTGAGCCTCTTATATAGAATTTTCCCGCTATGAAATGATTTGAATATTTTGGACGTGGCCATAGCAAATGTGAGTACACACTACCCCCTGCATATTTAAGATCCGTACACCAGATCCTTTAGCTATGTGGCTACGACACCTGTACTCGTCACCATCCAACTTTATACCTTCTTGAACATGTCTTGGAACGCCTACACCGACAGCCTCATTTCTACCGGCAAGATTGACAAGGCCGCCATCTACTCTGCTGTAGGTGACTCCCTTTGGGCCGAGTCTGGTGCCTTCCAAATTGCCCCACAAGAAATTACTACGATTGCCGGTGGCTACGCTGATCCACTGCAATTGCAGGCCCACGGTTTGCACGTGCAAGGCCAAAAGTACTTTTTGTTGAGAGCCGACGACAGATCAATCTACGGAAAGCAAGATGACCACGGAATTGTGGCTGTCAAGACTAAGCAAGCGATTGTTATTGCACACTACCCCTCGGGCGTCCAGGCTCCTGACGCCACTTCTGTTGTTGAAAAGTTGGCCGACTATTTGATCAGTGTGGGCTACTAAGTACGGTTTTGTTTAGTTAATCGATTGGATTCTTTGACTTGGGTGACCTGCCATACATTGTAGGAGTCAGAAGAGTTTGGAGGCACGAATATGGATTGTACATGTTTCTCTGGTTGAAAATATCTGTACAAAGTAAACTTACAGATGCGGGCGATGAAGAACAAATAATCCCAGGTATGCTCCACAGGACCGCCATAGGCGATACACTAGAAGCTAAATATAGCCCAATTTAAAAGAGAAGCGATTATGTCCCGACAAGGTAGAACTAACGTAAGGACATGCCTTTACTTTGTGTGCCTTGATAATTTAAGTCTTTATTACCTCCTTCAACAGAAGATCTTGTCAATAGCAATTGCTGGCCTCGACACACAGTTGGTCTAATGTGTGGTTCAATCGGGCTTCACTAGAAAGCAACTCACGAGGCATAGAATTACAGAAAATTGAAGATAGTTGGAATTTACATAGCATCTGAATCATGTCACAGTCATGCACTCATAACACCACTTACCTACTTTAGTTCGTTCAACTGTGTTTCCCAGCTCGGCTTGACCGTACATTTGCACCGGAGGAATACGAGCGTGCCGCATTCGGAAAGGATAGCACGTGACGCAAATAATCCGCCATTGCACGACGGCACAAACCAATTAAAATCTTCCGCGCTTTAATTGGTCAGAATAGGATAGTGCGTGCGAAGCCAGGTGTTTCTACTAGACAATAAACTTCACCTAGTTTCACTTTCATCGTTATCTTCCACACAATGTTTAGAGCCACAGCCCGTTCCGCCAAAAGTGGACTCAGAAGATTTTACTCCAGTGACCACCACACTCCTGCTCAAACCCAAAACGAAATCGATGCCACGAAGGTATTTGGTGTCGCTTTATTGGCGGGTGTGACCTTATACTTTTACAGAAGCACTAAGGAACCAGTCATCAAGACACCTTTATACAACATGCAAGAAGACAGGGTTCAGTTGAGAAATGAAGCTTACTTGAAGAAATACAAGACTTCCTTCATCAAGAGCTTCATTCAAGACAAAGGAGGTATCGGCCAAAGACAGTACAGAAGAGAGATTGTTGGTGCTGTTCCAACAGCTTTGATTCCAGCCGCGTCTCCATATGGCGACCAGTTTGGTGCTTCTATCAAGACCGACAAGTTGGGCCCAAGAAAGGAGAGAATCAGATACTTTGCTCCATTGGAGAACTAATTTATTGGAACGATATGTATCTGCTTCCGTCTCCAGTTCATGCTGACAGCCACACTGGAAATATTGATGCGGACAATTTATCGGGAAAATACCAACAACCTCTGGGATAGGGGTGTTGGTTAACACCATTGCATTCATCATTGAGGACATTTCAAACCTCAATCTATTTTTTTTGGTTTCATATTCTTCATAATAAAAACATATTCTAGTAAAAATCAAGTACATGTACATGCGAGATGGAAGTCAGCGCTCTATAAAACATGTTAAATCAACAAAGTTGAAAGAGGTCCCAAACAGTATTGTACTTCATGTTCAGTTCTATGCAAAAGAAGAAGTTAACATGTCATTAATAAATGAGAGCGCGACGATACCAGCGCTTATTTAATTTGTGATTGGAGGTGGATCAGCTGAATACCATTAGTAACGACTGAAATGTGACCCAATGATATGAAAAGTGAGAATTTAAAAGGTCATTTCCATTTCTGAAATAAATCGGGTCCTATAGTGTAGTGGTATCACCTCAGATTCTGATTCTGGTAACCTGGGTTCGAACCCCAGTAGGACCTTTATTTTTTAAATAGAGATCGCAGTTGGTCACGTGCCTAAACTTCGACATGAACTAAAGTGAGGGTTATCTGTCAAGACTAACAACATTACCATGGCCAAATCCGAGTGGAACGTTATTGTTTACGACAAGCCAGGAACTGATAGGAGCAAAGTTCGCCCACAGCATGTGGCAGCTATTCCTGAAGCTGTCAATTCTGGAATTGTCACTTCTGTCGGTGCTATCTACAAGGACGTGGAGAGAACCCAATTCGCAGGAAGTACTTTCCACCTCATGGCTGAATCTAAGGAAGAGATCATCGAATTCTTAAAGAAAGATGTTTATTACGCGGCCGGAATCTGGGACTTGGAATCTGTTATTGCTAACCCTGTTGGCATTGCCGCTCGGATCGGTAAGGCCATGCCGGGTGTTACTAAGATATAATAGTATATATCTGATATGCATATAAACATTGACCATGGGTATACGTTGCTATTACCATTAATCGCCCTACTGGGTTCTTAGTGAAGAGCTTAGATGAATATTATCTACGCTGTGAAGAATATAGGATCACGTAGAGCGAAAAATGATAACCAACTACAGACGCAATAGGAGGTATATGTAATAGACCATATTGATATTCTTTAGAGTTTTCTAAAAAAATTTAAATGTTAAAGAGGTGGGAGTATTAACAAGCAACTGGCTTAACAATGTTAACGTTGAAATGCCATACATTACTGGCAGATACCAAGGGATAAAATCCATGTTGTATCAATTCGCATGCATAATTAGACGGTCAAGGAAAACAATGCCAAAAATTAATTCAACAGGTTTAAAGAATGAAAATTAAGCATTCTTCATTTTTAACCACCGGGAAAAAGAAATCAATGCATAATCAGAGCATGCACATTGAATTTTCACTAAACAGTACCATCTATGATTCGCAAAGCAGAGGGCGGAATGCTATAGCCATCGTTCTAGATGCCGTTACTCAAACCTTGAAGTTTACGTAAGCCAATCTCTCCCAAAAGTTAACGCCGGCGTTAAATTAGAATCCCAAAACTTCCCTAGTGACTTAATTAGATAACAAGGACCACTGGGCGGAACTGAGCGACATTGTCACAATTGTCTTAACAGCGTATAATGCACCGATTCTCTCATGTCTATTTTCCATTTGAGGCATTCAGAGTGGACGTTCCGAAGTGTGAATTGAAGTATTTCGTGCCATAAACATGATTCATAAGCATAGACTGAGGCTTCGAGCTTGCAACGGACGTTAGAGACAGAGCTCGGGTAAACCTACCGGCAATATAATCAGCACACAAAATAAAGACAGGCCCGATAACAAAAAGTGCATTATTAGCGGATCCTTTCATGGTTTTAGATTGGGATGTGTCACCAAAAAATATGTGTGGGGTAAAACTTAGGATTTATAGCCTGGAGAAAATTTGAAATGTAGTGAGGCTTGCTAGATCTAAAATTTTTAGAAAAAGATTAAGAAGGTAGTGTCAAAGAGGTATAAAGCAAAGATACAGAAGCAGATCGCTCACCTTCAACTAAAGATGGGTCTCCGTTCTTTTTTTTCGCAAGATCTTACTACGCATCTAGAGATCTTCCTGCATGATAGTCTGAATCTTAATAAATTGCGGATATACACTAGTAGCTCATAGCATCTAACTGTACAAGTCGTCCTCCTCAGCTTCTTGAGCGAAAGATTGACCAGCATTAGCATCCCCACCTTGAGTTTCACCGAATCTAAAGTTGGTAAATTGGCCTCTAGAGGCTTGTAGCTGTTGAGCGTATGCTTCATAACGACGCAAATCAGCATCAGAGACAGAGCGCTTGGCCGTCTTCATAGCTTCTTCAAAGTGTGCTCTCGTAATGAATGGAACAGGATCTTCTTCCTCTTCCTCTTCCTCAGGCTTAGACTTATCAGTCATTTCAACATCATCTGATGGCTCTTGCTTGACTTCTTGCTCCTTAGCCTTCGAAATTCTAATCTGGGCTTCAATAGAATCCTTGATGGCAAACTTAGCAGATCTTTGAACAATGTACGACAAGTCTGCACCAGAAAAACCATGAGTGATCTTAGAAATTTCGGCCAAGTCCAAACCAGGCTCCAATGGGGTGTTTCTCAATTGAGCTTGCAAGATAGACAATCTCGCGGCCTCATCTGGCAATGGAACGTAGATCAATTGATCCAATCTTCCGGGTCTCAACAAAGCAGGGTCAATTTGATCTGGTCTGTTCGTAGCACCAATCACGAAAACATTCTTCTTGGCGTTCATACCATCCATTTCAGTCAATAATTGGTTAACCACTCTGTCAGAAGCACCTCCGGCATCGCCTTGACCCCCACCTCTTGCCTTAGCAATGGAGTCTAATTCATCCAAAAAGACAACAGTTGGAGCGGCAGCCCTTGCCTTATCGAAAATGTCACGAATGTTCGATTCGGATTCACCGTACCACATACTCAACAACTCTGGGCCCTTGACGGAAATAAAGTTTGCAGAAACTTCGGTGGCAACAGCCTTTGCCAATAAGGTCTTACCAGTACCAGGAGGACCGAAAAACAAGACACCCTTGGTTGGAGCCAAACCGAACTTTTGGTATTGGTCTGGATGCAACACAGGGTATTCGACAGTTTCCTTCAACTCGCTCTTGATACCTTCCAAGCCTCCAATGTCATCCCAAGTGACATTGACATTTTCGACCACGGTCTCACGCAAAGCAGATGGATTCGAGTTGCCCAACGCGAATCTAAAGTTCTCCATGGTGACACCCAAGGAGTCCAAGACCTCAGCGTCAATAGTTTCCTCTTCCAAGTCGATGAGGTCCATTTTCTCACGGATTTGTTGCATTGCAGCTTCGGAGCACAACGATGCAACATCAGCACCAACAAAACCATGGGTTTCAGAGGCAATGGCTTCCAAGTCAACGTCCTCAGCCAACTTCATGTTCTTGGTATGAATCTTCAAGATTTCCAACCGACCTGCAGCATCAGGAACACCGATATCGACTTCTCTGTCGAATCTGCCAAATCTTCTCAAGGCGGGATCGATCGAGTTTGGTCTATTAGTGGCAGCAATGACAACTACATTTGACCTAGCCTTCATACCATCCATCAAGGTCAACAATTGAGAGACAACTCTTCTTTCAACCTCTCCGTTTGTTTTATCTCTCTTGGGAGCAATGGAGTCAATTTCGTCAATGAAAATGATGGCGGGAGAGTTTTTCTCTGCCTCTTCAAACGCTTTTCTCAAGTTGGACTCGGATTCACCAGCCATCTTGGACATAATTTCAGGACCGTTGATCAAGAAAAAGAAAGCACCAGTCTCGTTTGCCACGGCTCTGGCCATGATGGTCTTACCAGTACCGGGAGGACCATACATCAAAATACCCTTAGGAGGCTTGATACCAATAGACTTGAACAATTGAGGGTGTCTCAAGGGCAACTCAACCAATTCTCTGATTTGAGCCATTTGCTTCTTGCAGCCACCAATGTCGTCGTAGCCCACCTCGTTCAAGTTGTTCTCCTCGTCCTCACGGCTGATAGGCTCACCCTCACAGTGGATAATGGTGTCCTGTGCCACAATAGCATGCTCTTCAGGGTCAACATCGACAACCTTGAATTCCACCTGTCTCATTCCGCCTCTGACGGTAAACAAGTCGCCCTTGCGCACCGGTCTGTACGCCTCGACAAAGTATGGCTTCAAGTAGACGTCGAATAACGAGCCGGTGATACCTTCCACAGTATCCGCAATCGGCAAGACAGAAATTCTGTTGGCGTATTTGATGTCCGGGCATGGGTGAACGGTGACAATGTCACCCAATCTGACCCGCAAGTTGTTACGCACGCATCTGTTGACACGGGCAACACCGTCCTCCATCTCGTCGTCAGCCAACACAATCAACACGGTGTCCTTTCTCTTCTTGCCCTTGACCAAAACGGTGTCGCCACGGAACAATTCCAAGAGCTCCATGGTGGCAGACGACATGGTGATCACCGAGTTGTCGTCGTTGGTGGCGTCGTCGACAATCAAGGCATTGTCTTTCTTCTTTCTTCTCAAAATGGCGGTGGCAGTTTTGTCATCACTTTGACTGGCGCCGGAGGCGTCCAACAATGGCTTTTTGTCTTCTGTCATGGATATGTGGCAAGAAGCAAATCAAGTACCGAAAAGAAAGTCGCCACTTGGTTGGGCCCCAACTACGCGCGAGGGGTGGTGCACGGGTGTGATACCGGCGCCGGAGGAACACATCGAACCCCATGGAAGGTCTTTGCCCCGAGGAGAAAAAGCGGGGGCCAGTTACATCGACGAGAGGGGCAAGAGACACTCGAGGTCCCGCCTCAAGCGGGCCAGATTGGCACATGTACAGACTGCCGCAGTTGCCTCTCGTTTGGGCTTGCGGTGGCACCGAGTTGCCGCATGTGGCAGAGTGCGCGATCGCACCACTCCAACAACGCTATGGGTATACCAACAGCATGGCATCTCACGAGGCACAAGTAGTGACGCAGAGAAGCAAAGAACACGCCACTGGGCCTGTAAGCAATAGGTAAGCCCAGCTCGCCCGCTCTTGAGCAAATGGACCAAGTAAGACTTGGTGCAGCAGCAGCGGTGGGGGGAACCGGCGTAGCACCCGTGCCTCTCGGCCTAGAGCACCCCAGATTTCTTTACCCAACACGAATCCAGATACTGTCCGCCTGCAACCATGTCGCTCAACGCATCGTGCATCTTCTGCAAAATCATCAAGGGAGAAATCCCCTCTTTCAAGTTGCTTGAGACCAAGCACGCTTACTCGTTTTTGGATATCCAACCCACGGCAGAGGCGCACTGTCTCATCATCCCGAAATATCACGGAGCCAAGTTGCACAACATCCCGGATGAGTACCTCGCAGAGTTGTTGCCAATGGTCAAGAAATTGACCAACGTGTTGGGCCTCGATGAGAACAACACCCCTGAAGGCGAAGGGTACAACATTTTACAGAACAATGGCCGCATTGCTCACCAAGAGGTGGACCACGTGCACTTCCATCTCATCCCCAAAAAGGACGACACCTCTGGCTTGGGAGTGGGTTGGCCTGCGCAGGAAACCGACTTTGACAAGTTGGGCAAGCTCCATGCGTCGTTGAAGGATGCGTTGGAGGCGGCCGAGAAGCTCTAAGCCGGTAACCCGCCTTGATTTTACGCTAGTCATACCACCCGAATGACACTGTTGGTTTCAGTGACCAAATGTACGCTTGCAAATGCCTAGTAATATTGTAATCGCAACCCTTGCTCGAGCCATGGCACTTACGAGCTTGATCACGTCCAGCTCTACACCCGTGCACCATGTACCAACCACTGCAACGGTCAGCCCCACCACAGATACATTTCAATCCCACCGTCACATGTCGGCGCCTGAATCCGACTTCCGGACCCAGTTTGGAAACTGGGCCAGCAGAAATACCTCGCAAGCACAATCTTCGCTTCCGGCGTTTGCGGAATGGGGGGACTATGTCAGATCGGGAGCAAACAACCTATATGATTCCTTGCCGTCGTACAATACGAGCGCCACAGCTGCCCAAGAACCGTCGTGGTTCCAATTAAGCCGATTCGAGCGAATTGTCGGCTTTGGGTGCTGTCTTGGGGCATCCTTGCTCTGCTTTGCATTGGGTGTCTTTATGTTTCCCGTGCTTGCCTTGAGGCCCACTAAGTTTGCTCTCATTTGGCTGATGGGATCGCTCTTGTTTGTGATATCTTTTGGAATTCTCCAAGGTCCCCATGCTTACGCGAAGCACTTGCTTGGACGCGACCGCATCTTGTTCTCTTCTATATTTTTTGGGTCGGTCTTGACCACCATGTACTGCGCAGCAATTCTCAAGAGCACCCTTTTGACTATTGGTGCCAGTGTGATTGAGATCTTTGCCATTCTTTATTATGTCTTTAGCTACTTCCCGTTTGGAGCGTCGACTGTTACATGGTTCAGCAGCTACGTCATCGGATACATTGGTGGGATTTTCGGAAGTCTTATTTAGTTCGCCATAAACATATCATGTCTGTTTCTCGTAAAATTCATTGTCTATATATACACTTGCACCTCAAATTCGTCCTCTAGCTCCGTATCCCTCACCAAACCATCTAGATCTAGGTTTTCGTCATCGAACACCAATCTGGGATGGTGGACTGAGCTTTCGTCTATACCCTTCACTTTCAAATAATAGCTGAGGAGGCTTTGGATTTTTGTTTCAGGCCCCACCTCGCATTCGACTCTCTTGTTGTCTTTGCCTTTAAGTCCAATCACAAAGTAGCTGGCTTTGCTCACGGATGAGTTCTCTACCCGGTGGATGTCCTCGGTGTCGCTTGTGTCCAGTAGTTCAATGACATCACCACCACCTGCAACCGACATATCCTGGAATTCAGAATACATGCTTTCAAAGCGATCGGCATTTTCAGGCGGAACATATAAAACTGTCATTGTCGTGGGAGATCCATTGTCTGGCACGGGAATGCGTAAGGTACTGGGCTTGAAAAACCTCTTGAGCTCAGATTTACCTTCAACCCAGAGCAAAACCCCGTCCACACCTAGGACGAGGTCTTGCTTGTCGCCAGCATCCAAGTCACTCAACATAGAGCCAAAAGTGGTGTCGCCGGAAACTGCAATCTCTGTTTCAAGTGGCATACCATATTTGGAAATGAGCTTTATCACATAGATCCGAGTACTTTCACTAGCTGCAAGGCTTGTAGCTCCAACCTGAGCATCCTTAATACCTTTGAAAAATGTGTTGAGATCGACGTCGAATTCGTCGATGTCATCATCGCTGACGCTCGGAACCTCTTCCACCGTTTCTTTCTCCTCATTTGGTTTGGGCTTGGGGTCATCACCTTTGCTAACCACAAGTACGGCATCCTCACCAGAAAAGGACTCCCTGGCCGAATGAAACGACTGAAATTGGTCATCTGACTCCATATTATCAGTAGAAGCCAAGGCGGATGCCGGTTGGCACTCATCCGATGATTTGGCCAAAAGCGGGGTTGAGTTCTCATTCGTGCGAGATCCTCCAGTGGGCGCCTTTGCTTTTTTGATCTTTTTAATGACAAAAAAGTCATCGTCTTGTAGAAATGCTCTTTTTTTCTTCTTTGCCTTTACGGGCAGCAGCCCGGGACTGTTATTGTCCATGCTAGATCGAAGTCCGGATAGTGAAGTTGATATGCGCGCGCAAAGATGAGTATATTGACATACTGGAATGCCACGAATTGGCCGAATCAGGAAAGAGTGGGGCTTACATCAGCAGTTCCGCTGGAGTTTGGGGACCAAATTTCCGGATAAATTAAATCAGTTACAGAGCGGCCGAATATCTATAGTAGAAATCTGCCACTCTTGAATCAACCCGTAGATCCCTCTTTGCGGGTGACAAGACCTCGTTGCGCGAAATGCAAATAGTAAACACCACATTCACTTTCTTCATGGCAACCAACAGCAACAAGGTAATGCTCAAGGCAAACTTGCCCCGAGTTCGGGACTTGAGCTTTGTGGGAAGATTCCATCACAATTTTGGATTTGAGAACGATCTTTTTGAATTCCTTTTGGACCAGAAAGACCTTTGGGGAGACAAGTTATTCTACGTGAACGAGAAGCAGCTTGCCCAATGGGTCAATGATAGCAAACACGCCATCTCTGAAATCCCAATCTCTGCAAATGATCTTTACTTTGCCGATGTCGAAGGGAATGAGGTTTCGGAAGTTGCATTTAATGAAAGCTTTGGCCCCACACATCCCCTCCACATTAACTTTGTTAAAGGTGACACCTCGGTTGAGAAAATGTTGAGCAACAAGGACCAGGTTTCCCTCAATTCTTCAGTGGGCAGAAATGGCCTTGCTATTAATGTAGGAGGAACCATTACTTCTATGAAGTGGTTGCCATACGGAGATGAATCATGTTTGGCTGTGTCCGTGATAAACCATGAAGAAGGTTTAGAAGCACTGATCAATGATCCCTCTATAAGCATTCTTCCTAATAGGGTCAACGGAAAGGTTCGATCATGTATTCAGATTTGGATTTGCTCAGATGATGCTCAGTCAATGTCACTCTCTGCAATTTACGACACTTCCCTCTTTGGTGTCAGTCGAGATATCTCCTGGCTTCCAGTTAAATTTGCCAATGACACCCTTGGTGTAATTATGGGAGGATTCTCTGATGGTCGCTTGCATTTCTTCAAGATCATAAACCACATTTCTGAGACTACAACTCATTTTAACGTAACAAGACCATCGTTCAGCGTTTCATTCGCCGACGAAAGGCAAGAGAAAAGCCAGATTGTTCCTATAACCGCATACGATATTCTCGATGGCTCAAAGGTAATCGTGGGTACCTTGGACGGTGCTATTGCAGAGTTCATGCTACCTAGCTCAGGCGAGAAAATGGAAGATTTGTCAATACCTTCTTTTATTGAATACGTGGCTGATTCAAGTATTACTTCCATTACCGTTGCCGCCGCCAATAAATCTCACGTACTTCTTGTTAATACCGCTACGACCCAATCGTTTGCTCTACAGTATGAGAACTTGAGACAAGGAAGAGTCGAAAGCAATTACACCGTTTCCACTCTAAAACCACTCCATCACAAGGGATACAGAATCTTCGTATATCCCGACAGCGCAGAAAGCATAGGATATACATTTGTGCGCCATCCACACCAGAAACATGTTCTACTACTCAGGACAGAGCTTGTTTCTACTTTCCATATAAGTGAATATCTTAATCACCCCTTTGCCCTTGTTGGAAATACCATGGGAGATGTTTATGTTATGAACTTAGGACGAAAAATATTTGGAGTCCCTAAAGCCAATAACAAACTTGTGGTGCCTCTCAAGATCTGGTCCTTGACCAAAAGCGAAAACGATGATTACTACACTCTAAATGGAAATTACGTGCCTACGTCCTCGGAGAAATCTGATGTTTCGTACAGCTTTACTCCGCCAGAGATAGTCATCTCGGCGACAGCATGGAACGAAACGCTCGAGAGCAGTTCAACTTATGCATTTGGCACCTATACCGGTCTTTTGGTGCTTGAAAGGCTAGACCCATTGATGAATTAATAGATGGGAACACTTGGATCTATATCACAACTCCACTTGTAAATTCCACCTTTCACGTCTGACGCATGCTTAAAATTTAATTCATCTGTCATCTTTTTCACCGCAAGTTGGGAATCATTTCCGTATCTGCAAATTACAAACACCTCGTCATGGGCTTTGTCAAAACTTTCTGGTAAAAACTCGTCGATAGAAGACAACTTAGACATCTTACTGGCCCAATCTATGTTTATTGAATTGGGGAGACTTGTAATGAGAAATTGTTCCTTGGGTCTTACATCAATCAAAATGCTATTGGGGTGCGCTTTTCTGTAGGCGTCATATTGTTTCACATCCAATCTCTTCTCCTCAGACAAGACATTGCAGCTGACCGAGCCACAAAAGAGAGCATAATCAACGTCGCCAGATTCGATATCGTGCTTGTGTATCTTTGGATTTGTCCCACAGACCGCACACTGGGGTTGTCTGTGTCTCATTTTAAACACCCGCATGGTTTGCTGTGGGTAAGCGGAGTAAATTGTCAAGAATGGCGTAAATGAGTCATCATAGAAACCGGTAAGTACCTTTATTGTCTCTACCGCAAGGGAAACACCAGTGAGACCAATTGCTGGGCCAAGAACACCTGCATCTCCGCACGTGGAGACTGATTCAGGCTTTGGAGGCGTAGGATGGAAACAGCGATAGCACGGACCCTTGTTTTGGAAATTTAGGACTGTGATCTGGCCATCTGTTTTCACGCCAGAGCCGCTCACTATCGTTTTTTGGCACAAGACCGAAACATCGTTGATCAAATACCTTGTGGCGGGGGTGTCAGTACAATCCACAATAAGATCATACTGGCTAATGATACCAAAAGCATTGCAGTTTGTGAGCCTCTCAGGATGAGTCAATACTTCCACATGAGGGTTCAAGCGATTGATATAGCGTTTTGCCGAATCACATTTGAGCATTCCCACAGAGTCGGTGGTGTGGATAATCTGGCGATGCAAATTGCTGGTGTCAACCTTATCATTGTCCACAATACCAATTTTACCTATTCCAGCACCGGCTAAGTAGATCAATACGGGACATCCTAACCCGCCCGCGCCTACCACTAAAATGCTGGCCTCCTTAAGCTTTCTCTGTGACGGCAACGAGCCAAACTCTGGTACGATCATCTGCCGGCCATATCGCTTGTATTCTTCTAGAGAGAATTGCGAGTCGAGCTTTTCATATTCTTGGGAGATAACAGGTGGCTGAAGACGCCTTAGTTGTGAATTCTCTAGCTCAAGTTCTTTGATTCGCTGGATGAGTTCCTCTCTAGACATTGGGATGGGGTACAAGGCACGAGATGCGCACCCGAAAATACGTACATGCAATAAGATGGATTGGGAGAGCGGAATACAGACACATCCCACGTAGATTACAGTACACAATATAGAAATATACACAAGCAGATAAAAAATTGCACCATTTGAGTTCAATATTAAATCATGGGCCAGTTTGAAGTGAAAGCATCGAAAGCATCCTCACCTGGCTCGGTCCCTTTGGCCATACATCAATTCGGTCGCTAAGTTGACAACAACAGGTTTCACCGACCCTCCTGCCACAAATTCAAGTCCGCAACTAACTAAATTGCAATATAGCAACTAGTAATCACAACAATCAAGCCAGTGAGAGCCCAACTCCACTTGCTGTCCAAGTTGAATCTCTCGGTAGGCTCGTATTCGAAATCTAGAACAAAGCCGTTGGTAGCATCATCGGATGCTCGGTAAGAAAATCTATACCATGCTGCAATGGACACCAAGAGGACAATGAGAGTTAGCTTGTTAGTCCGACCCATGTAGATTCAAACTTGAGTCTCGGAGCCGATATGGAACTTTTGTCGTGCGAAACCCACAAACACAGTGGAGCGTGGGGTCTACTTGACTTTGGATATTAAACAGTAACCACCGGTGGAGCCGGAAACAAAACCAATCCCCAAACTTTTCTGCTGAACCAGTCATTTAATACCAATGCAGCGTGTGCGATAGCGCGAACCTGTTTTAATCACTCTGAAATGGCACACCGAGCAAAGCGACCCAGACGCGGCCGCTTGCTAATTGACCTACCTGAGGATGTGCTTGAAATTATATTTGGTTACCTAGAGCCATCGGAGGTGCAAGCATTGTCTATGCTAAGTTGTGAGTTTAGAGCGCGTCTTGTATCATATATCTTCAGGCACGCCCGTGCATCATGGGATCAGATCATTGATCTTCTGAAGAACCGAGATGCGTCTCCAATTTCCCAGTACACCAGATTTGTCAGATCCATCCGTATTGCGGAAGCTAATTCGTTTAATGAGTACGAGCAACGGACATTCGGGCTTCTTCTTTGTGCCGATGTGCTTCCGCTCTTGTCATCTGTAACGGTCAACTCGGGCAACCTGTCATACTGGCTCAAATATAACGAATGCGACCACATCCGGTCTTTGAGTCTCTACTCCGACACCAAACAGATAAACAGCATCAAGATATTTCACCTCTCTCATGTGTCCAAGTTTTCGGGTCTCTCGCGGCTTTGTTTATCCAATTACCACTTCAACTGGGTCGAAGAAGAAGAAGCACTCAATGCATCAGTCTCCCTAGAAAGCCTTTCACTCCACGATTGCACGTGGGAGTATCCGTTTGATTTGGCATCTTTCAATCACAATGACACTCTTCGGTTTTTGGATATCACCTATTCCAATGATAACCCGTTTATTTTGCTGGAGAGATTTGTGGGGTTACTTGAGGACCCCTTCCCGAACCATTCCTCTTCTATGAGGAAACTCACGATCCAGTACTTTGACTTCACTGCCAATAAAAAACATCTCACGCCAAACATTCTTGCCAAATTGCTCCAACGGTTCCAGGGCTTGGAGGAGCTTGTTTTGGAAGGCTGGACTGCCAATTTGGGGTATTTGCGGCCGGCAATCCGGGGTCATTATTTTCTGTTCCCGACTTTGATTCAGTTAGCGGTCGAGTGCTACGGTGAGGTGACTGCAGAAGAGTTAAAATCAAGCATAGCTACTGTTTCCAACCTTAGGTTGACAGTTAAAGAACTATAGCGAGTCTAGGCGTATGCAATATTCCACCGTACATGTTGCCGCGGCGGCGCCCACATTTACACCCGTACATCCTAAAATCAGTAGGCGTTGCCGTAAAGCCATCGCTCACGGTTTCAACAATTTCAGATGTGGATTGCAGCGGTTTGGGCATCTGCTCTTCTAATTGGTACAGTGAGTGGGAATACGGAAGCATACACCTTCAAAGTTCCTAACTACTATGACGTGCCGGTTCGAACCTCTCCTTATCTCCAAAATCGGTTGGACCAGATCAACTCCACAACGTGGGTGATGCTGGACTACCCCATTCTCAATGCCGAGAACTACGATCTTACCAACACAACCATATACTTACCCTATGATTATAACCAAAGAGCCGCGTCTCGAATGTTAGTAAAGCTTAACAACTACGCAAATGAAACATTTGACTCCAACGACTTGATCAACGTGAAGCTTTGCTGGCCTGCGATATACCCATTCAACTTTGGATTGAAGCATAGATTCATTCGGGCCAGTGAGTTTGGAGAAACCGATCCCAAGAGAAATTCTCTAGACATATACATTGAGATTGAATACCAGGCTGATTTTTACTCTGTTGTTCCGGACTTACCCACGGGGGTGGAGATGAACTTGGTTGTGTCTCGGCTTCCGAGCGTAATTCCAATCCCCGTCGAGTTGTATGGAGTGATCGCATACTTAGTGGACATTTGCATTTTGTTGGCCGCACTATGGCCGTACATCAAATCGGGCCTAGAAATGTCAATGCAGCCGTCCTCCCACGATCTCTACGCCAATAGTAAAAAATAAATCGGTGGAGAGGGGGCGTTGGCTTTGCCAAAGCATGTCATATTCCTGCACATGGTCACCAGTGCCCGCGACGGCGTCATTTATCATTGCAAAAGAATGAGCCTCCTTAATACCCCAGAATTAAACATGTCGTCGGACGAGGATCCATTGTGCCCCCCAAACAACCTGCAAGGTATTGATTTGTCCAAGTTGTCGCCGCAAGAATTGAGAATCTATAAAATGTACGGCAAGCTCCCAACCACCCAACAAATTCTTTCGTCAAAGTTCCAGGATAAAAAGTACTTTGACAGTGGGGACTACGCAATGCAGAAGCAGTTAGGCGGCGCCAAGTCCAGCTTCGGAGGCACCCCCATGAGACATCCCAATGCGGAGAAAGTGAAGGAGATTTATAACAGGAATTCCATCAGTGCGGGAAACTCGGGGATTATGTTCAATGGAAAACTGGGATTGTTGAGTGAGTCCACGTCGGAGGACCCTGGCACAGAGAGCTAGCTGGGTTTGATTTCTACAGGCGAGAGAATGGCCACCTGTTTCCGCCGATATCTAAGCTCCTTAGGTTGAGTCTTGTAATTACGCTGTATATGCCCTGACAAATGCACATCAATGATTGATACACGTTGGGGACACACACTATCCCCAGCGACTAAAAAAGAGTCACACAGGCCTGGGATTCACTAGAGTGAATATGTGTAGACGCAATGGAAGCAGCTTCTGCGAGACCACGGGTTTCTTGGTCTCCATGGACCCGCAACCCCCGGGATTACCAGCACACACCTACTATTTCCAGCAATGCTCACACATTTATGGAGAAAGCAGCCATGACCAACCGCATTCCGGATATTTCTGGCCATTGGAGTGCTTTGTAGGCGCATTGCGCCTGGCGATGATGTTACCATCTCATTTCTCCTGTCTGTGGGAACAAACAATAGGCGTGATCCAAATAAACCACATGCCTGCGTCACGTTGCGGCTTGGACTGCGATGAATTCAATTCACACTTGCCCGAATTCAACAAGATCGTACTCCATTCGCTCAGCTCAACCGCGCCGTTGCAGATCTGCAATAACTACGTAAAGGCCCAAGGAGGAAACCTCTACAACATGGTGATCTTGCAGGTTGGTCACGATATGATTCACTTGTCAATTGTATACGACCACTTCTACCAGGTGCCGGTGCTATATGCCCGGGTCAATAACCGTGCTGATTTCTCCTCCCAGTACTGCGAATTGGCCATTCACCTGATGCTCAATGTGCCCTTTCTGATGGTGCATCCGTGCGAGACCGATTCATTACTAGCGACTATAAGCCCCGCCACGCCGACGGACTACCTTATATCATGGTTTGGCATAACGGTGCAGCTTGTGTTTCCGCAGATTCTGCTACGAGTGGGTGGTCAAAGATGAATATTTATAATACCCTAGTGTTGATTAAATAACAGATGCAACGTGACCCTGTAGATCACACGGAAGAGAACAAGAGCCTCTAGTTCGAAGGCTTGGATTCACTGAAAATACGACATGGGTACTCATCGGTGAACATACCGTGTTGAGGCTCCTTCAAAATGGACCATTGAAACTTGTGCATGGATGGGGCAACCACGGGCTCGCCCGAAGCGCCCAAAACCTCGCCCTTGACAATTTTTGGGTCAAGAGTAGTCAATGTAGTCGACAAGCTCACCAGCTGGCCCGCAGAGAAAGCAGCCAACTCCTTGGAGCCCTTGTCACCAATAGAAACTCTAGGACGAGCGGCGGAACCCAAGGTCAACAAACCAGAGACCTTGGTTTGGTCAAAACCGTGCACTTGGGGGTAGTTTCTTCTGTAGTCACGCTTGTAGTATGGGTTACCCTTGATATCGGATGCTGGGAGGGTAGCTGGGTCTTTGTAGTTGTTGGCTTCCTCGATTCTGGCACCAGGAGGAATAGCTCTGAAGTGTTCCACAAGTGGGTTACCAGAAGATCTGTTTGGCACAAGTACCAAGATCTGTCTGAGCTTCTCCCAGAGACCGATTGGTCTAGATGTGTATTTTTTCCAAACTGGGACAGGTCCTCCGCTCATTGTCGTTGTTGGGATGAAGTTTGTGTGCGAGGGAGATTTTTACCAAGTGCTTTTCACGAGGTTTTCATTGGCCGCATTATATACAGGAATTCATACACGGACCCGGCTGTGGCAGCTTCAATGTGTCGTGGAATAAAGAGAAATATAGAATTTACTCGTAAGCAAGAAGGCATGAAAATAATTATTGGGCAGATTCTAGTCCGACTACGTCGGATGCGAAAACGGATCCGGGTGATTGTACTTGGCTTTGATGTACATTATATATCGTATTTATGCGGAATGCGTAGCCATTAGTCGTGAGGTTAGGCACCACGAACAATGCAACTTATCGATAATATACTGTTAGATGGTAGCTAGAGCAAAAATTAACATGATATGCGATACCTCTTCTCCATCTGAGCCCCAACTAAAGTATACACAGAGAAGTCACCTATTGTATGCAATTGGTTTTGCCAAACAAAAGTCTACCCAACTTTCCAAAGATAATGACACCGCAAAAGAAGAAACTTGAGATGAAAAGCAAAATTGTGAGGTCCGCGTCTCTGTTTTCAGAAAACTTGATACCATTTTGGTAGTACACCACCGCAGAGCCACCAAACGCTGCACCACAAGAAGCAATGAACCCACTGAACGTTCCGTCTAACAACAACCACAAACCTGGATTTATGAGTGACCACATCATGGCCATTTGAAGTGAAGATTGCCATTCAATGTGTCTGATAGCGTACGAAACACCCAAGAATGCAATCAGAGATCTCACAATGTCATTCATCAAATTAGATCTCACATATGGGTCCGGGCTAGATGATAAAAGCCGCTTGGAAAACGAGGAAGGCATGACCCTATCTAAACCTGGAAGGATGCTGCTCAAGATGAGACCCTCCAGAGCAAGGCTAAAGAAACGGTCTGCGGGGTGTGAAACCAGAGTAAAGAAACGAATAGGTTTCCAATTCTCCATGAAAGAAACTATGAAGGCATTGATTTGAGTTCCGATATCGTCAAGATGACTGGCGTGGATGTTCTTGGTGATTTCATTATAAACGAGGGCGGCGGTGGAAACGATCGCTAAACGAATAGCAACCCAAAACATAACATGCGCAGTGGACATTTTCTTCGGAGCCCTTGTTTTCTCAGAAGGTTGCTTGCGCAAGGAAGAAGACTCATCATTCGATTTGATGTGCAATTTGTTTCCTTCGATGTATTCTTCAACCTCTTCATTCTCTTGGGTTAAGCTGGCGGCGGAGTCATTGTAAATGGCGTATAACGAGGGCTTCGTCAAGTTGACCACAGAATCTGTCTTCTCCATTTCTCGCTGAGAGAGCTCAAACCCTTGCAAATTCGTTTTACCTTTCCCCTTAGACATAATTGGCCTCTGAGGGATGTTATCGTGTGCACAGTGAGGGGTCCGCTGGTCTTTTAAACCCAAATTACGCGGTTTTGCACGTGCACGCACAACCTTCCGCACGTCGCACTTCGGTTGCAGAAGCAATTGGTGCACCTGACCTTGTCGCCCGGCGTAGTAAATATCTTTACCGGTTAGACCGCAGCTAACCTAAGAGTTCGTCGAAGGAAATGCTCCGCACCTCTTTTTTCGTGTCCTTTTTTGTAACGTTCTTGGTATTTGTGCGGCCCGACTTTGGTGGTTTGGGTTCCGATCGTTTCCGAGGTACCGCATCCTTGGATTCCGCTGGCTGAGAAGCCTTCTTTAACGTTCTCTTCGTATCTTTGGGCTTCTCATTTTCCTTAGATGATTGTAGCATTTCGTGGGGAGGAACCTTTTCTGTTTCGTCCTGCGCTCGGAATATCCGTTTGACGTCTAGTCCTTCTTCCGGGTGGGGCAGTTTCTTGGTTCTCTTTTCAACGGTCCTTGAAATGGGATTTGGGTGCTTCACAGAATGTGTCGCTTGTATAAGCCTTCCCTTTTCGATAATCTGGTCAAAGTCCAAGTCAGCCACAAGCTTGCGCCTCGGGTAGAGGTCTTCATCGCCGATGAAGGTTTTCCCTGGAGAGTTAGAGACTCTATACTGTATGTTTGCGTGGCTGGGCTTTGTGGGATCGGTGGAATTGGTGACGAAACCCGATTTCTCTTCTTCGAGAGACGGCTTTAGGGCGTTGGCCCACAGTTTGGACGTGTCCACCTGGTTTGGCGGCAGCAGCGAATCGCAGGCATCGATTTCGATAATTTCAATGTCGTCGTCGTCGTCGTCGTTCTCATCTTTGGAGAGGTCAATCACCTCCTTGTACTTGTTTATGTTATCTGTGCCGGCCGAACCCTTAAGTCCGAGAGCATCATCCAAGTCCTCGGTGTCCAAATTAGCCAGTGGGCACCACTTTGAGTCGGCCAACCTTCTCTCTGCAGCCTGCAATGCGGCCTGGCGGATGTTTACCGCACTGGTGCGAGACCCTCCCAAGCGGCGAGACTCGGCCTTGTATTTGCCCTTGGACAACGCCTCCAATCTCTTGTCCCTGACAGATTTGGGCGCGGCGAAGGGCGAGCGCGAGGACCCTAGCTTGTTTTCTTCACAGACATAGTTGGAGGTTGCAAAATTGCCCGCCTCAAACTTTGTCTTCAACTCATCCAAGAGGCGGTAGAACCTGGCATCATGGGGGCCGTGCACATTGTGCGTAAGCTCGTGGAGCAACACGCCGATCAAATCGCTCATCGGGTAGAACAGGCGGTCGTTGTGAGGCATTCGAAGGCGAATTAGAATCTTCTGGCCACCATTGACATTCAACCCAAGCAAAGCCGGGCTCTTGGGGTACATCTCGCACAAGAGCCCGACTTTGAAGTTGTATTCGTGTATTAGCGGCGCCACCGCCTTGGCCATTTGGTGGAGGAGGTCAAGGGCGTAGTCGCGGTCGGCATACCGCCTCAAGCTGGAGATCTTGGCGATGTTGGCCACCGGAGATGCCCTCATGGGCTGTTTTGGGGTGCGCGATTGGGGAGGTGCTTGTACGACCATGGCGGCGCGGTTCTGTGGGCCGGGGAGCAAGAGCAATGTTGTACTGGTGCAGTACCGTCGATATGGGAAGTCTGGAGAGGGGGTGGGAGAGAGTGGGCGGCAGGCGCCGGAATGTGGGGAGCGGCGATATCAGTCGGATGCGCAAAGTCGTGGGCCGCACCGCTTCTGATAAGGCCGCAGTGCGAACCGCACCGGTGCTACAGCTGGGCGGAGCAGCGTGGATTGCAACTATACAGAACCGGCCAAGCCGGCGGCGTGAAGCGCTAGCAGGTCAAGAAACCGCGCAGGGTAGGTCCCTGGGCCGGGAGTGGCTTGTTCGGCCGGGCGCGCGCCTTGTTCGCCCGCCGCCCGGGCGCCCGCGGCATTGTACATACGCACCGCCGCCTCCACCGCCACCCCAAGACGCACCCTTTGTTGTCTAGCACAGGCCGCATACGTAGCAATGACACTGCCTAGAGCACATCCCGTGCCAACCACCGAACCCATGAGCCTGCTTCCGCCGGGCACGGAAACGACGCAGTGGCTGGAAATCTCGCTGGAACCCTCGCTGGAACCCTCGCTGGTGCCATCGCATATGTAGTTGGTACTTCCCGTCACCACCGCCACACACCGGAACTCCAACGCCACCCGCTTGCACAACGACTCTATTGCGTCTGTGGCGAGCTCGGCGATCGAGTCAACGCCCCGCATCTTCCCCGCAGCTTGGGCGTATGGCGAAGTGGAGGTGAAGGCATCGATGGCGAGCATTTCGCCGAGGTTGCCCTTGATCACCGACACATGCCCCGAGTTGAGGATGTTTCGGCATGCCTCCACGCGGGCCCGCGACGCTCCGGCGCCCACCGGGTCAAACACAACCGGGCGGCCATGCTGGTTGTAGCTTTGGATCCCGCGCATAAACACCTCCAACGTACCAGTGGAGGGAGTGCCAAGGTTAACCACAAGCGCGCTAGGCAGCGGCAATGACGCGAGCTCGTCAAACTCCTCGGGCAACTCGGACATGATGGGAGATCCGCCGGCCGCGAGCGTCACGTTGGCACAGAAGTTCTTCACCACGTTGTTGGTGATGTGGTGCACCAACGGCTTGTCATCCACCCGGATGGACTCGGTCTGCGCGGACCAAACCCACGGCGGCACGGACTTGAACTGCTCCAAAAGCTTCCGCATCGATGCGCTTGCATCCTCCGCAGCCATCACACACGACACAAATGCCACCCCATCAATGCTCTGGCCCGGAACCTGGCACTGGTACATCACTCTTGCCACATTAGACTCATTGATGCCTCCAATGGCCACCGACTTGATGTCGACGCCTCGCGCTTTGAACCTTTTCAAAACCTCGAGCAGCTGGCGGATTCCAATTGGACCGCACACTTGCTTGACGTTCTTGGTGCTCGTCGGGAATAGACACCCAAGCCCGACGTAGTCGGCAACATTTTCCAAGCACACTTGTGTCGTTTCGTCTTTGTTGCCGCACGACACGCCTAGGATCTTGTTTGGCCCGATAAGTGCCCGTGCTGTCTTTGCGGGCATGTCATCTTGGCCCACATGAACTCCATCAGCATCAACCGCAAGAGCAACATCGACCCTGTCGTTGATAATCAAGGGCACCCCGTGTGCACGTGTGATCTCCAACACTTGGCTGGCTCTTTCAATGAAATCTTTGGTTGGAAGGTCTTTTTCTCTTAGCTGGATTACAGTAGCACCGTTCTCAACTGCTTTTCTGATTTGCGCCAATAGAGTTGATGATTGTGGCACCATCGACGAATCGGTGACTAAGTAGGCGGAGAGATCTAACTTCATTTGGAAAAGAATAATGGGGGTTCTCCGTGCCTAATTTTTCATGCATCCTCTTATACCTCCAACCCAATCCATTGCCCTTGTGTTAATATCGCAGGTGTATGCCTCTTTAGTGCATATGCGGATACGCGGGTTTTGTAATCGCTTGCAATCACCGACATTATTTCCCCCCAGCCAAAATCAGTATTGCCGTAGACAAAGTTTTAAGAAAGAGAATTACTGGTCGATCCTCCTTCAGATACTCCTCACGCTCTTTTCTTTTTTCCATGTGGCCATCATCTCCACTGTTCAATTACCCAGATCTGAATCGCACAACCTTTTGCAATTTTCTAAATAATGCCCGTCGTTTCTTTCATTGAAAATATCGACCATCAAAGTTCCACTCCATTGAATAAGACAAATTTCAACATGCTCGCCACTCATTTTAATTTAAAGCTTGCTTTCGGGCCAGAAAGAGGTATTTCCCCTTTTGGAAGGTCTAGGAGCGATTTCCGATAGGAACCGCACCGATATATATCTGCGCGATAAGCCCAAGTACACCCAGAGCTCATCAAACAAAACATGGCTAGAACAGAGCACAGACGATCCCCTGGGTTCAATGAGCATACTTTCATTTTCCGAAATAATGGTGGATTCTACTCTAATTTCAACGTCACTGCTCGGTACAACAAAACCATTCTGAGAGCGGTCTTATCCAACGCGCTAAAATCACTCGTGAGTAAGAACTTGTGGCTAGCCTACAATTTCTATAAAATTGACGCAAATAAGCCGGTGGCTGAACCTAAAAAAGACTATGAACTTCGCTACGTGACTCTGATCTCTTTTGACTCTGTCGTGGAATACAGAAAAATAAAAGCTTTTGACGAGGGCACATTCGAGATCATGAATACATTCAACAACAAGATTGGTGTTGCAGATGCTCCACTCTGGCAAATATGCGTTTTTGAGACGGAAGAGCTTCAATATTTGTGCGCCTATTTTTGCCACAGCCTTGCCGATGGTGGAACTGCTCTTCAATTCCACAAAGACCTTGCGATTGAACTTGCTCTTCATGAAAACGCGGAAACCGAGGTGGAATCATTATTCGACTACAGTTCTGAACTTCCGGAATTGAAACCACCCGTTGAAACGCTTACGCCTCTCTACTACCCTAGCTTTTTCAAGAAGATTTGGTTTTGGGTGAAGGTAAAGTTTCCCTTCATTTCTAGGTGGATGAGCAGTTTGTTTCAGTTATTCCATAAACCTGCCCCCATTTTCAGCAGTGTCGTTATAGAAAAGGATTTAACGTCGAAATTCAAAGTTGTGAACTTTCTGCCACACGAAGTCCGGAAAATTACTCAATTTTGCCGTTCAAATAAGTTCACATTGACGCCCTTTTTCAATGTTCTCGGCTTGGACTGTATTGAAAAGCTGATTTATCCCCACTTTCCCAGAAGTGATGGAAGTACAGAATATTCTAGCTTAAATTTTATTGCACTTTCAGGTCGGAGATATTACGAACAACTCTCAAAACCATTCGCATACGGAACTCTAGTATGTGGCGCCCCCACTGTGTTTCATCCGATGAATCTGAAATCGGATGAAGATCTCCTCCGGTATATCAAGGAGTTTCATGGCATTATTCAAGAAGAACTCAAAACAAAAAGATCATTCAAGCTAGTGTGGCTAAATCTGATTATCGATTTCCCCCACCTTTTGCAGTCCAAGATTGGAAATTTTGAGAGAAACACCACCATGATCTCGAACCTTGGGAAGGTTGTAGACGAACCGTCCCTGCTGTGGAAAATTGTCGATGCATGGTTCGGTCTGAACACATCTATAAATTATCATTTCATTTTTAATATGGTCAGTACTGAATCAGGTGGATTGAATTTAGTCATCCCATACCACCCAATCTATGGCGATCTTTACGCGGATGTTAATGGGAAGCAGATACCCACAATGGAATATTTTGTGCAGTTGTTACGAAAAACGATTTCTCGTTTGGTAGAATAGAGGGGAATATATAATTTGCAGTGTATTTACAATCGTACGCTAGATGCTTACTCCTTTGGACCAATCATGGTTTCTGGTCTAACCCATTGGTCGAACTCCTCGGAGGACAAGACGCCCAACTCCAAGGTGGATTCCTTCAAGGTCAAACCCTTCTTGTGAGCATTCTTGGCGACCTTAGATGCGGCATCGTAACCAATCTTTGGGTTCAAGGCGGTGACCAACATCAAAGACTCATGCAAGACCTTCTCAATCTTGTCAGTGTTGGCAACAATGCCTTCGACACAGTTGACTCTGAAAGAGTTGGCACCGTCGGCAATCAATCTGATGGAGCTCAACAAGTTGGAGATCATGACTGGCTTGAACACGTTCAATTCGAATTGGCCAGAAGCACCCGCAAAGGTAATAGCGCTGTTGTTACCCATGACTTGAACCGCAACCATGGTCAAAGCCTCATTCTGGGTAGGGTTAACCTTACCAGGCATAATGGACGAGCCTGGTTCGTTCTCAGGCAAGGCCAACTCGCCGTAGCCGCATCTTGGGCCGGAACCCAAGTATCTGATGTCGTTGGCAATCTTGTACAAGGAAACCGCAATAGTGTTCAACGCACCGGAAGCCTCAACAATGGCATCGTGAGCAGCCAAAGCCTCAAACTTGTTTGGAGCAGGCACAAATTTGAAGCCAGTCAACTTGGACACCTCCTCGGCGATTCTGGAGTCCCAGCCCTTTCTGGTGTTCAACCCCGTACCAACAGCGGTACCACCTTGGGCCAAACAGGACAAGTGAGGCAAGGCGGCCTCAATTCTGGCAATGCCGTTGGTGACTTGCTGGACGTAACCGGAGAATTCCTGACCCAAGGTCAATGGGGTGGCATCTTGCAAGTGAGTTCTACCAATCTTGATGATGTCCTTGAACTCGTCAGCCTTGACTTGCAAAGCGTCACGCAAAGCAGTCAACTCAGGAATCAACAGGTTGTTGATCTCGGTGACCGCGGCAATGTGCATGACGGTGGGGAAGGTGTCGTTGGACGACTGGGACATGTTGCAGTGGTCGTTAGGGTGCACAGGCTTCTTGGAACCCAACTCGCCGCCCAAAATCTCAATGGCTCTGTTCGAGATCACCTCGTTGGCGTTCATGTTACTTTGGGTACCAGAGCCTGTCTGGAACACAACCAATGGGAAGTGGTCGTCCAACTTACCTTCGGAAACCTCGGTAGCGGCCTGCTTGATCGCACCCGCCACAGTAGCGTCCAAGGTGCCGTAGCTCTCATTGACGATAGCGGCAGCCTTCTTCAACACACCGAAAGCCCTAACGACAGGGATGGGCATGAGGGCGGCAGGGCCACCGATCTTGAAGTTCATTTTGGATCTGGCGGTTTGGGCACCGTAGTACTTGGAGTTGTCGACTTCGATCTCGCCAAAGGCGTCGGTTTCAATTCTGGTAGCGGGCTTCATGGCGGCGGCGGAAGTGGAAAGGCTTTTAGCGAATCTGGCAGATGCTTTTGTTTGAGGGAGTCTCAACATTTTAGCTCGACAAGGTGAGGGAGGAAAAAACGTGAAAACCTGGGGTGCTCTTTTTTATATGACGGACCTGGGGTCGTTGGCGCGACTCTATTGGCGGTTCCGAGTTCCGGGCTCCCCTCTATATACACTCCCGAGCGGATATCGGAGGACGGTCGCTGATCCGAAGATTATGGACATTTGGACCCGAGCCGTGCCGCGACTACGCGCATGCATGGTACTAGTATGACAGAGTGCTCGCAGTGAGAGTTGAATTGGATCTGGTGAATACATTGGAACCGAGTGGTGAACAACTAGTCCCATAGGAGCTGTACGCGTTTTATTAGTCTATAACTCATCGATTGTAGGCCACGGCCACAGCAGCAGAAAATGTGCATTCGCCGGAACACTGGACGCATGCTTGATGTGGCGCTCAGCAAAGTCGCGCGGCATTGCCCGCAAGAGAAGCAAGAGGGTTGCTTTATGGGGCTGGAATTGCATCTTCTCCCACCACCGGATAATCTCAGCCAATTCCGCCAAGTAGCCCGAATCCGCAAGTACGTGGATGTATAGTTTCCACACCTTATTGGTGGGCACAAGCCCCGCTTCACTCGGTTTGCTGTGGGGCACCTTCTGTGCCACATACTGCTTGAACTCATGAACCGCAATTTGGGGAGCATACATGGCGCCCCACGAAATCACTTCCTTCTGTTGCTTTTTGACGCAGGCACGAAGAAGTGCCACGAGGCATTGCTGATCCGGCGCTCTTCCGTGTAGATGTTCGGTGTAAAGCGAATAGATTTGCTGCGGCTGGTGGTCCACTTCACCATTGAGCATGATGCCAATGAATGATGTTGTCTTCTTTTGGTTTTGATTGAACAAAAATCGGGCGCATTCGAGATTGCTCGAAGCATGGACTTTTCCATCCAAGTACGGCTTGCACACCGACTTCTCTCCGCTATAGAGATAGAGAAGTCCCATGTACTTGCTGTCAATAATTCCCTTGAACTTATCAATAAGTTGGTGCTGCCGAAGTGCTTGGATGAATCTTTCAATGCCATTGATGCTGTTGATGGGCCGAAGGAGAGTCTGGACAATGTCTTTCGAAAGAATGATCTTTTCTTTACTGGAAAGTAGTTGGCGGATGAGCTTGTGTGATCGTGGTTCAGTGAGAAGCTCAAGAGACTCAAGCTTTTTCACAAACACCAACCACATTGATGCAGAGTTTGGATAATGTGCCATTCCGGCGTTGAACGAATGCAAAAGTTGTTCTGGCGTAGTTGAAACATGTATATGAGCAAGGTGATAATGTATCGACCGCTCTGGATAATGCAAATGCGAAGCATCAAGTAACCGATGCGCCTTTTCCTCTGATGCATAAGCCATGGCCAACACAACACCCATGAAACCTTCTTGGTTTAAATTAGGATGAGTGACGTACTTGACCAAAAGCTCCTGGGAACGGATCACGCACATCACTTTTTCATAACAGTGGCTTGAGCTCCGGAGATAATAAAATGCTAATGAATAAATAAGGTTGTTCGAAAATGCCGCGTCAAACAATTTATATGTGAAGCCTGAACGAGACGAGGTGAAATAGTCAAGGCTGCTTTCAATGAAGTCTTTAAGTTTGTGTGCGTCGTAATGAATACTGTAAAATGCCAAGTTTTTAATGATGTTCGTAAGGTGAGTCGTCCGTTTGTGGTACGCTTGCCCAATAGAGCCCTTGAACGTATCCCACAAATCTAGTTGAAGGTATAAGTCATTGCGCGACATAGGGGTTCTCAATAAAATATCTGAGGTGACAAAAGCAGGAATGTCGGAAAGGTTTGCAAGCTCTTCACATGCCTCGGTTATTGAAGGAGCCAATATGGATGATATCCATGGATTGATGTCAGATGCGACCCCACGCCTTGAAATAATAGATATTAAATCAAGAGCCTTAGAAAATACAGAGAGATTCTCTTCTCCAAGTCCAAATCCCATCGAGTTGGCCAATTCTCGTGCCTCTTGCGGCGTGAATTCGCTAACGCGATGTTTGAACTTTCTGTGAGCTTGTATGCGAGCCAACAAAGCATCCAAATGCATAGTCAGTTTATTGAGCCATTCAATGTCACCAGCGTCCAGAAAAATTGACGTAAGGATATGAAACATGGAAATTTCGATAACCGCATCTTCCTTCATCGATGATGGAATCACCGGGTTTCCAAGCACCGCTTCATGGGGATTCAGGTCTTTTCTTTTGTGAAGCCATACCAAGAAATTAGGAATATCAGGTCGAAGGACAATCTGTTGATGTTTGGCTCCAGTTTTGTATCGGATAGCCTCTGTTTCTAGGGTTCGGAACAAGGTTCGATGAGCCTTGTCCTGCAATCTCAGGATTACTGGAATGTCAACTAGCTTTTGGGTCCTTGCAAGAGTAGGTAGAGGATGTGATGCTTGGCTCAAATAATGTCGTAGCTCCAAGAATGGAGCAGGTTTGAACCTCATTGGAGGGAAATGGGGGTGTCGGATATAGCTATTGACTCGTGGATAATGATCCTGTGTACATTGTTGAAATATTTCAGATGTAGAGCTCATGTTGAAGTCACTAGTGTGCAGTAGGCCACTACAATCGAAAGGGCAATTGTGAGATAAGAGAGGATTTAATATGTAGATCCAGCGTAAACTAACTAAAAATAAATAAAAGAATCCTTTTCAGTATATCTGTTTGGTTTTATATGTTTTTGTTACATATCATATAAGGTTGTAGTCCTCCTTAGACAAGTCTGTGGTTGCATAAGATATGGCTCACGCTTACAGTCAACCCTATAGACAGGAATGAAGCCAAACATCTCAACACCTGGGGTGTCACGTGTAGACTTGGGTTATGACGGGCAAAAGTCTCCAGTGACTCAATCTATAAGCATATATCGAGCCAATGGCATATATTGAGAAATCTCAAATCAGCGCAATTGACATAAAGTGGTTTTGAATCAAGCTCTCTTATAGACCCAGTGAATGGCAAATGCTTCTACAGTAAAAGGAACAGCAAGAAATGAAAGTGAAAGTCCGGGATTCTAGACATCGTGAATCCTACAAGAGAAAAAAAAAATACAAAAAAAACCAATTTTGACTCTCGAGAAGAGGTTCGGGCACTTGTATTGGGAACACTCGTACTGAGACATCAGTACGCGACTGCTCATACAGTAAACCATGCGAAGTGCGACTTATCTTCACCGGGTAAGAGTATCGCCATCCCAATGGCCAGGATATCAAACAGCTTCGTATCTGAGATCGAACCATCTTCATAAACCCTTATCAAACTCCTTGTTTCACACCGAGAAATAACTTGCCATGAATAGACACCATAAGCAAATGCTACGACAGCGGGCGAAGGAAAACCCGTTGAAGGCAGCGAAACCAATTAAGAGACGACCAAAGCGCCCAGCCACCGAGGTTATCACTGTCGAATCTTCAGACTCAGATGACGATCTTGAAGATGTTGATCTTTCCGGTGCTCCAAACCCTTTGGCTGTGGATCCACCCACAAGTGGGGACTCTGACGCGTTTGAAGACTTAGAGGATGTAGACTTGGATGCGGCTTTCGGCGAGAGTATTCCGTCTGCACCAGAGACTTTAACTTTTGCTATTCAGCCTAATGAAACGATAGAGGAAAAAAAAGGGAAAAAGTTTGATTCCATCGGGAAGGAGGAAAGATGGACGCGAAAATTGGTACATAAGCTCTATATTGAGGCTATGGTCGCTCATGGAATGTTAAGAAACCGATGGTGTAATGACCAGTATGTCTGTGATACCCTTCGAACCCTTCTTCCAAGCCAAACCGTGAAGTTACTTAACGAAAGTCGAATAGCCGGAAAGGAATCTGTGCAAGCCCGAAGGTTCATACTGGGTCTTTTAAAAGCACAAGAGCTCTACTCAAAGAAGTTTAAAGTCACCTGCCAAGGCTTGGTACGGAAAGACTGGGGGGATATGCTGACTGAGCAGAATTTTATTGAACGAAACGTCAACCTCTCAAAGTTCAGGTCCCTCACAACTGGCCTACAGGGATCTAGAGACATTGGGGCCCAAGGCTTCGTTTCCTTATTGAGATCGTGTGGGGTACATTGTCGTCTTATATTTTCGTTGCAACCTCCTGATTTCCGCTCTGTTTTGCCCGCAATATCGACGATCGAGAAAAAAGAGAAGGAAAAGGAAGAACAGGAAAAGAAGCCTCGATCAGAATTTGACCCAGTATTCATTCCAAATGCCAAGCATGAATTATTGGAAGGCGTCAGGAAGCAAAGTGGTGCGCTGGAACAACAGCGAAGAAAATATAAATTTCCCATGTCTCGAAACCCAATATTTTGGGTTGAAGCATGGAATAAATTCAGTAAAAAGTGGATTACAATTGATCCTGTTGTTTTCAATTGTGTTGAGGTTATGCCCATGCGAAAGAAGAATAAATTCGAGCCCACAGGAACGGAAAAAACCCATCAATTCCAGTATATTCTTGCATTTGACAGATTTGGAAGAGTTAAAGATGTTACTAGACGGTATTCTGTCACCTATAATGCAAATGTCATAAAGAAAAGAATAGACTCTGTCTCCGACGAAGATGAGCACTGGTACCGAATGGTTCTACGAGCGGCATCTACTCCAACCAAAAGATTCAAAGAGGCCGAAATTTATGAATTGAAAGAATTTTACGACCGTGATGTGAGCGAAGGAATACCAAAGAGCAAAAAGGCGTTCAAAAATCATCCTATTTACGCATTGGAATCAGAGATTCGACAAGATGAGGTAATCTACCCAAAGGACAACAGCAGTAGATGTGGAACTTTCAAGTCGGTGAACAAATCTACGATTGAGCCAATTTATAAGCGCTCACATGTCCATCGGATTCGGACTGCCAAGGCTTGGCATATAAGAGGAAGAGTCTTGAAAATGGGCGTACTCCCTTTGAAGACGAAAAAATCGAACACCCCGATAACTGGAGGTGAAGAAGACGATATCGATGAGGCTAGGCTATATGCGGAATTTCAAACCCAGCTACTTATTCCACCTCCGATAGTTGATGGCAAGATTACCAAAAATGCATTTGGCAATGTGGAAATTTTCACGTCGACTATGATTCCTGAAAATGGATATTTGGTCAAACTCAATAATAGGACGTCTATGAAGTTGCTTGAAAGGGCGGCGAGAGATATTTTACGTATTGATTATGCAAAAGCGATTGTCGCGTTTGACTTTGGTAAAAAAGGAACGACTACTCCTAAAGAAGGTGGAATTTTAATCGATGAGCAATTTAAAGAAGCAATTCATTTGGTTATTGAAGGCTTGATAGACTTAGACGAGGAGGAGAAACGGAAAGCCGTTGAATTAAATGCCTTAAAGTGTTGGAAATTTTTCCTTGCCAAGCTTCGAATTATGCGTCGCCTCGATAGAGAGCATGGAAAGATAACTAACGAGGAATTGCCAAAAGATGATATGGAAAATGAATCTAATGACGAAGAAGGATATTTCAGTGTTGCAAGCGAAGGTGAAGGATCATCAGAGGAAGATAAGTACGTCCCAAGAAAGAGAAGAAAGTTTGAAGACAGTGACAATAATGAAACCATGTCAATGACTAACTTGAATGATGGAGGATTCATTCCCAACAGTGAGGATGGAGGATTCATTCCCAACGATGACGAAGGAGGATTTATTTCCAACGATGATGAAGGAGTATTTATTCCCAACGATGATGAAGGAGGATTTATTCCCAACGGTGAGGATGCAGGGTATCTTGGAAATGGACATTTTAACAATGAAAGTGGAGAATCTCTTGCCGATGGCGGCATCCTTATCGATACCCAAAATGATGTGAGATCACATGAACCAGAAGCTTACTCATATGCAAAAAAATCGGAGACAGGGACCAATCAATCTTTTGCGTCTAATGACAAATCACGAATAATCGAAGCAATCGATTACAATGCAAAAGATGTAAAAGCAGTCGATGATTATTCGGACGTCGATGATAGTGGTGGATTTCTCATTGAAAATTCAAATGAAAATATTGAGGATATTTCAATTGACTCTGCAGAACAAGGTGTTTTACCTGATGATTTTCCAAAAAAAGCTTATGGCCCAAAATCAAACAGTGATCCCGATCCAAAAGACACAGAGCCAATAGACTACGCGAAGGTGAACTATTCAATTGATACTAGCACGGCGATGGAGGAAGCAGAAAAACCGATTATTGATATGGCTGATGCAAAATTGTCAGATCTAAAAAGCCATGTCTCCTCACAAGCCCCAGAATGTGTGAAGAATGATCGCAATAGCGAGATATTTGACGATATCAACTTGCATGCGGATAGAGAGGGCTCGGAGATAATTGAAAGGAGACACATTCGTACCAACGACAGCTACTTCGAGGAACAACAGGAATCTGAAAGCCGAAGTTCGCCGGATGGAAGAGATGTCAAGCCTACAAGAACGAAAAATGACGGCGCGAAGCATTCGCAGGAACCCCCATACATTACACGGCTGCAAACAAATCAGGAAATTTCGGAAAAATCCGGATCAGTGGAAAGAGAAGCGGATTATGAGGTTGATTCGGTGGGATCAATGATTATGCAAGAGGATCAGGAGATGTTTGATTTTGACTACAGCGACTCAGAGTGAGCTCTTTTCAAGTGGCATCATAGGTTGGTTTGATAGATTACGTACAGAACCGCGGAAATGCATCCCCAATGTAGATAATAATGCGTAAAAGTTCCATTTTCGTAAGTAAGGAAATTCCGGAGAGTGCGACGGAATCTCAACGGAATTTACAAGGCGGGTGCCATCGCAGCACATGCTTTCTCTATTGCTTCATCTGATACATATATACTTCAATAACGAGTCCTATTTATTTTAGAAGCATATATATTTTGCTATTTTATTTCAGATAAAATTGGATTTATTGAATTAAATTCGCGTTACACCAGATAAGGATCAAATATGACTAATGAAGTGGCTGTGAACGTCCTAGGGACGATTGGAACCATATTATGGTGTATCCAATTAACGCCCCAGATCTTTCGAAACTACAGATGCAAAGATTGTACCGGACTACCCCCACTCATGATGTTCTTGTGGGCAGTGAGTGGAGTGCCTTTCTCCATCTATTTTATCGGAACGGATGGGTCAATTCCCCTTCGGATCCAGCCCCAACTCTTCACATTCTTTTGCACAATATCATGGGCTCAGACTTTATACTATCCACCAGTCGCACTTCCTAGGAAGAAGCTCATTGCTTGTGTTGTTGGGTTCGTGGCCTTGGGAGTGGGCGTAGAAGTGGGTTTCATATTGTGGTTAAGACCCTTGCACAGGAAGGGGACAACCTGGCCAATGCTAGTGGTTGGAATTGTTGCATCGGTGCTTTTGGCTGTTGGTCTTATACCCCCATATTTTGAATTGGCCAAGAGAAAGGGCAGAGTAGTGGGATTCAACTTCTTTTTCCTTGCTATGGATTCTGGAGGAGCCTTATTTTCTATTTTGAGTGTTGTTGTTGGGGACATGGACATTATGAGCTTGGTCCTTTACGCTATTGTCTTGGTTATGGAATTAGGAATATTTGGGTCCCAGATTTTTTGGTATTTGACCGGAGGTCGGCAAATAATCAGAGAAGAGAAATTACAGGCTGCCGAGATTGCTCAATCAGAATTAAAGGATGAGCTCACCGTTACAACAAAGGTATCAATCGAGTCTTTTTAAACCCTGGGAAGATTATTGTAACGTTTCTGCTACGACAAATCCACTATTTGCATGGAAAACATAATATATAGTAATAGATGATATACGGGTACCAAACATTTAATTCACACAGATATCAAATTAACTCAAATCAAGTAAGAGACTATAAGTCAAATCTGGATTATTATTAGGGGTAGGGTCAAACTTATCCCATTAATTGACAATAAGCTGCAATAAATGCTTCTATATTTGACGTATATACTCGTAATGTAAGTGCGTACACCATTCTTTGCATGTAAGCAAAACGCTTTCGCGTATAAGCCTATGAATCAGGTAGAGCGCCACTACAACATATATATAAGCGCCTTTCATAGTGATGGTATGTGTTTTGTTTAACCAATTCGTACCTAAGTATTACTAACATTCATAAGTCAGCGTTTTCGCCGTTGAATTTAGTGAAGGAGACATCAAAAAAGGACCAGGAGGAAGATCTTACGCGTGAAATCGAAATCGAAAATGCTTTCAAAGACTTTGAGGAGGCAATAACACTTCAGAGATCAAAAGAATACACACGAGCTTATGTCAAATACAGAGATTTGGCCAAAAGAGACGTGATCAACAACCATTACTACGAAGAAGTAGATTTCCTTAAAGGTCTTCAAAATGGAAGACTCAATACCCAGCCCGATGGGTTGAGCTTTCTATCACAGAATGAGAAAACGATTCGATTTCTTTATTTCCGTAATAGAGGATTTCTCTACTTCAATATTTTGAAGAGAGGCGGTGAGGTTGTTAACGCGACGCACGAAGAAGACACGAAGAGCAACGAACCAGGGTTGACTCCAGTATCAACGTTCGAGTTCATTAAAAGTCTCTTTTATTCGATGCTAGATGATTTCGTGAACTGTTTCGCATATCAGGAACCCGATGAATCTCTCTTGGAGCTCCTTTTTGATATCTATTTGTATCTTGACCTTAAGAAATTGACGAGATATGCTCTTGAATATGCTAAATCTTCGCAAGATGAGAGCGATGATCCAAATAGCATAATACCTATTAGTGAGAAGCTTGTGTCAATCTGGGATGCCTTCAGTGGGAATGTATTCAATATTCAAAAATCACATGATCTTAGTTTAGCGAATTTGAGTTTTCTTGATGATATCAAGACTGACTTCCAAGTTCAGATGATGAAAAAACTTGATAAAATAAAGGCTTCTGTGGTTGTCAAAGCAGGTTCGAATTGGAGCGACTTCATCCAATCCTTCAATTCTACAATAAAGCAACACCAGGATAAGCTAAAATTAGCGGAGCATTCAAAGGTTTCATTAAAATACCTAGACCCTTATCTAACTACGGAATATCCCCTCGAAGAAGTTAAATTTTCATTTTCAGACTTTGAAGAGGAGCGACCTGGTGATATCCCCGCTTCTACTGAGCCTGAGGTCGTCGATAACAAAGTGGGGCAAGAAAAACTACCAGAAGAGATTCCAGAGTCAAACGTTACAGGTGAAGTCAAATGTGACGATACACTACCGCCTGGTCAGCTGTTATCAGCAGAAAAGTCGATTCAAAGGTCGTCACGAAGACTCAATCCAGGTGATCTGCTACATATAATACCTGATAATATTCTGCTCACACGGGGATATTTTGTGGAGACAGAAGCATTCTTTACTGCCTTAAATCAACAATTTTCTCGAATTTATGCAACCGATTCGCCGATTTTATGTGACGTGGTTGACTACATTGTGGACAATCCAAAGGATTCCCAGATACCTCTTTATATTCGCGATTTTGTTTTCCTGCTTAATGATTGGAAGAAAAAGACATATAATCCTATTTTACTTCTCGAAAAAAGCTCAGCTAGATCCAAGGGTTCAAATGCAGAGAGCGATAAATTAAGACTATTGGAGGTGCTTACTAGATTCGGAAATCAAAACGCAGCTGAAGAAAGTGAAGTCATCCAAGGAATCGACGACCATGAGGATTATTCCTTTATTGAAAAGTATTGCAATGGTATCAATTCTAATTCATTGCATTTTATCAGAGCAAAGCTGGAAATTCTAAGACATTTCTTTGGTGATGCGGGAGGAAATTTGATTATTTCGACCAAATGGCCCCATGAGTTATGTCTGCAATTAAAAGAGTGGGTAATGCAGCAAGAATTGGATCATTTCAAGTCTTGGAGTGCCCCATTTGGCGATATGACCAATGGCGATGCCAACCTTAGTTTTGCTGTTAGCATCATTGAAATGCTAATTGAGTCATATATCGAAACGAAAGCTCAAGTTGAAAAGGGTCATGATTCTGGAACTCGAGTAAAGTCCCACAAATCGAATCTTAATAACCTATCAATTGAATTAGTTAGGCTCAATGACAGGATAATTTGTTGGAGAGACCTCATACAAAGCAAATTTTCACCTGATAATGAAAAGGGAATAATATCAGATCTGCGATTACGGTCAATGGCTCGGTTTGGTTGGGTTTCAAGTTACTTTATTGCCTGTAATGCCTTTACCTGGAAGGAGAAGAAATATGCTGTGATACAATTAAAAGAATTAGATGATTTTTTAAAGGGATTTGGTGATAGGTACCCAAAGATAAACTTCCCAAACTATCATCATATTGGAGATCTTAGCCGGGAGACCATGACTAGAAGATTAAATACTTCGTCAATCTTGTCTATTTTCTCAAAAATCCTTTATAATAATGATTCAAAAAATGATGAAGACGCAGAAACTATCCAGTTGCTTGAATTAATATTGATCGAAGAGTCTTCTCAAATGAATTTCCAAGAACTTCCAGAACGGCATGGAAGCTCTTTAGTTGATTCAGTCGTCCATGGACGTGCAACTCTTGATGGGGAATCGCTAAAGAGTGTACGTGATTTTCTTGCTGATTGCCCAATTGACTTGAAATTAAGCCTTTGGAATATTTTATTTCTGTACTATAAAGGAAAGAAGCTATACTCGGGATTCCAGCAAGGATTTGAGCAAACTCTCGAATTTGTATTGCGATTTTGGGACAGCGAAAAATACAAGGATCATAAAGTGGAAAGAGTGAGTCTTCTTTTAAACTCCTTGAGTTTTTACGGTAATTATTGCTCAGCATTCCTTAAGTACTTGTCAGACAACAAATGGAAGCTACCAATTCCCGATTCTAAGGGGAAGTTGAAGGTCACAAACAATCTATGCAGAATATTTGAGCTTTGCTATTCATTTAGTTTGCATGAGGAAGCCTCTTTAATTACAGGCAACCGAATTTCACTTTCAACCGTCAGTGAAGAAGTCTTTTGCAGGTTTAAAGACTTTTGTGTGGAAAGTATTTGTCTAATATTGATATACTCAGTCAATTCTTTAGAGACTGCAATCCTGGAATCCAAGGATGAAATTATAAAGGATCTATTAATATTGGTGCACAATCAATTTGGATTGCGGCGGCTATGTGATGCATCTAACGGTCTCTTTCTAAGGTTTGCTGAAGATACTTTAGTTAAATTAGCGAATCGACCAGATCAAGAGTTGGCACAATTACTCTCCTGTCGCTTTCATTACAAAGTCAAGATTCAAGACCGCTTTCCTGTTGATCACTATACCGAAGAAAGTGGAAAATTAGATAAATCCAGCGCGGAAGAGCTTGCTGCGTTTATCTTGCCTTTATGCTTCCGACATTCCCCTCTCCTCAGAGCACCTCGAAATGATACGAAACAAGTTATTGATGATCTCTTTGAAGTTATTGGCGATGTTGACATCGATTCCGATATTGGTTTGGTTGAGAACAATAGATTACTTGAAAAATATTTAGACTTTACTGAGATTGATTCAAGATTTGTTAAAGAATCTTTTTATGGGTTACTCAACTTGGGGATAATGAGACCTCAAACTGAAGGCAAGCTAGTTCATGGTGGGATATACTATTTGGAAGCTATATTAATGTTCAACTCTTATAAGATCAGGAAAAAGTCAGCACAAAGCAGAACTGTCGAGTTGGAGCGCATAATAAGGCTTCTTAAGGATGATCTTGTGTTCGGCACAGGACGGGTGGAGAGTTGGATTATTCTTGGTCAAGCCTATGGCTATATTGTGGAAGATGATTTGATATGGACTTCGGATAAGCTAAATACTATAGAGAGAAAAGCTCAAACTGCAAATCTCCAAAGGAAAGCTTTATTGTGTTATATGATGGCCGTGAATATCATTGCGCAACAACCAGACTTTGGAAAGGGTGAAAATAAACCTATTGTCAGTGTGCTAATGAACTCTTTCGTTAAAGAACTTTACAGCGCATCAAGATCTCCTATGGATATGATTGCACTTAAGGCATATGTTAGTCCAAAATTTGTTAGGAGAAGAAGCCAGGCAATGTTTCTGGCTCTTTCGGATAAACCCAATGTTCCTTTGAAGTTCTGTCTTAAATTGATGTTGCGATGCATAATTTTAGCGCTCAAATCAAACTCGGAAGATTGGTCAAGTTATTATTATTTGGCAAAAATTAAGGACAAGCTTAAGCATGATCCCACCCAAGTACTAGAAGCTCTTGTCAAAGCGAGCATCTACAGCAAAGAACAAAGTACCACATCTGACCCAACTCTTGAGGCTACGTATAAGTTGTGTGACTTGATCTACAAATATGTCAAAACGGACAAGATTTCAGCAGATTTGGCTGTGGAATTCATTAATAAAGATCCGTGCTTGCAAATGAATGCTTGTGATAGCTCATGGACGAAGGATAATGTTTACAAATTGATCGTTGAAGCCCTCAAGAAGGTGATTTCATTAGACAAAAAGGGATGGTACCACAAGCCTCATTACAGGATTGCTTACATCCTCGATGAAGACTTGAATGATTTTAAGAAATCTATTGATGTTATGTCCAAATTTTTCTTTTTGAAAGCTTCAAATAAATCCTTCCTTCAAATGTGGAAGCCCGAACATGAACGCCCGGGAAAGCATTTCGTTTACATGTATCAATATACTCAATTCTACATATCTTTGTTGAAGAAGAACAAAGATTTGTCGTCTTTGATACAGATGCTTCCAAAATTAAGAAGGGCTAACTCTACCATGATTCTGTTGTATTTTGCTTGGGAAAAGGTATGCGCGTCTATCTGTGATTTAGTTCGCTCTGCACTAGACATCCGAAGCACATATGTTGAAAGGTTTATGGTTCAAACATCGCACCCTGTGTTTATCAACAAAGCGAAAGCACTTTGTGATCGCCTAAAATCTGAAGGAATTCCGGAAAACATCAAGGGACTTGTTTTGCTTTTGAGTGTTATCAATGACATGAAGAAGCTAAATAATGGATTTGGACCAACTTCCCAAGTTGACGATACTCTTTGTGCCATATATGTATCCATTTATTCTTCGATAGATATTGGCGAGAACACTACGCCCACCGCTGACTCACCCAGCGCCAAAACAAAAAGAATGGCCAAAAAGGATTTCTTCCCTTTTATTACGGAACTTGTTTCCAAATCGAAGAGAGAGGTCGATGCCTTCATGAAAGATGATTCTGAGATATTGAACGAGCTCATTGTGAAATTTTCAGAAGAAAGTCAAAAAAGAATTGAGCACGAAAAAAAACTACTTGAAGAAGCTCAATTAGCTCGCAAAGCGCAGTTGATCCAAGAGGCTGAAATCGCTCGCAAGGAGGCAGCTCAGAAAGCGCAGCTTGTTAGACAAGCACAATTGATTCAAGAAGCTCGGGCAGCTCGAGACAAATTATCTGACGATGTGCACCAAATTCAAATCGCCGAAACAAATAAATTACCCACCCAGACCCTAATTGTTGAGGAGAGTACGCCGAAGACAACCTCTTCTCTTCCGTGGTTACCAAAAAGCTCAACTCTGCTTGACGAAATACAGTCCCCGGATGTTCATCAGTCGAGGCGCCAAAATGAGTCAGTTACTCCTCTTCCTGAATCTGTGATTTCTGAGAAAAATGATGTCAATTGTTATTCACCTATTACAGAACTCCGTGTCGATCAAAGAAACCCACCTAAGGAGAGTGCTGTTCAGCATGAGCAGCATTTAGGAATTGACGGGAATGTTACTGTAACTTCTGAGCCACTGCATCATACAACGGGGTTTGAAGTTGGCAAACTGCAATCACATTCTTCCCCCAATCAGCTCAACCAAACTAAATTAGATGAATTTCTGAAAAAAGCTGTTGAACCTATTCTAGTACCCACCACAAGCCTAACTTTGGACTCAGAGGGGGTGGAAATCGTTGATGATTCCTCTGATCCCATTCACTTTACCGGGGGCGTTGACAATGATGGCGACTCAAATGATGGAGTTTTCAATAATTTGAAGACCGAAGAATTGGAAAACGCAAAAAATGAATCCGAGAGCAATCGTAAGCTACAATTGGCAAGTGCAGAAGTAAAAGCTGAACCAAAGAATGAGATGGTTGAAAGAAATGCCAAAGAAATCAGTCTGATGGATGAAGTTCTGATTATTTCAGAAGTTTTTCTTGTTGACCCTCCCCTGGATGCAAAGAATAGGGGAGATAAACTCAACACTGCTCCAGTGAAGGAGGAGAACCAGTCAAAGCATGCAGATGATCCCGACCCCGTATGGCCCACTGGAGCAACTGTCCTTGGTACAGAATCTCTGATTGAACGCACTTTAAAGAGAAGGAGAGGTCGGTCTGCTACTTTGGAAGAAAACGCTAAAAAGGCCAAAGCTATATAGATCAATAGATTTTTCTTTCTCTTACTCGGTCTTATGAGGACCATTCACTCGTTGGTCCATTAATCAAACAAGATTATCTAAAAAAAATCTGCTCCGCGGCAGGTTCGAACTGTCGACCTTCAGATTGCACAACAATTGTTATGAGACTGACGCTCTGCCAACTGAGCTAGCGAAGCAGAAAAGTGATTAAGAGAATGCTCCGCGGCAGGTTCGAACTGTCGACCTTCAGATTTCACAACGATTGTTATGAGACTGACGCTCTGCCAACTGAGCTAGCGAAGCACTTTCTTGAGCACGGATTTCCCTCGTGTAACCAAGACGCTACTCGACCACTTGGTTCACTTAACTAGGCACTGAAATATGAGTATATAAAATTGTGAATTAATTATGTATGAAATTTCTTAGATTTACGTTATAACTTTTGCTAAGCCATGTGAGGGATTATGATGATGCCTTCTCTCCAGAGTAGGCATATTTGGAATACTTTCTAATTCTAGCTCCATAAATGTAGAACAAGTATGGAATAGCACAACAGCCCAAGGATATGAAAGCCATCAAAGTTGTGGCCCATTGGTCACCCAATCTGTGGTACATTTGGATGGTGAACAAAGGAACCGCTGCACCCCATATGGATCTCACAAAGGTCTTGGCGGCCAAACCACTGGCAGCATAATGTTGGTATGAGTCCACAATATAGTTGTTTGCAGGATTATAAAGAGAAAGGAATCCAAATCCGCATGCAAATCCACTGAAGGCTGGGCCTGCCCATGACAATCTCGTGTAAGAACTCCAAGCCCATGCAAACAATCCAGCAGGCACAAACCAGCAACCGATCATCATTGGAATCAAACGCAATTCTGGAGGTGGTAATTCACCCCTGTCTCTGTAAGGCTGTGCCCGCTTATTGTAGTCGTTATTGATAAATGGAGCACAAAAAGAGGACATGATAACACCACCCGCAATTGGAAGAAACATAAGCCCAGTCTTACTCGCAGACCATCTCTTATCTTCCATATAAATCACTGGGTAGGCGAAAAAGAACATATACAACAAGCCGTACACCACAGACATGTAAAGAGTGATTAAACTGACAATTACCTCACCGAGAAGCAAAAATGGACGTAAAAGAGAGACCTTGGCAACTTCTCTGAAGGTCCGGATCTCCAATTCTGTAAGAGCTTTGTATGATTCATCTCCTGTGATTTTTCTGAGTTTTATGGCTCTTTTTTTCAAGATGGTGCTGTGATGAGTCTCTGGGACAATGGCCAAAAAGAGTAAGTAAAAGACACCTGCGATGATAAGATATGCATAGTAAATCCATCTCCAGGTGGAGGTATAGTCACCAAGTAAACCACCAAAGAGAGGACCAAGACAAGGTCCCAAGAACGGAGCAGCGGAGAAAACAGCCATAGCTTTTCCACGTTCGTTCGCGTCCCAGATATCAGCCAATGAGCCCCCAATCAATGTCATGGGAGCGCTAAACAAGATACCGTCTATCAAGCGACAAACAAGCAATGTTCCGATGTTTTTAGCTAAAGCGCAGGGAATAATGAAAATTACCGCCATCCCCAAGGTCACAGAGTAAATGATTGAGCGACCAAGTTCTTCGGATAATGGGGCAAACAATAATGGACCGACACCGAACCCAATCACGAAAACTGTTACAGATGAGAGGATGATTACTTCTTCCGAAACACCAAAATACTCCATCGGGCGGGTAAGATCGCCAGTAACAATTGCAGAACCTATGGCCACGATGAAACAAATCATTCCCAACATCACTGTGATAACCCATTTGCGGATATCACTTAGGTTCTTGGGATTTCCTTTGTCCCCTTCGACAAATTCTACCAAGCGGAACCCAGTTCCTAAATCAACTGGATATTTCCATTCATCTTCTGGATGCAACTCACTTTTCGGGTCGGGGTGGGTGATGACCTTGACTATATCATATCCTTGTTCCAAAGGACCAAGATTCCCTGCTTCTTGATGTAACAGCGTAATAATTCTCTGCACACCTCTATTGCTAGTCAATGTTCTTTGTAGGGAGAGACCGTCGGCATAGGGATTTTCAGAGTTGACTGAAGCTGCATAAGGCTTCGATTCATCGTCTGTGGACGAGACACTGGGGTTTTGTTGTTCGGGCATATTCGATTTAACACAAACATCATTTTAATCCGGGAGAAATGCAACATTTATATATCTGCAGAATATTATTCCCCGGTTAATGGAACTGCGGCCCGGCACTACTTTTTACCTGTGCATTATCGGTGCGTTGTTTTCAGCGCTTGCGTGGAGCGGCTAGCACACCCTTACCGCCGATTCGGTAAACTTTCAACTACTCCGAAAGAGTAATTTCCTCGTATTGATGCGGTCACAAATGGCGATTTTTTTTAGGACAGAAGCTAATAGCTGGTAGAATGCGCCAATGTAAGTATCTAATCACATTTTTACTCTGAATAAACTGTCTCTCTTGTTTGCGTGGTACCCGGCCCTGGGTATTGCAGTCGTTTTCCTCTCATCGGTATTTGCGCCGCGCCGACTTGCGTTATTTTCGGTACATCGGCTGTACCGCCCCATGCACGGTTCGCACCTACTGCCGGACAGAAACAACAGTGCGGTCGGCATATCGGCACAATAATGAGCAATAAATCACGTACCGCAAGGCCAAGAAAAGTTTACGCTGACCACCCGGAAGTCATTTACCTTGACAACGAATATGTAGTACTTGGCGTTTAGAAAGTTGCTTCGTTTTTCCGCTCTCTCGAAGGGCCAAAAGAGGGCAATGATGCCGCACGCGTTTCCTAATTTCCGTGCAAAAACGTATTGACTATAAACTATATCTGGCATGAGGAAACAATGGTGACAATGAAGAGATGGTGCCGTATAACGAAACTTCAAACCAGCTCCTCTAACATCGCAACCCAATCCAAGCATTTGGAATACTCTCTAAGCTGATCGGCCGCCAGCAACCTCGAGCTAGGGCAATACTCGAGCGCTCCTTCATAATTCAAAACCAACAACGGTTTGGTATTCAAGACTTCTTCGAGCAGTACCTGTGTCTGGAATGTGCTCCATATTAGGGCGTATGGGTCTTCTTTGAGGTTCATGGAGGAAAATACATGCTTCAAAAAGAGTAGCTGACAAAGATTGACAATCTTGCGTAACGCTTCGACAAATATGGCCTTTCCCGGATATTTGAATTTATCGATTTTACTGATCAACATGACAATATCATCGTTTGTCAACTTGGTGTGTAAGTCAACGCTATGTGAGAGGCCACTGGCACTGAATGACTGCACCAACTTTATGATTTGACCAGGAGTGCTTTTCCTCGTCCCTTTTCCATGAACAAGTGATAAACTTTGGAAGAAAGAGAGTACCAATATCAGCTTCTCTTTGTAGGTTCCATCTTCTAGGATGGAGCTCATCACCATGGATGCCCGGGGTCTTAGAGTGTTTCTGGATTGACTTTCGAATGCAGGAAGTGAAACAATACTAGAAGCTTGTGAGTGTGGGGCTGAGGCCAGAATATCAAGCGCTTGTGACACACGCTCATGAAGGCTGTCCATAAGGAAATTGCATTCATTCTGAAATCTCTCGCTGGTCGAAACAAACTGGGATAACGTATTCATACGTAAAATACTGTTAATGACGTAGAAAAATGACAATTCTTCTCTTTCTTTGACAGAAATGTGCCTTTGGGGAGAAATGAAACTGGTTGAACCTTTCGGTGACACCGTGGTAGTTGTATCAGAAGCCTGTCGAATAGAGTAATTAACAATCTGTAGATTTGGCAACCCCAAAAGAGCACCAAATAGCACATCTGCCCGGTTGCACAAGCTTTGTTCAATTCTTTCACTTGAGACTGAGCATGATACGAGAGAATAGCCCATATAACGACAAAAGTCCATCAAGGTATTGAATTCGATCTTTGAGCTCAGCAAAAGCGATATCGCATGACCCACACTGACAACCTGTTCATCAATATCAAGTACGAGCTCAGGGTATCCACAGAGAAATGCAGCCCGGGAAAAGCTGGTCAAAGCGGAGAAGATTTCCCCTTGTAATTCGGGGGACAGTTCGACGTGCGCTTGAGTAATCCGCTCTAGAATTAAGTGAAAGCATTTTTCGTCATGCACTATGCGTAAACCAGTTGTGAGCCAGTCACAAGTCAATGCTAAAGTGCGGTAGAAATAAGTGGTGGTCTTTTCCAATGCGGTATCTCGAAATGAATTCAGCGATGGTGGCTTCCATGACTTCACAAGATTTTCAAGATAAAGACAAAATTCATTCAACGATGGCATCATAGAAGTAACCGCATAAGATACCTGAGCACTTGGCTCGGGTAGGCCGTCAAGATACGATGTAACCATGAATACAGCCCGCAACACTTCCCCCACAGTAAGTAGCCATAGAAGACTATAAGATTCCATGTCACATACAGAAAGTTTTTTCAAAATACCTAAAACTTCGTCTGGTAAATCATGTGCTGCTCGGATGTACTCCTTGTCATTTGAAATGTTCTCAAACCGACTTAATTGTTCCTTCAAGAGTGTTTGTATAATAGAAATGAGTGACTCGGTATCAGACCAATTGTCAGAAAGATTTGTAAAATCGACTGAAGTTACATCTGAATTTGTTCCATTGATCAAATCCAGCGCGTCCGACGATATATCCATGGTTCTGTTGGTTCGAAATGATGTTTCTAAGCAGCGTAGTTTTGGGGACAAATAATGAGTGCGCGTGTGCGACCTCACTTACACCAGATAGTGGTCAAAAGAAATCAGTAGCTCATTCCATGTTTTTTTAGTGAAAAAAAAAAAAAAAATTAAAACACCAAATTTGATACTTTAGATATGTGTACCCTATGGTCATAAAGTCGTTCTCTGAGTCAGGTTTTGACCGTATCTCTACCCCAGACTAACATCATAATCAATTGTGGCTATCCTGCAGAAAAGAAGTGATAGAATTGAGTTTAGATCACTTCAATTTCAAGGTCAGTCTCCCATGTCAGGATCTTCCAAGTCCTTGGCACGAACACTATCACTAGTTTTCGAAAATTGGGAAGATAATTTGAGCTGGAGAACAGCACCGTCTGCAGAAGTCAAAGAAGTATTTACCGCCATCGACGCCTACATAAAGAAACACACCTCAGCTGGAGCTTCGTTGAACGAAACCCTAAAAACAGTTCATGATACCTACATCGGAACGACAGAAAGCATTCCCAAAGAAACTTTTTTTCTTGAAGTTCTTACTCGACTAGTTCCTGTTTTAAATTCAGATAATGTCAAGCTTTGTTTGCAGAGATATCTAAGGCCGGTTTTAGACGGCTCCGGATACGACTCATCTTTTGTGGAGCAAATTCGTCTACTCCTTTTACAAATTGTGTCACAAGATGATTCTGGTACCGTATACTCTTCACCACCTCGAGCTGAGAGTAATTCGTCTTTGGTTATTGACTCGGTTTTGGCCATTTATTTCGAGAGCGATGCATGGGTAATTAATAATCTTAATGGCGATATTGCTGTTGATAATCATTCGGTTCATTTAGAATTGAGTCTGTCTATTGAGCTGAATGCATCATTGCTACTCAAAGAAATTGCACCAAAAAATCCACTAGAATACTTCAACTTACTTGATAAGTATTTCCGAGTTCTGTCCACAAGGCAAAAAGCATGCCTACTGCTCTGTGAAGTTCTCTCACTCAAGTCGATACAAATTGAGTGCATTTCGTCTTCTCCATTGCTTCTGAGCTTAGTTCATTGCCTCTCATTCGACTATAATCTATCGGTAATATCGGCTGCGCTGTGTGCGCTTCTCATGCTAAGTGGAAAAATGGGCGCTGGTTTGGCCGCCTATCTCCCCGAATTGCTTTTCATTTTCGGCCGCCTAACAACGATGGCACGGTACTACAAATTTGTGCAAAACCGTGAGGCAGCCATGACCAAAGTTATAAGCACCCATAATATCGAGTGGGAAATCGCATACTATGACTCCGAGTCACTTGCTTTTGATTCATCATTACTGAAAGATACTAATTTCGATACCCTGTATCTTTTAAGTGTTTTATATGGACTTTTTCCTTTGAATGTTCTTGAATTTGGAAAACTGCCTATCAAGTATTTTCAGAACTCCAAACCTTCAATTCTACCATTACAATTCTTGCCTCAGCTAGAAGAATCGATTCTTCTTCCTATTTACACATTTATGGGTGAAAGAGCTCGAACTCTTTTGAAAAGATTTGTTATCCACCCAAATATTATTAATCATATCACTTCCGATGAAGAACTCAGAGATCCCACGAGATGGATTCTTGTGGAGAATAATGGACTGGAAGTGGGTGAAGAGGAACTCCTTTCCGCGTGCTTGCAGTTAAATCCCCAGCTCCATATTTCTTCCTCGGATAATGTTTACCAGTCTAGAATTCATAAAAGTAAGGAGCAAGGCACTGATGTATCTACTGATTTTGAAAGAAATCAGTTTCCTTCTCCAAGAGGCCCACGACTGGTTATATCTTCTTTGCCTTCCGCTAGACATTCTGTCGGGCTGGCTCAGAGTGACGGCGATAAAAACACACAAGTGGTACGAGCTGAATTGTGTTTACCATTTAGTCCTAAGTTGCCACCTTTACTGACAATTGACAGTTCTTCTGCGGATTATGGTGGTGATGAATATAACTCTATTCAATTCAACAAAATTGACTTTGCTGGCAGATCTTCAATAGGTCTGGACATAGAATTTGATGGTGGTACGAAGAGAGGCTCTGTGTCGTCTTTATTTTCCGCCCATGAAAAGTTATACACAGATAAGACTTCTCTGAATAGTACCATGAATGCTGATCCTAAACACTTCGCAGTTGGCAATATTCAAATAACCCCGAATGTTGCTTCGGATTTATTGTCGAAGCAATTGAAGTATGATTTTAAGACAAGTAAAATGCCAAGAAAGAGCTCTGACACCACATGTGTGCTTGATGACGAATCTGCTGGCCACAACCAACTGCAAATGAGTGCTCATTTCTACCAGAAACAAATCATGCTTTTGAAGAATGAAATTGAATTTCTCCGCTTTTTGAAAAGGTTGAGCATGTTGAACTGTGCTACTCTTAAGAAGCAGCTCCATTCCAGTATGCATGAACCTGCATCGCAGTCTTCGGTTGACAATGGCGTCTCGATCTACGCGTACAATGAGCTCGTCACGACATTGAAAGAGATCGAGCTTGGCAAGTCTAGAGAATTAGAGCTTAAGAACAATGAGGTGGCTCGGCTCAATTCTCGTGTAGAAGAGTTAAATGAGTTGGTCAAGGAAATGAGACAGCGCCTATCTGACTCCGAAACAAGCTCATCTGCTTTACGCGAAATCATTCGAAGGGTCGAACAAGATGGAGCTGCTAGAGATTCTGAGCTATTGGAATTCAAAGCCAGGGCGATACTCACAGAAAAGGAGGAGAGAATAGTTGAAGATCGATCTAACACCGTTGTCAATGATGCCATGCCCGACCTGCAATCTGACAGCATGTATCTTGACGAGGAATCGCTAAAAGAATTTAACATGCAATCCAAATTGAAAGCGATGACAGAAGATAAGAAGAAAATTTCCTCCGAACTAGAAAGAACGCAAGATACTCTAGCTCGCCTGACTCAAAACTATGAAAAGCAAATAGAAGTTATGAAGCGCGACCTAGGTGAGCAGTTGCGGAAGTCCATGGATAACTATGAGCAGAAAATCCGAGAGCTCAATCTTATCATTGCCAAGTTTGAGACACTCTTAGAAGAAAAAAATACTTACATTATGCAGCTTTCCTCTTCCAGACCAATTCAAATACCAAGCATTGGGGCCGCCCAGACAGAGCTTCCAGATAAAAATCCTTTCCAAATTGCAGGCAAGTCAGCTGACTACTTCTCACATCTGCCTTCCACGCCGTTGGGGTCAAATGCTCACAAACCATCTACACCATCATCCAAGCAGTCTTCTACTCAATCCGTCCCTATTATTAGAGGTCGTGGGGGATATCAGAAGCGGATTAAAAAAATCATGTAATAATACGTCTAGATACTCGGTACATGGGCCAATATATTTTGTTGCGCGACTTTGTCGCGTTGCATTCTGACGCGAATGTAAGTCACGTGAACTATTCACTCGAGCTTTTCTCCAGCCTGTCTACTTCTCGAAACAATTAGTTTGTGATCTTTTGACAATGTCTCAGCCTTTGAAAAAGAGAGGAAAAAGAGGAGCGGTTGAGAATTCAGAGAAGGCTCAGCTGGATTTTCCAGAGCCACAAGGAAAAATCCTCACTCGGGTTGCTGAACCGGAAAAGCACTACTATATTGCCATGGCAGTAGTGACCGCAGTGGCCGCGTTTATCAGATTCCGTATTCTCGGCTATCCAGACAAGGTAGTTTTTGACGAGGTTCATTTCGGAAAATTTGCTTCCTTCTATTTGGAAGGAACTTACTTTTTCGATTTGCATCCACCTTTTGCCAAATTGCTCATTGCTTTCGCCGGTTGGCTTGTGGGGTACGATGGTCTGTTTAAGTTTGATACTATTGGAGAGAGTTACACTTCAAACAATGTTCCTTATATTGCTTATCGGTCTTTCCTGGCCCTTCAGGGTACTGCCACGATTCCTGTAATGTTTTTGACTATGAAAACATTAAACTTTTCGGTTCTCGCGTGCGTGTTGTCTTCTTCGATTGTTCTTTTTGACAACGCACATGTTATCGATTCGAGATTAATCTTGTTGGATGCTACCTTAAACTTGAGTGTTGCTTTGACTATGTTGGCATATGCCAAATTCAGCACCTATCGCCGTCAGCCTTTTACCCAGTGGTGGTGGACTTGGCTCCTCTTGACTGGTGTCGCCTTGTCGTGTGTGATTTCCACCAAATATGTCGGAGTCTTCACTTTTTTCACGATTGGGTTGGCTGTGATATACGAATTGTGGGTTTTGCTTGATATCAAGAAGGGGCATTCGATCGAGGAGGTCATCAAACATTTTTTTGCTCGACTTGTCGCCTTGATCGTGATTCCTTTCTGTATCTACTTATATTGGTTCCATTTGCACTTCTCTATCCTCAGAAAGTCCGGTCCTGGAGATGGCTTTATGTCCGCGGAGTTCCAATCGACTCTAGAGGAATCTGCTTTGGTCAGAGACTCAAAAACCGTTAATTTCCACGACGTGATCACTATCAAGCACAAAGACACTCAGGCTTTCTTGCATTCCCACGAGTTTGTCTACCCATTGCGTTACGAATCAGGTAGAGTATCTTCCAACAAGCAACAAGTTACATGTGTGGTGGAGAAAGACGGCCGCGAGGCGCAAGATGTTAATTCCCAGTGGGAGATTATCCCTACAGCGCCGGAAAAAAAGAAGGGTGACGCTGTTTACACAAATGATGTCGTTCGTTTCAGACACGTTGGCACTGGCGCTTACTTATTGACTCACGACGTTGCCTCACCATTGAAAGCAACCAACGAAGAATTTATCGCTGTTTACGATGAGCTTGCCCAATCAAGATACAATGAAACTTTGTTTATTTTGAGACTTGCTGAGATTGGCAAAGGTAGTCTGACCAAAAGATCAAAAGTGACCACTTTGGCTACTGATATGCGGATCCTCCATGTTGATACCATGGTGGCTATGTGGACTCATGATGACGAGTTATTGCCCGAGTGGGCATTCAACCAACAAGAGGTGAGCGGAAACAAAAAGGTTCAAGATAAGGATAATGTGTGGACTTTCGATAAGATTATAGGCATGCCTGCAACCGATGTTAGAAACCACTACGTTCCTAAGACCGTGAAGCATGTCCCCTTCTTGAAAAAATGGTGGGAGTTACAAGGCTTGATGTTCATGCACAACAACTTGTTATCTTCTGAGCATCCATTTGCTTCTCAGCCAGATGCTTGGCCCCTTTCATTTTCCGGTGTGTCTTTCTGGAACGACAACGACCTCAGACGCCAAATCTTCTTTGTTGGAAATGTTATTGGCTTCTGGCTTGAGTCTGGATTCCTCGCTATTTATGCTGGTTTTGTTTTAGCTGACCTTCTTGTTACTCGCAGAGGTGTGCACATCTTGAACAAACAGTCAAGATCAAGATTATACAATACCTTGGGTTTCTTATTTATTGGATGGGCTGCCCACTACTTCCCATTTTTCTTGATGAACAGACAAAAATTCTTACACCACTATTTACCTGCTCACTTGATCGCTGCATTGTTCACCGGTGGCTTCGTTGAATTTATTTGCACTAACAAGGGCTTCTCCGTCTCTGACGGCGTGCCTCCTCTTGGGTTAAAGAAGACCAAGCTTGCTCTCTCTACGCTTGCTGTGATTGTAGGATTGGGTTGGTATCTCTGGTACATGAGGGTCTCCACTTATGGTAACTTCCTGTTGCCTCCTGAACAAATTAAAAGCAGGCAATGGATGGACATTGCTTTGCACTATGCCAAATAGATGGTTTGGACATCTTATAACTGTATAGCAAGCAATTATAACGGCTGATTTAAGTTTTAAATATTCGTGCAAAAAGTTTGAATTCCTTACTTGTGGTAGGAGAAGTGCAGGTTGGTCCGTAATCAAGTAGTGCATTGAGGTGGATTTTGGAGATCGCGATTAGGTATTTCAGCCTCATATCGACACATCTGCAAACATGAATGTCAAGAGCTTTCTCAAAAGTCTTCGCCCTGTGGTTAAATCACTGGATGTCATCAGATTTGTGACTGGAAACCAGTCCGCGGATATGGACTCTGTGGTGTGTGCTATCACCTACTCATTCTTTCATGCCCAAAGATTTCCTCACGAACAGCCGTTCCTACCTCTCATTAATATTCCCAAAGATGAATTGAGGTTGAGAAAAGATATTATATTACTCTTGCAGTCGCATTCCATCACCGAAGACGATGTTTTCTTTTTGGACGATGTTCTGGAGCTCACTAGCCACTCCAAGACGCAGTTGGAGGTTGTTCTTGTTGATCATTGCAACCTTCAAGGTGAACTTTTGACGGAGCTTTACGAATCCAAGCGTTTGAGAGTTGACGGTATAATTGACCATCATGCAGATGAGTTGGTGTTTGCTGATGCCAAGCCTCGGATCATTCGTCCTAATGGATCATGTACTAGTTTAGTTTTCAACTACTGGTATGACCAATTGAAGGGCGAAATTCCGGCTGAACCCGTCCTGTTGCTCCTTGGGCCGTTGCTAATTGACACTGGCAATATGAATGAAAAAGTGGAGCAAGGTGACGTGGAGGCTTTCTCCCGGTACATGGAAATTCTTGAGAGAGTCACGGTACCTTTGGAGAACATGTTGGCTGTACCCGGGAGTCTGTCGGTGGAATCGTTTTATACGATCTTGAAGAACGCTAAGAAAGACATGGAAGGATATACGTTTTACGACATTTTAAGAAAGGACTACAAGCAATTCACATTCGTGAGTGCTTCGGGAAAGAAGGCGTCTATTGGGTTCAGCTCTGTCGGAAAAGGATTTGCGTGGTTGTCGAAGCGGTATTCTGCGGCGGAGGTGGCCCAATCTTTGGCGAAAATGAAGGAGGCGTGCAATTTGGACGTTATTGTGATTACAACCTCCTTCACAAGGAAAGACACCAACCAACATGCACGGGAGTTTTGTTACTACTCTTCGAGCCCTTGTTTCAGTGGTCTATCCACGTATGCGACAGAATTGCGGTTGGACGACAATGTCTTTGCCGACAAGGCCACATCGGAGTTGATTGCCAAAGTTAATGAAGGGAATCTATTTCGCGTGTACAACCAGGCCAATGTATCTGCAACTCGGAAGCAGGTGGTGCCAGTGGTAAAGGCTATCATAGAGGCAGGAAAGCTTGTATGAGATTATATGTTTGTGGGGACCAAGTAACTGACGTGGTACAATCTCTTGTCGTCGTCAACCACCATCTCGGCGGTCTGGCACGCACGGGGCATATTAGCATTAATAGACGAAAGCTCTGCAATGAGGGAATCGAACACGACGGTGGGGACTTCCACCACCTCTTCTTCTTCGTAAGCGGCATCTCGGATGTAGAACAACTTGAGCGAGTTGGGCAAGATGGGGTGCGCCGTGACCGACACCGAGAGGCCCAAGTTGAGCACCCAAATGTTGACGGCGGCGGACGGCAGCTTGAACGTGAACTTGCGGATCGCCGACGAGTTGACCTTATCTAGGATGGCGTAGTACACCGACGCAAACGGCGGGTACGCCTCCGACTCGCTGCCGTACTTCAAGCACAAGTTCCACTTGTGCAACTTGGCAGAGTGTTTCTCCACCGTGCCCAAGGAGGCACCGCACTGGAGGCAGTCGGCGGAGGGGCGGTCCAAGAGCAAGTAGTAGGAGCCAATGTGGACGTGGCCGTCGCGGGGCTGCACTGAGCCGTCGTAGTTCTTGGTGGTGTGGTTGTGGTGCGGCTGGTGCGGCTTGTGGCAGTGCCAAAAGTCCATCATCTCGTGCCAGAACTCCGACGGCATGTCCATGAACTTGTAGGCGGCGGAGTCGACAGCGACGGCGCCGCACGTGCTGCAGCAGAAGCGGAAGCGGTTGACGTGGGCGCTGTCCTTTGGGGTCTTGGCCACGAGGTCGGCCACAGACCAGAGCTGGGCGTCGGACCGGGCCAAGTCCATGAACGACGAGGTCTCGCGCACCGGCGCGGGCTCGGTGGCGAAGCTCAACGAGAGCACGCTGTCGCGAAACGAGTAGCCCGTGGGCCGGGTGGAGGTGATCTTGGTGAAGGGTAGCGAGATCTTGTGGGTCGCGATGGACGTGTGCACAAGGAGGGTGGAGCCGTCGAGGGCGGCGTTCTCGATGGCGCCTTCCGGGTCTAGCTGTAGCTTGACCGACACCTGGTTCAAGCGCGGGAGGTATTCGGCGACATACATGGGCGGGGGTACTAGGCGGCGGCGGCGGCGATGGCGTAGTAGGTGCGCGGGCGGGGCGCGCGCAGGGCCTGGGCGCGGGGCGGAAGCGCAACAATGGGCGGCGGTAGCCGCGCCTGCGCGGGGGCGCGGCTCTGCGGTGGCGGGGGACAATGCGATTACGTAAAGCTGGGGGCCGCCGGCATTGCCGAGGGTAGGCTGGGCCGGGTGGCGGCCGGGTGGCGGCCGGGATGGCCGCGCTGGAAATGGGCCGCGCTGGAAGTGACGGGTGCGCGCGGCGGGCGCCCGCCGCGCGGGTCGGCTGCGGCACTGTCCGCGAAGGCACCGCTGGGGAGAGGATGGCTGGGCGATATAAGGTCGCTGCGCCAACCAAAGTGCACCTAAACCACTTGGGTACACTTATGTCCACTTGGGTCCACTTAGGGCCATCTAGGTCCACTTAGGCCACCTAGGCCACCTAGGCCACCGATTGCAGGTGCACTGCAACTACTAAAGCTACTGTGCCACGAGTGCAGAGGCTGCGCACCCTGCGGGCACCGAAAACCGCATACGGCCGGGGTCGCGGCCGGGGTCGCCGGGTGGCGCCAGTGCAGGAGCGGGCGGGCGTTGTTTCTCAGGGCGATGTTGCGGCGGGCGCGGGCGCGATGCTGGGCGGCCGAGCCTTGGTGCACGGGTGCGCGGCCCACGTCGCGCCCAAGATTGGCCCGCTCCACCTTCGCGTCGCGTCCCGTGCCATGGCCCAACCCGACGCAGACAATCTAGACCTAGACAAGCCGATCAAGCTCGGCCGCGTTTCTCGGGTCGCCAAGCTCACCGATGAAATCCTTTTCGACCGCGCCCGCGGCCTTCCGCCGGTCATTGCCAACTACCCCAAGTTGAGCCGCACCATCAAGAGACGCGACCGCAAACTCGGAGAGCAGTTGAAGAAAGGAGCATATTCAAGCACCGCGGCCCATCTGATGAAAGTGGACGCGGAGTTCAAGAACTTGGAGTCGGTGTTGCAGTTCTACCAGCTCTGGTGCCACGGCTTGTTCCCCCGTGCCACGTTTGCCGACTGCGTCAAGATGCTCCGCTCCCACAAGTCGTTCCGGCTCAAGGAATACCGCCGCGAGCTCGTGCTGCAGCAGCTCCATCGCCTCAAGGTTGAGAAGGGTCTTATCATAGATGACGCCGATGCCCCGGAATCCCACTCCGACGACGACCTTTACCAGCCCGTTCCGGAGAAGCCCGCAACCGACGCTCCTGGCTCCGGTGGTGACCGCGCCGCCGCCCCAAATGACGACGACGACGACGAAGACTGGGGCTTTTTATCGGCTCCGAGACGGTCCAATGGCTTGTTCATCGGCGACGACGACGACGACCCGGAACCTCCCACTCTGTCCACCCTTCCGCCTCCCACTCTGTCCACCCCTCCGCCTCCCACATCACTCGCTCCAGCAACACTGCATCCAGACGAGGAGTACCCGGACGCAGATGCCCAGCTTTCAGAACCAAATAATGACTACGACGAAGAGTACGAGATCATGAGGGAAATGGGCATGTGATCATTGAGCATATATTGCAAGCATCACTCGCGCCCGGTCGAATATCCTGGAGATCTTTTGCGGGGCATAGTCACATTCTCGGTCCCTACTTAGCGCACAAATCACAAACCCGTCCCTTTGGCCGTGTTCCTTCCCAATCTGCGTCTGCGTGGACTTGGCGGCGCTGCGATGCTCCAGACACAGAAACCTTATGAAGACCCCTCTATTATACACCGCAGTGTCGGCGGGGTTTGTATACTTTATGCCATGTTTGCTCTCGAACGCGGCCCGCAAATACTGGTACGCCACCGGAAACTTGCCGCCGTCAGACAGACCCAAAAGCCGTACTTGGAAATTCCCAACAGACATGGATCTTTCCTGTAAACTGCCGAGAATGTCTTGCATGTCTGTTTGCAGTGGCGGACTCGATGGAAACGGCAACTGCCCCGACATTTTCACCTCAAAGATGCCGGCTAAATCAACCTTTTCCGTTTCCTTTATCGAGCAACATATCATGGCCGCCCCATTCTTGATATTACGTATTCCATATAGCAGTTTCATGATTTTGTGCTTCTCGTTGGACGCTATTGTACTCTCCCTAACACACTTGGATTGAATTAGATTGCTTTCGTTCAAATTGCTAGTGTATGCGCTGCCTGACCCGTCTCGTTCGAAAATGGTGAGGTTGCCTCGGCTTGTCGCACGGCCAAGCTGCTTCGCCAACTCGTACTCTTCCGCATCTTCTCGCACCCGTGATTTTACTCCAGTGTACGCCTTTTCAATCTCCTCATATGGTGTGTTTAGGAATTCCATGATCACTCTCGAATGCATGATCAACGCATTTATATGCTCTTGAGAAAATTCAGCTTTCGACCGGCGGTCAAAGATAGATAGAACTCCAATGTTTTGACCATTCGTGCTCTTTAATGGAGCACCGCAGTAGAATCTAATATATGGCGAGCCACTGACGAGTGGGCTTTTCTTTACACGCCAATCCTTTCTAGCATCAAGAATCACCAATGGAGATTTGGATAAAATGCAGTGGCTATCAATCAGTGCAAGCCGAGGAATTTCACGTACATCTAGCCGTTTCTCATACTTTATCAATGCCTTTGATCGTCCAATCAACGAAATTGCGAGTCCATCCACCTTCATATCGGTTCTAAAGCGGCTGGTCAAGCGGTTCAACTCTTGCTCATTTCCCCAGTGTTTCAAATTTAAATACTTTTGAACATCAAGAATCCGCTTGTATTCGTTGGCGAATTCCGGAGCTGCCATAAACCCAATTTCGCCCATACAAGGTGGGCTCGCCAAATCTGATAGATCCCACCGACCCTGTAGGTTAGCTGGATGCAAAATTTGTGAAACAAAATGATGAATGCCATACTTGTGAATATTCGTGAATGAATTGAGAAACCAGCATTTCTAGCAGACCAACGTCACTGTTCCCGAATGAGCCAATCACTTCATTTTCGTTATTCGGTACCCTCTTGTCGAATTCCATGGTGAAGAAAGCCTCGAGGCGCGATCTCTACATTTGTGGACATTGCTTCTCATTTATATTCGACGCAAATACTTCAATGCTATTGAATCAAAAAAAAAAAAAGAAAAAAAAAATGATGGGAGGACATCATATATGAATATCCGTTCTCGACGGACTCATGTCCTGGTCTACTACATTCTTTTGTCATTCTACTTGTCCTCCTTCTTATCTTCCGCCTCTTCCTCAATTTTGTCCAACTCGGTACCTTTCGCCTCGGCAGCTTCTCTTTCTTGTCTCATTTTTTCTTCCTCTAAAGACAATCTCAAGGCAAGGGCTAAGTCAGGATCCATGTTGGCGTCCATACCGCCCATACCGAAGAAATCACTGGACTCTCCCATCTCGAAACCCTCTTCCATCAAGATAGGGGATGATGCAATAGCTTCGTATAACAATCTAGGCCCAGGAGAAACAGTAACCAAGTGGGAATTATCGTTGTTGTTAACTGCGGCATTGAACTTCTCCAATTTGGCGGTGTTGACTTCTTCCTCTCCAAAATTGATGATATCCACGGCAACGTTGTTCTTCTTCATCTTCTTAGCTAATTTTTCCAATTCTTTCTCGCTTTCTTTGATGGGGCTACCAACAAACGCGATGATCCGTTGGTTCTGGACCTTGTTTTGACGATGCTTCAATGCCAAGGCGGCTACTTGGAGTCCGCTGGAGAAGTGGTTCTCGCCACTGATTTTGGTCCCATGTGCTCCAGATAAGATCTTCCCGAAATCTGTCGTCAATGTGGATAAAACCTTAGGTCCATTGTCTGCGTATGATAACAATCCAACAGTGTTTTCTGGGTTGGAGTTAACCTTGTTCTGGAAGATAAATTCCGTAGCTGTGAGCTGGGCGTCGTATCTAGTAGTAAGATAGTCTCCGTTACGCATGTATTCGGAGTTATCTATCGCTATCATTGTTGCTTCGAGTACCATCTTTGAAGTATAGTTAGGTGGATATGATCTCAGTAAGTGTTGAGGAGTGTGGAGGCGTGGGAGGCGTTGGGTCGTGTATAGCACATAATTGTACGGGCGGCCACTTGGATATTCTCGCCAAACCCTCAAAGTAAAATCGTTGCTATGAAGCGGCATATCGCTCTAGTTTTTTTAAATATAGCCTCAGATGTAAGCATTTCTCTACTACCGCCAAATGGCTCTTGTGTCAAGGAGAGCGGTATTGTTGTGGTCAATGGCGTATACATGGCAGTCTACGTCACATGGCTTATTGAATTTATTCAATAAAGTACCTGGTCCAAAGATTTAGTAACCAAGAGTATTATTTTAGGTTTTATGATACGTGAAGTCCGATTTCTTTAAAATAAAACTATCGGGGCCATTGGGCTTGAACTGTGACTAGGGACAAATTCGCACAAGACTGCACCAAAATCCGGTTCGTGTTTTCATCTGTTCATACCTCTATGACTCCCAAGATCACAAAAAGCCAGAAGATAGAGCTTATAAAAAGCCTACGAGAGCTTAAAGAAAAACAAATTTCGTATTTAGTTTCGGAATCTGAGAGAATATCCAAGCGATGTGAATCCAAGATGGCTCGGCGCTCCAACAATGTGAGCGTCACCGTTCAACGAGTTAAGATACTGAAAATCCTACACTTGGAAAGACAGAGATCGCCATCTTTGGCAGACCTTAGACACCTCTCCACAACCGAAGAAAACTCCCGGTGATCACTATTTGAGATTTGGTTCAGGGTTACATACATAATATGTGTATCAGTTTAATTATTAATATTAAGGTACGGAATTGAAAGGTTGGTACATTACTTAAGCTTCTTCTGGAATACCCTCATGGAAGTATTTGCCCTCCGTGGTTTCATTGATCACGCCAATTCTAATACAGTAGTCACCAAAAGGCTCGTTCTCATGTCTCTCCAAACTCCATTTCTTGAACAATGGCTTTAAGATATCCAAGATCTCATCCTCCTTGATAGAATATCTGTAGATCTTGTTCAACCTTTGACCATGGTGGCCACCACCCAACATCAAGTTGTAAGCACCCATAGCCTTACCTACCAAGGCCACCTCAGCCAACCAGGGTCTAGCACAACCATTTGGACAACCAGTCATTCTCATGACCACCGAGTCGTGTCTTAAACCGTATTCTTCCAAGGCTGTCTCCAACTTCGAAATCAACTGGGGTAAATAACGCTCTGATTCAGCCATAGCCAATCCACAAGTTGGCAAAGCCACACAGGAAGAGGATGCAAGTCTCAATGCGGAGAAGTCAGTGTTATCCAACTTATATTTCGCGAGCAATGCCTTGACAGCCGGTAAGTCCTCATCTGCGATATTAGAGAGAACAAGATGCTGGTTACCTGTCAATCTAAATTCGCCCGGTTTGTTGTTTTCAAGCAAGAATTCTGCAATCTTTCTTAATCCGGTCTTCTGGGGCAATTCGGGAGTATCCTCAATTCTACCATTTTCAATGAATGCAGTGAAGTGGTTGAATCCTTCCTCATCCTTCACCCAACCGAAGTAATCAATGTTGCTCTTGATCTCGAAGGGCTTAGGTTCTCCAAACTTGTCGCCCCAGTACTCCTCAACCTTACTCTTGAATTCCTGAACACCCATGTCATCAATAGTGTACTTCAATCTCGCGTGCTTTCTGTTAGTTCTGTCTCCAAAGTCCCTTTGGACCAACATAATGTGCTCGCACGCAAGGTGGACCTTGTCCTTTGTAACAAATCCCATCATGGATCCTGTTCTTGGGTATGTCTTGGTGTTGTTGTGTGTAGAACCCATACCACCACCAGCGAGGACGTTGAAACCAATAACTTCGTCATTTTCAACAATGGCAATTAAGCCAACATCGTGAGCATAAACGTCAACATCATTGTAAGGTGGAACCGTGATAACAATCTTGAATTTTCTTGGCAAATAAGTCGCACCGTATTGTGGTTCGTGGTCCACCAATGCATTTCCCGCAACCATGAACTTTTTCTTAGTAGGACCAAGCTTTCTGTTGCTCCAAGCCTCGACATCGCCAGGCTTGTCGCCTTCATCGGCACCTTCTAACCAAATCTCGTGGTACGCAGTGGTCTGAGGCAACAAGTGCTCAGAAATAACAACACTAGCATCAGCTATTTGCTTGTGGACCTTAGCATTGCCTGGCAAAGCGGAAACCATGACATTTCTGTTAACGTCACCACAAGCAGCCAATGTGTCCAACAAAACGGCATTCATACCTCTGATAGCTGGCTTCAAGTCGTGCTTAACGACACCGTGTAATTGGAAGGTAGCTCTGGTGGTGATCTTCAAGGTTCCATTACCCCTTTGGTCGGCAAGCTCGTCCAATCTTAAGTATTGGTATGGAGAAGCAGCACCACCTGCCATTCTAAGACGGACCATGAACGAATAAGCGGGTTCCTTACCTTGTGCCTTGCGCTCATCTCTAATATCACGGTCATCTTGCATGTAGATACCGTGGAACTTGGTCAATTGTTGATCAACGGCGCAAATAGACCCGGTAGATTCATCCTTCAATGCCTCAGCAATTGTACCTCTCAAGTAGTTGGATCCAATCTTCATGTCCTCGTTTGTCAAAGGCTTTGGTTCCTCGACACCTTCAACATTGTCAACGCCCAACGCGGCCCAAATCTTTGGAAGCCATTGGTCATAGCCTGTGCTAAATCCGTCCGGATCTTGGTCATCACCCAATCCTAACTCAGCCAACTCAACACCACCGTACAACTTCAACTTGGCATACAAGTCAACAGCTGGTTTGTTGTAGTAATGCTTGTCCTCCTTTCTTGGCCAATACTTAGAGTCACCCAAGCCAAAGACGGAGAATTTCACAGCCGACAAGTCTAAATCTTGAGATTGCTTCAACTCGTCCCAGAGAGCTTTACCGTTATTTGGGAACTCACCTTGTCCTGCGGTCGAGGTGACAAAAATAACGTTGGTTTCAGTTGGCAAGTCCTCGACAGAAATATCATCCATGGACAACACAACAGACTTCAATCCTCTGGCCAAAGCTTGTCTGTTGATCTTCTTAGCTACAGCCTCGGCACTTCCACCGTCGGAGGCAAAGCCGATAGTCAATGGAGGGCCAGACAAGCCTTGCAACAATTGCTTGAATGACTCATCTTCAATCTTGGCTTGCTGCTTCTTGATCTGTGAGTTCGCAGTGGCGGTCAAATTTCTCAGAAGCTCGGGGTTTTTCGACGCCAACAAGGTTAATCTGTTCTCGCGGTCCAAAAATTCCTTCAATTGATTCTTCAACGAGGAAGAGTCCAACTTGAACTTTTCCTTTTCCTCGGTAATAGATGGGTCGTACCTATAAAGAGGCCAGGCACCAGAATCGACAGCAGTCTTGGTTTCTTTCAAAATGCTCAAGACATCAGCATTTTCAGACTCATATGGTAAGTAAGCCAATACAATGGAGGGACCATCAAACTTCTCCGCCTCAATGAGTGCCTGCAAAACTTGAGTGTAAGAAGAGTAGATGGCAACAGAGGCAACATAACAGTTGCCGTAGTTCATAGCATACAATCCAATATCCTTTTTGCGGACATTTAATTTGCTGTTGGTGTATGGCTCAGACTCAATGACCAACATGTTCACGTTCTCGCCTGACGAAATCACATGGTGAACTCCTGAAGAGCCCAAATCATAGGCCCAAGCATCTGAGCCAACCAACCAGTTTTGCTTCACGTCAAAATATTTCTTTGACGACAAGAGGTCAGCAGCGGTGAGAGAGGTGTCCTTCGCCAAAAGTTCCAAGATTTCAGGCACATTCTTCGAATCCTTACCTTGCTTTGTTTGAATCAACCATTGGGACAACTGCTCAATCAAAGATTCCTTGTTTGCGAGATTGAAAGATCCGCTTCTCACAGCATTAGTAACCGCGTCAACTAATTGATTTTGCTTCTCCTTAAAGGCCAAGAACGAACCAAAACCAAACTCTGGGTTTGTGGCACCAACCGTTTCAGATGAGAAGTCGTTCAAAATGTTGCAGTCTTCGTTAACTTGGGACAAAACTTTAAGATATGCTTGCTCCAATTTGTAGACATTTTCCACACCCTCCTTGCTTTCTATTTGCCTTTGCTGGTTTGATTTGGTGGAAAATTCGGTCAATTTACCGAATGACAAGTTCTGGATTGGCACTTCTGATCTGGTATTTGTCAAAAGATTCTCCACGGTAGATTGATATTTCTCGGCAGAAATATAGCCAAACTTTGCACCCACAATCTTAGAGAAACTCTTCAAGTATTGAAGGCTGGAATATTTCTTGAAGAATTCCAACACCATTGGTGAAAACGCTGCCAACTTCGACGATTGCTCGACAAATGTCAAAGTTTCAACGCTAGAAGGAATTATCGACAACAATTCTTTCAAGTCGAATGGTTGGTAAACATTGACTGTGATCAACAAGGCGTTGGTAGCAGTAGCTGCAGATACAAGTTCACTAGAAACTTGTCCCAAATAGACAACAGCGTCCTTGAACTTGGATGACTTATTTAGGATCGAGAATGGGGCAATATTGCGACGAGACAAAATTGCGTCCACAGAAATAGGCTCGATGGAGATCTCAACCTTCTTCGTCTTGATCGAATCTCTCGAATTTGATGGGGCGTAGAGATGGAACACGGACGTTTTTTGAGACACCGCAATCTCATAAGCAGCTTCAGCATATGCAGCAGCATCTTTAGGAGTTTGAGAAACAAGAACTGAGTATGGGGAATCGGTCAAAGCGGTAGCAATCTCAAAATCAAAGGACGACAACTCCACATGGAATACAACTGGAGAGGAGTTGTAAACCGTCGCAGACAACAAAGGCAAGTTCTCGAACAATGTCTTGGCATTGGTAGTAACAGTCACGACGCTCTGGCTTTCTTCATCTTGTTCTTCGATGAAAGTAGCCACCAACAGCAAAGGTTCCTTGTGCTCCACCAAAGGTTGGGCTTCAGGCAAAAAAGAGGAGAAAGCGGAAGCAACAGATTTAGCCGGTTGGGTGGTGAAAACTGAACCACCAACTTGGGCAATGACTCCAGCAATAGCCTCAGTCTGACTTGCCATGGTATATTTTCACAATTCTAAATGAGATAAGCCTTCAGCTAGGCAAATGCAAGTAGATTTGGGTGACGAGAAGGAAAAGCTTTCACAATGAATATAATTATTCAAACAGCCTTCTCTCTAAGTTGAAGATCAATATTTGAAAAATAAAATCTGTACTAAGTAGTTCAATTTTTAATGAAAATGACTGTGCAAATAGAATAGAGTCAGTATCTCCTGCACACTTACTATCCACTCTCTACAAATTTATGAAGTAATCTCACGTGACAGTAAGTAATGAGATAGTCTACTATCGTCATTGGTTGCACGCTTCGCGATCCATTGAAGCAGCATCAATACGAACATAACGCTTTCAACTACGATTGTGCGTCTATTTCACGTGCTGTTTCAAATAATTCTAAGGCACTACGGAGCTTGAAATCTCCTTTTTGTCGCATTATTCTCAGACCCGTGATTTTATACCATTCGCTCCCCATTAAAAGTAGAGATTGTGTACCAGAGTATCAATTGGGTTTTCTGCCGATGGTAGAATATAGAAGATACGCATAACTCATTGAAGATGATGAAAAATAAAATTGGCGCCATCTGGTAGTTTTAAGAGGACTCAGTTACAGCTAGGATTTTTAGACATATACGCTGTACATTCGAATATTGCATACAACACCATGATCAAGGTGTCGGTGGCTAACTCTGCAATTCATCTTTGGTTCCACGAAAACTTACTTGTTGAAATAAAGTAGGACTTGCGATCGATCATATTTATGCCATATTCAACCAATGAAGAGTTCCTCAAATATCCTGATAACCGGTGGAAATCAAGTTTTGTTTGAATAATCTCAATGTCGTAGCATTTTTACAAAAATCTGACAAATCTCTTCCAGGGCACGAGAATTGCATTCAATCCATGAATTTGGCAATTGACTTACTTTTTGTGTAATTCAAAATTCAGAAGGATAGGAAGTAAATTAATCGACTTGCCGTTCATTCTGCTCTCAGTGACCATGATGCGATCGGGTGACCGGGATGCGATCGGGTGACCGCGCACTCGAGTGGTGGCAGAAACGGGGACACCTTGTGAGAATACGAAACAAAGGTTTGTTTTGCTATACATCCCAATAATCAAAGGGCATTGGAAATCTGTCGTATTACCCTTTTACTTGTTCCCAAGTATCACATATACGACTCATCTTTAATCGGCAGGATAGAAAATACAACCTGTACTCCATGCTTATCTTATCTATAATGCTATCGGAGTCAGAGAGCTGAATTGGTAGACTAAGTGTTTGCGATGAGGTTTCAAACTCATGGATCGAAGTCACGATAACCCTTCATTTCCATTGATTGGTTTAATAACGTCTTCACTACTCTATGTTGGCACCATGTGCTCGCAATGCTTTTGTTGGCTAAGATATGTAGAATATTGAACCAGTGCGCAAGTCGTGTCAGGCGCACTTTTGCACCACAGGCTCAAGTTGGCTTGGAGTAAAGGACGTTTAACTACAAGCTTGAATCAAAGTACGCTCAGCTACAAGCTTGAAGCAGTATCCACTCAGCTTTGGCTACTTTTCTGTCGTATCCTTGTGTTTCGGGGAATAGCTAACATCGAGACTGAATTTAAAGAATCTCAGCCATACAACGTGGTGGGAAATCATTCACTAGTAACAGACACTACATCCAAGGTGACTCACTTTCGGCATTCTGACGAACGGTGAAGAAAACCACTAGTTATTGAAACGGCTTTGCTAAATGCCTTGTGGGGGCAAGCTGTAATTTGCGCGTACAACATTCAGTTACAGGAACTAATTTGAGAGTCGGTTACATCGGCCACGTGGGCACTTCACATGATGAAATTCTACTCCGAGCTCAGCGCCGAGGTAACACATTATGGATCCAATCTGAATTAATATAATTAAGACCCAGACAGATGCTCTATGATTTGATTTTAGTGATATATCAGCCACAGATCAAGTATTCAATGCTTCTCTACAATAAAATTACTTACTTCGCAGGCACCTGCATCGCCACTTATTTCCCTGCGCCACGAGGTGCATTTTGCCTGTGCCTTCAGGCTCAAAATCCCGAGAGGACAACATATGGATCTCAGGGGAAACAGAGAACTCGAGCTGCGTGTGAAACCATGAAGTAAAGGTGGTTTCTGTGATGGTTAAGTCGTTTTGTCAATATGACATACTGCCAAGAAACCAGAACTGTAGAGCCACTAAATGTAGGTTAAAATCTCCCAACCCGTGCATTGGTTTGAATCAGTATGCTACAAGTGTACTTGGAAATTCCCCCACAAGAAAACAAGTCAAACCAACAGCTCACGAGAGTTCTTTCCCAAAAGGTGATTGAGCAGTATGCATCCTGCAATGGCACATGTGTATGTACATTCGCAGGCCAGCTTAATTCAAAATATTCTTCAGCCTCCCATCCTCGGGAACCTCTTCTCCAAAAGAAATTCTTTCGTCTGCAACTTTGGATCCATAATTATTCTGTGTACTAACTAAAATGCGTAGAATCGTGTAAGCTGAGCGGGAAGCCTCAAGAACCAACAAAATTCTTCAATCGAAAGTCAAAAACCTTCTCGGAGTGCACATGGTTTAGGTCGGTGCAGATCTTATCAATTTACTTGCACATGGCAAAATAAAAAGGATCATATACCTTCAGCACTTTTCTCCCCGTCCAGCCTCGCTTCAATATTTGCAATATCTTACCGCCTCAGGTAAATCTTCCATATGAAGTTTGGAAAAAATCTTACGCATCTTTCTATTCCAGAATGGAAAGCTTACAACTTGGACTATAATGACCTAAAGGCTTCCATAAGGGAAGTTACGAGAAATCAAACGACTGATTTAAGGCCCTTAAGAGAGAGCTTTGTTCGGAATTTCAATTATTTGAACCTATTTATCCTCAGCAAGAATGGTGAGCTCTCCAGGAAGCTACGTGTTTACCAAGAAGGATTCGATCTTATCCAGCAAACTCCACCCGAGTCCATGGCCGATAAATTGTCGAACCTCACCGGCCTACATTACAGAATTATAAATGACATTTCTACCGAACTTCGAAAGCTTACCAAATTCATACTAGTACAGCGTATCGCCCTCAAAAAGATATTTAAGAAGTTTAAGAAGCATTACCCGAATGAGAACGTTGCTCAAGCTTTCATCTCCTCACTTACTAGAGAGCTTTCCTCAAATCCTAAATCTTTCTTGAACTACGACTTGACTGAGATCACTGCTAGATTACTGAGCCTCATTGATAGTGTCACAAAGGAACTGGACCATTTGAATGACCTTATCCATAAAAAATATGTATACGAGCCGGCTTCTAATGGTCAACTCCGGGAAAGGTCACCTATTTCAACAGCAGCTTCTACAAAGAATTTAAGCGCCTCTTTAGCATCATCTCCTGAATCCGGCGTTGATCCAAGGGTGGGTCTTTCTTTGGATCACATTGGAAAGTTTGATCTCGTTTCGGACTTGAAAAAGAACTTCTCCTTGCATACCCTTGTTCCAAGGGACACTATTTCGCGTAATAATTTGAGATTAAGCGTGGAAGTATACTTGAACATTCCTAAGCTTTGTGAAGCATCCGTCATATCGATAATTTACTTGACGACAGGGACCGAGGATGCCTTCCCTTCTAAGATAATTTCCTACGAGGGTCTAGACTCGTCTATCATTGTTGCATATACCGGTGGATTAAGGAATTACACCTACTGCTGTGTCCCTAACTCTATTGCGAATGCATTGTTGGAGCTACTTGCTGGTTCCGGCGAGATTCATCCTGGCTTGAACGAAGAACTCAAAAAGTATGTTGATCATGCTCTGTCTACAATGACAGCATCAGCCATCAATTCACTCATCAATAATAACTATACTGCTTCATTGAAAGTCATAAGCCATCGGACCAGATATTTTCTTTACAAGGACAGCACTAAACATGAAAATGAGGATGATGTCAAAGATATTATTTCAGCGTCTCCTTTGGATGATAATTGGGCTACGCTGTCTGTTGCTCCTTCAACTATTGACACCAAGGTATATGAAGATAGCTACTATATGCTCTTTGATGAGAACATCTTCACAACAAATGAAGTGGGTAAAAATGTCCTGTTTGATCCCACTTCGATGGACTCATTTCCTTTCAACAAGTTTAGCATTCACTCAAATGATTCCAAGTTGCATTCCCTCGAATCTTCGTTGAAAACAACTGTCGATGGCTCAGTATTGCATAGCGAATACAAATCAATCAGTTTGAAAAAGATCCCCGTGAAGATTCAAAATTTCATAAGCAATACCTCAGTTCACATGTTCAAAAATCTCTCGCTATATGAATATATGCGTTCATGCTATTTTAATGCTGTTCCGGATGATATCAATAATCATTATTCCAAGATATTGAACATCAATCTATTGAAAGGATACGAAAACGTGGAAAACTCGAACAAGCAAGATACTTTGGACGAAACAATAAGTCAGGATAAATCACGCTCTATATTGAAGAGACAAATGTCTTGCATGTCCCTAAAGATGATTGCTGCGGATGGAACATCTCAGGGTGACGATCATACTAGTATTAGAGACAGTGCGTCCATTACAAATTCTCGACAATACAAAGATGGCAAAGTTCCGGGAATATCACCTAGTACGGTTGATGAATACTCTAACCCATATTCTGCCAGGTTCAAAGATTTGGAGACACTTGATGATAACGAGGAAGATGACAGTTATTTCGTGTATTTGACATTCAACAATGAGCTCGAACATAATTGGTTAAATGATATGGTGATTTCATTTATAAAATTTGGTCACCGATGTCGACGCGCCTTCGGGGCTTCCAGGCCTTTCGAGTCGCAGAGCGTATCCAATTATCCGAGCCGGAGTTACTTATTGAGCTCCCAGGGCAATAAGCCACTTGTTTATGACTCTCTCAGCGAAGGTCCCACATTTTTCAATAACCAGAACGACTATCAAATTCAGTTTGTTAGTGACTACGACCATGTTCTTTCAATTCTTTACTTCACACTTTCCTTTAGTGCATTATTTATTTCTGGTATCAATCTAGGGATTGTTTATGGATTGTTAAAAATCGAAAATGAGGGGACAGAATTTGTATTCACCAACAATTTGTCCGTGATTTCATTGTTGATTTTTGGCTATCTTTTTGCATTAATTTTTAGCATGACCGGTGTTAACTTAAGTTTTCACCGTTTCCAGGGAATCCCTGTTTCACATTCTTGCATAATTTGGATTGGGTTCATTGCTGTACTTTCCACTGTACTTTGGACGGGTACAGTTGTCCTTTATTAGCATAATACACGACAATCGGTTCACGTTTCGTTGAAAGATTTACATAGAATAGCCAAAACGTGCGCAATCTTGGTTTCCAGTAATAGGTGGTCACTCGAGAGTGATATTTTTCCTGCGATTTTAATAGACAAGATTTGAGAGTCAAATCTCCTCAAAACAAGGTTGCAGAATTTTACCGTTGTTTGGTCTGTGAGCCACTCGATTAAAGCTTTGAGGGGCGGAAGTTCTGAATGCTTGAGTATGCGGGTGGTGTCATTTCCTGGAATGTTTATCAAGATCTCTCTGAGAGAGTCTCCGAATAGCTTCTCCTTGGGCGCGAATGCAAGGTCCACCTTGCCGATACAACCGGGGTCTTCGGATACCAACGGGCCCATGTGGTTTACTACAAGATGAATAGAGCGGCTGGAAATGGGCACCGACTGTAGCACAAGAGGAATTTCGAAATCTAGCGACTCTAGCATTTGAATTAAGAATAGCGGCATATGCGATTTTATGAGCGCGATGATTCCGTCAGCATGCTTCACGAATGCAACCATCTGGACGACATCCTCTTGTATTATTAGGTACGACAATTCGATTTCAGCTTGAGTGATCTTCCCCGAGGTGACTGTGACGGATATATCATCGATAGAGTTATACTTGGGGATCAAATCTGAGGATGACGATTGATACTTGAGGAGGATGTAGCTAGAGACCTGAGATTGAATGATGGCTTTATGAGCTTCTGTTATTGTCGGGCATTGGAACGCTCGGTAGATGAGGAATTCATGGTCTAGAAGGAGCTTCATGGGCGAAAAAGAGCACGGTGATTAGTGCTTGTAGGGCTTACGGATCAAACATAAACAGTGGCCGCGCGCATATTGACTATGTCTAGACAGGCATGTAGAGGTAGAGGTGCTCACGGCGTGGGTCACAAAAGCAAAGACATAGGAACAATAGTACAAGGAATACAAGAGAAATCTGGATATTGACATACTTACTGCTTAATAGTGAACGCTGGGGTTTACAACTTCACAGATAGTTAGTTCTTAGCAACGTGCTCCAACAAGTCAACGACTCTGGTGGAGTAACCGAACTCGTTATCGTACCAAGAGATCAACTTGACGAATTGAGGAGACAACAAGATACCAGCCTTTTGGTCAAAGATAGAGGAGTAAGAAGAACCCAAGAAGTCGGTAGAGACAACAGCGTCCTCGGTGTAGCCCAAGACACCCTTCAACTCGCCCTCGGAAGCCTTCTTGATAGCAGCGGAGATCTCCTCGTAGGTGGCGGCGGTCTTCAACTTGACAGTCAAGTCGACAACGGAAACGTCGACGGTTGGAACTCTCAAAGACATACCGGTCAACTTGCCGTTCAATTCTGGGATAACCTTACCAACGGCCTTGGCAGCACCGGTGGAAGATGGGATGATGTTACCGGAAGCGGTTCTACCACCTCTCCAGTCCTTGTGGGATGGACCGTCAACGGTCTTTTGGGTGGCGGTGATGGAGTGGACGGTGGTCATCAAACCCTCCTCGATACCGAAGGTGTCGTGGATAACCTTGGCCAATGGAGCCAAACAGTTGGTGGTACAAGAGGCGTTGGACACAATGGTTTGGCCCGCGTACTTGTCGGCGTTGACACCAATGACGAACATTGGGGCGTCGGAAGAAGGAGCGGTGATGATGACCTTCTTGGCACCACCGTCAATGTGCTTTTGGGCACCCTCGAGGGTGGTGAAGACACCGGTGGACTCAATGACAAAGTCGGCACCAGCCTTGCCCCAAGGGATTTGGGCTGGGTCTCTCTCGCCAAAGACGGTGATCTCTTGGCCGTCAATGATCAACTTGTCACCCTCGGAGGTGACCTCACCCTTGAACTTACCGTGGGTGGAGTCGTACTTGAACATGTAAGCAGCGTACTCTGGGGCAATAAATGGGTCGTTGACAGCGACAATCTTGATGTCTGGTCTGGACAAAGCGACTCTCAAGACGAGACGGCCAATTCTGCCGAAACCGTTGATACCGATAGTGATAGCCATTTTAGATAGATTTGTGTGTTGGTGAAGAATACAACTGAAGAAAAGAAAGGAGGCCCAGGGGGGGCGTGCCTCCTCTCCACTTATATACTTTTCACCGCCGGGGCAATCCGCTCCATAAGCGCGTATCCGGCATGGGCTCACCACAGCTTCCATTGTGCAGGCCGTATTCCCGGGCGCACGCCCTCCGCCAGAAACTCCGAGGGCCGGACTCCGAGCCACCGTGGGGCAGCCGCGGCGCCGCCCGGGCCTGGGTGTGCGGCCGGGCCTGGGTGCGCGGCCGGGTACGTACGCCGCAGCGCCGCAGTGCCGCCCAATCCCGCCACGGCGCCCGCACGCGGGCCCTGGCCCTTCCGCCGCCCGCCCGCTCCAGTGTGGGCCGGTTCCTGTGGGGTACGGGTGTGACTCTGCTATGCAGTTGTGGGGGACAACAATAGCCCGTGTGGTTAGGGTGGGCCGGCCAAGCGGCGCAACCTAAGCCCGGGGGTTTAGGGAACGGCTGCGCTCGGCCTTTGGGCGGACCCGCTGTGGGGTACGCCCAGGAGAGGCGGGCCCCGGCTCTGCGCCGGAGAGGGCTAATTATTTTTTTTTCTCGACTCGAGGTTTTCGCCCATTTTGCCCGCCCGGTGCATATCCACCCGACAAGAGCAAAGCGACAGACCCGGATGCAGCGGCACATCACCTGTTCCCGCTGCAAGTCAGCGGCGTCCGGCTGGGCCACGCCACTGCGGCCAACGGCACCGGCTGGGGACCCACCGACTGCATATCCGGCGGCAGTGGGCTCCAGCCCCACCGGGGCGGCGGTGGGAGGTGGCGTGGCACCCATGGCCGCGCGGGCCATATGACGGCCGGGCACACAGGCCCAGCGCGGGCTGGGGGTGGCAGTGGTGGGGCGCGACGTGGCCGCCTGCACACAGGGGGAGGGCCCCGGCGCGGGTTTAACACGTAACAGAAAATCTGGCACTGGCACCTTGTCCACTATCCATGTCTTCGTCTGGCAGCAACCCCAACGCCGCCGCGTCCTTGCGTGCGAGAAAAACGGCCAGCGCGGGCACAGAGAAGCCTGCGGCCGAGGCGCCCGATGTGTCGGCCGCCCAAAAGTACGAGCAGTCCACCGCCAGCGCGCTTCTCCAGTTGGAGGCGTGGTTGGCGCCTCTCGTGTTCACCATCGTGTCGTTTGCGCTCAGAATGTACAAGATCAGCGCCAACAACGGCGTGGTGTGGGACGAGGCCCATTTCGGCAAATTCGGCTCCTACTACTTGAGACACGAGTTCTACCACGATGTGCACCCACCTTTGGGCAAGATGATGGTGGGCTTGTCGGGCTGGTTGGCGGGCTACAACGGCTCGTGGGACTTCCCCTCCGGCGAGATCTACCCCGACTACATTGACTACACCAAGATGAGAATGTTCCAGGCGACGTTCGCGTCCTTGATCGTCCCCTTGGCCTACTTCACCGCGAAGGAAGTGGGCTTCTCCGTGGCCTCCACCTGGTTGTTCACCATCATGGTCACCTTTGAGCTGTCGTACATCACCTTGGGCAAGTTCATTTTGCTCGACTCGCCCCTTTTGTTCTTCACCGCGGCCACCCTCTACACCTTCTCCCGCTTCAACAACTTCAACAACAAGCGCCAGGAGTTCACCCGCAAGTGGTGGAAGTGGCTCTTGCTCACCGGTGTCGCCATTGGCTGCACGTGTGCCACAAAAATGGTGGGTCTCTTTGTCACCACCTTGGTGGGTATCTACACCGTCGTGGACTTGTGGAACAAATTTGGCGACAAGTCCGTCTCGTGGAAGAAGTACGCCGTCCACTGGGCTGCTCGTGGTGTCGCATTGATCGTCATCCCCTTCTGCGTCTTCTTGTTGGCGTTCAAGATCCACTTTGACTTGTTGTACAAATCCGGTACCGGCGATGCCAATATGTCGTCCTTGTTCCAAGCCAACTTGGTCAACTCAGACGTCCTGGGCGGCCCTAGAGACGTGACCATTGGCCACTCGTTTGTTACCCTCAAGAACCAAGGCTTGACCGGTGGCTTGTTGCACTCCCACGTCCAAACCTTCCCTGAGGGTTCCAAACAACAACAGGTCACCACCTACTCTCACAAGGACTCCAACAACAACTGGCACTTCCAAAGACCCCGCACCCAGCCATTTTACGACGCTTCCACTAACAAGGAAATCGAATATGTCGTTGACGGTATGACCGTGAGATTACTTCACCCCCTGACCGGCAGAAACTTGCACACCCATGATGTTCCAGCCCCTATCTCTGCGGGCGAATACGAAGTTGCCTGCTACGGCAACCAGACTGTTGGTGACTACAAGGATCACTGGGTTATTGAATTCATGGAAACGAATGGTAACGAAAACTCAACTATTTTGCACCCATTGACCACCTCTTTTAGATTGAAGAGTCCTGTCATGGACTGCTACTTGGGTACCTCGGGTAACAGTTTGCCTCAATGGGGTTTCAGACAAGGTGAAGTGGTGTGCTACAAAAATCCATTCAAGAAGGACAAGAGAACTTGGTGGAATATCGAAAACAACAGAAACGAGATTTTGCCAAACGCCCCAGAAGACTTTAAGTTGCCAAAGACTAAATTCTTGAGAGATTTTATCCAAATTAACTTGGCGATGATGGCTACTAATAACGCTTTGGTGCCTGACACCGAAAAGCAAGATGACTTGGCTTCCCAGTACTGGCAATGGCCAACCTTGCACACCGGAATTAGAATGTGTTCTTGGGCTGATGAAAAGGTTAAGTACTACTTGATTGGCTCTCCCGCCACCACTTGGACATCTTCTGTTGGTTTGATTTTGTTCTGTTTTATTACCTTGTATCATTTGATTAGATGGCAAAGACAGATCAATGATTTTGACACCTCTCTTAAGCTCAAGAAATTTGTTATGGGTGGTATCTACCCAATGTTTGGATGGGGCTTGCATTTCATGCCTTTCGTCATTATGGGCAGAGTCACTTATGTCCACCACTACTTGCCTGCATTGTACTTTGCCATGTTGGTGTTCTCTTATGAGATCGAAGCGTTCACCGAGCCATTGAGACGCTCTGTCAAGGCCTCCTCTAGATTCATCTACTGGGCCATTTACATTTCTTTGTACGCTTTGGTTATTTTGACCTTTTGGCACTTGAGATGGATCTCTTGGGGTATGGAGGGCTCTAAGAACGACTGGAAGTACTTGGATATCTTGCCCTCTTGGAAGGTTGGAAACGACAACTACAAGTAATTGCACATTTTCTGGACACGATTCCAAAGATAGACTAGTATTTTTCTTTTTCTTTTATATATATATACAAAAGACAGCTCCTCTATTCAATACAAATAACCGAAATCCTCACTAGTAGTTGAAATGCCTATGTGCACGCAACAATTAGTAATCGTCATTCATCCCAACCTTCTTGGGACTACAGTCTATTCACGATGATTCGGTCAAGCTTTAAGTTTTCCAAAGCTTCTATAGGTTTAGCATCAAGGAACTCAATCTACAGAATATCCCCCCTCACCACCTCAAGTATTTATTACCAACTTGCATCATCAACCACAAAGTCGTTGAAGCCGTCTTCCTTCGCTCTACCGAAAGATGTCACCCCTCCAACGCCCAGTGGCACTTCGGAGGTATCAATGGATAGTTTGAGAGAGTTCAATATGACCAAGATCATCCAGGGCCATACCGACCTCAAGATCGCCATTACTGATCGAGCAATGAAAAAACTAGCCGAGATTGCCGCTGACGACAAAAACCCCGATTCGGCTTTGAAAATAAGCGTCGAGAGTGGTGGATGTCATGGGTTCCAGTACAATTTGGACCTTACCAATTATAAGGATGCTCTCACAGAAAACGAAGATCTTGTCGTTTTTCAAAGAACGGATAACGAACAAGCAAAAGTTATTTTTGACGAGTCTTCGCTTGAGATCTTGCAAGATTCTAAAGTTGACTATACAAAAGAGCTCATAGGGTCTTCTTTCAAAGTGGTGGATTCTCCATACACTTCTACGGCTTGTGGTTGCGGGTCATCTTTTGATTTTGACTTTGAAAAGCTTGAAAGGGCCAAAGGAGGCCGGTGATCTTTTTTCCTCTTGTATTTACTGAAATAACATTACATATATATGTCGTTGATGGGGCGCGTGTAATACTAATAAAACTGATAGCGAAAATAAAATGTTGCTAGAGTGGGTCTTTAAAGGAAGGCTATAGAACCAGCGAGCCTCCCATACCGCGAGTCGTAAGTATTGGTCGTTAATGAGGACTGAAATTATTCCTTGAGAATACCACGGATGCTCTCGATACTTTTGCTTGCATAGTATCTGACATCCACATCATCATCGTTCTGCAAAATGTTCAAGTCCGCCAAGATTTGTTCCTCGATCAACGCAGTGCTTTCAGCACCTGGGTGTTTAAGCAATGCCTCTGCGGCAACCAAATATGATTTCGCAACGTTAAAACGTATGTTTGGGACTGGATCATTAATCAACAGAGAGATGAACGGTAAGATTTTTGAAATGATGACATCTTGGTTCAAGGCCGGCGTTAATTCAGTAACAGCAAAAAGGCAAGTGATTCTGATTATGAAGCTGGAAAAATCAACCTGGTCAGCGTTGCTAGCATCGTCCTCGCCTATCTTTTCATCCTTAATGTCTAACAAACGAGACACAATTTGGCTCTCAGCCCATTCCGATCCAAAGATCTCTGTCAACTCTTTCAAGTTGTTTACAGCAGCCTCACGAACAGCAAATACGGGATCCCACAACCAAGACATGCATAAAGACAACAATTCGTTGTTGAAAAAAGATTCGCCCAACTGGCTTGCCAACTTGGGAATGTACTTGATTATGGCCAAACGAACTCTCCATTTACCGTCCTGTGCTAATTCAGTGATGGCTGGGAGCAAGCTGGTGGACAATGAGTTAATTCCGATAGTCTCGTTAACAACAGACAAGTTAGAGATTATGTTCAAGCGGACATCGGGAAACTCATCCTTCAACATATTGAGGAAAATAGGCAACAATTTTTCAACAGTTGTCTCTTTAGGTAATATTGGTGATAATCCAGCAACAGTCGAAGCCAAGGAGGCTCTGACATTTTCTTGAGGATCTTGGCTCAACTCATTGACGACTGGGATGATCTTCGTCTCAATGGTTTTAGCATCTGCTAATAACTCACAGAACCCAGGTAATTGCTTTGCAATAGCCTTTCTGACCTCGCCCTCATTATCTTTCATCAAGTTAATGAATGGATTTACAAGTCTGAATAAGTCAGCTTCGGGTTCCTTAAAATTTACGGCAATCTTGCTGAACTTATCCGCAGCCGCATATCTGACTCTCCAACTCTCATCCTTGATCAACTTCAATCCACTCACCAAACAATCAGAATTATGGGAAATGTCGTTAACCAGTCTGAAGTATTCCAAAATCGAAACCAACACATCAATGCTCAACAATTTCACGCTATCTTGTGCCTCATTTATCAAATGATGGAACATTTTGGAAATGATTTCCAAATCGCTGTCGTCGACCTTATTGGACGACTCGGGGTTCTCACGAGAAAACTCAGTCATCTTGTCAATCAAAAGAGGCAAGTGTCTGGCGGCACTTCTTCTCACCATGGGAGAATCATCAGCCACCAAATTGTAGTAAAAGACCAACAAATCTCTTCTGGTAGCAGAGTCCACTCTGACAATAACAGACTTATACAAACCGCACAGGGCGACTTTCTTGGAAAACCAATCGCCTTGACTCAAGGTTCGGATCAAATCCAAGAAAATGCTAGACAACTCTTCATTAGACAATTCCAAAGAGATCTTATTCAAGGACTCCACGGCGTTGTCTCTAACAATTGGTTCCTCCATCGCAGCCAAAACTGCCAAGATCTGGATTAATGGTTCACTGTTTTGGTGGCCGCCGATCAAGGGAATAAACTCACCCAACTTCTCTGCCATAGTGGCGAAGACCTCTTCTTCGTCGTCTTGAGCCACGTCAGCCAAAAAAGGGAGTAATTCGTGCAAAGTTCTCTCTGGTCCTAAAGCAATAGCAATGTCACTAAGCTTTTTCATTGCCTCGACTCTGTTAGACACATCATCATGCTTTAACTCGTCCATTAGCAAAGCTAACGGGTAAAAATCGTCATTCATGTTCTCCATAGCGGCAAGGCTGGGTATGTGTTCTCTTCGATACAATAAAAAGTGGTTAAAGATGGGAGGAGTCGAGTTGTTTCTGCGAGGACACTATTGTCTTAAGATTATGGTAGCGAACTACACAGCGGGTGTCGTCCATTTACGGTATGCACACGACCGCAGCTTAAGGAGTAAATTGAACACTAGGGCGCCAACGGCTTTAGACGAGGCACGGTGACCTAATTTAACAAGGGATATGCTCCTTATCTAGCACTTGTTTTAGATCTTGGCTGGTATCCTTATTTTGATCTAGAAAAAATGAGGGGAGAATGCATTGTACAAAGGTGTTACATGCTCGTGAGCAATGACGTATTCGACAGAGCTACAAAGTGGATCGGTTGACCTGCTTTTTAGAAACAATATTGGAAAAATCTGTCATTAAGGCGATCCAGGTACCAAGGTTTGGCCATTCCAGGTAAAACACCACCATCACTGTTCGGGCCAGATGTGACATTTGTAAGTGCCGCGTTAACTATGGAGTGATTTGCAATGCCGAAAGAGACTTAGATATGCGCCGGAGTTGAGCCGCACCCGAAGTAATCCATGTCCATTACAGAGTCTGGGAGTTGAAAAATAGAAGGATCAACATCTCCAAAACAGTTGGATCCGCTGCCATTGCTATAGCAGCTACTACGACTGAGAGAGTATAGAAATACGTGCACCTGGAAATGCAGACTGCTCTGCCATCGCCAAACAACACAAGATATAGCCCAACGTCCATACATGTCAGTTTGCGCATATCAGAATACTCATCTGGAAGCAGCAGTATTAGAGTGGCCCTTTTTCCGTCTATATTCTCCAGCACAATGCTCTACTAATGGCATCAGTACAGAAACCGACCCCGTGGGCTTCAAACCAGGTGGTTCCACAAGCACTGATGGCGAGATCATCCCACGTTGAATCCGGATGCACTATTCAGTCTGCACCCTCGGAAACTTGCATCCGTATCCGGGCTGATTGTTCTTTTGCCGTGGGGGGACAGTCGTCTGCACACAAGCAAATGTAACCGTGGCTATTCTTGAACTTGTTCCCACCGCAGGAACCTCAGCAACATGTCAACCAAGCCCGACAACATTGACGTTGTGAACTCGCAAATCAAGGATGCTGACCGTACTGCGTTTGTTAACGCCATAGCCCAAGAAAAGCAAAAGTGGACTTTCGAGATTGTTCCCGGGTATTTCAAGCAGCTGTTGGCGGAAACGGACGAGACCAAATTCAACTACTTTGAGGAGCATTTTGGCCGGCTCAAGTCATGGTCGACGATATTTGCGGAGCTCGACCATCTCAACCGTACCAGCGCCGAAAATGAAGTGTATAAGATGTTCTTTTTGGGTCGCCATGGCCAAGGGTTCCATAACTTGGCCAACTTGAAGTACGGGGAGAAGGCATGGAACGAACATTGGCTGAAAATCACGGGAGACGGCGAGATTGTGTGGGCGCCAGACCCCGAGCTCACTGAATTGGGCCATTCCCAGGCGAAAGACAACCACCACCAGTTGAAGATCGAATTGGCTGATGGGTTGAGGCTCCCCACCAGATGGTTTTCGTCGCCATTCCGCCGGTCTCTTGACACCTTGATCGGATCGTGGGATGGGCACGTGGACTTGCACGCGGCCAAGCCGTACATTATGGAGGATTTCCGGGAGACGCTTGGCGTGCACTTGTGTGACAAGAGAAACCCGCGGTCGGAGATTGCCAAACGGTACAATGGCCAAGGGTTCGAGTTTGAGCCTGGGTTTGAAGAGGAGGACATTTACTTCCAGGACGACTACAGAGAGAAAGTTTGGGAGCAGGCTCTTAGACAGAACCGGGCGTTGCAGTTTGTGTTCGATGTTACTGACAAGATGGGCGACCAATTCATCAGCATCACGTCGCACCTGGGGTCGATTCGCACCCAATTGATGGCGTTGGGCCACCGGCCGTTTGCGATTGGCACTGGTGGAATGATCCCCGTGTTGGTCAAGGCCACGAGACACTAGATATCCAATAGAGACACATGCATTAACCACCACCGTATATAAAATTGTCTATTAAATAAATACTCAGCCACATGCCCCGGGGCACCGCCCATGGCGGGAGGCCAACATTTTAGTCGGAACCGTGGCGCCGGCAAGCGGCGGCTAGAAGTTCCAGAATGGATTGTTTGTGAAAATGTCGTCCTTCTCTGCGACGGCACTGGGTTTCGAGTCTGCCAAATCAAAGGTGGTTTGCAACTCGTCATATATCAAGTTGTCATCCGCCACCTGCTGGCTGAATACCAGATTCTTTGACAGGCCTGCTGAATCAAATCCAGGGAGCGACTGGGAGGAGGCAAAGCCCTTCGGAAGATGGAACGCATTGCCGTTGTTGGACACGAGGTTGGAGCTGCTGCCGAGGTGGTGCGGGTGTGTCAGCACCAGCTTGTGTACGTGGCCCGTGAGCTTTGCCTTTTGGTGCGACGGAGAGAGGGGACCCTTGAGCGACAGCAGGCGCCGGAGGCGCGAGGCGTCTTCCAAGCCGTACGTCTCGAGGTGGTTGGTCAAGGACGATACCGGCAGCAACAGCAGCAGCAGCAGCGGGCCAATGTCGTGGTTATTGATGAAGAGCGAGTTGGCGCGCTTGGGGAAGCCGTCCAACGGGAACGCGTCGAGCAGCTGCGACTGGGCCAACAGGCTCAGCGGGTGGGAGAAGCCGCCCAACGAAATGTCGTCCAAGTTGAACTGCTCGGTGACGGAGCCGGGTTGAAGATGCTCCGGCGAGTCGCCCGAGTCGGTGGAGTCGCTTCTGGCGTGGCCGGGCGCCAGGAGCAACGGGCTGGTGAGCGATTCCGGGCGCGCGGCGGCAGCGGGGTGTGCGGGGTCTGCAGTAGCCGGGGCGGCGGCCTCAAGCTTGTGTTGGGTGAACTCGCGGGCTGCAAGCTCGACATTCAGCGGCAACAACTTGGCGGCGATGCGGGCGCCGCGGTCCCAGCCCAAGGGCTCCTTGTCCAAAAGACCCAAGTTTGTGATCAAGTACGACACCACCTCGTTGATGGGCACGTAGTTTTCTGCGCGGGGCTCCAGCGCGTCGGACTCGGGGGACGAGATGGCGGCGTGGTCTGTGCGGGCCGAGTCCATCAACAGCTTCAAGAAGGGCAAGTGGGGCTCTGCCATCTGCACGATGGCCTCGAGAGACTTGGTCACGAGGTCGAGCCTGGTCTCCAACAAGTCGATGTAGCCGGAGGGGTGGCTTTTCTCCTTGAGGCGCTTCTTGTCGGTGAAGGCGCAGAGCTTGTTGTCGGCGATGCAGCGGGAGCAAGGCTTTTTGCCGTCGCACTTTGTCTTTTTGATGCGGCACAGGTCACACGCCTTGCCCACGCGCTTTTTTTTGCTGTGGTGGAGGTGGGTTTCGTCGGGGGAGGATGCCATGGCGGAAGAAGTGGGAGGCACGGATGATTTGTAATGCGGTTAGTAATTGTGATGGGGTGCAGCTATGCACCGCGCGTTAAATTGGGACGCAAGTTACCGGGCAGGCAAGCGGAACAGGGCAGAAACAGCCACAATCAGGAAACAGAACTGGGGCAGCAACTGGGGCAGAAACTGGGGCAGAAGCTGAGACAGAAACAGCCGGCGTAACTGGTGGAAAATTGGCGGGTAACTGGCGGGAAATTGGGGGAAACTGGGGAAAACTGGCGGGCAACTGCAGCAGTGTAGTCAGTGGGCGGAGTGGGGCGCGGGTGGGCGCGAGTGGGCAGTAAGGTAGGGGCGGGAACGGGACGCGGCCAAATGGGGCTGCAATGCGGCCGGCGGGCGATATTTAAATGGCACAAGTCCCGCACATCGTTAAGAGCGCGGCTACAGGGATCGCGGGAGTGCATGCGCCCGCCCTTCTATATCCGTCGGCACTAGCGCATCCGACTGCGGGTCGCATCCGAGAGGAAATCACGCACCGTCGCCAGTGCCGTGGCAGGTAGTGCCGCGCCGGTTATGAAGGCCGCCGCTCCACGAGCCGCACCCACGCGCCGCACCCACGAGCCGCACCCGCAACCTGCGGCGAGGTACTGGTGTTTCGGCCACCGGCCAGTCGCACCGGACCTGGGGCCGCGCCGCACGGACCGCCGCACCGTCCGCCGCACCGGAGCAGCCGAGCAGGCGCGCCGGGGTCGCGCCGGGCGCCGCGCCGGGCGGGGCCGCCAGCGCTCGCACCGTAGCCTTTGCGGCCTGGCCACGGCACCCACGTGCGGCACCGCCCCAGACCCCGAGCGCCCCAGACCCCGAGCGATCGCCGGCAGCAATACAGTCGCCGGCAGCAACAGTCGCCGGGCCGTGGTCTGGCCCGCCGGAGTGCAGGTCCGCGGCCACGGCACGCCTTGCCTGCACCACTTGGGCAGGCGGTTCCCAAGACGGGCGGTGGCCACGACGTGGGGGTTATGCTGAGGCAATCTTGTGCTACGCGATGCTGCGGCGGGTTATCTCCGTGTTATGTCCGCGTTATGTCCGAGGCAGGACGGTACCGTACTAAGGCACGAGTTCGCCGGGCGATTTGGCGGTGGCAGTTTATGGATCTGGCAGTTTATGGATCTGGCAGTTTTGAATCTGGCAGTTTTGAATCTGGCAGTTTTGGATCTGGCAGTTTATCGATTTGGCGATCGGGGACAACCGGCAAGATACAGCGTTGTGAGCTTTTCGTATTTCGGGACTTGCATGGAACCATGGGTCACGCGTGCGGCCGTTCAAGTGAGACATTTTCCACCGGCTCGGCCGCACCTTCTCTGCACCATCCGCCTGCATGCTCGTGAGCAACAGTCGTGCCAATGACGCAGTTCGTATTGGATCTGTGATTGCTCCCGCTGAAACAGGGATGTCCTGGTTCACTTGGATAATTGGGCGGTTGGATAGGGCTGTATTGGGTGGTTGGATTGCGCTGTTGGATATGGGTCACTGTCCGCGGTGTGCAACTCGACACAGGGTGCTACGCGCAAAGCTTATACAACGGAAGGTTCTGTGGTCTAGTCGGTTATGGCGTCTGCTTTACACGCAGAAAGTCCCCAGTTCGATCCTGGGCAGAATCATCTGTTATTTTTTTGCGCGTCGGCGCGGAAAAAGAAACGCTGGTGGAGATGCAGTCTTACTCGAAACGGCAGCGGCCCAGCTCCCACCTGAAAAATGCGCCTGCGTGAGGCGGTTTCCTGCTTCTTTCTTTTCCTCCTCGTGTGACCCACAGCGGTTTTCTAGTCCCGGCTTTTCCTTCCCCATGTTTGGCGTCAGCAAAAGAAAGAGAGACGCGTCCGAGAATGAGTGCAAAAAGACAAAGGCGCAGGTGGGCGACAAAGAGCGCGAGTTGATCAGCCTGTCCAGTGAGTGGCCCATCTACAACCACCCCAACGGCGGCACGGTCAAAATCACCCCCTGGGGCTCGTTGCGCCAGTACGTCGACCCGCACACGGGCGAGCAGGTGACGCGCTTCGAAGACGTCACCTTCAGCGATCTCTCGTTTGCGCTAGCGCCATCCAACGCCGACAACCAATTCTACGAGTTGCCGCAGACGCCCATGTCGTTGAATGCGCCGGGCTCGGCGCGCTCGTCGCCAGCCATCGGCGACATGCGCTTCAGTCCGTCCAACGAGGCAGAGCAGTATGTGGTGGATGGCTACCGTCATGGCGACGCTGCGGAGCAGCCGCTGTTTGGACCGGAGCAGGAAAACTATTTTGGCATGGTGGAGAACGAGGACTTCTCCGACGTTAACAATGACTCCATGGTGATGTGAGGTAAAAGAACATAGGAATGTATTATATTGGGCGAACGATGTAGTGGCCGAGGGCCTCCGGGGCTCTCCACGCGCGGGCAATGCTACACATCCACGCTGATCAAGCCGCGCGCCTCCACAAGAAACTCCTTGCACGCGGCAACGCCCGACGTGCGCGGCGTGGACTTGGTGTAGGCGCGCGCCAAGGAATTGAAGGTGCGCCGCGAGATGAACACGCCGTCGCTGGTGTTGACGTTGCGCGCGTCGTTCTTGGGGAGCATGCAGCGGTAGTTGGAGATGGTCAACATGTGGCCCTCCCACCTGTCGAACGAGTTGAGCACGCCGACGCAGTTGGAGATGTACTGCTTCTCGAGCGGCAGGTACAAGTCCTCGTAGCACACGATGCGCGTGCCGTACACCGACACGTGCAGCCGGTCCGGCGGCAGCGGCAGCCGGTGCGGCGCCGAGAACACGGACGACGCGGAAGACGACGCCAGCTCGTCCCAGCCGTCGGACACCGAGCCGCAGTCGGCCTCCAGCGGCGCGCGCGGCAGCTTGCGCGCGGGCGCGGCCGCGCCCGCGGCCGCGGCAAAAAAGGCATTGTTGCGCGCGGAGTAGTGGCGCGGGATCGACTTGAGCGCGCCCACGCGGCGCGTGTCGAGCAGCAGCGCCAAGTCGCGGCCGATGCAGAGGCGGCGGTACCAGTGGACCATGCCGTAGAAGGACCAGAAGTGGAGGAGGAGCTGGGTGAACTCGACGCGGAGGCGCAACGCGTTGCGGTACTCGAGCAACGCGAACTCCGACGTGGCGCCGCCGCCGTCCTCCTTGTAGTTGCGCAGGTTCTGCGAAGGCGCCTCGCCCACTGCAAGGTTCAGCAAGGTGTAGCACCGCCAGAGCGGGCCGCGGTACTGCACCGCGAACCGGGCGTACGCGGCGCTATCGGCGGTGGGCTCGAGCAAGAGCTGGTTGTGCTGCACCGCCGCGGGCATGGCGGCCCGGAGCCGCTTGCGCACCTTGGACGACAGGTGGTGCTGTTTGAGCCTGGACAACACGCCGTCGGGCCCGCGGCCGCCCGCGTCGTCGCCGTACGCGTCGCCGTCGAACATGTACTCGCGCGGTGCCTCCGCGGGCGCGCGCGCCGGCCGGGCCGTGTGGTTCTGGTGCACGAAAAGCGCGCGCACCGCCGATATCACCGCCTTGGGCGCGGCAAGATGGAACAACTTGAGCTGGTTGGAGTTGAGCTCCACCACGACCGGCTGGAGCTGGTCCGGGCCGGTGTCCCACGGCGTGTCGAGCTCCACCTTGGCGAGTGCCACGCCGTAGAACTCGAGCGACGCCGCGTACGCTGGCGTCTGGTCGTATGGAGGGGGGGCGGGCGCCAGTGTGGAATGCATGGGGCGCGCGGGCCGGGCAGACGAAGTCAGTGTCGGGAAATGGGGGAGGGGAAATCCGGAAATGGCGAAATGGAGGTGGCGAAACGGAGGGTCAGTACCGTAGACGGTGTTGGGCTGGTAGGCTGGCGGTTTCGGCAGATGGGTCCGCACGGTAGGTTGCTGGAGGGTGGTGGGTTTCTGGCGGGCGCGGAGTCTATATAGCGGGGCCGGCTGCACCTGCATGGTCGAGGTCATCGATACCGCCGCCGCTAACGTCATGGGCCCCCGGCGCCGCTGGCGCCGCTGGTTGCTGCTTCCTGCTCCAGCCGCATGCTCGGCCCGACTCCTTCGGCGGCGCCGCTCGCCACGGTGCGCGGGGCCCGGGCCCTCTGCCGGTATACGGGTGGAGTGGAGTGCGGGGTCCGCGCGGTGCTCCATTGTTGCGTTGGGGCCACGTTGCACCATGACACGGACAGTGACGACCGCTGGCTTTGCCGCATCCCAGTGCCATCAGTGCCCGCATCAGTGCCCGCATCAGTGCCGTGGGAATGCAGGCGAATGCAGGCGCCGGAGGTGCCGGCGGTGGGCCCGCCCCGCGTGGGCGCGCCCGCGTTGGCCCTGGGGCGGCGCCGCACTGCGCGCGCGTTGCCCCGCATGGGGCGCACTGTTTGGGCGCGCTACGCCGCCTGCCTCGACCGGAGAAAGGCACAAATCTTCTCCACCATCTCCGCCTTGCGCGTGGCGCCGCCAATCTCGGGGTACTTGGCGATAAACTGCTTCAACTGCGCCACCGTCACCTTGTCCCACAGATCCGTCTGCCACAAGGCCATTATCGCCGCCTCCGTGAGAGGCTCGGCCTTGGCCCGCTTGGCGCGCCCGTCGCGGTTGTCTTGGCTCATGCGCTTCGTCACCTCCGCATTGCCAACGCGGTTCAAGTAGCCATTGATGAACTGCAAAAGCTCGCGCGTGTCCACGTTCTGCTGCATCTGCTGCCGGAGCGCAAGGAGCCGCTCCGTGGTCCAGTCATTGTGCCGCAACGACCGGTCCTCGTGCCGAATGTCAATCTGCAACGCCTCCTGCTTGATGGTGTTGTAGAAGAAGTTGAGCACAGGGTTGGGGTGCGCCCCGGGACTGTAGCCCTCGTCCACTTGGCACAAACCCACCAACTTCTCGTACACCGCCGCCAACTCCTTGGGCACCACCGCCTGGTCCTCGGGGAGGAAGTACCGGTGCCGCTCCGCCAAGAGGTACTCGGGCAAGCTGCGGATCTCGCTGAGCCACGGCATGGATATGAGAAGAAACCCGTCCGGGAACGCCTTCTCCTTGTCTGGCGAGGTGCTATTGCGGGTGTTGGTGGGGTACATGGCGTAGAGCCGCGGCGACGAGTTCTTCTTCACGCATCCAATCACCACCGCGTAGCGCCCGAGCCGAATGCACAGCCGGTACAACAGCCGGAACGTGCCAAACGAGTTCGTGTATCCTCCTTCCCTGTTGGCGCCGTCGCTGGAATCGGCAGCGACGAACATGGGCGCCTTTATGTTGAGCAATGGCCGGAACTTGGCCACGTCGCGAAAGCACACAAGCTTCAAGAACGGCGCCTTGGAAAAGAGCACCGGCTTGTGGTCCTCTTCATTGTTGTCGGCGGCCTCGACCTCGCCGTCCCCGCCAGGCGTATGGTCAAACGTGTTCGCTCTCATGTAATCAACCGCATCTTGCGAGAGAAGCACCGTCTTTTCGTTCACAGTGTCGCCTGCCGCCTCGCTGCTGGCCAACTTCACACCAATGCCTTTGAAAAGCGACGTGTGGGCTGCGCCTGGCTCGAGCTCGATTTCCTCTTTCGTATCGGCCCGCACGTATCGGGTGTCATGGTGCACAAGCTTTAGTCCATCTCCGTCGGTATTCACCAGCCGGAAGGGGCGAATCACCTCGTGATTGAACAAGGTATACCCCTTGACGCAGCAGCCAAGCTGGCCGCCAATGCCCGAGCCGTCGCTCAAAACCAAGTTGCACGAGAACTGAGTACGACGGATCTCCTTGAGACGGAAGATTGTCTTGCGAATCTGTGACGACACTGTGGTGATTGGCACCGTCAACCCATCCGGGTCACTCGAAAAGATGTCGGCCCGCCGTGGCTTCGGCATGAAATTGGTGTTGAGGAAGATGTTCTCGTATAACAGAAGGTCGAATTCCGTTGTAGGGCCATTGAGTGGCTCCAAAAACACAGGGGTGACGTAGATCTTGTTGGTGTCAAAGTCGCCCATGAGCGTACGAAGCCCATCCTTCAATTGCGGGTTGGTGTACGGCTTGTCGGTGCTGGTGATCCAGAAAAGACGTTTCCGGTTGTACTGCGGCTTGGACTGGAATTCCCGAAGGATGGTTTCTAGCACCGTATGTAGGTTATCCTGGCGTGATTCGGCCCAAGCATATCTGTCTCTAAGCGGCGTGGACGCGTCAAGTTCGTCCCGGATAACGTTGGTGAGCAATTTGATGTTGGAGCTGTTCAAATCGTTCAAAGAGAAGATTTTGGAGATCCCCGAGTTCTTGGCATACTTTCTGCCGGTCTCCTTTGCGTTGTACAAGTATATTCCCATGCCGTTGTTGGGGAACGTGATGACCATGTCCGACATAAGGTCACAGAGGCACTGTAATATCTCCAAGAACTGGCATTTTCCGTCGAGGTTGTCCACGGGGGAAAAGATCGAGCTTGAAAGATCGATTAGTACCGCTATACCCTCTTTGATCTCGAATTGCTTATGTGTGTCGGGTTCTTCCATTGGCGGTTTGGTTAAAGGTGGAGGCGTGGTGCGAGTTTAAGCCGATATGGGTGCGGGCGAAAACACAATGTGAGGTTGACGGGCAACAAAGTTGCGCGGGGCGGGAAATATGATCATGGGCCAAAATTGGGTGGGGGTTTTCATGCCGATGGCCCTCCCACTTCGGAATGGCCATTTTGGCTGTGTGGCGCCAGGCCAGTGTTTGGGCCCCGGGGACACCACGCTGCGTTCCATGCACTACGCCAAACCCAAGTCAATCCCCACCGGCTATTCTTGTCCCAACCATGTCAATCCACTACTTCCTAATACTTAACCGGCAGGGGAAAATCCGGCTTGCCAAATGGTTTGACAACGCGTTGATGGACGACGATAAGAAAGCCATGGTGGAAGAGATCCACCGGCTTGTGTCGCAGCGAGACCTGAAGTACCAATCAAACTTTGTGGAGTTTCGGAACAACAAGTTGGTGTACAGGCGGTATGCGGGGCTATACTTTGTGATGCTGGTTGACTACGACGACAACGAGCTCAGCTACTTGGAGTCGGTGCAGTTTTTCGTGGAGATTCTCGACACGTATTTCGACAATGTGTGCGAGCTTGACTTGGTGTTCAACTTCTACAAGCTATACCAAGTGGTGGACGAGATATATTTGGGGGGCGAGCTCCAGGAGATTCTGAAGATGAAGGTTATCAACCGGTTGGCATACCTTGATGAGTTGTCGGCGTAGATTTAATACATGACAGGTTAGGATGGATGTATGACTACCAGCCGGCGCAATGCAGTGGGCGGGAGATCAGGCGGGGAGAGGAGGGAGATCAGGCGGGGAGAGGAGGGAGATCAGGCGGGGAGAGGAGGGAGATCAGGCGGGGAGAGGAGGAGAGGGAAGCAGGGAGCTACATCAGGTGAAGCGGAGGAGAGGGTCGGGCGTAGGTTCACGCAAGCGTCTCTCGTCCACTATGGCCATAAGCTTTGCCGTGACGGCGTCGATCGGAAGACCGCCCACGTCCACCACGCATATAGACGCGTCGGCCGCAGGATCTAGGATGGACATGAAGCACTCCTTGACCTTGGTCTGGAACGCGTGCTTCTCGTAGCGCTCGTCGCCCCAGCCCTTGCGGTTGCTCAACTCGTCCAATCCGATGGTCAAGAAAAGCGTCAAGTCGGGCTTGGGCAAGCCTCTGTCCGGGGCGTAGAGCCAGTCGTAGTTGTCCAACGTGGCCTTGGCGAGCGAATACGCAATGCCGGAGTAGATGTAGCGGTCCAACACAATGTTCTGGCCGCGGGCGAGGGTGGCCTCCATGTCTTTGGCAAGCTCCCACCGGTTGGCGCTGAAGAGAAGGTGTGCGGTTTGGTCGGAGAGGTCAAAGTCTGTGTCGACGAGGTAGTGGTTGAGGAGCTTGCCCACGGGGGTCAGGCGGTCGGGAAACTTGACGAGGCGGGCGCCGAGGGTGCGGGCGAGGATCTCGGCCTGGGTGGACTTGCCGGAGCGATCCAAGCCCTCGATAAGAATGAGGCGTCCTCTCATGTGGAGTGAGGTGGAGTGAGGTGGAGTGAGGTGGAAGTGAGGTGAGGTGGAAGAGAAGTGAATGGTGCGCACAACTCGACAAGTGCCGAGCTAGAGTCCCCGCAAAGGATGGGCGATGGGAAATAGACCATAGACCATGCACCAGACACTGCTCCCTACAGCTACGCTACACATGTTCAAGGGATTATGACCGAGAGAGTCAGAGCTTGGCTCATCAACCGGAGATACACCCTAGCATCAATCTGCAAGCCACACCGCCGGAACCAGGACACACGAAAAGGCGCCGTGGCACGACGGCCGGCGCATCGAGTCGGGCCCACCGCCAGGGCCCAACGACGCTTCCGGAATGGCTCGTGCCGCAGAAAAAGAGTGGCACGGAAAAAAAAAACCCCTCCGCACGCTGCGGCCGCCGGCACACCCGCCAGCGGCCTGTCTGCAGGCCCCCTCCGGCTCCTGCCGCCGGTTTCATGGCGAAATGGCCCGCCCCGGCCCCGCATGGGCACCCGAAACATACGCGTCCGGCGCGGTGCGCAGCCGGTGCCGCCGCCCGCCGCTTTGGCCGTGCCCACGCGGGCGATGGGTGCGAATCTACGAGCGCGCCCGCGCCCTCCGCCTGCGCCTTGGGCGCGCCGCAACCTTGGCCCGGCCGAGGCAAGGCCGCCACGCCCACGCTGGGACGGCCGGGCGCCGTGGCGGCGGTGCCAGTGGCGTGGCCGCGTGCGGTGCTGGCCCGCCGCCCCGGGCCCAGCCACGGGTCCGGCGGTTGCGGCGCCATGGCCCAGAGCAAGGGTGCAGCGGAGGAGTGCGTATTGCGCCCCAGGCCGCTCCGCCTGCGGTGCCGGGCAGAAGACCTACACCTTTGGCCACGACGGAAAAGAACCACCACAAACACCGTCTCTTCTTTCCGTGTTGCCCTCTGCTGCAAACCGCACCCGTGCCACCCCACCCCGTGCCCCGTTTTTCCCCCCGTGATCCCCTGTCCCCACCCGGCGTGTTTGCAATGTCAATGCAGTTGTTGACATGTACGTATGGTTGAAATCTGTGATCCGCGTCCCGTACTAACCCGCCAGACGGCCAGAACCCGAACTTGGCGTTCTACGCGTGGCGCCTCCACCTCACGCGCGCGTGCGCCGTGACCATGGTCAACAGCACTCTCGACCCCGCCCTCCCGATCAAGTGGGACTCGCCGCAGCTCCCGGGCCCGGACTGGGCGCCGGCCAAGTTGGTGCCCTCGATCGACCACCTCGACAGCGCCGCCAAGTTCGACGTGGTCATTCTCAGCGTCACCACCCTACAGAGCTTCCAGGAGGTGTGCGTGCTGTTGGGGCCCCACGTGTCCCCCGACACCCTTATTGTGGTGGAGTCTACCGGGTGCGTCAACCTCGAGCCGTTTGTGCTGATGAGCGTGCCCAAGTTCAAGGACTTGCCCTTGTGCTCCATCATGAACGAGTCCAACGTCAAGCACGTGCCGCGCTCCAACACCTTCCTCCACCTGGTGTCCGCCAGCGGGCACCGCGTGTACTTGGGCACATGCTCGCCCGCCGCGCCTGCGGACGACCCGTTTGCCCGCGTGTTTGCCCGCTTCTACAAGTTGTTGCAGTTGGCGCAGGAGGACTCCAACGGCCACCTCAGCTTGCTCAAGTCCACCAACGCCCGCGAGTTCATGACCTACCAGTGGAAGCTTGCGTTGCCGCGCATCGTGTTGAACCCGTTGTCCATTCTCTTTGAGGAGCCGCTGCCCGCGCGCTTGCATGCGCAGATCTTGGCCAAGCCGTTGATCTCCGGCTTGGTCAACGAGGTGTTCAAGATCATCAAGAAGATGGACTGCAAGCTCGTCAAGGGGTTCGAGAACGAGGCCAACTTGGTGCTGAACTGGCTGGCCGTGTACCCGGACTCGGACCTGCAGCCGGCGGTGCCGTACCTGGACGCAAACCTGTTGTTCTACAAGTTCTACCACCGCCAGGATGTGGATATCGACTTGTTGTTGTTGCAGCCCATTTTGCTCGGCGACGACCATGGCGTGCGCACCCCGTACTTGGAAAACATGTACTCCGTCATGTGCCAGTACTTGAAGGTCAACTCCGCCAACTCCTCCGTCTTCTTCCTGCGCAAGTCCCCGGGCCTGGATTCTGCCGCCAAGGACGTGGACCTGCTCTCAGAAAAAGTGGCCCAGCTCCGTGTCGAGCACGACAAGTACGAGCTGGAGATCAGCGACGGCCGCGCCCAGCTCAACCACGTCAACTCCTCCATAGCCCAGAAGAAGCACGCGCTCTCCGCGCTAGTGGCCGAGCTGGAGGAGCAGATCCGCCGCTTTGAGCTCCAGGTGAAGGAGTACGCCGACTCCCAGCTGTACCAGGAACGCCTCTTGGCCGATTTGCACGACCAGGTGCAGAGAAAACAGCAGGAGCTCGATTCGCTCAGCCAGGCCGCGGCGGCGGCAACGGCCGCCCCGGCTCCAGTGCGTGACGCCCCTGCTCCAGTGCGTGACGCTCCGGCTCCAGTGCGTGACGCTCCGGCTCCAGTGCGTGACGCTCCAGCGCCCAGCGCCCAGCAGCCTCGCCTGGAACCCCAAACCGTGCCTGTTCCGCAGCAGACCGCCCCTAACTCCGGCTCGGTACCCCAGACCCCCGACCTCTCGGATTTTGCCGATGTCGCCGTTTACGGCGCAGCATTGAATGGCGAGGTTATCCAGTCGAAGGCGGCCGTCGAAAAAGAGTTGGAGCTCCAGCGCCGCGAGCAGGCGTTAGCTTTTCGCGAACGCGAGCTCAATCAAAAGTCCCAACGGCAAGCTTCTATACAACCATCCATGCAAGCACCGCCACAAGTGGGACAGCCGCCGAACACCACCGAGGAACCGTATTCCAACGGCTCCGGCATGAGCGGCGTGCCTACCAACCAACATAATGGGTACACCATGGGTGCCGCAGGCCACAACAATGGCGCGAACATCAACAATGGGGCCGCATACCGCCCGTCGCATTCGCTCACCGCCGCGTCGCAGGGCTACTTTGATGCGCCTTACGACCAGCGGCCACCCCATGGATTGCCCACCAATGGCATGCCCCAGAACACATTGCCCCAGGCGTTGCAATCTCAGCGCTTCCCTACCGTCACTGGGGTTCCTCAGGCAGCGCCCCAGCTTGCGCCTCAACAGCGCCAACGCATGGGCTCCTTCCCGACAATGGGCTATCCTGTCAACCTGCTGCAGCAGCAGTTCCAGCAACAACCCTATCAACAGCAACAATATCAACAGCAACAGTTCCAACCCCAACCCCAGCAGCAGCAGCGCCAGTTCCCCCAGCAAGGACATTTCCACCTGCTGCAGCAACTTAACGACCCCTCTATGGTACCTTACAGTGGCATCCCTAAAAAGCACAATCGGCGCTCAGCGTTCCCCGGTCAGGACTTGAACATTGACTACGGTGGACGCGGAGGTATGCCTATGCCCGCAGCTTCCAAAGCGAAGCATCGGTCAACCATGTCCGGCCAAATGATGACTACGTCGCCCACGCTCCCCCAGCAAAAACGAAGCAGCTCAAATGGTCAGCTCCCTAATGGCCCTTCCCAAGCCCCGGTCGGCAACCCAGTGGCATCTTCTGGTGATTACCTAGGGTTGCCTGCTCCTGCCGCAGTGAAATCCGATTCGTTGAACTCCAATTCGAGCCATACCGACGAATCCGTACACTCTGCAAATGGAAATGGCCAAGGCATATCTCTTGAGGTGCCTCAGGTTGAGATGGCGCCAAAGCCTTTGGGTACTATTGCTCCTGACACCCTGGGGAAGAAAAAGAAGCGTGGACTTTTCAGAAAATCTTGAATGGACAAGAGAACCCGACTGGGTGAATATTTATAGATTGTGTAATTTTTTTTTTGTGAAAATGGCTTGTTTATTTTCTATGTTGACGTGTAGGTTAATATACATCTGTGATGAAGGTGGGTAAGTCAAATGAACGTCCTTTTGAACACCGTAAAAAGCTATCTAAAAAGGATTAGTTATATGGGTTCTATGGTGAAAATTAGTCCTTTGGTGACATACGATGGCTTCTTTATTCAATTTTCCTCTCTGTTGCTAGTTTCTCCGATGGTGTTCATCCAGTGCATGGGTCCACTGGTTCTACATAGAACAGCCAATGAAAACCCCAGTGCGACCCATTCACCATCAACACCTCAATTCTCCGATATATTCGCTTTACAACATCAAAATGGCAGGAAAGAGATTTTTTTATGAAGATGAAGAGCTAATAACGACTACTCCAGGCTACAATACCGAAATTTCCCAAGAATTGAAGGAGAAGGAGTCGGTCCATGGAAACATTGCTTTAGTGAGCGGAATGGGTATTAGGTCCGCTCCATACATGGAAAAGCACTTGAACGCACTCCGTTTGTTTGTTCATGACAAGCTTTCCATTATCGATGCGGAGCTTGGAACTCAAAAGACAGCATTGTTCAATGAAATTGCCTCTGTCAAGGCTAAATTCAATAGTGTGGTTGCGGAGCCAGTTGTGCCACGCATTATGGACGTTTTGCTTCCAGTTTTGGCCGTATCAGTGTTTGTTAGCAAGAGATCTTTCCCTGTTCGTTTTTTGAGTACTGGTGCTGTTGGAGTTTTCACAGTGAAACAAAACATGCCTCAGACATACGGAAACTTGAAGAAGGAATTCTTGGACTGGGAGAAAGAGACGTTTCCTGAAGCGGTGAAACAGCAAAACGAAGTTGCTGAATCATTGTGTTCCCTTTCTAAGGATTTGCAGGAGTTTTCGTCAAAATCCAGAGCCGATTTGGAGGCACAAGTGCATGAAGCTAGAAAATGGCTTGTGGACGTCTTGAGTGATGAATAAATATATTATAGACTATGGGATTGAGCTTATATAAGACCATCGGTTGGATATTTTCTTTAAATAGATTGCTCAATGTGCAAGAATGTCATAAGTGGTGTACACCAATGCAACCCCGCCAAGGGCAATGATGCAATAGCTCAACATTGCTAACCAGAACTTTGAGCGTGACTGGGGGTCGCTTTTGTAGTCGCAGCATGCTTTCAAGTAGAGCATAGGGGGATACATATACACGAGGGGGATACATGCAAAGCACCCGATAAAGGAGACAAGCTTATCAAGGTTTTGACCACCGTACAATGCAATGGTGGCGGTGAGGGCCACGAAAACAAAGCGAATCAAGTTTTTCTGCCATTTGACCACCAAGGAGTTTCTTCCCGAAATCGACGGTGGGAAGATTCTCAGCTCGATCAAGCGGACCGCAGGGAAAATCTGGATTGGGGTGGAAAGGAGGATCGCCAATGCGTAGAGCAACTGGATCATGATCACGAGGGGAGAGTCTTGCGGGAGGTTCAACAATATGACGGTGTTGATGGAGTCGCCAAAGGTAAGGTAGCCCACCGCACCAATGAAAACAAAGAGGGCGGAGATGGTGGCGATGACACTGAACAAGACTTTGGGGAAATGGCGGGGGTAGATCATGGAGTCGTGGATGGGGATGATGAGGCCTATGCCTTCGAAGGTGAAGATTGCCACGCCAATGAACAAGGAGAAGTCTGACGGGTTGAAGTAGTAGTACACATTGTCGCCGGGGATAAAGTGGTTGGCGGCGAGTTCGAAGAAGGTGTAGTACAAGATGGTGGCCAAGCCGAGCAAGATAAACGCATTGGCCATGAGCGCCAGGAGCGAGAGCTTTGTGATGTCGCGGATCAATGTGAGCGGGGCCAACACCATGGCCTCGAGCAAGATGGGCCAGAAGATGTCAATGTCGGCCGGGTCAAAGCGGAGCACGTTGGCGACGAACGCGCGGAGGTTCTCGGCGGTGAAGACAATGTAGGCGGCGACGAAGCCGATCTGGGACATGACGATGGACGACAAGATGAGCTGCTGCAACCAGCGGCCGTAGTACCTGAGGCCAATCTCGGCGAAGCCCTGGGCCTTGGCCGCGGTTTTGGCGTAGATGAGGATCAAGTAGCACCAGAAGGAGAGCACGCCAAACGCGAGCAACGTCACGGCCGAGAACACAAGGCCGCCGCTGGCGAAGGCACGCGGCAAGAAGAGCACGCCCGTGCCCACGAACGCCTTGACCAACAAGAAGTACGCCTTGGCGTCGGTGGCGGTGCCGGCGGGGTTGACGAACTTGGAGCCCTCGAGAAGCGGCACCGTGCCGTCGTCCTTCAGGAACGGCGTGGGCGCCAGGAAATGGCACGCCATGTCCTCGCTGTCCTCCAACGTCTCGCCGGCAAAGTGGCCGTAGATGCTCAAGAACTCCACAAAGTTGCGCGTGAGGAGGTTGGGCGGGCGCTTGTGCGCGTGGGCCAACACGAACTGGCGGCGGAAGCCGCCCGGCACGTTGAGCAGGCTGGCGGTGGAGCCGCGGCGCCGCGCGTCGTCCGTGTCCGCCAGAGACCAGCTGCGCGAGCGCTTGGGCTTGGGCCGCGCGTCCGAGCTCCAGTGGTAGATGTCGCGGGTGATGTCCGCGCCCTCGGCGGCCAAGGCGTGGTTTTCGGCGCGGAGGTGTTTCGACACCAGCTCCAAGAGCCGCGGGTCGTTCAAGCCGGCCGCGAGGTTGCTGCGGTCCAGGGCGGGGAACCCGGCGGGGGACCCGGAGGGGGCGGTGTCGTCGGGGGGCGACAGGTCGCGGTTGAAGAAGCGGGCGTTGGAGAGGAGCAGCGCCGGCCGCGGCGACGGCGACACCGTGAGTTTGGCGATGCTCATGCGGCGCAGCCCAATGTCTTGCGGAAGACTCATGGTGGGGTGGGCAGACGCCGCGGCCGCGCTATAAGGTGTGCGGCGTTCCATGCACTACGATAGGGAGGGGGAGGTGATAAGAGTGAGGAGTGAAGAGTGAAGAGTGAAGAGTGAGGAGTGAAGAGTGAGGAGTGAGGAGTGCAGAGTGAAGAAAGTGGTGTTGGGTGGTGTTGGGTGGTGTTGGGTGGTGTTGGGTGGTGCTGGGTGGTGTGGATGGGCTGGTTTGCTTGTGGGTGAATCTCTTATCGCCCTCCTGTGCGCGGCGCAGGCTTCGGGCGGCGCAGGCTTCGGGCGGCGCAGACCTTTGGGCAGACGGCGCGCAGACAGGGCACAGACGGTATGGGCGACCGACTGGGGCCGGCTGGGGCCGGCTTGGAGAGTGGGAGACGTGATGCATTCGGCGAAGGAGTTAATGTTTGGCGATCATTCTGTTCGTGTATGGTCACTCTGACTGCCTGGTAGTCCAAGTCTTCGCGTTGATTGAGTGCGCTCTTCACACCTACACTATTTCGCACTATGTCCACTTCTGTCTTACCACTTCTACTTCCACTTACTTCTACCACTTCTACTTACCACCTCCATTTCTTACCACTTTTATTTTTATTTCTTACCACTTCTATGTCTTACCACCTCCATTTCTTACCACTTCTATTTCTTACCACTATTTCGCACCTCTATTTCTCACCACTTCTACTTACCACTTCTACCTCTTCTATTTCGTCGACTCTACGAATGCATATTCATACTACGGTTCTACTACGACTGTATACTACACTGTTCTACGATTCTACGATTGTATACCCTCCATACTACGGCTCTATACGAATGTATACTACTATACTACGCTCCTACGACTCCCTGTTGTATACACTTCCATCAATTTGTATGCTTCTTGTATACACTTCCCACCTTCTACACTTACCACTACACATCTTCGCTTCTGTACACTCTTTCCATTCTTGCCCTATTTACGCTTCTTACCTTCTTACCATATTTACCCTATTTACCCTATTTGCCCTATTTACCCTTTTTCTCTTCTCTTTTCTTCTTCCCTTCTTCCTTCCCTTCTTATCTCCGCTACACTCTTTCAATTCCACTCAACCTCACCTACACTTGCGCTACTGTACTTACTCATCCAGCCCTTTACTCACCTATTGACCAGCCCCTTCAATTGCCTTTGCCGCCGATTCCCCCATGACACTTGTATGTTGCAATTCCCCAACTGGTTCCTAAGCCTGAGATGCGCGCGCGCTTCCTGCCGCCCGCGCCCGCCTTGTGCCTGGCCCTGCATCACGCGGCCATTGCTCGCGGATTCCAGAAGCAATACACGGAAACCACAACAGCAAACACCCGTCTCGTGAGGTTGGCCTATGCGACCCGGCGCGGGGCGCAGACATGGTTGCGCGTCCGCATGCGCTGGTCCCGTTTGCGCCGTGGTGCCGTTGCTCGGCTGCGGGCAGTGCGACGGCACGTGACTGCACGCCCTACAACTATGCCAACGCTTGTATACAAAGGGTCCCCCACCACCACCATGAAGCTCTTTGCTGCCGCCGTCTACCTCGTGTCGTTCCTATCCGCGGTTTTTGCACTTGATGTGGAGAGAAGAGCAGACGACACCACCTCCGTCTCGTCGTCGCTGACTCTGACGCTGTCGTCCGCCTCATACACCACCATTTGGGTCACCATCACCACCAACGGCGCGTTGGCCACAGTCCAGACCACCTACGTCCAGTCATTCATGACCACGTACAGTGACGCCACCCTGAGTGCGGCGTCTGGGTCCATCGGCATGGGCTCGCTTTCTGGCGACACGGGCAACATTCGCTCCTACACCCAAACCACGGTTGCTGGAGGCGCCAACCAAGTGGCCACTTCGGGCGTGTTTGGATTGATGCTATTGTTATGGTCTCTTGTCTAGCCGTGCCCTTACGGCCCCCCCCCCCCCACGCTGCCGGGCGGCTGCCGTCATGATGTGATGTTGGCGGGGTCGTTGTGGAGCAAAACTCCGCGCCGCGGGCGCGCGCGGCCGCGTGGCTCGTATTTAAGTAGACGTTTGTACTAGATTGGAATTTACGGATTTTCTTGGACTTGCGGCCGGCGGCGGTGGGCGGTGGGCACCGTGGCGCCCCGGTGGAGGCAGATGGGTGTGTGCCGGTATTTACGCGCGAGCACGGCGGGGCGTGCCCAGAGTTACGCGCACGAGAACTTTTTTCCAACATCGTCTTTTGTGCCCTTAAAAAATCCTACACCACCCATCACTTAGTAGCTACTGTATGTACCGCCCCCAGGCGCCAACCTGGGCCGCCGCACGCGGCACAGGGCCATCTACGACCATTACTAACATTGCTTCTCCCAGATGTCTGAAGAGTTGACCCAAAAGACCGAAGAATTGTCCTTGGACGTGAAGACTGTGTTGAGCAGCAAGGAGGAGTTCACCGCCAAGCACCCATTGAACAACAAGTGGACCTTGTGGTACACCAAGCCCCAAACCAACAAGTCTGAGACCTGGCTGGATTTGTTGAAGCCCGTGATCACATTTGCGTCTGTGGAGGAGTTCTGGGGCATCTACAACTCCATTCCCGTGGCCAACCAATTACCGATGAAGTCGGACTACCACTTGTTCAAGGAGGGCATCAAGCCGGAGTGGGAGGACGAGAAGAACGCCAAGGGCGGCAGATGGCAGTACTCTTTCAGCAACAAGAGAGAGATCACCCTGGTGATCAACGACTTGTGGTTGAGAGGATTGTTGGCTGTGATTGGCGAGACCATCGAGGACGACGAGAACGAGGTCAACGGTATTGTGTTGAACATGAGAAGAGCCAACATCAGAGTGGCCATCTGGACCAAGGACTGCGACGACACCAAGTTGGTGACCATTGGCGAGAGATTCAAGAAGGTGTTGAAGTTGGCCGACGACCAAAAGGTGGAGTTCATGTCGCACGACACCTTCAACGCCAAGGGCAATGCTCAGATTACCGTCTAGGCGTTTGTTACACAAGGGGTAGTATTGTATATCTAAACATATAACGTTCATGACGTGTTCGTAGGACCGCTCAGCGGTCGCTGCCGTCGCTGCCGTTGCTGCCGTTGCTGCCGTTGCTGCCGTTGCTGCCGTTGCTGCCGTTGCTGCCGTGGATCACCGGCCGTGCGGCTCCACCTTATCCCGGATAAACGAGTGCACGCGCTCCCAGTACATGGGCTGCAGCACCGTGTCGTTGTGGTTGGAGTGCTCGTACCGGTACATGGTCTTGTCGGCAGAGCGAAGGAGCGCGTGGATGCGGTCCATGTGCGCGGGCGGCACAATCTCGTCGGCGCGGGCGCTCATGAGGAGCACCGGGATGTCGGGCGGGATCTGCGGCACCAAGCGCTCCGAGTCCCACTTCTGGTGCACGAGCGCGGTGAAGTGGCGGAGCCACGGGAACAAGTGCGGCACGGTCTTGGGGATCAGCAAGAAGGTGTTCTCCAACACGAGCGCCCGCACCGCGGCCGGCCGCGTTGCCGCCACGTACACCGCCACCGCGCCGCCCAACAGCCGCCCGTACAACACCAACGCGCTGTGGGCAAACTGCTTGTCCTCGCGCGTGAGGTAGTCCATGACGCGGCGCGCGTCCGTCTTCAACCCGGCCTCCAGCGGGCGCCCGCTGGAGCGGCCGTAGCCGCGGTACAGGTAGATGAACACGTTGTGGCCCATGCGGTTGTAGAAGAGGGCCACGATCGGGAGCGCGTGGCCAATGTTGCCGGCGTTGGGCAGGAGGATCACCACGGTCTTGTTGGTGTATGCGGGCGACGCCGGGTCGTGCCTGAGCGCGTAGCACTGCAACGTTTCGCCGTCGGCGGTGGTGAGGCTCACGTCCTCGTAGTCCATGCCGTGCTCCGCGGGGGTGGCGCAGTGGCCGTGGCCGTCGTTCAAGCGCGCGGGGTAGATCAACGAGCCCTGGAAGGCGTAGAGGCCGCCGAGCACGAGTCCTCCGACAGAGAGGCCGAGCGCCGCGAGCATTTTCGCCAAGTAGGGGAGCCACGGGAGAAGAGCCATGTGGTGTTGTGTATGGCCGGGCGCGCGCAGGTCAGAACAGGACAGGTCAGGTCAGACAGGTCAGGTCAGACAGGTCAGGTCAGACAGGTCAGAACAGATCAGATCAGAACGAAAGGTCACTATATCACATCAGAACAGACCATCAACGATCAACGGTCACCACATCACCACAACATCCCACATACACACCCGCCCAAGCGCTTTCCGCGCGCACCAGTGCACTTCCAACTCCTCCATGGTCAGCTCCCTGGGCTCCAGCCAGCTGAGCCTCGCGCGCTTCGCGTTCAACATCTACGGCTCCATGGGCGCCGAGCCGCCGCGCCCGCCGCGGCCCGACCGCTCGCGCCCCGGCCTCCGCCTCCAATACGCCTGTGACCGCGAGATTGCCTGTCTCGCGCAGCTCCAGTACCCGCTCCCCGGCATCGGCCCCCCAGAACCGGCGCTGACGGCCCCGCTGCTGCACGTGGTCATTGGCGGCAAGAACTACTTGCGCTTGTTGGCGCTCAACTCCGCCCAGACCGCGGTGGTGGCCGACGTCAACCTCGCCGACCACCTGGGCCGCGCGCCCCACAAGCTCTTCAACGTCAACACCGCCAAGTGCAACGGCGCCATGGTCGCGTGCGGCCTTGTCAGCGGCGCGGTGCATCTCTACACCGTCGCGCCCAACGGCAAGGCCAAGTTGGCCTACAAGCTCCACGACCACAAGCGTGTGGTCAACTCGGTCGACTTCGTCGACCAGGAGCAGCTTCTCGTGTCGGGGTCGCAGGACGGCACCATCAAGGTGTGGGACTTGCGCCTGTTCACCCAGAAGCCCGTGGCCAAGCTTGCGTCCGCGTCCCACTCCGACCCGGTGCGCCTGTGCGAGTCCCTGCCCCACGCCAAGGTCCGCGGCAAGTTGACGGTGTTGTCGGTGCATGACTCGGGCTCCTTGTGCAAGTTCGACCTCCGCTACCCGGCCGCCGCGTCCGGCACCGGCCTTCCCGAGCGCAAGTGGACCTTCCACACCGGGCCCGCGCTCTCGCTCCACATACACCCGGAGGCAGAGTACGTGCTCACCGGCGGCCGCGACCGCAAGGTGTGCGCGTGGAACTACGGCGAGACCGCGTGCCATGCCGTCACCCCCGAGCTGGTGGTGGGCACCTACAGCCCCGTCATGAAAGTCAGGTGGTGCCCGGTGCCCACCGAAGACCGCACCGCCGACCCGGACTCGTCCGACTTGGACGAGGCCGTCGACCGCAACCTGTCTCTCTACAGCTACGACTTTGCCTGCTCCTACTTGAATGACGACCCCACGGTCTCCGTCTACAACTTGCGCCGCAAGTACGTGCCCAAGGAAATCATCACCACCTCCTCCGGCAAGCCCCTCCAGAACTTCGTGTGGGCCCGCAACCCGCTGCACCACCGCAAGTTGTGGTGCATCACCAAGGCGAACAACTTCATTTCCTACAACTTGGCCGACGTCGACTTGTCCAACATCACGCGCCCGCTGGAGTCCCTACCCCCAGTGACGTCCGCCTGGAGCCCGGGCTACGCCAACCTCGCATTCGTGAGCCAGGACTCGGCAGACTTTGACGCCCACCCGGATTTAATTGCCAGTGAGCTCGAGTCCAATGACAGCTACTATGATGACTCGTCCAAGCCCGACGACGCCCACCTGGATCATTTCCCCTACGGCTCCCTCCCGCCGCCTTCAGACTTGTATCTGAAGGGTCCTACGCCTCCGAAGGAACGCCCCTCTATTGTTCGTCTGAGCACCCAGTTCACAGTCTCTTCCTTCAAGTCTCAATCCCCCGTGTTGCACCAGCGCTCAACCACTGATTTCTTGCCCGTAGCGCCCATTCGGCCGGGTCTCCACCGCAACTCCTCTCAGACTACTCAGGACTCGCAGTCTCAAGGTATAGCCAATCACTCCAACTCAGGAAAAAAAACTATACCTGCGCTGTCTCCCTATATTGTGGCAATGCCCATCCCTGTCCCGCTCGCCGACGATGCAGTGTTTGAAATCCTCGCAAATGAGTATCACATCTCCATCCCTGACGGATTCACCTTGTTGGAAGTTTGTCAGATCAATGCTCGTGTGGCTGCGACCGTTCAGCGTTACAGAGATTGTGAAGTTTGGCGCATGCTTGCGGTGGTGCTTGAGCAGGAGTCGCAGAGGTATGATCCCATTGGTATGGATGAAGATCAAACAGATGCAGTGCAGGACACTATTAAGAGGGTTGATTCCGAAGCAAAGTCCATGTCCTCGTACTTGGGAAACTTTGTCGGGTCTTTTAATTCCAATTCCACCCTGACCACCAACTACGGCGGCGGCCCGCGCAGGAATGATAGCGTTGGCTCTATGAGCAAGATTGGTCTTTTAAGCTCTTCTAGAGATTCTGGAAAGGCTATTTTCCCACCGGTGATTGCCCCTCTAAAGGAAGCAGTAGAAGAGCCCTCTGCTTCTGGAGATGTGGTAATTCCATCTTCGGCTGAACCAAATGCTGATTATTCGACTCCTCGGGAGATATACGATAAGGAAGAAATATCTAAATCCAAAGATCCTTCAACCGGTGAAGAGATATCAAAAGTACTGACAACTACATTGGACTCTGCTGGGGTTCTAGATAAAAAGCTGTCTCATGCAACTTTTGGCTCACAACAGCTGAAAGCCATCGACATCATGCCATCTCACCGCAAACATCTGTTTGTAAGCACATCGCCTGATATTCTAAACAGTGGTGGCTCTCTGCTCAGGCACATGACTAGGCCATCTCCTACAGGAAATTCTTCACCGTCCCGTCAGCCCTGGAATCATGGTAACTCAACTGATCTTGATGACGAAAACTTTGCTATCCTTGGGAGTGTAGCATCTTACTCTTCTTCGGGTCCCTTGAGTGCAATGGATAGGTTTTCGGGACTTGGGAACTCTCATCACTCCGTCCCTAGGATCCGCCCTTCGTTTCTGTCACATAGGAGCTCATTAACGTCGGGGAGGTCATCATTTGGGGCAACGAGGCCCACCTTTCATATGCTGCAAACTCAGCCCACTTCCCCAATTTTGGAAAATGCTGATGAATTTAGTGTCGCTAGCGCGGAGCCTAAGGTTTCTGAACTTACCAAGGCAATGAAGACGAGTGTTCTCTCATATGAAAAGGCTGATGAGAAATCTTCAAAGCCTTGGAATCTGCTCAATATGCTAGAAAAAGCTATAAAATACGCTAATGACCAAGGAGATTTAATCATGGCTTCAACACTCATCCTTCTTTTTCATGATCTCTTTAAGACGAGCTTTTCTCGCCAGATTCTATCAGATGAAGGTTGCTTGGAGTGCTTGGGTCTCTATATTGAAACATTACGCAAAAAGTGCTTATTTACAAATGCCGTCAATGTTGTTAAAGAGGCTCCTTCAAGCTTGAAGTATAAACTTAGTTTATTTGCTAGCAAATCTGTGGATATGAGGTATTATTGTTGCTGGTGTGAAAAACTTCTTGTCAATGAAATCTCAAAAGGAAAATTTGGACCTGCTAGCGATAAGTTTGGATACTGGTATTGCGATAATTGCTCTCGCCAGCAGCTGAACTGCATTTATTGTAATGAGCCGTCACGGGGGCTTAGTGTTGTTACTGCCTTGGATTGCGGCCACAGAGGACACTTTGGTTGTTTGCAAGAATGGTATCTCGATGAGGGTAACACAGGATGCCCCGGTGGTTGCGAATATGCGACTGATTGATGTATATGATGGTCTCATATCAATTCTATATCCCCTAGTTCCAAGAACTCTTTGATGATACGATACCTCACCACATAGACACCGTTGTGAATAAGTTCAAGCTCGCCTTCGCTTCCCAAGCTTAGAACAATGGGTTCCTTGCTGATGACACGAATAAATACAGGTTGCTCCATGTCTGGAGTATCCACCATTTGCTGTCCTCCAGCATTATCATCTAGCAAAGTCAAGAATGTAGGAAATTTTTTAAGAAAGCTGTTATTGTAGAGTTGGGTCAATATTTGAAAGTGCTTGTGCATGTACTCTCGTTCCTGTGGTGATAGTAAAGCCTTTGAGGTGGATTTTTGCTCCTCAGCCTCGTTGATGTAATAAATAAGAAAGTTGTCAATCTTCGCTAATCTGGTTCTGATGTAAAGTCTCACCAAATAACTCAACCTTTCAATGTCAGTTTCAATGATCATGAGCTGGAGCTTGAAGTCAGCACTCAAAACTCCGGACTCTGCATTTGAGTCACCATATTCATATGAATCTAGAAGAAACTGCTGCTGGTTCAGGAGTTCCGTCAAGACCGTCTTCATCAACTCGTCCTTGTATGGCATAAGGTCAGGGGCCATTCTTTCATTAAGCATGGTGGTTACCAACTGTTTATGCAATGTTTCAGTGCCTGTTGCTCCTGAAGAACGGGCGCCAGTCTCGAACTCGTGTAAGATATCATCAATATCCATCTTATGCTCAGCTTTGGAATTGTCTGTATAGTATTTTCTACGTTGGATAAGACGCGCGGTACTGGAGTTGGAACTAATGTCGCGTTGCTACTAATACATGAGGGCCCTCGTAGACAGAAATGAAGCAACTCAAGCAAATTAATCCCCAAAAAGTCTCCTTTTTCGGTACGAGTTAAGAAATTAGGCATGGATTATGATAATTTTGAATCCAGTTTCCAGTCATGGCCCTAGGAGAAACCTATCCGTCGGTACCTCCCCATCTGCAGTTCCAACGTATTTGTTTTTGTATAGCTGAAGCTGCTTCCTCACACACCCATTCATGGACAGAAAAGAAATTCTAGAAAAGAAGAGACGGCGACTAGAAGAACTCCGAAAAAGGAGAGAAGAAATTTCCCTGTTGAGTTCGAATTTGCATCTGCCTCTCGTATCTCCCGAGGTTTCTACAAAAGTTGATTTTGCAGTTCAAGTGGATCTACCACAACATTCTGTGAGCATTTTAACTGAACCCATTCCGTCTTCCACCCCATTAAGGTCAAATGATAATATTCAACGATTTGATAAGGGTATCCAAACCCATGTTGAAGAAATAGTATCCGATGATCTGAAGGAACTGGAACCAGCGCCAGCCGATGAACCTGTAACATTGGATCTTCCTCAGGAAAACGCCTCAGATGAACTACAAATGATACAAGATACCCTACAGGCAGAATTGTCAGAGATCGTTCCCTCCTTCCGTTTCTCTGATCTCCGCATGGGTCTAAAACTTGATCACGAGCCACAAACAGAAGCGAAAGATCCGTTTAATGCTACTTCCGGACTCTCTGGTTTTCTTGACCGTCAGATATCCTCAGTTGATGTTTGCTCCAAATTTCCTGAGCTTATATTGGCGTCATATAAGCATAATCGCTCAATGAAGCAGAAGAGCCTGTTGAATCGTAGGATTGTTTCCTCTGTTGGATTGGCCGTTCTCTTTAACACCTCCGCGGTTCCATTTGTTCCTGAATTCTTTCTTCAGTGCACGAGCGAAATTTCTGTTATACAGTTTGAAAAGTCGAATCCCTACCGTATCATTGGAGGCTTGAAAAATGGGCGAGTTGTCATTTGGGACTTATCTCATGTTGATCCTTCAGAAATCGCAGTTTTTCCGACTCTTCAAACAACAACTTTATCATCAATTGTTGAAAGACCTAATAAGATTTATATTCATCATACAGCTCCGATCATCGCGATTTTGCAGCTAGATGTAACTATTCAAGAGGGCTCTAGCATACTTTCTATTTCCAGCGATGGTGTTGTGAATACTTGGTCGCCCAATTTTCTTGCATTCCCTAGATTGGACTCAGTTAAACTCTCATTGGGAGCTAATAGACTCAAAGATCAATTATCTGTCAGTACAGCTCTATTACTTCATCAATCACAGATCTTAGCTGGCAATGATCGCTTAACTCACGATCCCGAATATCGCTTTCTTAATCAGCTTGCCGTTGGCACAAGAAGTGGGCTGATTTACAGACTTTCGAACAATAAAAGCAGCAACAATATTAGTGCTATTTTCAACTGTCTGGAGAATGACTCTGGTCTCAGTATACAAGGTATAACTGCGATGGCTGAAATACCAATTCACAATTCATCGTCTCTTTTAATCACTTCTCACTATGATTGGAAGCTTAGAGTTTGGAGCTTGGTTAATTCATCTGTTGCTCTCACTATTCCTACTTCTACTATCGTTACTGGGATATACCCACGTCCCAACCACCCACTTCAACTACTAACGATCGGATGTGTGAAAAATAGCGATCTTTCCGCATGCATTGAATTTTGGGACTTCCTGGTGAAATCTATGGGCCCTATATCATCTGTAAATGTCGATAAAAAAGCTTCACACTCTCTTGCGGCCAAATTCGGCGAAGATGGCCAGTGCTTCATTGCTGCTTTCGATGATGGTGAAATAAGAAGGTGGGACATAGAAGAGTCCAAGCTTCATTCGCATATTGAGTTGTCAAGAAACAATGGAGTCGATGAACCATTAAGTGTTATCATTACGGAATGATTCTACATCAATGTACCAATAATAGCATAATATTACATAAAATTCGAAATCAACTTGTCCCTAGGTCTGATGGTTAATGTGGTACCTAATTGCGTGCCAGCAAGAGGTTCTGATTGTTCAAGCGAGACGCAGTCTTGTGAAGCCAACACTAATAATTCAAAGAAACATCTGGTTGCCTCTCTTCTTTGGCTCACTTTCACCCCCGTTTCGGTCTTCCTCGTGGCTCCAAGGGGGATGTTTTGAGAGTCTTCGACATCTTTGCGCATTAGGTCTTCCAATGTAATTGTTGGCTCATCAAAAAAAGACCTTCTCAAATGATCGGCAATTTGAATAGTTCCTTTCACAATTTCCACACCGCTTTGTTCCCCTTCGGCGTTTTCGGCTTCAGCCTCGGCTTGAGCGGTATCTTCGGACTCTAATACGGGCAAAGATAAATCAAAGTCCATATTATTGTCAAAGTCATAGTCTGTGGTTGGGATTGGTGACAGTTGTTGGCCCTGTTCTTGCTCAGCCAACTCTGTGCACCTTTGCCTAAGCTGCTCGTCCAGATTCCAGATCCGTCTTCTTTTCATGTTCGCAGTCTCAGCAAGATCGTAAATCAAGCGAATTTTATCCAGCTCTGATAATTTGAGTGTTAATGTTTCTCCGGAGAAACCACCGTAAGTTTGCATATGCTGGATGCTTCTGAGTACGCTATTGGGCAATCCTCCTTCTAATTCTTCTTCTCTGTCTATGACCAATCTCCTCTTTGTTGTTTTGATTAATCCATTCTCCATTATACCAACAAGTCTCCGAGGAGCTCTTGGCTCTGCTTGGGGTGTGGTGAGCGGTTCCTCTGCCTGTTGAGTGCTGGGTTCCTGCTCCTCGATTGTCTCTAAAGGTTCATCCAAATCAAAATCCAATGCTGCATCCATTCCTTCTAATGCAGAATTATCCTTACCTAAATCAAGAATAGACATGTCGCCCTCAGGAATAGGTCCCTGGACATCTCTACCTTGCTCGATTGAATCATCCAAGTCAATATCAAAATCCATATCCATCGCATCTTCGCCTCTGGCTACCTCAACTGAACGATCAAAATCGGCTGTTTCGTCAAAGCGGCCAAGGGAACCTGCCTGTGTCAATAGAGCTTGCGCGTTCAGTTGCAGATCCGGTTCATCCAAGAGCAAGTCATCCTGATAGAAAAGATCAAGGTCAGTCACTTGATCCTGAAGCAAAGTTCTAGAAAGGTTTGTCATTGTTGTTTGCTGCGGGGGTAAGTTGACCGCGATCGCAGTGCTAGTGCCCAAGGTCGCTCCACTGGCGTACTTGAACGAGTTCTTCAACTTATACAAAGTCTCGTTGATATCATCAAGAAGATACTTTGTTTTTCTAGAGTAAATCTTCACGATTCCTAGGAGCAACTGTCCTGATAGACGCAAGGTGATGGTGTTTCCTGTTTCGTCAGCGGTGTTCAGCGAATGGAGTTGCTTACTGGAGATGATATTGGATGAGGTGACAATGTTGGTGCTGAGTAGCTGATGCTTAGACAATTTTTTGTCGTAGTTTGAAGCTAACCACACATGAGCAAGTGGACCCTGTCTCGCAAGCAACAGTTCCGACATTGATAGCTAAAGGGAGGTGGAGTAGATGTGGTGATGCGGTTGTGTATTCATAAAAAACGCGGTCGCTTTTTCGCGTTCTGGGTTCACGTGAGCTGGCTGGTTAGGCAAACACTCGAAAATCCTCTTCAGGGTATCAATCAAAGAAGCTCTGACAAATGAAAAAGATATTAAAAGGCAGCAGCTATGGAAATCTGGAGCTCATACCTCAAACGAGCAGACTTGGGGAAAAGTCTTCTACGTGGTACATGTTTATTATGCAGTATATGGGTATCGGTACAAGAACATGGGGCATCCAGTCTGGGTGACGGAAGGTAAGTAACTTCTTTCAATTGTAAGGGTATATTGAGAGAAACTTCTATTCTATCTCCTTTGTTTGTGTTTATTTATCTAATTTTCGTTATTTTATTTGTAGGGATTAATTTCATATATAGGAAATAGGTCTGTAATATTTGTGAGAAACGGTGTTTTTTTATCAAATACCAATTCAAAATCGTACAAATTGCAACAGAAGTACAAAAATTCTATGATCACGAAAGCCAAAGGAAACAGAAATAATACAACAGAAAGCCCCATTTCCGACGCTTCCACTTTAGGCTTCCATGGAACCTTTGTCCCCACTAATCATACCCACCGGCATACAGCGCGACACTTATCACTGAGGTTGTCGATTTCATTAGCGTCAGCAACATGAACTTAGAGGCAAAGTTGACCAGTGCCCTTAATGATGTCCTTCGAACCTCGGGATACATCTTTGAAATAATTAACAATAATAAGAAACACAGCAATATAGTGGCGGGTCCAAATAATCAACTAATACCTCCACAAGTCACCAACCACCTTGCATTTAGCATATCTCAATTTGACCAAATCCTTGATGACACAGTCAGAAAATTTAACGATGCACGTTGGTGCCTTGAGCAAATTGTTGATAGCAAACAAAAACAGGAAGAGTTGAAGCTACAAGAAGAAGTGGAGCGACAGAAGAGAGAAGAGGCCGAGCGCAAGCGCAAAGAGGAAGAAGATTTGAAACGAAAGGAGGATGAGTCAAAGGAAGAAGAAAAGAGGGCGCAAGAAAAAGCAAAAAGAGAGGAGAAAGAGCTACTGGAAAGACAAGTAAAGGAGTTTGAAGAAAAAGACAAAAATGCCACAGGCACGCCAGGACCAGCCACCATGGATATTCTCGCGGACAAAGGATTCGACTTTGACATGGATGTGGGCAGAGACTTGGATATACCGAACCCATCGGACATTTTGTCGTCGATAAGCTACAAAGGAGGCGCTAAAGAGGAGTCCAAAGAGAACAAGGATTCCAATGTGGACAGCATGGACTTGGACATGAACAATGTCATTGGAAACGGCGAGTCGTTGATTGATGACTTGAACATGGACTTGTTGGGCCAAGATTTCGACGCTGGTGCCGGCGGGGAAGAGGAATTTGACGTGGATACGTTTTTAAACCAATTTGGAAACGGAGACTGAGCTTATGATTTGCAACTAGGAACTATGAGACACTGCAATCATGCCAGCACTGACAGTGCGTGGTAATGCCGGATTGCGGGGGCGCTTTTGCACTCCAAACACTTCTACATTTTGTAAGAATATATAATGGGCGAAGAAAAGAATTCTGCTTGTAAGAAGACTTGGCAGTGAGAATACTTGCCGCGGCGGGCTTCTCAAGTATGCGTCCTGGATGTTGAACGTTAATGAGGTGGCTTCGCACCGAGTCCAGACGGGTAAGGATGCCACGCTTAGCGCCAAGCGAAAAGAAATCAGGAAGGAAGACCACAATAATAATACATAACCCATTTCTCTCACATATAAATTCACATTTAGCTGGGCCTTCGACGTGTGGGGACTTTTCCACCTCCGCCGACATTGGCCAATAGGAACTCGCAAACCTGGGTCGTGCGCACACCCCAATCCACGCTCGGTTTACTATCAAAAAGACATTGGTGAAAAGATTGACTACCGCTTAAACTTTACACCATGTTCAGACAAACCTTGCGCCAGGTCGCCAGACAATCCACCAATGTGGTCAGAAGAGCATACGCTACCGAGTCCTCCGGTTCCGATGCCTTGAAGTTGTCTTTGGCTCTTCCTCACCAAACCTTGTACTCCGAGTCTGAGGTGCAACAAGTCAACTTGCCATCCGTCAACGGTGACTTGGGTATTTTGGCTAACCACATTCCTATCGTTGAACAATTGAGACCAGGTTTGTTGGAGATCATCTCTAAGGGCGGCGAGACCGAACAATACTTTGTGTCCGGAGGTATCGCTACCGTCCAACCAGGAAACAAGTTGACCATTTCTGCCATTGAAGCTTTCAAGCCAGAGCAATTTGATGCTGCTGAAATCAAGTCCTTGATTGCCGACGCCCAAAAGAGAGCCGCTTCTTCCGATGAAGTTGTTGTCGCCGAGGCTAACATTGAGTTGGAAGTTTTGGAGGCTTTGCAACACATCGCCAAGTAAACTAGAGGGTTAGCACGCAACTGAAAATTATTCATTACATAAAATATCATGACATATCACTGCTTCTCGTAAGAGTACGCCATTAGCATAGTATTCAAATTACGTCAGTCGCACCTTTCATGTGCGATCAAGACATGCAACACCGGAGACTCACGAAATGTAAAGAGAGCGTCCGCTCTCATAGATTACCCTTATTGATCGCCTTGCTGGCTTTTTATCGTAGTCTCTCTTTTTGGGGCCTTGCTGTATTCTCCGAGTCCACTGTACTCCAATCCGGCACGGTGCGAAAATTTTCCTCACCTGTAAAGCTTCACCATCTTTAAGCATTCAACCCATAATGTCATTGACTGCCAAAGAAGCTTTTGCAAAGCTTCCTCAAAAGCTACACAACTTCTTCATTAAATATCCTCCACGACCCTTTGCCAAGTATGCGGAGAAACCTTCCACAATCACTGATCCGCAAATGAACCCATTCTTGCCCAACAAGAACACCGACACCGGAAGATGGCATGGGTCTAAGTACTCTTTGAGAAGATCTGCCGACTTATTCAAGATGGCCCGCAAATTCGGTATCCAAGACCTTTTGCCACCCCTTCCACAGAAGAAATTCTACGAGGACAAGTACAACCAAAAGAACTGGATGAGAGGTGTGTTGACCCAAAAGAAGCAGAAATGGGAAAGAGAGCTCCCAGACAAGCTCAAGAAGAGAGAGGAAGCATTGGCAAAGATGGACGAGACTATCATTGCTGCTAGACCAACCTACAAAGCACAACTTAAGAAGAAGCAAAAGAAGCAAAGAACCTGGTACTGAGCTTGGGTACATTAACCTTGTATATATAGAATAATAAAATTCTGAGATAGATTTAAATTTAAAGCTACTGCCCATAGTCCCAAGATGCTATATTTTGGGCTCGGCGGGGCGGATGTAACTCTAGAAGATACATCCCAAATCCCATCACCAACAACAATAAAATCAAGTTGTGGTACCTATTATCACAAATTTGCAGGTCAAATGAGTATAATAGCCTTTGAAATGTTTTTGGGCTGTCTTAAAACGCCCTCTTACCTCTAAATGGCTTCTTGCGGTCGGAAACCACCTTTCCAGGACCAGCACCAGGGCCCTTGGTTTTGACAGAGCTCCGTGCGACTAAGCTCTCAATATCAAGATCATCCGGTAGCAAAATTTGTCTAATTTGGTTACCTCTGATGTTCATGAATTGCATTAACTGTGGATCCTGATGAGGCTGTATGAGCTTGATGTTTTTCATGGAAAGATTCATCAGCGGGGAGCAGGAGAGAATCTGTCCATTGACCGAGTTTCCATTCTTTAATTCAACGGTAACTGGGTGGCTTGTTGCCGAGGGCAAGTTCATGAGAACACGAACCAACTTCATATTGCTCCTGCTGTTGTTTCCTCCGCTGCTTCGACTGCAATGGACCAGCCAAGAGAGGTACGGATGTTATACAGGTTCAATCGGGAACAAGCTGGGAAAGAAAATTCAACTTAAGCTTATGGGAATCTAGATGGTTCACAGCATGAACTATAATTCTCTTGATGCTACACATAATAACTAGCTAGCTCCTAAGTTTCGCCGCAATCCGCATCTGAAGGTGGATCATACAACCATAATCAAGTAATGCTCAAGATTGTCTGGCATATTGGTGTGACCAAAAGAGCAGTACACCAACATAGTACGTTCATCTTGACGCTCCTCACGTAATTGAGAAATAGAACGTTTATCCACGATGGCTAGTATCAGTGATCATGTTAGAAATATCCCTCCTGTGACACGCTTTTTTACAATCGCATCTCTTGCTGTGTCATTTGCATACTCGCTTGAGATATTTGGTTTTCACAGGCAAATTTATATGTTTCTATCTCAGTACTGGGACTTCAACGTGTCTTCAGTCAAAGACGTGGCAGTGACATTCGTGCTGAACATTCCGCTAATATTTGCAATGTTTTTCGTCCCGGAAGGCTTGCTTCTCCGGAACGGACCCACCATTATTTTCAATATCTATCAATTTTATGCCTTATCTAGCACCTTGGAAAAGGGTAAGTTTAAGCGCAACTTTGCGGACTACTTATGGTTCATTTGGGTATGTGGGTTCTTTATTGTGTTGATCAGTTTAATTATGGAGCTTTGTGGCCTTCAATTTGGTTATCTGACAATCACTTGGCACATGGTACTTTTGCACTGTATCACCTTTGTATACCTGCGGGACAATATGGGCGGCATTACCAACTTGTTGGGTATAATTCCAGTGAGGTGCTACTATTTGCCATTTTTCAACTTGGCTATATCTTGCCTTACAGGATGGCCCTCTTTTGTCCAGACATTGCAGGGATTTTTTGCCGGGTACTTGTACCAATGCATTCAATCCGACACTTTCCCAATCTATAACCTATTGCCCGGCTGTTATGGAAAGTTCAACCCATCAGCAAATAAGGAGAATCGTGTGGGAGCCACGGGCGTGAATGTGACCAATGAGTTCCCACCTGCCATTTATGACCTTGGCTATTGGAAGGCACCTCAGTTTGTGTACAAGTTATTGAGATATCCACAAACTACAACTGTGAGACACACTGCTTTCACAACTAGAAGCACCTTTGCTAAGCCCGCAGGCAGGGCAAGCACATCTAAAGGGTCTGGGTATGAGTCGTATTCAAGCCCAACTTTTAGGGGTAGGGGCCAGCGCTTGGGAAGCTAAGTGGCTCTCAATTGTGACAATTGGGAAGTTTTCGTGAGAAATCTTCTATGGCCTTGGATTCCACTGCTCATATCTTGGAATTGTGTTGGAGGTTCATCTAGTACAAAGTTCCACATAAGTAGCATATACCCTAGAATGGAATAGAAATTACCAAATTTGGTAATAGTAAAAATATAGAATTCCCATCTAAACAGTAAAATGCTTTCAATAGGCTCCGAATAGTATGTTCATCTCGCATCGACATTCTTCCATCCAATCTTCATGCACGAGGTCCGCGCATTTTTTTGGGGGTGATAAAGTACTTAGCCGGGGAGATTTCACCTGAAGTTGGGGTATCAGAAATTAAACGCGAGTAATAGGAAACTCTTCTCTGAGCTTGCCAATATTTTATCCATTGTGCCGATAAGTTTGTCATACAATTGGAAATTACTGACGGCCGCTAGCTGTTCAACTTTTATTGAACATATTGAGACTCGCCAGCAATCGCTAACATGCCACCAACAGGAGATTTGCTACCAAAAACGTCATACTCCGGTGATTTAGAACCATCAAAGCGTTCTATTCTGATTGCAAGCGGTCATGCATCCCCTTCGACTCATCCACAGGCAGGCAAGTTAAAGAAGCTCAAATCTAGACCCCAGATAAAGCGAGCTCTGTCGGCAGCTGGCCTGAAACTCATTTTTTCTGTTGACGATGACATCTTAGATGAAATTGTTGATGGCTATGACCAATCGCCCGAGGAGCTTTCAAAACCCGAGAAGAAGTACTTAGAAGGATACCATGATGCCCTTCGCTACCTATACCAACAAAAGAGAAACAAGTTAACCGAAGCTCCGGGGATGAGCTGGGAAGAGAACGATGATGCCGATCGGAAGCCAAGAAGAGTGTTGTCTGGTGGCCTGGAACTGCGTCCTTTACATGAAAGCATTGACGATATCCAGCCGTTGGAACAGGAACACCTAAACCAAGCCGACAATGACGAGACTGAAGATCCCGATTTAGACGATAGGTCGACACACTCAACTTCTTCTTCTGATACTCTTGAGTCCTTGACCCTCAAAGACAGACAAAATGCAATCAATTCGACCCATCCGTTCGGTATCAAGATTTGGAAGCCTTCTATTTACAAGAAAAACCGTTCGGTAGCAACCCGAGCAGAAGAGGATATCCATGACTTTGATCCAAGAAGGCCAAATGGAGATATATTTTGGGGTGTTCATGCCTCCAACCTCGTTTGGAGTTGTACCATCGGCTTGTTTTTATACATTCTCTGCATTATAGGAGCCGCAATCGTATTCGTGTTATCAGGGTTTGCATGGCACAAACAGCTGCGACCTTATGCCAAGTTGCTCCTTGAGTTGGGCAGGTATTGGCTTTATCCATTCGGAAAGTTTGTTCTTCTTAACAAAGACGAGAACTACCTTGAGGAAGACGAACTTGATGGCAGAACCATTTCTGAGTTTCATCAATGGAGATCTCAAGAGGAAGGTCGCTTATTCTTTGCACCTCCGCGTAGGATGACAAACTCTGACTCGAGAAGGCCTCTATTGAAAGATCACAAGGGTAGACCAGTGCGCGATGCGTACTCCTCTCTTGGAGATGAAACCGATTCTCGTAATGAAATTGCAGTTGAGCAGGATATTGAGAATGAAGAGCCAATTGATATCAAGATGAGGCTATTTGGACGGGGTAGCTGGTCTTCAGGTCGTCTTTTGTTTTACTTATTTTTTTACGGTATCTTGCAGCCGATTCTTTTCGTTATTGCTTTCTTATGTTGGCTTTTTGTGTTCACTATCCCGTTAGCCAATGTGACTAGCATTATGTGCGATCACTTAAGAAGACGCCCATTAGCTTTGCGATTTGAAAGAGAGAAGACCTACTACAAAAAGATATCAGATCCTCAACAAAGCAGAGCTTACAAGAACCAGTCAATTATCTTATGTACATACAGGTGTTGTGGCTTTCACTACTATAAGTACACAATTGATGGAACTAATATTTTCTTCATCAACTTGTTGGTGGTTGTGTTTTTTGTCATCTTTGATTATTTTGTTCTCAAGGAGAGCTTGGGGTGGAATGAGTGGTTCACAGACGAATCATTTATATTCTGCAGTTGCTTGTTCTCCATTATTCCATTAGCTTATTTCATTGGACAAGCTGTTGCATCTATTTCAGCTCAATCATCGATGGGTGTTGGCGCTGTAATCAATGCATTTTTCTCCACTATTGTTGAGATTTTTCTCTATTGCGTCGCATTGAACCAAGGAAAGGCCAAGCTTGTGGAAGGCTCAATGATTGGATCAATTTTAGGCGGTGTTTTGCTTCTACCAGGACTCTCTATGTGTGGCGGAGCTTTAAAGCGAAAGACCCAAAGATACAATCCGCGGTCTGCTGGTGTTTCGTCAACAATGCTTTTATTTGCAATGGTTACCATGTTTGCTCCTTCTTTGTTCCACCAAATGTATGGAACATACGAAATTAGATGTCTAGAAGGTGACTCAAAAAATAGGGATTGGTCCAGGTGTAGGTTTGTCCAGCCGCCAGTCTCCACGGATAATTTATACTATTCAGTGCTTCGCCCATTTGCGATGCTTGTGGCATTGGCTTTATTTTTGGCCTATGTCTGTGGTTTGTACTTCACATTGAGAACCCATGCTTCCCTAATCTGGGCCACCAATTCACACGAGCAGCAGGCAATACAAAGCAAGTCTGTCTCTGGAGATTTGAGATCTCCAAGTGTCACGAGCTTTGAAAATTCGCTGACAAGAGGAAAGATAAGTGCTTCGGATAACGCATTATCTAGCGTTACTTCGCCTAGACCTAATTTAAGAACCAGTGAATCATTCAAGTTAAAGACCCCTTCTACCCCGAAACAAGGGATAACCAGGCAGAACACTAAGGACGAATTAGACAATAATGACGACGATGAAATCGGAGGACACGACGCACCCAACTGGTCGCAAAAGAAATCAACGGTCATTCTTTTAGGTGCCACTCTACTCTACGCTGTCATCGCTGAAATCTTGGTGGATAACGTCGATGCTGTTCTTTCACATTTCCCCATTAATCCTAAGTTTTTGGGATTGACAGTATTCGCATTGGTTCCTAACACTACTGAGTTTGTTAATGCAATCTCATTTGCAGTAAGTGGAAATGTTGCACTTTCTATGGAAATTGGCAGTGCATACGCATTACAAGTTGTATTGATCCAAATTCCATGCTTGGCAATCTATTCCATTTATATGAATTTTGACAGCGTTGATAAGATATTCTCCTTGGTTTTTCCTAGATGGGATATCGTGGCCGCCTTGATTTCCATATATCTCTTCACCTACATCTACGCCGAGGGGAAGTCCAATTATTTCAAAGGAGTAATTTTGATTTTAATTTACGGCGTGGTATTGGTAGGATTTTACTTGGACGATGTCGTCGCTGATCTTGATGATGGATTCACGGGCTTAGGGTCGTTATTTTCCATACCGAGTACGATGGTTATTTAAGAATATAAGCAAACCTTTATTAAAAGCAATTCTAAGAGTTAATAAACCCGACGATCGAGTCGAGCAATTACTCAACAAGGTAAACTCTAGCCTCGTATGGAGACAAGGTCGTTTCATCCAATTTCTCCTCATTGGTGAGGATAAGCTTCAAGTCTCCCTTAATGAGCTTTTCGAATTTAACAGGCTCAGATGTGAAGTTCAACACAACATACACTTTTGAACCACCTTGAGACTTCACATAAGAAAAGGTCTTTTCGTTGTCGAAGTCAAGAATCTCAAGCAGACCATAGATGAGAATTTCCTTGTGTTGCTTTCTCACTTGCAAAGCCTTCTTCCAGAAGTTAAACAAGGAGTCAGGGTCGTTGACCTGAGAAGCAGCGTTAATTTCCTTGTAGCTGTCATTAACTCTCATCCATGGCTTGCCAGTAGTGAAACCAGCATTCTCAGAGTCATCCCATTGCACTGGAGTTCTGGCATTGTCTCTAGCAACCAAGTTGATGTCCTTCAACAACTTTTCCATGCCCTTGTTACCATGCACCTCTTTGTAGGCCTTGAGGTAGTTAATGGTGTTGATATCCTGGTAGTCCTCAATAGGGTAGTCCTTGGAGACGTTGATCATACCAAACTCTTGACCTTGGTAGAGGAACAACGTACCAGTCAAAGTGGCTTGCAAAGATGCCAACATCTTACCGCTCTTAAATCTGAACTTAGGGCTGTCGTTACCGAATCTGGTGATGGATCTTGGCTGATCGTGGTTTTCGGTGAAAACAGTGGACCAGGCATCAGTACCCTCAGTAAAGTTACTCATGTTCTCAATAGCCTTTTTGAAATCAGTCAAAGTGTATCCGTCGTATTGGAATCTGTCAGATGGGTTGCTACCGAGCTCACACACATCGAACAAGAACATCATGTTCATCTCCTTCTCCTTAGCACTGACATACTTCAATGCGTCCTCGCGAGTTGAATGGCCAACCTCACCAACAGTCATGGCATCGTACTTGGAAGTTACGTTCTTGAACATTTCCTTGTGGAACTCGTGGATTCTTGGGCCAGATTGATGGTACATCTTGCATGGCTGGGCGTCCAACTCTGGGAAGACAATTGGAGCATCAGGGAAAGTCTGAACCTTGGAATACATACCAGCTGTATCGATTCTGAAACCGTCAATTCCCTTCTCGAACCAGAAGGTCAAGGCCGACGCGTAGATGGCTTTTCTGGTCTCCTCGTTCTCCCAGTTAAGATCGGGCTGGGTTTCAGCGAAAAGATGTAAGTAGTACTCGTCGGTGAGTTCATCGTATTTCCAAGCGCTACCGGAGAAGTAAGAGCCCCAGTTGTTTGGTGGGTGTCTCTTTCCCTCAGCATCGTACTTGGCAGGCTTCCACACGTACCAGTCTCTCTTTGGGTTGGTCTTGGAAGATCTGGACTCCTCGAACCACTTGTGGGCGGAGGAGGTGTGGTTGATGACCAAGTCCAAGATCAATTTCATGCCACGCGCGTGGATCTCGGAGATCAACTTGTCCATGTCCTCAAGGGTTCCGTACTTGGGGTAGACATTCTCGTAGTCGCTAATGTCGTAGCCCATGTCGTCCTGGGGAGAATCGAACATTGGGGAGAGCCAGATGACATCAACACCAAGAGACTTGACGTAGTCCAACGTGGAGATAATACCAGGGATGTCTCCTACACCGTCTCCGTTGGAGTCTTTGTAAGAAGCAGGCCAGATTTGGTAAACGGTGGCGTCTTTCCACCAGGTGAAGGCAATAGTCATGTTAGCAGGAGTGTGGGGTTGTAATGGAGAGGGAAAAAGGCGCCAATGCCGCCGATGCCCTGGCTATATACTTTTCGCGGGGAAAAACCGCCCGCAATAATACCCCACATTGTACATCATTCCGGTGGGTTTTTGCGAGGCGCGCCTTGCCCCACAAAATGCTTGCGTGCGCACTGGAACAACTTGGCCGTGGTGTTATTGCGTGCGCCAGCGAAAACCGGGGCGCGGGTGCGCGAAAACGGCGGGTTGGCGCAAAAATGACGGGTTGGCGCAAAAACGACGGGGTTGCGCGCAAAAACAGAGGGGCGGTCCGCAAAAACAGAGGGGCAGCCCGCAAAAACCGCCCGCGAGGCGATGGATCCCCGCAAAATCTCGAGACAATCACGAGAAGTTTTTATTGCCGCCAAGACTTAGCCAACGGCGCCGACGGCCCAATCGGGAAGTGGTCGCTGGTCACGTGGCCCAAACCACACCCTACGGCGGGCACGTGGCGCGACAAGGGGTGCAGCCACCGGAACCCACGCTTCAGGTGGCGGTTGCCGCAGGCGGAGGGGCAGGAACCGGTGGTGCGGCAGAGTATCAAGACACCACCACCGCCGCGGCGCAGGCCTGCGGGCATGGTCTGAGGTATACGCGCGCAACCGAGGTTAAGTGCGTGTGGCGGCGTAATCCTCAGTACCCGCGCTCGCCACCTCCAACGAATTTTTCGTCTGACAACAAAAGTTTGGTCCCCACTTCGGTCTTCACCCCTCGTCACAACTTCTATCATCGCTACACCAGATTCCCAATCCATTGGATATCACGGTATAGGTCCCTCGAGATAGTTTGTCGCTTTTTCCGCCCTTCCATTTAGTGACTTTATTGCGTCTGTTCGCGTCCTTTCTGTTTTCCTCCCCGAAACTAAGCGCCGACTTCAACGGGCATCGTTTTTTCATCCAACACCAGCAGCAAGCTTCATAAAGACGCCTGGCCGTTTCTTGTTCCAAAGACGCCGGCTCGTTTCCAAAAACAAAAAAAAAAAAACTTGAGCTTGTTCACTGCGTTCCCAAATTGCCAGCAATATGAGTCGCCAATTCCCATACTCCAGCGCTCCTCTTCGCTCAGTGAAAGAAGTATGTATTCCCGCCTAACTTTCGTCCGTCCCTTCAGACGCGTTCATATGAACATTTATTAACCATCGCAGGTCCAATTTGGATTGCTCTCCCCCGAGGAAGTGAGGGCTATTTCGGTTGCTAAGATCGAATACCCGGAAACAATGGACCAAACGACAAAGAGACCAAGAGATGGAGGCTTAAATGACCCCCGCTTGGGCTCTATTGACCGCAACTTCAAGTGTCAAACATGTGGCGAAGATATGGCCGAATGTCCCGGACATTTCGGACACATTGAGTTAGCAAAGCCTGTTTTCCACATTGGTTTCATTGCCAAGATCAAAAAGGTTTGCGAGTGTGTGTGTATGCACTGTGGTAAGCTTTTGGTGGACGATACTAACCCCCTAATGGCCCAGGCCATTAAGATCAGAGATCCCAAGAAGAGATTCAATGCGGTGTGGAATGTCTGTAAAACCAAAATGGTTTGTGAAGCTGATATTATTAACGAGGAAGGTGAAGTGACTTCAGGAAGAGGTGGCTGTGGCCACACCCAGCCCACTGTCCGCAGAGATGGCTTGAAGTTATGGGGTACCTGGAAGCAAAACAAATCATTCGACGAAAACGAACAACCGGAACGTCGTTTATTGAACCCATCAGAAATTTTGAGTGTCTTGAAGCACATAAGCTCGGAAGACTGCCAGAGATTGGGTTTCAATGAAGACTACGCAAGACCTGAGTGGATGTTGATCACTGTTTTGCCCGTTCCACCCCCACCAGTCAGACCCTCGATTGCTTTCAATGACACTGCTAGAGGTGAGGATGACTTGACATTTAAGTTGGCTGACATTCTTAAGGCTAATATCAATGTTCAACGTCTTGAGATGGATGGTTCTCCTCAGCATGTTATCAGTGAATTCGAAGCGTTATTGCAGTTCCACGTTGCAACCTACATGGATAATGATATTGCTGGTCAACCTCAGGCTCTTCAGAAGACGGGTCGTCCTATTAAATCCATCAGAGCTAGATTGAAGGGTAAAGAAGGTAGATTGAGAGGAAATTTAATGGGAAAGCGTGTGGATTTTTCCGCACGTACTGTTATTTCCGGTGATCCTAATCTTGATCTTGACCAAGTCGGTGTTCCGTTATCTATCGCAAGAACATTGTCATACCCAGAGATTGTCACTCCTTATAATATTCACAAGTTGACTGAATACGTTCGTAATGGCCCCAACGAACATCCAGGTGCTAAATATGTCATCCGTGATACTGGTGACCGTATCGATTTGAGATATAACAAAAGAGCCGGAGATATTGCATTGCAGTACGGATGGAAAGTTGAGCGCCATTTGATGGACGACGATCCAGTGTTGTTCAACCGTCAACCTTCTTTGCACAAAATGTCTATGATGGCACATAGAGTTAAGGTTATGCCTTATTCCACATTCAGATTGAATTTATCTGTTACATCCCCATATAATGCTGATTTCGATGGTGACGAAATGAACTTGCATGTTCCTCAATCACAAGAGACAAGGGCTGAATTGTCACAAATTTGTGCCGTTCCCTTACAAATTGTCTCTCCACAATCGAATAAACCAGTCATGGGTATTGTTCAGGACACCTTGTGTGGTATTCGTAAGATGACTTTACGTGATAACTTCATTGACTATGAGCAAGTCATGAACATGTTGTACTGGATTCCAAACTGGGATGGTGTCATCCCCCCACCAGCAATTATCAAACCTCAGCCTTTATGGTCCGGAAAACAATTGTTGTCTATGGCTATTCCAAAGGGTATTCATTTGCAGAGATTTGACGATGGAAATGATATGCTCAGCTCTCAAGACAAGGGCATCTTGATCGTTGATGGTGAAATTATCTTTGGTGTTGTGGACAAGAAAACTGTTGGTGCCACTGGAGGTGGTTTGATCCACACGGTCATGAGAGAAAAGGGCTCGCAAGTCTGTGCTCAATTATTTAGTTCCATCCAAAAAGTTGTGAACTACTGGCTTTTGCATAATGGTTTCTCTATCGGTATCGGTGACACCATTGCCGATAAGGATACCATGAGGGATGTTACCACTACTATTCAAGAGGCCAAACAAAAGGTCCAGGAGATTATTATGGATGCCCAACAAAATAAATTAGAACCTGAACCTGGTATGACTTTGAGAGAATCTTTTGAGCATAATGTTTCTCGTGTTTTGAATCAGGCCCGTGATACAGCAGGTCGTTCAGCAGAGATGAATTTGAAAGATTTGAATAATGTTAAGCAAATGGTTACATCTGGTTCGAAAGGTTCCTTTATTAATATTTCTCAAATGTCTGCATGTGTGGGTCAGCAAATTGTTGAAGGTAAACGTATTCCCTTTGGCTTTGCAGACCGGACATTGCCTCATTTCACTAAAGATGATTACTCTCCAGAATCGAAGGGTTTTGTGGAGAACTCCTATTTGAGAGGATTGACACCACAGGAATTCTTCTTCCATGCCATGGCCGGTAGAGAAGGTCTTATCGACACTGCTGTCAAGACAGCTGAAACAGGTTATATTCAACGTCGTTTGGTTAAGGCATTGGAAGACATCATGGTCCATTATGATGGAACGACAAGAAATTCATTGGGTGACATCATCCAATTCATTTACGGTGAAGATGGTATTGACGGTACGGCTGTTGAAAAACAGTCCGTAGATACCATCCCTGGCTCCGATGCGAAGTTTGAAAAGCGTTACCGCATTGATGTCTTGGACCCATCGAAATCGATCTCGGAGGCTCTTCTTGACTCTGGTAAGGAAATTAAGGGAGATGTCAAGTTACAAAAGATCTTAGATTCGGAGTATGAACAATTGCTCCTGGATCGTAAGTACTTGAGAGAAGTTTGCTTTCCAAATGGTGATTTTAACTGGCCATTGCCGGTTAATTTGCGTCGTATTATTCAGAACGCTCAGCAAATTTTCCACAGTGGTCGCCAAAGAGCTTCTGACTTGAAGCTTGATGAAATTGTGGAAGGAATTCAATCGCTTTGTACCAAGCTCCTTGTGATTCGTGGTAAGTCTCGTCTTGCAAAGGAAGCCCAGGAGGATGCTACTTTGTTGTTCCAGTGCTTGGTTCGTTCAAGATTAGCAGCTCGTAGAGTTATCGAGGAGTTCAAATTGAGCAAGATATCTTTTGAATGGGTATGTGGCGAAATTGAGACTCAATTCCAGAAATCGATTGTTCATCCTGGTGAGATGGTCGGTGTTATCGCTGCGCAATCTATTGGTGAACCAGCAACTCAAATGACCTTGAACACTTTCCATTATGCCGGTGTTTCTTCCAAGAACGTCACGTTGGGTGTTCCTCGTCTTAAGGAAATTCTTAATGTCGCGAAGAATATCAAGACGCCAGCGCTTACAGTTTACTTGAATCCTGAGATTGCTTCAGATATTGAAAAGGCCAAGGTCGTTCAATCTGCTATTGAGCACACTACTTTGAAAAACGTTACTTCTGCGACTGAGATCTTCTATGACCCAGATCCAAGAAGTACTGTTATTGAAGAAGATTATGATACTGTTGAGGCTTACTTTGCTATTCCTGATGAAAAGGTCGAAGAGACTATAGACAACCAATCTCCTTGGTTACTTCGTCTTGAATTGGACAGAGCTAAGATGTTGGACAAGCAATTGACCATGGCCCAAGTGGCGGAGAAGATCTCTCAAAACTTTGGTGAAGATTTGTTTGTCATCTGGTCTGATGATACTGCTGATAAATTGATCATTCGTTGTCGTGTCATTCGTGATCCAAAATTGGAAGAAGAGGGTGACCACGAAGAAGATCAAATTTTGAAGCGTGTTGAAGCTCATATGTTAGAATCCATCTCTTTGCGTGGTATTCCAGGTATCACAAGAGTGTTTATGATGCAACATAAGATGAGCACACCAGACGAGGGCGGAGAGTTCTCTCAGAAGCAAGAATGGGTTTTGGAAACTGACGGTGTCAACTTGGCGGATGTTATTGCTGTCCCAGGCGTTGATTCATCGCGTACCTACTCAAATAATTTCATTGAGATTTTGTCAGTATTGGGTATCGAGGCCACTCGTTCTGCCTTGTACAAGGAAATTCTTAATGTTATTGCTTTCGATGGTTCTTACGTCAATTACCGTCATATGGCCTTGTTAGTTGATGTTATGACTTCTCGTGGTCATTTAATGGCAATTACTCGTCATGGTATTAACAGAGCAGAAACTGGCGCATTAATGAGATGCTCTTTCGAAGAAACGGTTGAAATTCTTTTGGATGCTGGTGCAGCCGCTGAATTGGATGACTGCCGTGGTATTTCTGAGAACGTTATCTTGGGACAGATGCCACCATTAGGTACAGGTGCTTTTGATGTTATGGTCGATGATAAGATGTTACAACTGGTGGGACCTAGTGTCGGAGTCGGAGCTGCTAACCAAAACGGAACATATGCCGACGATGGTGGTGCTACCCCATACAGAGAATACGAAATGGAGGATGACAAGATTCAGTTCGAAGAGGGTGCTGGATTTTCACCTATTCATACTGCTAATGTGTCAGACTCCTCTGGTTCTCTTACCTCTTATGGTGGTCAATCCTCTATGACATCTCCTACTTCTCCATTCTCCTATGGTGGTGCATCCCCATCATTCGGTGGTGCTACATCCCCAGGCTATGGTGGAACGTCTCCAACGTACTCGCCAACGTCGCCAAGTTACTCGCCAACTTCGCCAAGTTACTCGCCAACGTCGCCAAGTTACTCGCCAACTTCTCCAAGTTACTCACCAACTTCTCCAAGTTATTCGCCAACGTCGCCTAGTTACTCGCCAACGTCGCCAAGTTACTCGCCAACGTCGCCAAGTTACTCGCCAACGTCACCAAGTTACTCACCAACGTCGCCAAGTTACTCACCAACGTCACCAAGTTACTCGCCAACGTCACCAAGTTACTCGCCAACGTCACCAAGTTACTCGCCAACGTCACCAAGTTACTCGCCAACGTCACCAAGTTACTCGCCAACGTCACCAAGTTACTCGCCAACGTCACCAAGTTACTCGCCAACGTCACCAAGTTACTCGCCAACGTCACCAAGTTACTCGCCAACGTCACCAAGTTACTCGCCAACGTCGCCAAGTTACTCGCCAACGTCACCAAGTTACTCGCCAACGTCACCAAGTTACTCACCAACTTCGCCAAGTTACTCGCCAACGTCGCCACAGTATTCCCCTACTTCCCCTCAATATTCTCCTGGTTCCCCATCGTACTCTCCTAAGTCACCACTGTACGGTGATAAGAAGGATGAAGAGAAGAAGTAGCTTGCTTGATTCAGCGTGCTTTATAACCCAAACACTAATTGTATTTCTATTCTTAAATATCTAAAAAATCAATAAGACATATACAGAAAAGTCTCGTAATAGTTGATGAGGAGGATTGTGTGCGGTGTGCAGGCGATACATAAGAAAAGCACCAGTTTGGTCTTCTCATCTCTTCGGATGTCAAAACCAAAGCCAGGCGCTGGATCGTTAAAGGATCTTGAAGTGAAACGAAGGGAGGTATTCAAGCCCATTCTTGACAACCCATACACTAAAGGATATGACTGGCCCGAGATCGACGCCGAAACGTCCAAAACTATTTTAGATTTCTTAACTCAGCTTCTATCGGGATACGGCAAGTACATGGAGATTGCAAAATCAGGAGAAAAAGCTAAAATAGATATACCAGATGCATACGAAAAATTGACAGTGGGGTTTAATTCTACCGTGAAGAGGCTAGAAGAACAAGCGGCCCCGAATAGAGAGAGATTGTTCGGTAGTAATCAGAAGAAGAGTAAAAAAGGGAAAACATTTGACCTGTTGACTTCCAAAGGCTACACAAAATATGTGTTCGTGGCTAAGAGCGATATTTCGACTCCTCTACTTACGAACGGGTTCCCTCTTCTCGCATTCAGTGCATCTCGATCCTTAGAAGACAGAGTGAAACTCATAGAATTACCACGCGGAGCAATGGCTAAACTACTGAGATCAATGAACACGCCTAATGTGGGATTTTTGTCTTTAGCCGCTGACTGGAACGAAGGGAAAGCTATGTTTGAGCTTATAAACTCTCGGGTTCGCGATGTGGAGATCCCGTGGCTTCTGAGTATGTTTGACGAAGACAAGGACATAGGTTGTGGGTATGAGAAGCCGGTAATTCGGTTTTTGAAAACCTCTGCCCCCATCGGAAAACCCAAGCCTAAGCAGAAAAAAGGAAAGGCTGGGCGTGACGAGCAGGAGCAAAGGAAACAGGAAAATGAGAAGAAAAGGAAGAGGGAATAGAGTTGGAGTTCTTTAGAAGTAGAAGCGCTAATTCCATTGGCGGCCACAAAATACATAAGGATACGTGTATAAGCTGCGGCTAACCTGAAACCGTAGCGAAAACCTTGTTCCGTTATCACCAGTGTTGGAGTTGGGTGAGAACACCATGAAGGTATCCCAAATAGCACATAAATTTGGCCGCTATATATGAGGTGATGTATCCGCTTCCAAAGTGTAAAAAAAAAACAACAACAAACAATTCAGCACCAATTGTATGAAAATCGGCAAAGACAAGTCCTAAAGACATACGAGCTTGTACTAATCACGATTGTGAGCTTGTACTAATCACGATTGTCTCTTCGCACATCATAAACGCGTCCGCGCGAAAACAATTTCTGACCACCGCTTTTCCCCGCTATGGCTAAAAACTTTTCCCTTTCTCTTGAGCTTCCGTGGGTGGAGAAATACAGACCCCATAAGCTTGACGACATTGTCGGCAATGAAGAAACTATTGAGCGCCTCAAGCTTATCGTGCAAGATGGAAACATGCCCCATATGATCATCTCTGGTCTTCCGGGTATTGGTAAGACTACATCGATCCACTGCTTGGCGTACGAGTTGCTAGGGCCTGACCTTTACAACCAGGCCACTTTGGAGCTCAATGCATCTGACGATAGAGGTATTGATGTGGTGCGGAACAAGATCAAACAGTTTGCTCAGACCAAGATTCTGTTGCCGCCCGGAAGACACAAGATTATCATTTTGGACGAAGCAGACTCCATGACCCCCGGAGCGCAGCAGGCATTGAGAAGAACGATGGAGTTGTACTCAAACACCACTCGTTTTGCGTTTGCTTGCAACCAGTCGTCCAAAATTATCGAACCGCTACAGTCAAGATGCGCCATTTTAAGATACAATAAGCTCGCGGACGATCAGGTGTTACAGAGGCTCCTTGAGATCATCAAGGCTGAAGATGTCCAAGCAAATTCCGAGGGAATCAAGGCACTTATTTTCACCGCTGAAGGTGACATGCGCCAGGCAATCAACAACTTGCAAAGTACCGTTGCAGGCTTTGGCTTTGTTAACGACACCAATGTGTTCAAGATTGTAGACCAGCCCCATCCCCTCGTGATCAAGAAGATCTTGGATTCGGTGGTGTTGAACAAAGACATTGATGGAGCCATCGACCTTCTTGACACGTTGTGGCGCAAGGGATACTCTGCCATTGATATTGTCACGCTGTCTTTTAAGGTGGCCAAAACTTTGCCACATGTGAACGAGCTGAAGCGCTTAGATGTGATCAAGGAGATTGGCTTTGTGCATATGCGCGTGTTGGAGGGTGTGCTGACATACTTGCAATTGTGTGGCATGTTTGCCAAGCTTGCAGACCTTCCGTAAGTTACGCCAGTCTACTTTTACGATGCCAAGGGCCGGGACCGTACATATATCTACAGAACAATACAACCAACGCAATTGTTGATGATACATACCGATTACGTCACTTGGGCTTGTAAGCGTCACAGAGGAGCTCAAAGTGTTCGATCTGTTCCTTGATAAAGGCATTGCAGGAGTCCACCTCAAACTCATTGCGTAAGATAGTCACGACGAGAAAGTAATTGTTGAATAAGAAAACTTCCCGCTGTACCGATTTGCTCTTGCCGGAGCCAAAGACATGCGTGCTTGTCTTGGTGAGTGAGCTTTCAAAGTCGTTTCTGAGGCGCAAAATGGAGGAGCATACTGGCTCTCCCTCGAACTGAGCAAACTTTTCCCGTTGTGAGTCGTGAACAAACGCCAACTTAAGCAACCCCACTAAAAACTGGGAGAATTGCTGGGTGGCATTAATGGGCGCCTGACTTGAGCGCAACTGGCGGTAGGAGTAAGAGCTAGACCCCAACACGTTTTTTTTTATCGCTTCGCAGTTGATGTCTATTATGCGGGAGAAGTGGGGCCAAAGCATCAACAACACCAGGTTGTGATAGTCTTCCATTATAGGGATGCGGAATTCATTGTGGAGCGCCACCACCTGGCTCTGAATCAAACGGATCATGATGAGAATGGCGTAGCTATCGCACGAAATTGTCAGGACCTTAGTTCCCACGGCGTAGCTCGCGGAGCCAGCTGCGAGCCGCAGACCCAAGGATGAGTGGGGAGAATTGACTAGCCAAGACACAAACCCTCTGCCCATGTCGTATACGTTACTGAACATGAAGTGAGACCAGTCTCTATTTGGAAGCGAGGCTTCTGCCAAGCTGGGGTCAAGGTCTGCGATGGGGTGGAATTTTTCGCTTCCCCGGTAGAAGAAGTCCACCATAAAAAGATACTCGACAATGATATTGTCTAGCAATGCATTAGACCATTGGTTGAAGGAGAATTCGATCCAGTAGGAAAAAGGGGTGGTCTCGGCAATCTGGGAGGGAATGGAGCGGCGGGATTCTTCGGCGTTGGATTCGGAGAGAATGTCCATCCGCTTCACGTACGACAGAAAGTATTCCGACACGGACGGCCTGGTTGAGGCGTGGGGGGAAGGGGTGGCGGGGGATTCACGGTCCATAAAGCCAAAGATGCCCAGCTTTGCCTCGGGCTGGGGCGTGGCGCCGTCTAGCACGAACAGCGCGTCCACTATTTTGAGATTGAGTTTCTGCAACGGGTAGAGGTACTTGGCGAAGCGGGTGGTGTAGTACCACCGCATGGTGTAGATGTAGGCCAACTGGAGCTGGCGGGCGAGGGCCGGATGGCGGTCTTCGAGGAAGGGGTAAATCTCTTTTACCTGGAGAAGTTTTTCCTGGACCGCCTGGGAGGAAGTTTTCACCAGGCGGCGCATCAAGCGGATCTGGTTGATGATGTGGTCGCGGATGCGCTCGACGGCCTTGGCCTCCAACAAGTCGATGCCGTGCTTCAACTGGAGGAACGGGCGAGAGTCCTTGTACCGGGAGTGGGCCGGGAGGTGGAGGGAGGATATTTTGGCAATGAGCTGCTGCTTGTCGGCGATGAAGTGGATGTTTTCGAGCCAGGACTCGTCGATGGGGTCGTGGATGACCGACTGCACCAACGGGGGCGGGATCATCAAGTCTAGCACCACGGCACTGAGGGTGGCGGCCACGTGGCGGCGCGAGTCGGCGGAGGAGGAGAGCAGACTCGACCTGTGTTCGAGCGCGAGCAAGGTTTGCGATAGGCGGTGGATCTCGTGGTTGAAGGAGGCGAGAAAGGTCTCGATGGGGGCCAACTTGGCGCGCAAGCGGGCGATGGAGTCGTGGAAGCGGTCGAAGCGGGCCATGACGACGCCGAGGTCGTGGTCCGAGAGGTGTTCGAGCGCGGGCAGCGAGTGGGGCGGGGCGGGGAGGTCGGGGAGGGGGAGAATGGACTGTAGGTACAGGATACTCATGGCGGTGGGTAAGGGTAAGTGATGGAGTGGAGTGGTGGAGTGGTGGAGTAAGTTATCGAGTGGTGGAGTAAGCTATCGAGTGGAGTGGAGTGGTGCGCGCGCACGCCCGGCGGCCCACTGGGCGGGGTCTATCGCAGTCGGGCGGCGCGCAGTCGCACCACATGGACGCCACAGACCCCAACGACCCCAACCCCACAGACCCCAACAACCACCGCACGCTCACCCCCAGCCAGCGCCGCGCCATCACCTACCCCGCGCGCGCCGGGGAAATCGTGCGCATCGTCGCCGGCCCCGGCTCCGGCAAAACCTACACCGTCACCGCGCGCATCGCCCACCTCCTCCGCAGCGGCACGCAGCCGCACCAGGTGCTCGTGCTCTGCATGGCCAACCGGTCGGTGGAGGCGGTGCGGCGCGCGCTCGACGCCGCCGTGGGCCCCGCCACCGCCTCCACCGTGACCGTGGCCACGTTCCACTCCTTCTGCGCCCTGGTGCTCGAGCTGCACCACGCGCGCCCGCGCGTGCTCGACAAGCACACGTGGCGCAACGTGGCGCGCACGTTTCTGGCGAAGCTGATGGTGCTCGGGCGCCACCGGGTGCAGGGCACGGTGACGCCGGCGGCGTTGGAGCGCATCCTAGGCGACGTGGCGAGCGGCGCGGACACGGTGGCGGGCGCGGCCGCGGCGCACGGCATCTCGCCCGACTACCTCGACGCGGTGGTGCACTACCTCCGCGCGCGCGGCGTGGGGCGGTTTGACGACTTGGTGCACGAGTGCGTGCGGCTCCTCCAGGGCGGGGAATCGGCCGGCGCAGAAAGTTTGGGCGGGGAAAATTCGGGCGCACAAAGTTCGGGCGGGGAAAGTTCGGGCGCACAAAGTTCGGGCGGGGAAAGTTCGGGCGCACAAAGTTCGGGCGCGGACAATGCCGGCGTCGCGGCCTACACCGCCGTGTTCGTGGACGAGTGCCAGGACATCCACCCGTTGCTAATGCAAGTGGTGCGCGCCATCGTCACCCACCGCACCGCGGCGCTGCCGGCGCGCCACAAGCACTTGACGGTCGCGGGCGACCCGCGCCAGTGCATCTACGACTTTCTCGGCGCGCGCCGCGACACCATGGCCCAGCTCCCGCGCCTGCTCGCGCCCATGACCGTGGTGGACATCCCGCTCCGCGAGCTGTTCCGGTGCCCGCAACCCGTGCTCGACGCGGCGCAGCACCTCTGCCCGGGCGCCTTGGGCGCCGACCCCGACCCGCGCCGCTTGGTGGCCGGCGCGCGCCGGCCCGCCGCAGCCCCGCCGGTGGTGGTGCAGTGCGCGTCCGCCGCCGCAGAAGCCGCGGCCGTCGGCACCGAGATTGCGCGCTTGCTCTGCGCCCTGGGCGGCGTGCTCCAGCCGCACCACGTGGCGGTGCTCGCGCGCACCAACGCCGAGGCCCAGCACGTGGAGCACGTTCTCACGCACTCGTTCGGGTTCGCGTGCGCCCGCACCGTGCCCGGCAACGCGTGGGTCGACTCGGGCATGCACATCTACCGCGACGTGGTGTGCGTGGTGGTGGGCGCGGCCGACTCCGCGCTCGCCTTGTTGACGTTGCTCGCGGTGCTCGACCCTGCGCCCGGCAGCCGCGCGCGCGCCGCCAAGGCCTTCGCCCTCTGCTTCGACCCGCCCTACGCGCACCGCACCAACGGCTTGGAGGCGTTCCTCTTTGACGAGCTCGTGCGCATCGAGCGCGGCGACGCCGCCCACTCGCCGCTCCACCGCATCTACAAAAACCACCCGCAGCTGTTGGACACAATCGCCGCGTTCTTGAACTACGTCCACGCCGAGCGCGACCGCGTGCACGCGCTCCACGCCGCCGGCCCGCTCCTCTACACCCCGCTCCAGCTCGTGCAGTGCTTGGCGCGCGCCGCCAAGTTCCCCGGCGTGCGCGACTACGTGGCCGCCGCCCGCACCGGCGCCGGCGCCGCCGCGCTCGACTCCTTCAATGCCTCGGTGCACCATGCCTTCGACGTGTACGGCCGCAGCCCGGACGCCCAGGCCGCGACCACGTTCATGGAGCACTTTCTCCACTCCTACAACAACGAGGTGCCGCCGCCGCCGGGCTCCGCCGTGCGCATCTCCACCATCCACTCCGCCAAGGGCCTCGAGTTCCCGGTGGTGTTTGTGCTCGGCCTGCACGGGCCCCGGGCCCCGTGGGACAAGCTCCTCCTGCCGCCGCCGGGGCCGCCCACAGACCTCGCCGCCCACCACCTCTTGTTCGTGGCCTTCACCCGTGCGCGCCACTTGCTCTACGTGGGCACCAGTCTCGCGTACGACGCGCTTCCGGAATCGACCCGCGCCCGCCTTCTGCCCCACATGCCTCTGCTCGCCCGGCCGCGGTGCGCGGAACCCGAGCCTGCAGAGCCGGGCCCGTCGCGCGCCGCCCTGCCCGCCGCAGCCGCCCTGCCCGCCGCTGCCGCGGCCGCCCCGGCATGGGAACCCACGTCGCTTCTCCGCGCCATATCCAACGACCTCGGGCGCCCCGTGCCTCTGTACGAGACCTTGGCCCGGGGGCAGCAGCTCTTTTCCAAATTGTTTCCCGCGGAGCCGCAAATGCGCCCGCCAACACCTTTGCGGCCGCCGCGAGGCGCGCTGTTGGCAAAGACATTTGTGCGCGCCAAGGGCCTCATGAAAAAGCTATAAACCGACAATGCCGTCCCCGTCATAAAATGCCCATCAAAAGTGTCCATCAAAAATGTCATTGCCCGCCGTACTTGTCATCCAAAATGTCTTAAAGATGTCATAAAGATGTCATAAAGATGTCATAAAGTGTCATGTCTTAAAGTGTCAATCATAAAATGTCAATGCAAATGTCAAATGCCGCCTCCCAGTCATACCACCAAACGCCGCACCCGCGAAATTGCTACAACGCCGCACCCGGCCCGTGGGTGCAACGCCGCAGTCGCATTACGAGGCGCACTGACGGCTAAGTGTGCGGGAACCCGAAATAGAAAATCCTGCACCCGTGGGACCGGCGCGCTTGACTCACGCTTGACAGGTTCGCGTTCATTGACTTCGGCTGACTCGGACCCCGCACCGAAATTGTGAGCATCATATTACCAAGGCAAATTTAATATATGGAGCTTCGAGATATGCACGTTTGCTATCACAGATTCGGATAAACTTTTTTTTTTTTTTCCTTCCCCAGGTCTTCGCTACACATCGTCCTCACCCCTAATTTTGCTTCATTTCTCCCCGGCGTCTGATCCTCCTCCCTTGTACTATTTCATAACCCTTGTCCCATCTTCTGCACAATGGCGTACCCTAAAGTCAAGCTGGTGGCAGACGACCATTTCTCCGACAAACTCTACGAGTATCCGGATTTAGAAAACTACGTGGGTAACTTCCAGGTGGACCTCAAATACCCCGAACTCTCCGCCGACATTCTACCGAGCCGTACCCGGCACCTCAAGGACTTCATTGTCGTGTTCAAACGCAAGGCGCTTTCGCCCCACGAACTCCGGCAGAAGACCAATATCTATTCCTACAATCTTTCCAACATCGAGCTTGACGCACAGGATGCCACCAAAGCTCTGGCCAGCTGCATCCGGTGCCGCAAGTTCAAGAAGAAGTGTACGCGGGACTTGCCCGAATGTTTGAACTGTGGTTCTTGTGACGAGCTATGTATATACACGTCGCGCAAGCGCAAGGGCAGCGTGGCGGCGGCGGCGGGAGAGACTAGCAAAAAGATGCGGAGCTCGCCGTTGAGCTCGCGCAAGAGCAGCGTGGACTCGCGGTCCGACGCCGCCTTCAATCCCAACCGGCGCTTTTCCATGCCGGTGAAGCTTTCGCCTGCCACGCCGCCGGCGCGCGAGCCCAACTACTGCCACTACGACAGCAAGAGCGGCAGCGACCTCTATCGTCTTCTTAATTAGCCACCGGAACGGAATAAAACTTTGGGATGACCCGGCCTGGGGCCAGTGTAGGATCTGTAGCAGTGCGGCGCGCGGCCGCTAGGTGAGCTTGGACAACAAGCTGAGGAGCCCTGCGTTGCCGTCCTCGGACGCGGCCTTCTCGTGCATAAGCTCCACGTCGTCCTTGTGCGTCGACTCGTACGCCTTCAACTCGCCCGCGTCCGGCTCCTCGTACTCGGGCACGTAGTCATCCTCCGACTCCGTGTCGCTCTTGACGATCTTGAGCACCCGCGTGTGCTCCTCGCGGTGGAACTCCTTGATCTGGATGTCTTCCGAGAACGCCACGGACTTCTTCGGGTGCGCCGCGGACGCCGTGGACGCGCTCGACGCCGCCGACACCATGGACGACACCAGCGAGTCCGACATCTTGCGCTTCTTTGCCGCCGGCTCGTCGTCGTCGTCGTCGCTGCTGGAGCTCTCGTATGTAGGCACGCCGCCGTCGTCGGTGGACTCGAACGCCGGCGACAGCTCCTCGTCCGCCAGCGCCGGCGCCTCCATCTGCCCCAGCGCCTCCATCTGCTCCGGCGCCACCATCTGCTGCAACTCGGCGCGCGTGGTGTTCAAGCGCTCCACCTTGCGCGCAATGATGGTGGCCTTCAGGGCGTCCGCGGTGTTGCCCTCGGCAAGCAGCTTCTGCAAGCCGGTCAACACGGCCACGATCTCCTGGCGCGTGGCCTTGATGTCGGCCAAGTTCTTGCTGGTGAGCGCACACAACTTGTCCAACACATTCAACTTGGAGATGTACACCGGGGGCAGCGGGAGCGCGTCCAGCGCCAGGTGGTCGTGGGGCAAGTATGTCTTGGACTGCAAGCCCACCTGGGTCAAGTTGGCCTGGCACGTTTCCTGCAACTGCGCCAAGTGGAGGTACAAGTTGTTCAAGTGGACCAAGTCGGTGGCCACGGCCGGGGCCGGGCCCAGCTCGGGCGCGGGCGGCGGCGCCGCGTCCGCGTGGCCCTTGGCCGCCTGGTCGATGGCCGTGCGCATGGCCTGGATGTCTTTGGGCGCGAAGATGTTGCGCTGCTCCCACACCCCCACAAGGCGGTCCACCTTGGGCTTGATGGCGCGGTCTAGCGTCGGGTACACCGCGTGGAGCGTCTGGGGGAGGATGACGGCAAACTCGGCCGAGAACTCGGGCTTGCGCTTGTGGCGGGCCTCCTGCACCACGTCGTTGCAGAGGTACAACAAGGAAAGCTTTTTCGCCAGCTTTTGCGCCTTGAGGGTGTAGTCGCCCCAGAGGCGGCAGAGGTCGCGGGCGTGGCGGTGGTGGAAGAGCACCCACTGCGAGATGGACACAATGGACTCCTGTGTTTCCTGGAGCAGCTCCAACTTCTTGCCAAACACTTCGGGGGAAAAAGACATGGTGGGTGAGCTCTGCCGAGATTGTCTGGGGCGCGATTTGGGGTGTGTATGGCCGCACCCACTGTGTGGCTGGGCATACAGACCCTGGTGAAGATGGGTGGGTCACTAAGAACCCGTTACTGTATCGGTAGGCACTATGACTAGTGGAGCTACGGATAGTGCTACAAGGATTACTAGTATTACACAGCACTACACTACACTACACTACACTAGCACTAGCACTACACTACACTACACTACACTACACTACACTACACTACACTACACTACACTACACTACACTACACTAGCACTAGCACTACACAGCACTACACAGCACTACACTAGCACTACACAGCACTAGCACTAGCACTAACACACTAGCACCAACATCAAACAGCACCATCAAACAGCACCATCAAAAAACTCAGAGCACTAGTGCTAGCACCTCAATAGAACTCGACAGCACCAGTTAGCACCTCCCTAACGCTACTGCAGCACTAAGTCTAGCACGAGCAGCAGCACTATCAAAGCAGCACAGGACTAGCACCGCAAATAGAGTAGCACTAACACTGGCACTAGCACTAGTACTAACTCTAGTACTAGCAGTATCACCAGTAATAGCACTAACACACACACTAGCACACACTAGCACCAGCACTAACACCAGAACCAGGGCCAGTACTAGTACACTAACACCAGTACTAACACCATAACTAGGGCCAGTACTAGTACACTAACACTAGCACACACTAATACTAACACACACTAACACCAGAACTAGCACAACACTAGGGCCAGTACTAGTACAATAACACTGGTACTAACACTAGCACTAACACTAGTACTAGCACTAGCACTAGTACTAGCAGTAACACCAGTACTAGCACCAGCACTAACACCAGAACTAGCACCAACACCAGGGCCAGTACTAGTACACTAACACTAGTACTAACATTAACACTAGCACTACCACCAGCACTAGCACTAACACCAGCACTAGCACTAACACCAGCACTAGCACTAACACACACCAACACACCAACACACCAACACATCAGTACCAGCACCAGCCTGGTAGTGCCAGTCTCCCCCGCGCCGCAACACCTTGTTTTGGTGCGCGCATCTCAAACGCGAACAACAACACTCCTCATGGCCAGACCCAAATCGTCGCGCCCCAAGGAGCCGGACGCGCCCCGCCAGTCGCCGCGCGCCAAGGCCCGCGCCGCCGCGGCCGTGCTGCCGACCCGCAAGAAGGCCGCCCGCGTGGCCAAGCCCGAGCCGCCAGCCAAACGCGGGCGGAAACCGGCGCCCCAGCCCACGCAACCCACCGCGGCGCCCCAACCCGCGGCGGCAGAAGCCGCAGCAGACGCCGCGGCAGAACCCACCGCCATGCCCGACGTGGTCACAGAAGCCGACATTCTCGCCGCAGACACGCTGGCCAAGGTGGTGGCGTTCGTCAACCTGCTAGTGGGCGCGCAGCAGCAGCAGTTTGAGCGGTACAAACACACGGCGCGGCTCCAGATGGACCACGACGCGCGGTTGATTGCCGAGTTGCGGCGCGAGCTCGACAACAAGCAGACGAGCGTGGACGCGCTCCTGGCGCTGCTCCAGCGGGTGGCGGAGGACGCGGACGGGCGCGGGACCATGGCCAGCTCCACGCCGCAGCGCGGCCGGGCCGCGGCGGAGATGTACGAGCTGCCGATCCGCGGGCGCAACGCGTCGTTGCTCCAGCAGCACGAGTTGGCGGGCGAGCTCAAGACCATCGGCGTGACGCTCGACATGCTCGAGTTGCTCACGGGCGTGCGCATCATCAGCTACGAGGAGGACCGGGCCAAGTTCTACTTTGACGTGAAGCAGCTGTCCACCGCCAGCGACAACGACACGGACGCGGTGAGTGTGGTGTACCGGCTTGTGATCAAGCGCAAGTTCGAGCTGACGGCGGAGGTGACGTACGTGCCCACGTTTCTCCACGGCGCGGCGCCGACGCCGGCGGCCGACGCCCACGCGCGTGCGGTGGCGGGCTGCTTGCCCGAGTACCTCAAGGACAACCTCATATTCCCCTACAACACGCTTCTGCAGTTCTATGCCAAGATGAGCAAGGCGTTGAACAAGAGCGCCCGGGGCTGACGGCGCGGCCACTGCTATCCACGTCCATTTATGTATAACTATTTACAACGTAAGAACAAACTTGCCGTTCTCTTCCTTCACCTGCAAGCTCTGCAACACCTCCTTCTTGTCCTTCTTGGCGTCCTTGGCCATGCTCTTGACGATCTTGTACAAGGACCCGCTGCCGTACTTGCCCAAGTCAAGCGACTGCTGGGACTGCTGGGACTTCTGGGACTGCTGGGACAGTTGGGACTTCAGGCTCTCCTGACCCTCCTTCTTCCCCTGACTCTCCTTCTTCCCCTGACTCTCCTTCTTCCCCTTCTTTCCCTTGTACAACGCCTTCTCGTACTTCTCCGCCTCGGAAATGCACAGGGTGTGGCCCCGGTAGTCGGTGCCGGAAAAAGTGGTGGAGCAGTCGATGCACGTGAAGTACGCCCCCCGGCATCTCTGCGTATGCTGGTCCAACTTCTTTTTGATCACAGTGTCGTTGCACACTTCACACGAGAAGGAAACCATGGCGATGAGGTGGAGGGAAATTTTCGCGCTCCACTAAAGGTGGGCTCGGCATGTGCCGCAGTCACACCCCACACCCATCTGCCATCCCCCCATTGGGAAAAGGACCCAGCCTCGCCGCCTCACGCCTTCCACCACACAGGCTCGTCCTCCTTCTTGCGCGCCACCCTCACCATCTCGTAGTCGTCACTCACATCGGTGGCGTGGTCCTTCAACAAGCCCTGGAGCCGGTAGTAGTCCTCCTTCTTGTCGAAACTGCGCTTCTTCTCGATCATGCTGAGCATCTCGTCCTCGTTCATCTGCTGGTACTTGGCGTCGAACCGCTCCCACTTCAACGCCGTGAATTTCTGGAGATAGAGCGACCCGGCCACGATGCTGGCGATGAACGGAAGCCCAAAGTACAAAAAGTGGTTTTTGCGCAAAAGCTTCTGGTACCGGCCCGCAAACGTCTTGTCGTACGCCGCCTGTTCTTTTTTGCCCCGGAAGGGCGTGTTTCCGAGATACACCATGCTGTGGTGGGGCCCCCACCCCAGTGCACCTCGAGGTGGACGGGGGGTACGCGGCACGTGACGCGCGGCACGTGCGCCCCTCTCCTGCGTCTCGGGGCGTTGCCGGCCAAAGGGGCCGGGCGCGGCCGTCGTATGGGGTGGAGCAGCCACACCCCATCCTTCCTATTTGGGCCGAGCCGCATGTGCTGGCTCCCACCGCACCTGCCGCTATTCCGCCGCCTGCCGGGCCGTGGGGGCGGCAGCCGCTTCTGCTGCTTCTACTGCCCGCCCACCCCGCCCACGCCCGGCCCGGCGCCCCTCCCGCCTGCGGGGCGCCGCTGGCGGTTGCCGCAACTTCAGTATATCCTTCGTGTATATGCAGGCACCAGCGTGGCAGGCTTCGCTGTCTCACCGCCAATAACCGGCCCGCCAATATCACACGAAACCACAAGAGGCGCTCGGCCCCATGAGCGCCACATCGGGATCCAAGTCACGTGCGCGCCCCCCAGAACCTCGGTTCTCTCCCCCCCCCTTCCCGGGGCCTGCACCCGCCGTAGCCATAAACCGCCATCCCCACATCCGCGTGCCACCCATGCAACAAGTGTCGCGCCGTCCACTATCACTACACCCGCCACTCGGTCGTACTGCACACAGCCGCCTGCGGGACCAATTTTCAGGTTCGGTTGTTTTTTCCCTCAACTTCTTTGTATTCCACCCCAACCAACCCGAATCGCTCCACCCGCTCTCTACTTCCGGATTGCGCGTGCATCTTTCTCGTTGGTCCCCTATTTGCCCCTGCTCGTGCCTGCACCCCCATTTTCAGCGCACCGCCGTGCCGATTCCGCCGCCTTAATCCCAAGCACAAAAACGTCGAAAAAAACATCCAAGCCCCATGTCGGTCTACCCCAGCTCCGCCCAACCGCAGCCCGCTCAGAACCTGCAGCACCAGCAGCAGAGACACCAGCAACGCTTGAACGAGTTGTTGGACGCGGTCAAGCAGGAGTTTGACTTTGCGCTCAACGAAGCATCCAACTTCTCGAAAATCAAGGAGGACTACGACTCCAAGTGCAGCCAGCAGACGGCTGAGATACAGCAGATCCGCCAGACTGTGTACGAGTTGGAAATGGCCCACCGAAAGATCAAGGACGCCTACGAGGAGGAGATCTTGCGCTTGAAAACCGAGTTGGACAACAGAGACAGACAGATCCAGCACAAGCAGCCGGGCGAGTCGCAGTACCCCTACCCGTACCCCCAGCACCCCCAACAGCCTCCGCAGCCGACCCAGCAGCCAGTGCAGCAGCTCCCACAGCCCCCACATCCTTCACATCCACAACAAACCCCACAGGTGCCCGCCCACCCGGTGCAGCCTCCTCCAGTGGCGCCCGTCAAGGCCGTGGTGAAGCCCGAGTCCACGAAAACTTCCCCCAGCATCGCCAAGTCCGAGCCCGTGCCTGTGGAGGCCCCAAAGGAGCCCGTGGCGGTGCCAGAGTTTTCGTCAGCGTTGACCGTGATTGACAAGTCTCAATACATTGTCAATCCTCAGGAAAAAAACTTACACGTCAAGGACATTCCTCTGTTCCTCTCCGATTTGGACGTGGCCAAGGCCAACCCCGACTTCAAGAAGCAGAACCCAGAATACTACGTGTTGTACAACCCCGCCTTCAAGCGTGACTTGGACGTGGAGTTGATGCAGTCTTTGGACCACTCTTCGGTGGTGTGCTGTGTCAAGTTCTCCCGCAACAACGAATACGTCGCTACCGGCTGCAACAAAACCACCCAAGTGTTTGACGTGAAGACTGGTGCGTTGATTGCCAAATTGATTGACGACAACTCTGCGTCCAACGCTTCTGGCGAGGGCGACGCAGATGCAGAAAACGGTGGCGAGAACGTCAACGGCGCCTCGAACCCAGCTGCCACCAACGCGAACGGCGACTTGTACATCAGATCCGTCTGCTTCTCTCCTGACGGAAAGTTGTTGGCTACCGGTGCCGAGGACAAGTTGATCCGTATTTGGGACTTGGCTACCAAGAGAATTATAAAAATTTTGCGGGGCCACGAGCAGGATATTTACTCGTTGGACTTTTTCCCCGATGGCGACCGTTTGGTTTCCGGTTCCGGCGACCGCACCGTGAGAATCTGGGACTTGAGATCCGCCCAGTGCTCGTTGACTTTGTCGATCGAGGACGGCGTCACCACCGTGGCTGTTTCTCCAAACGGTAAGTTGATTGCTGCCGGCTCTTTGGACAAGACCGTGCGCGTTTGGGACTCGTCCACTGGTTTCCTTGTCGAGAGATTGGACTCTAGCAACGAGTCCGGTAACGGCCACCAGGACTCGGTTTACTCGGTAGCATTCTCTGCGGACGGAAACCAGATTGCATCTGGATCATTGGACAGAACAGTGAAGTTGTGGAACTTGGAAGGAAAGGCTGACGCTGCCCAATCCGGCGCGGGTGCCAACTCCCAAATCACCAAAAAGTCCAGCTGCGAGGTGACATACGTGGGACACAAGGACTTTGTGTTGAGTGTGTGCTCTACCCCTGACAGCCAGTACATCTTGTCTGGCTCCAAAGACCGCGGTGTCATTTTCTGGGACCAGGCATCTGGTAACCCTTTGTTGATGTTGCAAGGTCACCGCAACTCGGTGATCTCGGTGGCTGTGTCGTTCAACTCTCAAGGTACAGAGGGCATTTTCGCCACCGGCAGTGGTGACTGCAAGGCCAGATTGTGGAGATGGAGAAGAAAGTGATGCAACACTTCCAGAAATGATGAACGCTTTCCCTAATTAGCTGTATAACTATAACATATGTCCATTAAGAACAGAATGTGGCAGTGCCATCCTGCTGTAGTTTTCGAAGGCTATATATGTTGTATCTTGCCCCCACTGGGCGTCAGACCACTGAAGGCGCCGATCCTGTGCCAACAGAAGAAAATCCTGCTCCGTTTAGGTATCCACCGGTGTCTGGGCTTAAAATCACCAAATGTGTGCGTCTCACTTTTGGGGTTTGGTTGTAATGCTTTTTTCAAAATCAAGTCCTACTAGTTAAGTCAGTCTTGGTTGCTGTTTTTTTTTTTTATTCTTTCTTCTTGGCCTGTCATTATCTATTAACTTCACTCACATTAGTGGCGCGGTGCGTCGATAGTAGAACGCGCGGCTACTCGTTCAATATAAACGACGAGTAATTTTTCTGCCACCACTAATAACCATGACCGTGTACACAGCATCCACCACAGCACCAGTTAACATCGCCGTATGTTTTTCGATACTTGCTTCTTCACATTTCTCCACCGTCTCAATGTACTAACTGCCAGACTCTTAAGTATTGGGGAAAGAGAGACAAGACGCTCAACTTGCCCACCAACTCCTCCATCTCGGTTACTTTGGCCCAAGAAGATTTGAGAACATTGACTTCTGTCGCCACCAGTGAAGACTTTACCAGTGACAACTTGTGGCTCAACGGGGTTGAAGAAGGTATCAAGGGAGAAAGAACCATCGCTTGCTTGAAGGACTTGAGAAAATTGAGAACCGAGTTGGAAGAAAGTGATGCGTCCTTGCCCAAGTTGTCGAAATGGGGCTTGCACATTGTGTCAGAGAACAACTTCCCTACCGCTGCTGGTTTGGCCTCGTCTGCTGCCGGGTTTGCCGCGTTGGTTGTTGCCATTGCTAAGTTGTACCAACTTCCTCAACTGATGTCCGAGATCTCCAAGATTGCAAGAAAGGGTTCAGGCTCTGCGTGCAGATCTTTGTTCGGTGGCTATGTAGCGTGGGAGATGGGCGACTTGGATAATGGCGAGGACTCTAAAGCAGTCGAGGTGGCTCCATTGGAGCACTGGCCTACTATGAAAGCGGCTATCTTGGTGGTTTCTGACGACAAGAAAGATACTCCTTCCACCACAGGCATGCAATCTACTGTGGCTACGTCAGACTTGTTTGACTGGAGAGTCAAGGAGGTGGTGCCCAAGAGATTTGAGCAAATGAAGAAATCTATTGCCGAACGTGACTTCCAGACTTTCGGCGAGTTGACCATGAAGGACTCCAACTCATTCCACGCGGTGTGTTTGGACTCCTACCCTCCCATTTTCTACTTGAACGACACTTCCAAAAAGATCATCAAATTGATTCACCGTTTGAACGAACAAGAGAATAAGATTATCGCCGCATACACTTTTGATGCCGGCCCCAATGCAGTGATCTACTACGAACAAGAGAACGAGGCCAAGGTGTTGGGTTTGATTCACAAATACTTCCATCAAGTTTCTGGCTGGGAAAAGGTTGCGGACCAGGTTGCATCGTTCCAAGACTCTTCTATCGAGTTTGACACTGAGGCATACAAGGGTGTTAGCAGAATCATTTTGACAAAGATTGGCAGCGGGCCGCAAGAAACCAGCCAGTCCTTGATCAACGAAAAGGGTTTGCCAAAGTAAATGAAATAGATGTCACATTGGGGTAATAGTATGGAGTGCGCGCGCGCATGCAGCGTATGTCATATCCGAAATTTTCTGCATAACCTATAGCTCATCCATGTTTAGAACCATTCCCACGGCATTCGCCGGTAGTAGCAAATGGGTAAATACATCCATCGGAAGGGCTGCATTGCAGAGAAGAGCGTTGCAAACTCCAATTGCGTGGCGTACCATCTTCAGCTCCCACCGAATCCTACAGGCGGGGCTCAAGGCGCCTCCGCGTCCGAACAAGACCAAAGCGGCAGAAACGGACACGAGGGCCGCCACCAAGCCGGGTTCGAGCCCGGTGGACTTCCGCAGTGAAGTGTACACCATTCCAAACATCCTCACCATGACACGCATTGCCACCACACCCTTCATTGGATACTTCATTGCATCGGGCCAATCGACCGCGGCTATCTCGCTTTTTGTGTATTCTTGCGTCACCGACTTTGCTGACGGGCAGATTGCCCGCCGGTACAACATGAAATCTGTTCTTGGATCTGTGTTGGATCCGGCGGCGGACAAGTTCCTCATGACTGTGAGCACCGTGGCGCTCGCGAGCCAAAGCATCATGCCCATGTATGTGGGGGCGGCGATCATCGGACGAGACGTTCTTCTCAGTTTTATGGGTTTTTTCTACCGTTACCGGGCACTTCCAGAGCCCAAGACGCTCAGGCGATTTCTTGACTTGTCCATCAGCACCCACACGGTACACCCCAGCCTCTTGGGCAAGGTAAACACGGCGTTGCAGATGTTCTACATTGGTGGGTTGGTGATGTTGCCCGGCATTGAGTACCTCGTGGGGGGCAGCGTTGCTGTGGGCGAGATTTTCGACTGGTTTGGCATGGTGGTGGCACTCACCACCACCGGCAGTGGGTTAGGGTATGTGTTCAGCCGCAACGTGGTGAAGGCTGTGAGGTAGGCTGTGAGGCAGGCTGTGAGGCAGGCTGTGAGGCAGGCTCCTGGCTAGAGCCGGATGCTAGGACCAGCTGTGGAGGTGGAAGTGGCGGATGGGCTCGGGCTCGTTGAACACTGCGAGGCAGGCCATTACCTTGGAGCAGACGGCGCTCATCTGGGTGTGGTCGTAGGTGGCGCAGTAGTGGTGGAGCACGTCCACGAGCACGTCCACCACCTCCACGGAACACACGCAGAACAGCTGGGCATACACGGCCGCGGGCAAGGTTTTCTTGGCCGCGGCGATGGGCACGAGCAACGCAAAGAGCGCGTACGCGGGGGAGGCGCGGGCGTCGGGCCCGAAGCGGAACTCGAACACGGTCTGGGCCAAGATGGCCACCAACTGGTCGGTCAACGGCAACGACAACGGCGACACCTTGGAGAAGACGGTGTAGAGGAAGCGTACGAGCGCCTCCTTGACGGCACACGCGTCGGCCAGCGGCTGGGCCTGGTGGCCGTACACGTGGAGCACGCACCCCAAGAGGTGGGCCACGAGCGGCGCGCACCGGTTGGCCAAGTAGGTGTGCGGCGCTGCGGCCACCACCGCGTCGCACCGGAGGATGGAGGCGGCTAGCGCCGCGGACGGCGCGAGCTTGCACTGGTGCCTGAACATGGCGACGAACGCGGCGAGGTCTCTCGGGTCGAACGCGGCGGCGGCGCGGCTGAAGCGCGTGCGGCGGCGTGCCACGGGGCCGGCGATTCCGTATTTGCAGCACACGGCGCTGGCGGACGCCAGCCGCCGTTTGCGCCGGGGGATGCACGCGTGCTGGAGCGCGAGCGCAGAAGCTGGGTTTAGTATAGGGAACATGCTACGTAGGGGGGACGTACCTTGTAGGGACTGGCCGGAGGCGGCGGAGTGGTTGGCGACTACGAGCGCGAGGAGAAGATCGGACATGGGGGGGAGAAAGAGGAGAAGAAAGAAGAGGAGGAGGAGAAAGAAGAGGAGGAGAAGAAGATGAGAAAGAAGAGGAGGAGGACAGGGCGCGCCCGTGTCGCATGTCGCAGCTACGGAAGCAATATCTATGCCATTGTATTTCGCCGGCCGGCGCCAGGCCCGGCTCAGAGTGGGCTGTGAAAAACCGCAGGAGGGCGCCAGGCTCGGGGCCGTCCGTGGTGTTTGTGTGCGTGGTGTTGGTGTCAGTGGTGCAAGTATCGCCCGCCCCCCTCGCGCGGTGCCGCATGCGGACCCAAGTGCGCCGCCGCACAAAGTCGCCAAAGTGGTAGTGGCCGTGCCACCGCAGGCGCCGCCAGAACATCACCAGATACTGCCACCCCTGGTCGTCCGTCTCGGCCATCAACACGTGCCACGCATGCCACAGCCACGTCCAGCCAAAGTCCGGAAGCGCATAGTTGTCCATGCTGTCGTACGTGAGCAACACCGGCCGCCCGTCCAACTGCTGGTACGGCGGCGGGTCGAGCCACGGCACGAGCGTGCGCCCGCTGAACAACGGGATGGCAAAGAACTTGGTGCCGCGCTGGTTCTCCACCACCACGTCAAACCGCACCTCGTACTCCTCCGGCGGGTACTGCCGGAGCGCCTCGGCGATGCCGGCGGCGTGCGTCTTCTCCAAGAGCGCCAAGAGCCCGCCGTAGTCCATGGACCCCGACATTGGGCGCGCGGTGCCGATAACCAGTGGCACCGCCACAAGTGCAGGTCCGGCGCCGTGTGACAACCGAGCCCTTTTCATCTTGCACCTTGTTTCCGGTTGCGGCCTCGGGGGGTCCAAACGCCGGAGACGAACAAATACGAGCCCCCGGGGCCCTGTGGGTATACGAGGTGCGGAAGGTTCGGCCGGGCCAGCAGCTGCACCCGAAACATGGAACACACTGCATCTCCGACCCAAATCCGCATGCCGCCTGCACCGTCCCACTCCACTTGGCCAGCTCCCGGCTCCCAAACACCCAACTGCCAATCCCAATCTCCCAATCTCCCAATCCCAATCCCAATCCCAATCCCAATCCCAATCTCCCGCCTCCAAATCCCCAATCCCCCCTCCAATCCCCCTCCAATCCCCCTCCAATCCCCCTCCAATCCCCCTCCAGCCCATTTTGTTCTCCCCATTTTCTCCTCCACACCGGCCGCCGCGCCTGCCGTCCGCCTGCCTGGGGTGCCCGCGCCGCCAGCGTCGGACCACTTTGGCCATTGTGTGGCCGCATCGGGAAACTCGCCATCTTCCCGTGATCCCTCTTCGCAGCCACATCCCGGGCTCCCCATAATGTGGCACTGGCCTGTCACACTTCGGGTCCACCTGCGGCCGAGCCCACCGTTTCAGTCGCCTGCACCACCCGCAGCACCTGCACCATTTGCGCCTGGGGCCATCGCACGTGCACCGCCCTATCGCCGCCCGGGACGGGGCGCGTGCGCCCTGAACATGGGGGTTCCCGCGCTAATTTTTGCGCCCGGGCCTACTATCGCCTGAGGCGCGGTGTGCACCGGCGCCGCCAATGCCACATTTGGCTTTCTTTTTTTATTTTTTTTTTTTTTTTTTTTTTTTGGGGTTTTCTCGCTTTTTCTTTATCCGCTTACTAACGCAACGGGCCTCCCTCACACCTTGTGTTTCTTCTTCCTCGAGTCTTAGATGGACCTATAGCACCGAATTCCGTGTTCTACCTTCCGCTGCTTGACCGTATCCGCCCGTCCCGCTCCCCCCCTCTCGGCCCGACTCGCTCTCGTCAGACCTGTATCCCGGCCCGTTTTGTTCTACCTCCACCCGCCACCACTGCCAACTTGCGTGGCCCCCCAGCCGTTTTCCCTCCCCTTAAATTCTCCCGCCCGGCCGTGTCCTGCCTCCTTCAATGATGCACCCCAAGGACTCCTTTGACCCTCTGTTTGACGGCCCCATCAAAAAGGAACACCACGGCGCCTACCAGCCGCTCGACCTCCCCCAGTCGGCCGCGGCCGCCGCCAGACAGCTCCCGACGTCCAAGCCCTCCGCGCCGTTCAAGGGCTTGGCGTTCCACAACCCGTTCGACATGAACTCCTACCCCATCACCAACCCGCCCATCCTTGACTCTACCATGTATCTCCCGTACCTGGGCGACGCCGGGATCCCCCGCCGCAGACGCATTTCCATCTCCAACGGCCAGATTGGCCAGATTGTCAACCACGAGGCCTTCTTCATGGACGAAGACCTGTTGGACGACTTGGCAGACTTCCCTCCATACCACCAGCAGCCCCACGCGCCCGTGGTGCCCCACCCGCAGCAGCGCACGCCGCGCCTGGTCGAGCCCATGATGCCCGCGGCCGACGAGCGCATGTTGCTGATGGACGACTCCGACTTGGTGCCGCCGTTTGTCAACCAGCACCTCCCCCACGCGCCGGCGCCAGCGCCGGCGCCAGCGCCCGTCCCTCAAGGTGCCCCGGTCGCGTTTCCCCACCTGGAAACCGACGCCAACGTCGCGGGAGTGCCGCCGCCTAACCACCTGCTCATCTACAACAACGAGGTGATCTTCAACCCCAACAACGGGCCCATCCCCGGCACCGCGGCGTGGAAAAAGGAACGCTTGTTGGAGCGCAACCGTGTGGCGGCATCCAAGTGTCGCCAGCGCAAGAAGCAGGCGCAGCAGCAGTTGCAGGACAACATGGACCGCCACCAGCGTAAGATTCTGGACCAGGAGGCGCGGTTGAAGAAGTACGAGGCCATCTTGCACCGCTACAACATCGTCATTTCCGCACAGCTAGAAAAGGACCCGCAGGGCGCGTTGGCCGTGCTCGGCCCTCTTGTGGGCAAACTGCCGGACGAGATTTCTCTAGAAGACTTGGCGTAGGCCAAGCCCCACGAGCCGCTAGCGGATGTGGTATCTGGATTCTGGAATCTGGTTGCTTGTGGCAGTTTCGCCTCGCCTTTCGCCATGGTTCCCCTCCCCCTTCACCCTGCAGTGCCATCTTCTTGGGGGGAACACGGCCTGTGTCCATTGCCACCTGGAGTTAATTAAAACACGAACATTCTCCGCATTCTCCTGTAGCATCGGGGTGGTGCAGTGGTGTGGGACGCGATGCTGCGTCATGGTGCGGCCCGCCATACATACTTTGAGACTTGCCCTCCCCGCCTATTTTTTTGGGACTTATCATTTTCTACGGCTGCGCTCTGTGCCCATCGTAGCCCGTTTCTTCTATGTACATTACGTTAATTATACATGTTTCCCTCTCGTACTTGTGGCGGCGCCTCGCCGGATCCACTGCGCACGTGACCCGCGGCCCCGTCGCCGCGCCCACGTAAAAATCACCATTCCAAAATTTTCGGCACCACCAATGTCGTTGAAATTGCCTTCGGCCCCCAACTCCGGGCTCTTCAAACAGGGCTACTCGCTGTACTCCGCCTCCGATGGTGCCATTCTCAGAAACATCGAGGCTGTGCGCGAAATCTCCTCCATTGTTCTCACATCCATGGGTCCCAGCGGCAGAAACAAGATTCTCGTGAACAAACACGACAGAACCTTCATCACCAACGACGCCGCCACCATCTTGAACGAGTTGGAGATCGTGCATCCTGCGGTCAAGATCTTGATTATGGCGTCCAAGCAGCAGGAGTTCGAGATGGGAGACAACACCAACTTGGTGCTCATTTTGGCGGGCGAGATGCTAAATATCGCGGAAAAGTTGATCCACCTCGGCTTGAGCGTGCCTGAGATCGTGCAAGGGTTCAAGTTGGCGAACAAGTACTTGCAGGAGGTCTTGGAGACGCTTGTGGTGGACTCGGTGGACCAGTTGGTCGACCCCGCCCACCTCCTCAAGGTGATCCGGCCCGTGATCGCCGCGAAGCAGTATGGCTTGGAGGACACCATCTCCGGGCTCGTGGTGGAGGCCGTCAAGTTGATTCTCAACCCCAAGAAGCCCCAGGCGTTCAACATTGACAATGTGCGCGTGGTCAAGATCATGGGCTCGTCCTTGGGCAACTCCGAGGTCGTCAAGGGCATGGTGTTCCCCCGCGAGCCCGAGGGCCATGTGAAGAACGTCGCAGCCAAGTCGAAGGTTGTGGTGTTCACCTGCCCCATCGACATCTCCACAACCGAAACAAAGGGCACGGTGTTGCTCCACAATGCGCAGGAGATGTTGGACTTCTCCAAGGGCGAGGAGCAGCAGTTGGACGCCATGTGCAAGGAGATTGCCGACTCGGGCGTGCGCGTGGTGGTCGCCGGCTCCAGCATCGGCGAGTTGGCCCTCCACTACTTCAACAAATACAGCATTTTGATCTTGAAGGTGCCTTCCAAGTTCGACGTGCGCCGCATCTGCCAGGTGTGCGGAGCCACCCCGTTGCCCAGATTGGGTGCCCCTATGCCCGAGGAAATGGGCTCCATCGACTGTATCGAGACCAAGGAGATTGGTGGAGACAGAGTCACCGTTTTCAGACAGTCTGAGGCCTCCACCTCCAGAACGTCCACCATCATCATCAGAGGCGCCACCCAGAACAACTTGGACGACATTGAGAGAGCCATCGATGACGGTGTCAACGCCATTAAAGGCTTGGTGAAGGACAACCGTCTTTTACCGGGCGCGGGTGCGGTCGAGATTGAGTTGGCCAAGTTGATTGCCCAGCACGGCGAAAAGACCCCGGGTTTGATGCAGCTCGCCATTAAGCACTACGCGAATGCGTTTGAGATTGTTCCTAAGGTGTTGGCAGAAACTTCGGGCATGGACTCCACCGAGGTCTTGAGTCAGTTGTATGCGGCCCATTCTGCCGCCGACAACCGTGGCTTGACCAAGGGTGTTGATGTCGACAACGACTCTGAAGATGGATTGGTGGACACCTCCGAATCCGGTATTTACGATCTCTTGTCCACTAAGAAGTCGGCCATCAACTTTGCTACCGAGGCCGCCACAACCATTTTGTCCATTGACCAGATCATCATGGCCAAGAGGGCTGGAGGTCCGCAGGTGCCTCAACAAAGAAGACAGGGTAACTGGGACTCTGAGGATTAAGCCATGTAATTATAGTAATGATATCCACTATTGTGACCGTGTGTAATGCTGTACGTAATGCGCTGTCTATATGCTCTTGCCGTTGTGCACGAATTTGGCTATCTTGTCCAAGTCTTTGTCACCGTTCTCGTCCTCGACCCCACCGCTCACATCAAATCCAAACACGTTTTTGGAGTACGGTATTGTATCCCTGAGGTTGTCGGCCTCCAATCCCCCTGCGAGAACAAATTTGCCATCCAAGTCATTGATGAGCGTCCAGTCAATCTTTTGGCCCTCGCCTCCAGCCTCTGAGTCAAGGAGAGGAAATGCAAATCCTTGCTCGGCCCGGTCACATACAGTGGTGAAGAACTGCGACATCTCACTGATCTGGTCCGGGATTACGTATCTCTTGACAATCATGTACTTTGCGTCCTCATTACGCTCCAAGTATTGGCTGACATCTTCACTGCCGTGTAGCTGGATGCAATCCAAACAGCACTGGTCCGCAAGCTCGAAAACATCCTCGACGTTCTGGTTACGGAACACACCAACTAAAAACGGACCGTTTTCGAGTAAAAGTCGATGGTATAGCTCGAGATACTGGTTGAAGTCTTTGAGGTTTTGCTGTTTAACATATGCAATGATCTCTGCCGCAGTCTGGAACCTTCTCCCTGCTCTTAATCTCGCGTCTCTAGCGATCTTCGCAATCTCTTTTGCCACGGAGTGAGAAACAGATCTTTTTCTGTTGGGAACCATAATGACCCCGAGCATATCAGCACCCGATTCGATGGCACGCTTGGCTGCTTCTGTAGTGCGTAGTCCACATATCTTCACAAGCTTGACCATTTGTAACGTTATAAAATGCTAATTCTTATCCAACCTCCGCGACATCTTGAAGTGCGGAGATGACTAATGTGAAGGATGCATGGGAAACACCGCATGTCACCGGTGACAGTTGAGCTTGGTTAATTGTCATAAATGGCCAGAAAATTCTAATTTTGAAGCTTCTACGTTATACATAATGAAAAGCGCCTCAAGTTAATGTAGATTATCGAGAATAAGTGTACTGCGAGGCATCGTTCAGTTGTGGGCACTAGCACTCACTCTTGGTTATCCAGGTTAAAATCCTTGCGGAAAAACTTGCCAAAATTCTTGAAGTTTTCATTAAGTTTGTTCACATGAGTCTCTCCGTTCATAGCAAGATCCTTCAAGCGGTTGTTGATCTTAATGTTCTGGATTTTTGCCGAATTTGACTTCAAGAAATCCGCAAACTGGGGCTCTGGTGATTTACTACTGAACACATCTCTTATGTCAACTTGGGCCGGCGGTGCTTGCGATGAGGGATGCACTAATGACTGGTCCTGTGCCGGTGTTCGCAATGCACCGAAAATTGGTGAGCTGTCTATTAACTCTGAACGCAAAGAGCTTTGGCGTTTGAACTCGTCAATATATTTTAGTTGGTGGGCTCTCTCCACATTCATCAACTTCAACGACTCGGTAAAGTTGTCTTGGGACTTGTCTCCAATCAAATTTAAATAGCTTTCAACAAATTGCTCCGTGGGCAGAGTAGGTGTCATGAGAAATTTGAGCAATATTTCTAATTTGGAAAACTGAGAGTTTAAAATTTTGAGGTAATTTTTAGGAATCCCAGAGTCGTCAGATTTTTTCTCTTTATCCACATTTATATCGGCGAGAAGTGGGAGTTGTTTAAAAAAGGTCTTCAACACTGACACATCTAATAAAATCTGCTCCAGAATAACGGGAGAAAATGGCTTGATCACTGGAAGCTTGCTTATAAAGGTGTTGATCATTAGATCAAGTAGGCGATCACAAAAATTTCTCACGTAACTCTCTCTTATAATCAAAGGTAAGATTATTTCGCAGCTTTCTTGCAACACCAATACGAAATCATCCATGTATGCTGAGGTATCACTAACAGATTCCATGGTTTGCCAATTGCTATTCTCAAATTGCCTCCAAGAAAACTGCAAATCCGTCAATATTTTTGAAGTCAAAGCCTTCACCGCTCTTCCAATTAATTCGAAATATAGATCCTTCGATGCCTGGAAGTTGATTCTATCCTTGAACGCAGGGTCGATTAATTTTCCAAACTTGTCTTCCAAGTCGTCAATATTGTTATTGATGTAATCAGCGGTATTCAAAACCATGGTCAAGTATTTTATAGGCTCTATTCCTTTGGAATTAGTATCACTTTGCTGTATGATGGGATTAAGGATCTTGTAATGATACTCGTTGAGATATTGAGCAAATAATTTGGATAAATCCACCAAAATCACACCATTCGACAATTTTATAATCTGCAGCAAGATTCTCTGAAAGATTTTGAAAAGCTCAACAGAAGAGTTAGCAAAGTTAGGTACATTGTTGACTTTCATGATTGTCAAAAGCTCCTTTGAGGTTGTAGCACTTGCAAACTCGCTTGGAATCTTGGGGGCAGAATAAAACTCCATGAATTTAGATTTGAGAATCGAGTCCTGCTCGTCTACCCAGGTCGTCAAGTATGGTTCGAACAGGGCCAGTATTATGTTGGTAAAGTCATTGGTGGCGTATATCTCGTTGAGGGACTTCTCGAACTCGAGAGTTTTTGTAAGAGCCTCGAGGAGAACTGTGGAATGAACGGAAGAAAGTTGTGTGGAGAGGTCCTGACTCGTCATTTTACAGAACAACTTTGAAAGCTCCAAATCAACCTGCCACAGTTGTGGGAAGACTTTCATGTGGTTCGTTCTGATATTTTTCAAGATATTGTGGAAGAAAATGAATTTTCGACTCAAATTTTCCAATCCCCCCGCTTCGTCAGATGTGCTGAAGATGGACTGTATCTCCTTAAGTTGCATATTGTAGAACCACGTTAGTAGCCTGTCCTTATTCTTGCTGTCCGCAATCTCAAGCACATCACAGCCATAGATCAATTTATCGTTGGTAATATTGTTGGTGAAAGATTCCTCAAAATCTATGAACACATCCTCCACGAGCTTATTTTGTGTCTTCCTGAGCTGCTGCGTCAACATGCCAATTTCGTCTATGGATTTATATGGCTTGAAGAACACCATGAGCTCCTTAACCGCACCAAGATAGCTCGCAATCTTCTCGTAGTCTCGGGATTGCGCAACCTCTGTGAGCGTGTTGAAAGCGTTTACAAGCATCTGCAAGCGCTTGAGAACCTTCATGGACAAGACTAGGTTTTTCTTGATCGTGTCCAAACGCTTAATGCTAGAGGTCATTTCCAAAATGTCTTTCTGGGCGACAGTGGACTTTTCCCGAACCTCGGAGATGCTCTTGGTGAGCCCTGCTATGTCCAGCTGAACATGGATTGGCTGTTGGTATTGGGCGATATGAGAAGCGATTTGTTGATTGGAGTATGACTTTTGTTTTCGGAGATGCTCAAGCACAGAGTCTATATTGGAAAGGGAGGTGGCGTCCGGAAAAATCTGTGGCAATTGCACTTCGGGGTCGTAGACGAATCCCATATCCGGTGGGTTTTGCCAAACACGGTGAGCGGTGGAATATAGGTGTGAGGTCGTGGATTTACCGTACTTTGCAACCGTGGCGTCGATTTGCGGCTCCCCGGCTCTGAGTGTCTACGAGTGTCAGTAAGTGCATTCCAGTTACATTGGGGGTGGTTATGTGGGCTCGTGGGGTTGGTGTGTGGGACCAAGGAGCTTAGAGCCAGATTGTGCTCCAGTGGTTTTTGTAGCGCATATGTCGCACTCACCAAATAATAGCAAAGTGCTCGGCGTTGCAGAATAACGTGGGAGTGAGTGCAACAGAAAAATAAAACCATTGGTGAAAAATAATTCGTCTGCAGCCCCAAAGGCACACACCACGACGTGAAGGAAAATAATTCTTGCCATCAAGAAGCGCAGCATTGTATCGAAATGAAATGAACTCCCCCTTCTGGAACCAGGTGTCGCAAGCACACCAGTAGCTTGCCAGATGCGGACCGATACGGGGACCAAAAGTAGCTAGCACGGCGATTCCTTCAAACAGGCATTGGTTTGCACCTCTTTCGGAGCCTGGGGCCTGTTTCCTGTTTAGGGCGAACCGGACGGCGGGTCAGCAGTGATCCAACCTGTTTGCCTAATACGGTAAAGACCACTTGCCAAATCGGGTAGCATGGCTACGCCCGCCGCGCACCACATTGGTTTTCGCACCAGTCCCCATCCATCCCCATGGGAACCATACGGGCAACAGGCCGGTCTCTGGACCCCAAAAAACCAGCAAGGAGCCCGAGTACGCTGGCCTGGGCGCGAAAAAAAAGGACCCCAATCAAGACTCGTCGTCTTGCCCGCCGCTGCCCCATTCGGGTGGTGATGCGTTTCTTGCCCCGCGTCCTGTACGAAGCTCAGCTCAGAACCTCGCAGGCCAGGACATAGTATAAAAGTTTCCCCACCCCAGTGTTCTCGCAAGGCACAATTAATCGCTGTGGATACAGATTATTCTGCGGAAAGGCTTTCTATAAGATCACATGGCCCGCTTCTCGTTTGGAAAGAAAAAGAAATCATCCGATCTCGTCTCCACCATGCCCACCAAGAGCCCCGAACAACCTAGCGCGAGACACTCTTACCTCGGCCGGCCTTCGATGCTGTCGCAGATCGTGGAAACTCCGTCGCCGGAGCCGGAGGTTGTCTCCAGCGTGCGCGAGGTGCTTCTGCCCCAGCCCCAACCCTCAGTACCCGACAAGAAAGCTACCACCCCTTGGCAGAGATACAAGGTGTACACCACGCCCTTCCCTCGGTACCGCCACGCCGCACTGACGGTCGCGTCGGATAAGAACGAAATCTTCATCATGGGCGGCTTGAAGGAGGGCTCGGTGTACGGCGACACGTGGCGGATCCTGCCCGAGGTGTCGGCCGACAACAAGATCACGGGCTTCAGCACCGAGTTGATTGACGTGGCAAACCAAACCAACCCGCCGGCCCGCGTGGGCCACTCGTCGGTCTTGTGTGGCAATGCGTACATTGTATACGGAGGCGATACTGTGGACACAGACTTCAATGGCTACCCGGACGACAATCTCTACATGTTCAACATCAACAACAAGAAATACACCATCCCTTCACACCTTTTGAACAAGCCGCGCGGCCGCTATGGCCACCTGATTGGCGTTGTGTCGCTAAGCGCCTCCAGCTCCAGGCTATATTTGTTTGGCGGGCAGTTGGAGAATGAGGTGTTCAACGACCTATACTACTTTGAATTGACTTCGTTCAAGCTGTCTAAAGCGGGCTGGGAAGCAGTGGAGCCGCTCAACAACTTCAAGCCTCCTCCATTGACCAACCACTCAATGTCGATTTTCAAGCACAAGATCTACATCTTTGGCGGAGTCTACAACCACGAGAAGGTTTCCCGTGATTTGTGGTGCTACGACACGTTGAAAAACAAGTGGCTGCAAATACCCACCACAGGAGACGTGCCATTGCCGGTCAATGAGCACTCTGCTGTTATTGTGGGCGAGAGGTTGTACATTTATGGTGGAAACGACTTCTCCGGCACCATCTACGACACATTGCACTGCTTGGATCTCGGCACATTCCAGTGGAAGCTATTGAGCAAGCAGTTTTCTACAAATGGACCTGGGCCCCGCTGCGGCCACTCCATGTCATTTATTCCCAAGTTGCATAAATTGGTGATTATGGGCGGAGATAAGAATGACTACGTCTACGAGGATGCCAAGAACTTCGACACGTACGAGGATTATGATGGTCACGAAGTGGGAACTATGATATACGTTCTAGACATTTCTCTTGCGGACCATTTCTTGCGTGGCGGTGTTCCAAAGAAGATGGCAGCCTCTGCGGGCGGAGCGGCTGGAGTTATCAGCAGAAGACCGCCGTCGCCGCTGCCCTCGGAAGATGCCTTCACGCGTCACCGCAGAAGCTTGAGCGCTGGAGTTGATGAGTTCCGAACTCCCAACCAGTCTCTAGAGCGTCTTCACCTGACCCTAGATCCCAAGTTGGAGCCTCATGAGACTGCCAATGACGAGGAACAGGTTAGTCCTGATCTTCAACTCAAGGGACCGGAGGAGCCTGTGCATGACAAGTTCGTTGAGGTCCAAATTCCATCATCCGCCATGAGTGTAGCCGATAGCGATGCCGAAACGGTGGAAATCGACGAAGTGGATAGAGTTCCGTTTACAAATGGCCATCGGGCCTCCCTTTCGAAAGATTTGGACCTTCCATCTGATAGCTTCAAAAAGAGCGCCACTCCTGTGTTGTCTAAAGATTTTGCTTATCCTGTTCCGTCAGTTACCGACGACTCTGCTCCTGTCACCGGAAGCGGACAGAGGGCCAGATCGATTGTGATAGCTTCTGAAGGAGATGTTGGAATTTCGCCTGATATTCCGTCTGTGCCTCATAAAGATACCCGGGCACCGATGTTAGAAAAAGATCCAAAAGCAACACAAATGATAGAAGACTTGAAGACAGAGATCGAGAACTTGAAACTGTCTTCAGTTGCAAATCAACAGCAGGCCGAGGAACGGACCCGCTTTTTGGAGGAGCAAAACCTCCTGCTCAAGCAGGCCGTCGAAGAAAGCTCGAAATTTGTAGCTGAAAGAGACCTTCTTTCTCGTCAGTTGGCAGAGCAGACTGCCCTTGTGGAGGAGCTTCGAAGCGTGGTTCAACCTCAGGATCTTGAAATCACGAGTGATGCAACTGATGCACCTGTTTCACCCCGTGGGTTTACAGATAGTACAAAGTACAAGTTGCAGAATCTCGATTTGTCTAATAAATTGGTATACTTGCAGAACGAGAATGATTTGCATCGGGAAAAATTGAATCGGTTTGAGCCCTTCATGGAGAACCAAGTAACACAGTTGTCGTCTTTGCAAAGCGTTATAAAAGCTCAAGAAGACCAAATTGCTGATTTGAAGCTGAAAGTGAAGCTGGAGCTGGTTTTAAACAAGGAGATTGCTGAATGGAGACACAAGTTTGAGAGCTTGGAATTGGAGTTTGACACTTATAAAAGTCTTCACTTTGATGTGGAATATGACGCCGAAAATGAGGGAGATTCCCGAGAGTTGGAACCAGGGGCTGAGCCACAAAGAAACAACACTAAGAGTTTATCAACCCAATTGGGAAACTTGGTACAATTATGGCAAACGTCAAAGGAAGAAGGTGGCACAAGTCGCCTGTTTGATGGACTGGATAGTGCTGTTGTTACAGGATTACAAAAGCAGGTCGATGACTTACTTCTTACTTGCCGTAATCTACAAGAATCCTCTGCTTCAGAAGTGAAAGAATTGACAACGGAATTGGAGGCAAAGTTGGAGGCTTTCAACATTTTAGAAGGCAACTATCGTGATGCTATCCTGTCTGTCAATAATACTAGCAAGGCTCTTAATGTGAACAGAGAAGAGTTGCAGAGCCAGAAGCTTTTGGTTGACAAGTTGTCCCGTGAAAACCAGGACTTGAAAATGTCTAGGAAATCACGCAGAGTTTCGTCAATGCCGTCAGAATTTGGGGAGATGCAAAAGCTGTCAAGCTCAAGTTTGGTGCAACAAGAAGAAGATGTGGATGATGCCGAAGAGAGCGATTTGGCAAATGCTCATTATCAAATGAGAGTTAGAGACCTCGAGGCTGATATCTACATCATGAAACAGGAGAGGGACCACTTGAATGAAACTGTCAACTCTTTGAAGAAAGAATTGTACTTTGCCAAGAACAATCAATAATATTGAAATTCCTTCGGGACAAGATTTATTAGGAAATGAAAATTATGCTGCATTTTGAGGTAGAATTATATAACTATCTACAGGGTCCCATTCAGGGTCGTGGGGTTCACTAAGCGATCGTAGGCGGCGTTATCATAGTTTGGCACATATTCTTCAGCTCCATCTGGTCCTATACCCTCGTGTAAGCCTGCGGAAGTTGGTGCTTCGCATAAATCGGGGGCAGGGTCGCGGAGATGGGACAGTGCGCAATCTGCCTCAATATTAATTGTGGGGCTAGATACGTCAGCAACGTCAAATATGTGTCTTCCGTGATCCACGGGACTCACAGTCTCTTGTTCACTATTTTCGGAATCATCGAACTGGGGCTCCGAGGGAAAGAGACTGGCTTCATGTTGCCGCAAACGCTCCTTCTCTGAAAGATGACCTAGCGCCGGTGGGGCAGGGACTGTAGATATATCCTCATATAGTGGTGCAAGTGTGGGACCATCTTCATCGTGTGAACCTGACGGAGTATTTGTCGTTTCGATGTATGAGGGAATCGCGAAATCGTCCACCGGTAACGATTCAGCGATGGGGTTGATGGGGTGGGTCCTTTGATGGAGCGTGTGAGTTTGTACATAGTTCGTTGGTGAGTTTGCGGTGCTGTTCGACACCAGTGAAGGTTGAGGAGAGTCTGTGACAGGGGCAGAGCCACTAGGCGACGGTGCCACTGAGGGTTTGTCCAGGCGATGGGTACCAATGACGACCTCCGATGTGATCAGAAGAAACTTCTTCAGGCGCTTGAACCGGTCAGTGTTGATGAAATCAGAACGGTCTTGGTTCATCAGGTAAGGATGGAAGGTGTAATTACCCATTGCATTTGCGGGGGACGCCTGCAGTTCTTCGAGGGGGTGTATTGCCGACTTGGGGTGCTCGCTGGGGCCCTCGATGCTCAACGACTTTCCAGAAAGGTTGAGCATCACTTCGATGAAGTACTGGAACGACACCATAGGGCACCCTGAAATGGTGGGGAATGCGTCTGGGGGCACGCGCAAGCTGGTGTTGATTTCCAGGGAGAACGTGTTGGGGTCGACGAAAAGAGGAATCACCAGTTGTTGTAGGTCCTTGCGGAATGATTCGTAGAAGCCGTCAATGCCGTAATCTAGGCGACACACGCGCACGAGGGTGACGATTATGCCGCGTGAGTCCTGGATTTTCTTCAAGTGGTTGATGGTCAATTTTATCGGGATCAATTCGCCCTTCAAAAAGCCTCGCTTGGAGATCTCCAACGACACGCGTATGTTTTTGTGCTGGTCGCCGAGCTTGGGGGCGACGGACGGCACGGCGGTGACGTGGGAGTTGATCAGGTTGGGGGTCAACGGGTTCGGGCTCGCGGCCACATTGTCCGAGTCGTTCGACGAGAAGGTGGAGAAGGTGTTCAAGGTGGAGTTGGAGGACTGGACCCGCAGTAGCTTGAGGTTCTTGTGCGGGTTTTTGATGATGAGGCGCTTGGGTTTGGGCGGCGGTAGGTCTGCAACGTCTATTGGGTTGATGAGGTTGATGATCTTCTCGGACGTGAAGGAGGGCGCGCTGAACTTGGCCAACGATTTGATGGAGAAGAAGTCTGTCGGGCTGGAGGCGGACGACGACCCGGGCAGGGCGTCGTCGTCCGCGGGTCCGGACGCGGGCTTCAAGGTTGCTTTTAGCACGTACACGATGGCGCCCTTGCCAAAGTCGATGGAGGTGTACACACGCTTGTTGGGGAGCTTGACGATGAACGGGAACCGGTGCTCGCCCTTGTAGAGCCCGTTGACGAACTCGTGCTCGCGGGCCGGGGCCACGGCGGCCGATTCGGGCCCGTAGATCTTGATGGCGTGGCTGAACAACATGTGCTTGACCGGGCGGAGCTTGGACTGGGGCAGCGCGTGGATCTTGACGTAGCCGCGGAGCGAAAACACTATGGCGATGTTGGCCAAGTTCTTTCGGCTCACAAGGACAACCTGGCCGGAGATTTCTTCGCCCGGGAGCCACAGTTTGTGGGGGTCGTCGAGCTGGATGTAGAAGTCCTCCACCGAGCTGTTGTCTATTTTGGCCACAGACGACTCGGGCTGGGTCTTACCCAGCCTGCCGGGCATGAGCTTCGCAACGGCCCGTTTCATGGGAGGCGCGAGACTTCAACAGTGGGGCGGGGCAGACGCAGCGGGCGGGGCGGGAGAGGCGCGGTGGGGCGGGAAGCAAGCTTTTCGGGGCCAAGGAAGGGGGCCGGGCGCGGGGATGGAAGGCGTGGCGGAGCGGGGGGAGGCGACGGAGTAGGAGGTATCCACAAGTAAGACCGACTGGGGGAGAATTGCCATGACAGGTTGGGTCACGTGGGTGCGTATCGGCCCGTGTAGGTGAAGGGGCGGGGCGGGCGCGAAGTTTGTCAGCCGGGCGTGGGGGGCGCGTGTGCCGGGCGACGTGCGGCACGGGCCACGCCCGGTCATGTTGCTGCCTGGCCATGTCGCTGCCCGGCCATGTCGCTGCCCGGTCATGTTGCTGCCCGGTCATGTTGCTGCCCGGCCATGTCGCAGCCCGGCCATGTCGCCCAGTCAACCCGGTCGGGTTGGCGCTCCAAGTTTTGCTGATCCGTTTCGGCTGGTGTTATTTTGCGCTTTGGCACCAGATCCTGCCCGCGGCTGGGGCTGTGGGCGCGGGAGTGGATATTGCGGCGGAAGCGGATTTGTGCGTGCGAACGATTCCGGTGCAGGCCAGACGATTGGCCGGGCTCCGACTGAGATGGGCGCGCAAAGGGCGGGCCAATTTGCGGCCCAAAGAGAAGGCCGGGCCGCCGGGCCTGAAAGGGAAGGTCCATGACTAGTATACTACTAGTATACTACTAGTATTACTATACTACTATATTAATACAATCCTATACTACTATATTGATACTAATCCTATACTAATACTACTAGTATCCTATACAACTAGTATACTACTACTAATACTAATCCTATACTCTATACTAATACTACTAAAGATCAGTACTGTAATGCTACAAAGCAACTACTAATACTATACTATACTACTATACTACGACTATACTACTATACTACGACTATACTACTATACTACTACTAATACTAATACTAATACTAATACTAATACTAATACTAATACTAATACTAATACTAATACTAATACTAATACTAATACTAATACTAATACTAATACTAATACTAATACTAATACTAATACTAATACTAATACTAATACTATACTATACTATACAATACTACACTACACTATACTATACTATACTATACTATACTATACTATACTATACTATACTACACTACACTATACTACACTACACTATACTATACTACACTACACTACACTATACCCTACACTAATAATAGTGCAAGCAACTACCAATCACAAAATTCCATGCATCAACTAATAATAATATACAACAGTAGAAATGCTTATGCTACCTAATCGAAAGTCTTCTTGGTACCGGCAAAAGAAGCAGAGCTAGGACCAGATCTTGGGGTTGGAGTGGAAGATCTCTCACGACCACCGAAACCGCCACGGCCACCACGGGCTCCACCACGGGCACCGCCACGGCCGCCAAAGCCACCGCGGGCACCACCACGGCCACCGGAGTTGTTGTTGTCTCTTGGGGTAGAGAAGTCCAATCTGCACGCACGGCCCTCCAAGTATTCACCGTTCATGGCGTTCAAAGCGGCCTGGGCCTCGTCCACAGAGGCGAATTGCACGTAACCGAAACCCTTTGGCTGTTGGGTGTCTGGGTGGGTTGGGAGTCTGCACGAAACCACAGTACCGTAGGCACCGAAAGTGTCGAACAAGGTAGATCTCTCCACGTTGAAAGACAAGTTACCAATGAACAAGGTGTCAGAAGGAGCGGATGGAACATCGCCAAACTTCTTGGCTCTGTCGTTGTTGGTTGGGGTCTTTGGCTTGCCGCTGGACAAGTCCAAGTTGACAGGTCTGCCGTCAATCTCCTTGCCTTGCAACTCGTTCAAAGCCTTCTCGGCAGCAGCCTTGCTCGAGAAGTCAACGTAACCGTAGCCTCTAGACTTGCCGGTAGCTCTCTCGATCATGACTCTGGCGGAAATGACACCACCAACCTCTTCGAACTCTCTCTTCAACCACTCGTCATCGACGTTCCAGGACAATCTACCCACGAACAAGGTAGCTGGCTCCTCCTCGGTGGTCTCCTCGACCTTGGCCTTCTTGGTCTCTGGCTCCTCGGAAGAGGAGGATTCTTCAGAAGAGGCCTTTCTCTTCGAGGATTCCTTCTCGGACTCAGACTCGGAGTCAGAAGAGTCGGAGTCGGAAGAGTCGGAGTCGGAAGAGTCGGAGTCGGAAGAGGACTCGGAGTCGGAAGAAGACTCGGACTTGGCCGCAGCCTTAGGCTTGGCCTCCGATTCAGAAGAGTCAGAGTCGGAGTCGGAGTCGGAAGAAGAGGAGTCAGAGTCAGAGTCGGAAGAAGAGGAAGAAGATTCCTTCTTCTCCTCCTTCTTCTCTTCGACCTTCTCTTCCTCGGATTCAGATTCAGAGTCGGAGGACTCAGACTCGGAGGAAGAAGAGTCGGAAGAAGACTCAGAAGAAGAGGAAGACTCAGAAGAAGAGGAGGAAGACTCGACTTGCTTCTTGGTTACCTTGGTAGCTTTAGTAGACTTAGAGGAAGACTTGGCCATTTTAATTGAGTAAAGAATGGGGTAGTGGTAAATTCTTTCTGTGCGCTAGAAAAACGAGTTTTTCACTGATGAGGTGCTGCACAGGGCATTGTGGAGCCCATCGCCAGTGGCCACTGCAGCCCGAATCGGGAAAGGCTTTCTGTTTGGGCATTACTATTTTCGGATATCCTGATGCTACAGACAAATCTCGTATTGTACAACTAGTCAATCCTGCTCATTAGTAGAAGCTTTTATGGATTTTTTTTTGCTTTGGTGACTGAATCTGGCTGGGTGCGTTGGAATGGTGTATGGGTGTTTTCCAGATGGCCTAATCTTCCCATGGTCCCAGCCTTTCTAGGCCCCGAGTTGAACGTCAGAGAGTCTGGTAATCACATGTATTCATTTCGTCATCACTGAAAAAATTGTCTCTATTTGTTTGTGTATACTGGGTGCTGATTAAAACGCAACCCCTAACTGGTGGATATCGGCCGTGGCAGATAGTAGACCTGCATCTACCAGCGACTATCAGAAGAGAGATAAGTGGGCCGCTCCAGAACTCCAACACTTTTGACGTTACGGTAATTTTTGCAGGTAATTTTTGCTGAACAGGTTCTATCCTGCTCGAATTGATGTTTCTTAAAGAAAAAAATCATAATGGAAACGCCATTTACATCTAGGCTATTCCTTGCACAAATCACAGTCTGCGCAAGCCATTCGTCATCCCAAGGGAATTTGTTTGCTGTAGGAGCTCTTGTCGATCATATTTCCAGTTTTGGCTCTTCTCTTTGCACTTCACATCTGCCTCTCATGCCCTGCTGTCGAGAAACCTTCTGGTTCTCCCATTCGCCGGTTTCTCCTGTACATAACCACAGGCTATGACTCGATCCCATCAGTCCACCACCACTCCACCCCAGATTCCGAGGGGTCTGGGTTTCTAGAAGCTATATTTCAAGGCCAATAGCCCTCCAAAAGGAATCAAACCTGCTTTTACCGTTGGGTGTCTCCAGTTTTGCAATATTCCTACCGCTGTAGATATCGTGTACTATCTTTGACCCCGCAGCACACTAGTGGCCGGTTCCGCGCCTGATGAATTTTTCAATATTGAGCCGCATGCATTACTCATAATTATCAGGACTTGCACTCTTCTTCTTCTTGAGCCATGTTTAAACAGACAAATGTGTTGCTTCAGAAAGTGGCGTTTAACGTCAAGACATACAAGAACATGTTGAGAGACCCGTCTACCAAATACTCTCAGTTCAAAGGTGTGGCACTTCCAAACAGAACCTGGCCCAACAACAAGATCACCAAAGCACCAAGATGGCTTTCCACCGACTTGAGAGACGGTAACCAGTCCTTGCCTGACCCAATGACTGTGGAGGAGAAAAAGGAATACTTCCACAAGCTAATTGAAATTGGTTTCAAGGAAATCGAGGTGTCTTTCCCCTCTGCGTCTCAAACCGACTTTGACTTTACCAGATATGCGGTGGAAAACGCTCCTGAGGATGTCAGAATCCAGGTGTTGACCCAGTCTAGAGAGCATTTGGTGAGAAGAACGGTTGAGTCTGTGACTGGTGCTAAAAAGGCCACCATTCACATCTACTTGGCTACTTCTGACGTTTTCCGTGATGTGGTTTTCAACATGTCCAAGGAAGAGGCTATTGCCAAGGCTATCGAGACCACCAAGTTGGTGAAATCGTTGACCAAGGATGATCCTGCCCAGCAAAAGACACAGTGGGCTCTTGAGTTCTCGCCTGAATGTTTCAGTGACACTCCTACCGAATTTGCGGTTGAAATCTGTGAAGCGGTTAAGGCGGCGTGGGAACCTACTGTGGAGGACCCTATTATCTTCAACTTGCCTGCCACCGTTGAGGTTGCTTCGCCTAATGTGTATGCTGACCAGATTGAGTACTTCTGCAACCACATCAGTGAGCGTGAGAAGGTTTGTGTTTCTGTGCACCCACACAATGACAGAGGCTGTGGTGCTGCTGCGGCCGAATTGGGTTTGCTTGCGGGTGCCGACAGAGTCGAGGGATGTCTCTTTGGAAATGGTGAGAGAACCGGTAACGTCGATTTGGTCACTGTTGCTTTGAACATGTACACCGATGGTATTTCTCCCGAGTTGGACTTCTCTGACATGGAAGAATTGATTGAAATTTCTGAGAGATGCAACAAGATCTCTGTTCATCCTCGTGCTCCTTACGGTGGTTCCCTTGTTGTGTGCGCCTTCTCTGGCTCCCACCAGGATGCGATCAAGAAGGGTTTCCTGAAGGCTGAGAAGAGATATGCTCAAGGCGACTATTCGTGGAAGATTCCTTACTTGCCCTTGGATCCTAAGGATGTTGGCAGAAGTTACGAGGCTGTTATCAGAGTTAACTCCCAATCCGGTAAGGGTGGTGCAGCTTGGGTCATCTTGAGATCGTTGGGCTTGGACTTGCCCAGATCGTTGCAGGTTGAGTTCTCGTCCATCGTTCAAAATGAGGCGGACAAGCTCGGCAGAGAGTTAAAGACTGACGAGATCAACACTCTCTTCCAAAAGCACTACATGTATCTTGGTACCTCCACCTTTGCGCTCAAGGATTACACCATCACCAAGGGTAAGGGTGCCAACTCAGACCGTGACATTGCCGCGGATTTGCTTGTCAACGGCGAGACCGTTTCGATTGCCGGAAAGGGCAACGGTCCTATCTCTGCCTTTGTCGATGCCATTGCCACCAAGTTCGGTGCCTTGTTGGAGGTGGTGAACTACAGCGAGCACAGTTTGGGCTCAGGAACCCAAGACAAGGCTGCTGCGTACATTGAGGTGTCTTACTTGGACTCCACTGGTGTCAAGGTCACCAGATGGGGCTGCGGTGTTGACTCGGATGCCAACGAGTCGTCGTTGAAGGCTATCATTGCCATTCTTAACCACATGGTCAAGACCGGCGAACTTAATGTTTAGGTATGAAGTAATAGGACACTGTTTTCGTATATGTGCACATCCTATGAGGCGAGCGGGTCTCTGAACGCTACGGGGCTCTCTGTATGCTACGGAGCTCCCTGCACGCTACGGGGCTCTCTGCACGCTACGGAGCTCTCTACACACTATGGAGCTCTCTACACATTGTGGGTGGTGGCCACTTGGGGTGCTTGGCTTGTACTGCGGGCCAGCCTGGTGCCGCTACCGGCGTCGCGGCGATCCAGGGCACGAGCCCTAGCCGCGCACGTGCAGCGTCCCTCTCGCGGCGGCGGATATTTCTCCTGCATGCAAATGCAGCGCCGCTGCCTGCACCACCGGCGCTGCGACGGTCTCACGTTTTTTCCTCACAAAAATTTTCAGTAATACGGAATCCTCTTTTCAAACTAAACCACACATAATGTCTGATTTCCAGCCAGTTGTTGTCATCGACGGTAAGGGCCACTTGTTGGGTCGTTTGGCTTCCATCATTGCCAAGCAATTGTTGAACGGTCAAAAGATTGTTGTCGTCAGATGTGAAGCTTTGAACATTTCTGGTGAGTTCTTCAGAAACAAGTTGAAGTTCCACGACTACTTGAGAAAGGCCACCAGATACAACAGAACCAAGGGTCCATTCCACTTCAGAGCCCCATCCAGAGTTTTGTACAAGGCCATCAGAGGTATGATTCCTCACAAGACCGCCAGAGGTAAGGCTGCCTTGGAGAGATTGAAGGTTTTCGAGGGTGTCCCACCTCCATACGACAAGAAGAAGAGAGTTGTCGTTCCACAAGCTTTGAGAGTCTTGAGATTGAAGCAAGGCAGAAAGTACACCACTGTCGGTAAGTTGTCTGCTGCCGTTGGTTGGAAGTACGAGTCTATTGTCGACAAGTTGGAGGAAAAGAGAAAGTTGAGATCCGCCGAATACTACGCCAAGAAGGTTGCTGCTGCCAAGAAGTTGGCTGCTGCCAAGGCTTCCAACGCTGAGTCTGACGCTGCTAAGAAGTTGGCTGCTTTCGGTTACTAAGCCTCTAGCAACTCTAATTTTTTGTTGATTCCGTCGAGGAATGCTATGTATGTATAGAACCTATATGTATGTATCGCTAATACATCATTGAACGAAATATGGTGCGCTACGTTTCTCGTACTGTGTATGTGTTGGAAGACTCTACTCTAGTGTACTGTCCTGGGTTCTTCTACTCTACTATACTCTACTCTAATCTTGTCCTCTACTCTAATCTGCTCATCTAGTCTAATGTTCTCCTCTACTCTAGTCTTCTCATCTAGTCTAATCTTCTCATCTAGTCTAATCTTCTCCTCTACTCTAGTCTTCTCATCTAGTCTAGTCTTCTCATCTAGTCTAATGTTCTCATCTAATCTAATGTTCTCATCTAGTCTAATCTTCTTCTCTACTCTAATCTTCTCTTCTCTACTCTAATCTTCTCTTCCCTACTCTACTCTACTCCACTCTACTCTACTCTACTCCACTCCACTCCACTCCACTCCACTCCACTCCACTCACTAAACACTACTCTTGCCGCTTTTCACTGCTTCTCTCATCCCATTGCCGCACTCTCCTAGTCCCATCATTTTTCTCTTCCGCACCTTTTTCTCGCACCAATGGCTGTCTGGTTCGCATCCCGCCCGCGCCCATTCCGCCCGCACTCCCGCAGGCATCCCGGTTTCTTCGCACGGCCCACAGCATTCTTCCGTCTGGTAGTGGCATTCTCCCCTATCGCTATACGATTGTTGGCCCCGCGCTCTTCTGCCATGCGTACCGTGCCCTGTGTCCTCAACGGCAAGCCCGTGGTTTCTGCCGCCCGCATCCCCGTGTTTTCGCCCCGCGGCGACATTCTCCACCACTACCTGCCCCTCCCGCCCACCGTTCCCCTCGAGCAGGTGGCGCGCGACGCGCACGCCGGGTTCCGCGCGTGGTCCGCGCGCCCGGCCCCTGAGCGCGCCCTGATTTTGCGCGACGCCGCCCACTTGGTGGCTGCCAACCACGCGGAGTACGTGGACCGCCACATGGAGTTGGGCGGCGCGCGCGCCTTTGCCGAGGTGTGCGCGCGCGGCGCCGCCGACGGCCTCCTCCTGGCGGCGCTGGCGCTCGCGCGCGCGCCCGGCACGGTGGTGCATGCGGCTGCGGCGCCGTTGGCGCTCGCGCTCCGCACGCCGGTGGGCCCGGTGCTCTCGATTGCGCCGTGGAACGCGCCCACCGTGCTCTGGGCGCGCGCCCTCGCGGCGCCGTTGGCTGCGGGCTGCTCTGTGATCGCCAAGGCCACAGAAAAGGCGCCTCTGTTGGCGTATCTCTACGTGCAGCACCTTTTGGCCGCAGGCGTGGACCCGCAGGCGGTGCAGCTCGTGCACTTTGCCCCCGAGCACCAGCAGAGCGCCACCGAGGCGCTCATTGCGCTGGCGCACGTGCGCAAGGTCAACTTCACCGGGTCCACTGCGGTGGGGGCGCAGGTGGCGGCCGCGGCCGCGCGGACGGTGACGCCGGTGTTGCTCGAGTTGGGCGGGAAGAACGTGAGCGTGGTGCGCGCGGACGCGGACGTGGACCGCGCGGCGTTTCTGGCGGTGCTTCTGGCGTGGATGCACCAGGGCCAGATTTGCATGTGCTTGGACAATGTGTATGTGCACGAGGCGGTGTACGCCCTGTTTGTGGAGCGGGTCAAGGTGCACGCGGCGGCAATGGCGCCGGCGCCGGACATGGCCATTGGGCTCCGCGACGCGGCCGGTGCGGCCAAGGTGGCGCGGCTCGTGGCGGACGCGGTGGCGCGCGGGGCGTCGGTGGTGCATCCGCCGGGCGCGGGCCGCACGTTGGGCGCGGACACGAGCGCTCGCGACCTCCGCCCGGACGGCGGGCAGTGGGTGTTCCCGGCGCTCGTGATGGAGAACGTGCCGGACGACGCGGCGCTCGCCACCGAGGAGTCGTTTGGCCCGGTGCTTCTGGTGTTCCGCTACGGCGACGACGACGCGGTGGTGGAGCGCGTCAATCTGTTGGCATACGGGCTCAAGGCGGCGGTGTGGAGCGCGAACGTGATGGAGGCGCTCGCGCTCGCGCGCAGGCTTGACTTTGGGGCGGTGCACATCAACGGGTCGACGGTGCACGACGAGGCCACGGTGCCGCACGGCGGAGTCAAGGCGAGTGGATACGGCCGGTTCAATGCGGAGTGGGGCGTGGACGAGTTTTCGTATACGAAGGTGGTGACGATGGACCAGTGAGCCGGCGGGCTGCCGTACATAGGTAAGGATGACATGGAAGAGGCAGAATGTCGAGGTGAAGATAAGAAGTTACAAAATCGGGGAAGAATAGACTTGCGCCTAGAACCCCAGCCGGCTCAAGGTCTCGGCAATGTCCAAATACAACGCCACCGCATTGAAGGCCGGGTCGCGGCCAAACACCGCGCGGTCCACCGCCGCGCGCACGCGGTTGGTCCAGTTGATCAAGTCCAAGTGGTCCACGCCGTCCAACGTGCCCACGTACTCCCCCCAGTGGGCCAGGGCGACGCTGACCATGCCGTCATTGTCCGGGCACCCGCCGCGCGCGAGAATGCGGCGGCGGATGATCTCGTACGTCGGGCGGAAGAGCCGGAGCCCCGAGGGCGGCATCAGCGCGCCGTAGGAAAAGTAGCGCACGCGCGGGTCGTCGCGCACCGCGGCGTTGAAGCGCGCGAGGTGCGCGGTGGTCAACTCGAGCACCGCGCGCGGGCACACGTCGCGCGCCATCTCCACCACCACGTCGGCGCACTCGGACCCGTGGTGCGGCGTGCCTACGGTGGTGAGGCTCACCACCTCGTACGACGACTCGGGCGACACCACCTGTGAGATGAGGTAGCGTGCGTCGAGCCCGCCCATGGAGTGGCCCACCAAGTTGAGCTTGACGCGCGCGCCCGGGCGCGCGAGGCGGGCGCACTCTTGCTCGAGGAGCGCATCCAACGCGCGCGCGCGCTCCTCGATGGAGCCGAAAGGCGGCACGCGCGCGGTGATCACCTGGGCGCCGGCGGCGGTCAAGGCGCGCTGGATGCCGTTCCAATAGTCCACGAGGAGCGCGCCCGACACCGCGGGCTCCTCGTCCGACACGTTGCGCGCGGGCGCATAGTCCGGGTTCCAGAGCGCCTGCGGCAGCGCGAGAAGGTTCCATGTGTCGAACCCGGAGAGCCCGTGGCAGAGCACAATGGGGTATCGAGGCGCGGAGTAGGTGTCGCGGAGGCGGCGGAACTTTTTGGCGATGTTGGCGTCGGAAGGGGCGGCCTCGCGAGTGTCGGCGCGGAGGTGGGGGCCGGGCGATTCGTGGGGCCAGCCGGGCGATTCGCGGGGCCAGCCGGGCGGGTCGTGGGGCCAGCCGGGCGATTCGTGGGGCCAGAGGGGTGCGGCCAGCGCCACTGCGAGCAGCAGCCAGCGCACTCGGTACATTAGGGTGGTGCGGGCAGAGTTAGCGATAGTGCGGCGAGTGGATTGAGTTGGCGCGCACTACTTGGTGCTAGGTTGCTACCGCCTAGAAATGACAACTGGGTAACTGTATTCATGTATGAAGTGTTAGAATAGTACGGTTGCTTACGTGTGGATATGGCCAGATGTTACATGTCACTGGATTGCTGATGCAGGCCCTTCGGCCCATCACATACGTCATATATAGTCGGCTAGCGCCCGGAAATGGTGCGCACCATCATGTCCTTGACCGGATCAAGCAGGTTGATCGCCTTCATGCCCCAGCCCCGGAGCGCCACAAGCGGGCCAAAGTCGGTGGAAAACACCTTGTGCAACTTGTCGCACACGCCCATCAACGCGTGGTTGCCCGGCCACGCGGCCGCGGTGTACTGCTCGAGCACAAGCGTCAGGCCAATGTCAAGGCCGCGGTCGACGCCGCGCTCGATCGCGTCCAACAACGCCGCCACGTCCGTCTGGCCCATGTTGAGGCCCTGGCCCGCCAACGGGTGCACCGTGTGCGCCGCGTCGCCCACCAACGCCACGCGCGGCGCAGTGTAGGTGTCGGCGTGGAGAAAGCGCAACGGGAAGCGCGCGCGCGACCCGGGCACCACCTCGGCCACCGGCACCGGGAACTGGTCCTCGAGCACGTCGGGCGCGATCTTGGAGAGGCGCCACTCGATCTCCGCCACCGCCGCGGGGTCGTCGGGGTTGGCGTCGAGCATGCGGTAGATGTAGTTCAAGTCCACCTCGTCCAACACCATGGCCGCGGTGAGGAGGTGCGGGAACACCGCGTCGGACGTGCGGAGCAACGTTTGCGCGAGCTCGGGCGTGCTCAGCCACACGAACGTGGCGCTGTCGTCGGGCATGGGGAGAATGGCCACGGGCCCCGTGGTCAAGAAGCGCTGCCACGCGATCGACCGGAAGTCCTCGTACTGGAGCCGCACCGTGCCCACCACGCCGAAGCGGTCGTACGCCCAGCCGCGCGACTGGATGCGGGCGAACCGCCGCACCGGCGAGTTCTGCCCGTCCGCGCCCACAAGGAGGCGCGCCTGGAGCCGCTGGCCGGTGCTGAGCGTGACCACGGGCCAGTCGGGGCCCGCGCCCGCGCCCGCCTCCGCGCCCGCCTCCGCGCCCGCGCCAATGTCCTCCACCGTGGCGCCGTCCACCACCGCGCACCGCTCCCCCGCCGGAGCCGCCGCGTTCAACGCGTCAATGCGCGCAAGCACCGCCGCCTGGATGTTGGCCACCTCGGCCATGGCCGCCAAGTCGCCGCCGCGGCCCGCGGCGTCCACCACCACGCTGCTGTCAAAGTGCACGCGGGCGGCGCTGTCCTGCGAGTCGTACGCAACCATGTTGTCGTAGAAGCGGATGCGGTCGTGGTGGATGTGGTCCCAGCAGCCCACGCGGGTGCGCATGGACTCCACGGACTTGGGCGTGAGCGACACCACGCGGTTGGTGTATTGGGGCGGCGGCTGCGCCGCGAACTGGCGCACCGGCGCCAAGCTCAGCGCCTCCACCAAGGTGCACGAGAGGTGTTTTGTTTTCGGGGAGCTTTTGAGCGCGGCCATGAGCGAGAGGCCGGCGGGACCGCCGCCGACAATGACCACGTCCTGGAGCGCCGGGGCGGCGAGGTGCCGAATGAATTGGAGTCGCATGGGGGGCAGCTTAGGGCGGCGCGGCCGCTTGGCCTGGGTAGTGCGGCGGGCGGGTAGCGGGCGGGTAGCGGGCGGGTAGTGCGGGCGCGCCCCAAAGTGGCGCCATGTGGCACAATGGTTACGACGGGGCATGTTTGGCCGGTTGCCTCGGTCTTTGCCGGGCCGCCTGGTGTGAAGACAAGTGTGGTACTGTACTTACTGTACGGTACTGTTCTGTAGTGTGCTGGTACTGTACTGGTACTGTTCTGTACGGTACTGTACTGGTTCATGTACTAGTACTGGCACTGTACTGGTACTGTACTAGTACAGATACTGGTTATGTTCTGTAGTGTACTGGTACTGTACCGGTACTGTACTGGTACTGTACTGGTACTGTACTGGTACTGGCACTGTACTAGTACACTACAGTACATCAGATACTGGTTATGTTCTGTACGGTACTGGCACTGTACTGGTACAGATACTGGTACAGATACTGGTTCTGTTCTGTACTGGTACTGTGCTGGTACAGATACTCGTTCTGTTCTATTCTGTATTGGCACTGTACTGTTCTGTACTGCTCTGTACTGTACTGTTCTGTTCTGGTTCCGATGTAAATCTGACCCAGGTAACTGATGTGAATCAGGTCTAGCCCAGACCTAGATGGCTACGCATCTACGCATGCAACTGATAAAAGTCTCGGATACTTAACTGTTCCGTCCGGTAACTCATCGTCCAGACTGACATCGGTCCCTACTCCAGACCAACTGTACTCCTGTGGCCACGACTTTCAGCAATATTCCACCGGCACCTCTATTCGCCCTTCTGCTTCTTGGCCGCAGGCTCGACGTCGCTCACGTCCAATTCCTCGCCCTCCAGGCTGTCCTCGTCGCTTTGCTGGTCGTTCTGAAGCGCCTCCGCGTAGTATTTCACCGCGTTGGGAAACAAGTCGTCGAGAATGAGCCGCGTCAAGTCCTCGCCCGACCGGAACTCCTTGGTGGGCTTGCGCCCGGTCCACTCGAACCACGCGAAGAACGACTTCATTCCGAGGCGGTACTTCTTTTTTTGGTCGCTGGTGTAGTCGCCGCTCTTGTTGCGGCGGATGGCCGCGGGACAGATCTGGGCCAACTCTGCGGGCCACTGCACGTCGGCCACGTCCGACGTGATGGACTCCTCTCCGTTTTCTTCCGAAACGTGGAACTTTTTCGTGACGGTCTGGGTGGGGATGGCGCCGGAGTCGTCCTTGAACGAGATGGTGATGGAAAAGTCCCGGTGGTGGTTTGGCGCGTCGGCGTCGGCAATGGCAAAGTGGACGTAGATGTCGTTGACGAAATCCAAGTACTTCAAGTCCTCGGCCCGCACGTAGTCGGCAAAGTCGTCGTTCTGCGCAAGCACAATGTACCAGAACTGGGGGATGGTGGAGGTGATGGCCCTTCTTTGGGCGTAGATGGACTGGGTCTTTTTGATGCGGAAGATCTCCACTTCTCTTTCGGCGAGGCCGATCTGCTGTTCGACCGACGCCAACAGGGCGAGCGAGTCGCTGAGTGTTTCTGCTTCCATGGTGGTGTGCTAGTGCCAGGGCCAAGTGCGCCCGCGCCAAGTGCGCCCGCGCCAAAGTGCGCCCGCGCCAAAGTGCGCCCGCGCGAAAGGGCGCCCGCGCCCAAGTGCACCCAAACCTGCGCCCGCCCGGCGCGAATACAACCCTACGGCACTACGGCTACCTTCACTAACCACTGTATATTCGCTGCGGTCGCCGCAGCTATGCATCATCCTCGCCCAACTAGCGCTTGCCGCCGCGCCTCACCATCTCGGGCAACTTGAACGGAACCTTCAACTGCGCCACCTTGTAGGTGGCCGCCTCCTTGCGCGACAAGCCGATAGCGTCGGCCATGCCCACGCCAATGGGCTTCACCACCGCGCCCAACGCACGGAGCAAGCCAATGAGGCGCGTGGGCTTCATGTTCAACTCGTTGGCCACAGGGAGAATCTCCACCGTGAAGCCCTCAATGTGGAAGAGAAGCGCAAGCAAGTAGCAGAGCAACTTGTCCTCGTGGAACGGGTCAATGACAAACGAGCGGTCCTTGGACTTGCCCACGGCGGTGGTTCTGGCCACGGCGAAGCGGCTCAAGGCGCCGTCCACCAACGCCTCGGCCGGCTTGTTGCCCAAGCGCTCCAAGAGCGACGTCTTGTCGCGCACGCGGCGGTGGTGGTAGATGCCCAACAACAACGACGCATAGTACACCATCTGCACCTTCTCGGTGTTGTGGAGCGCCACGTACTTGGCCAAGTTCTTGGCCACGAACGCGCTCTTGGCGAACGGCACCAACTCCATGCGCCGCTCGCTGTCCTCCTCGTCGAACAAGGCTTGCACCCGCACCGCGGCCCACTCCTTGGGCGGCACGATGCTGGCGAGCGCATACACGTCCTCCACCGCGGTGGCGTCCACGTTGGCCGCGGGCGTGGGCCGCACCAGCGCGCCCGCGTCCTGCAACTGCTCGCGCGTGGGCAAGTCCAGCGTGAGCTCCTTGACGTTGTCGATGATGTCCAACTCCATGTCCTGCAACTTGTCGGCGTCGATGCGGTTGCGCTCCAAGCTGGCAATGGCAGCCTTGGCCTTCTTGGTACCGAACGCCTCGCCCAACGCCGTGCGCTGCGCCGCGTTGCGCGCGCCCCGCAGCCGGATCTTGGGGCCCTTGTGCACCCGGTGCTCGAGCGCCGTCACCAGGCCGTGCACCATGGGCGCGCGGAAGAGCTCCACGGCCTTGTGCGCGGGGTCGTAGAGCGCCACGACGTAGTCGTTGGCGTCGTCCGCGGCGGAGTGGGCCGTGTACTCCAACGTGGCGCTCTCGCCGTGCACCATGTATTCGCCAGAGTGGCTGTGGCGGTAGAGGTCGAAGGCGGTGGCGTCGCTGACCTGGAGGCCGCTGAAGAACAGGCCGACCACGGCCGCGGGTTTTTCCGTGCACGCGGCGACCCGCAACTGCGTGGTTTTGAATTCGGGTTTGCTCATGTGGTGGAGAAATCTCTGGCCGCATCGCATCGGGTATACGGTGGCGGTGCGCGCACGCACATCACCACCGGGCCCATCTCCGCGCCGCGGCCGCGGCACGTGCGCGCACCATGGACCACTACGCTGTTTTGGGCGTGGCGCCGCTGGCGTCCGCCGCGGAGCTCAGGGCCGCGTACCACCGCCGCCTTCTCGCGTCACACCCGGACAAGGCCGGCCGCGCCGACTCGCGCGACGTGGCGCGCATCCAGGCGGCCTACGCCGCGGTGGCCGACCCGGTGCGCCGCGCGGCGTACGACGCCGAGTTGCGCGAGGCGTGCAAGCGCCAGGGCTTCCTTCCCACGGGCGCGGGGCTCGACTCGTATACGCTTGCGTCGTTCGACGTGGCGGAGGGCGAGCTGTGGGTGTGGCGCCGCGACTGTCCGCGGTGCGAGGCGCGGGCTCTGTTTGAGCTCACGGAGCCGGACTTGGACGCGGGCACGCCCGACGGCCTGGGCGGCTACCAGGTGATGGTGTCGTGCCACAGCTGCTCGCTCTGGATCACGGTGCAGTATGAGGAGGACCACACCGACTGAGGTGTATAGTATATGTATATTTTGGCACTGGTCTGGGCACTGTACTGGGCACTGTACTGGTCACTGTTCTAGTCATGTGCTGGTACTAGTCACTGTACTGGTACTAGTCACTGGACTGTACTGGTCACTGTACTGGTCACTGTACTGGTCACTGTACTGGCACCAGTCACTGTACTGGTCACTGTACTGGCACCAGTCACTGTACTGGTCACTGTACTGGTCACTGTACTGGTACTAGTGTCACTACCTCCACTATCTTTAGCTTCAGCTACCTTACCTATTACCTAGCTGATATCTTGGTCAGTACCGGTGCCTTCACCCTGCTGCTTCCACTGTGCTCCACCTTCTACTACTACTTTTGCTTGCTGGTACTGTCTTCCTCACCGTTACCATCATGTGAATGCCACATCCCACTTATCTCATTGCCATCTCTGCCTGCCTACATCTCCATTGCCTACCTACATCTCCATTCAGCGTTAGAAATCTTTCATCTGTCTATCTGTTCTCGCCTGTCTGTCACTAGAACTCCCTCCGCCAGCTCCTGTCCGCCTCCACAATTGCATTCAACGCCCCCGCAATCGCCTTGAAGTCACACATGAGGTTCACGTGGCCACACTCGGTTGCAAACTTCCCCACAATGTGCCCGCGCCCGGTGCCGCGGTCGTAAGGCTGGAATCCCTTGCCCTCGGGCATGAGCCACCGCTCGTGCACCACCCCGTCCCCGGGCCCGTAGAAAAACCCGTAGTAGTTGCCGTCTTTGATGTCCTGCTCGCTGTTGACGTTGGATCCCCGCACCAGAGGCACGGTGTTTCCGTACACCACCGCCATCGGAGGGTACTTGTGCTCCAACGCAGGGTCATACTCAAGCCCCTCCATGTACTGCTTCGCCCGCCGGAGCGTATCCGCAAGATACGCGTACGCCTCGGAAAACGAAAGACTGAACTTCAGGTCCGCGTCCGCCACCGACACGCTGGGCTGGGGGCTGGACCGGCCGGCCAAATAGCGTTTCTGCATCTGCAGATTGGTCAAGCGGCTGGGCTTGGACCGAAGAATGCTGGGCTGGAGGATTTTGATGCGCGACCCGATCGACAGGAGCGACGACGTCGACGTCTCCTCGTCCGCCTGCTTCGCCTCTAGCTTCTTTTCTTCCTCCTCTTCCGCCTCCTTTCTCGCCTTGGCCACCAACGGGTTGAGGTTGTACTCCACCCACGTGTCCGGGTCAAAGTAGTCCAAGTCGTACTTCTCGCCCGTCTCGTGGTTCACAAACACCCGGCCCTTCAACGGGAGAAACGTGTACGACGACCGCATCAAGAAGTTGGTCTCGAACGTGAGAATGCGGTCGGAAAACATCACCGAGTCGCCGTACCGGAGAGGGCCCAAGATGTTCAAGCACTCGCTCGGCGCCCCCACGTACACGAGGCCGCGGAATAGGTCCGGCCGCTGCTGTAGCGCGCCGTGCGCCACCAAGCCGCCCATGGAGTGGGCAATGACTATGGGCATGCGGCCGGTGTCCCTCTGCACCGTCTCAAGACACTCGATCAACTTGTCGGCAGAAATGTCGAGCGAGAGCCGCCAGTCGTACCCAAACTCCGTCACGGTGACGTTCGGGTTGTGGGCCAACTTCTTGATGAGCTTCTTGCAGATATCAAACGGCCCGATGTTCTTCAACACCCCGTCCGCCACAATGGTGTCCAGCGCCCGGAGCTCGTCCATGCGCGACGGCCCGAGAAGCAAGTTGATCTTCCGCAAGTTGAGCCCCGCCTTGAGCGGAATCCACACGCGTTTCCCGGAGCGGGCGTCGCGCAAGATCGAGCCCCGGTACCCGCCCATGATCACAATGGGGCCGTCGAGCTCGTTGAACACCATCTCGTACGGCTTTTCCTTCTTGATGAAGTCTGGGAGAATGTCGGTGAGGTTCTCTTTGATCAGGTGCCGCATGGCGCGGAGGTGGGTGTCTTCCGTGCCTCGGGTGTGGAAGAGCTTTGCCTCGTCCACTGTGCTGAGTGTGTCCTTGCGTTCGAGCCGGAGCCGGAGGTTTTCCACTGCCGGATCGGGTTTGGCGCCGGAGAAGGGCAACCGGAGCTGGAAGCCGGGAAGACCGCCGAACGGAAGCGAAAACAGAAACACCTTTTTCAGGTTCGGCGACTCCGTGTTGTCTCCTCCGACAAGGGAGTCGGCATCTGCATCGGTGTAGTGCCGCAGCGCCGGCTCGGGGCTGAATTCTTCAATGTCCAGATCGGGATCTGACGCCCATTGGGGCGAGTGCACAGCCATCGCGATAGATTACCACGGATCGCAGATGGGTTGGTTTAGAATTGGTTTAGAATTGGTTTAGAATTGGCTTTTGGCTCAGAATTGGCTTTTGGCTCAGAATTGGCTTTTGGCTCAGATTGGCACACGATGGGCTGAGCGGATGGTCAGGCTGGATTTGGAGCCGCAGTGTTTCCGTGGCTAGAATTGGCCGAGTGACGGATGTAGCGGATACGGCCCGGCACATGGGCTCAAGTGCGGATGGGAGTGTGTGTGGGTGGTGGAACGGCAGGTGACACATTAACAGTGCAAGCCCCAGCATCGGACCCACAGGCCGGTATTGCGTATTGCGGTTACGTATTATGGCACGAGTATGCCGCGAGTATGTGACGAGTATGTCTATGCGCATGTCTATGCGAGTATTCAATGAGATTTGGACCCACCGACTGCGTGCAGGGCGGGTTGATTTTGGTGGTGCTGTGCTGCGCTTGCATCTTGCGCGGCAAATCGAAACGCTCGTATTGTATGTCGCATTTGCGTGACGTGCTAACATTAGTGCGGCTACTTCTTGGGTCCGACTGGTGTCAGTGTAGGCGAGATGAAAACCGATAAGACCATGCATACAAGTCCTCTCCTGCTGCCTCTAGCTTTTGTTTCTGAACTGAGCTGTACAAGGGCGTTTGTGTTTGGCCGATTTGGGTTCTGTATAGCCGTCTCGTAAAAATAGCACTTGACAGAACCCGGGCTGCTGTCTGCATTACGCTTGGTTGGAAAAACGAAGCTTGTTCTCCTTATGCCGGTCCGCGTCATTATCCTATACGGCACCATAGTCCCGTGTCGTTGGGCCATCTGCTGGAGGGTGGATGACTTCGATGAGTACATTCGCCAATTCTCGTGTTGAGAAAGAATTGAAGTGGCTCGGGAGATAGACGTTTATCTTGCTTCATTTAATCTGTACAAATGGTTCTGTCTAAGTTATTCTTTGGGTTGATCCTGGCTGGCTCTCTGTCTTTGTTTCTCTAATACTAAAATTTTCACTATTCACAAATCTCGAAATAGCCTTGATGTTTACAAAATGTGTCAATCCGTGGAAAAGTCGTATTTAGACGTAATGGCGCGGAGGTATTTCGGGGCGAAGTCTGTGTGTTCCGCCATGAGTATAACCTGAACTAGTTCATTTCATGTTTCAGCTTCTTCAATACCCTCAACTCAATCAGGGCATCAATTATTTTACTACAGTTGAAGAGCTTCAGATGTCGTCTAAGTATAGAACACTTCCACTTCAGTTGTTCAAATTGCAATCCTAACCAAACTGAAATTTAGAGATGAGTTTTTTTTTTTTTTTTTTTTATATATACATATTTTCTTCTGCTGATATGCAATATGATACAGACGCTCTTGCTGCGGCCACTTTCTTCTTCGCGTCCGGAAAAATGTGCCGCTTCGGCACCTCTTGTGATTCAATATCAAGATGAGCACGGCCTATTTCCACTTAGATATACCAATTGTACAAGAAGTGGTTTGGTACAGCCTCCCTATTAAGGGAGCTTTGAATGCTTTAAGTTCCATGCGCATGTCATATCCACAAGCATGTCATATCCACAATGATGGTACTGCATCATAAAACGGCGCAGGACGACGGGCTTTATTAATAGGCCATACACATATTAGGCGTCTATTTATATTCAAACGATTCTGTTGCATTTCTATGGATATCATCTCCGGGAACTTCTATTGAGGTAAGCTGTAACCTCGGCCTTTCTGAGACGCTCAACCCAAGTGCATTCATGGCTCATGAGGCGCGAATCCCACAACTACCACATATCCTCTACGACGTGAAAGCCACCACTTGCGTTTTTTTGTGGCTTCTCTTGATATTTTTGGTGTGCTTGTTGAATTTTTGTCAATCCCAGGATTCTCTGTTGCCTTCTGTCCATGGCCACATTATCGCTGCCCACGTGGGCCTTTTGTCAAGATAGGTGCTGCTGCCACAATTTTCAAAGCAGAATCGATATCAATGCCGTATGCGTCGGGCGCGGCTTACTGAGGGGCTATAATTATACCACGTTTTCTTCGTATAGCGGATGGGCGGCCCATGTGTGCCTGTGCATACGTTGGGTCACACAGGTAATGGCTTGATAAGAGAAGCTAAACTGCGGGTTGGAAGAAGGAAAGATTACTTTGGCTGAAATTTGATTTGTTCCTTCGGAGCAGCGAGCATTTCGGTGCCAGCCAAGGGTCTCTTGCTGGCGACCGTAATCAGTATTTTCTGTAATGCAGGATATATGCACTCCGTCCCCAGTTGTGGCGATCGGTGCAAGCCTTTTGCATCTGGCTCCAAGCAGAAGCGCAGCAATAATATCAGGAATTGGTGATATCGCCGTGCCTCATTTACTAGTCGGCCCCAGCATATGTGCACAATGAGAGGATCTGGTCAATTATGCATGATTAATTTAAGGAGCTGCGCCTGATAGTTATTGTGCAGGATATACCTCCGTTGTGGAAGGGAGTATCCTTGGAGTGGATTATTTTTATTTCTCCAATGCAGATAAATGATTCTATCACCGTATCTGCGTATACCTAAAGGGGCTGGGGAGGGGACCTCCTTTTCTTCAGTACGAGATTTTTGCGGTATGCTAGTGCAGACGTCAAAGTAATACGTCAGTGCATTTTGAGGTTTATCTGCTCGTAATAGGATTAGAATCATAACCAGGGCATTGTAGGCTATTCTTCCCGGTGATGCTAGCTATGTGAAGCACTCTTTTCTGTGTGTAGGTCACTTGTGAGTGGAGCCATTGGAGTTGCACTTGTGAAATTATCACCGGGCATTGGTTAACTTGGCATCGAGCATCGGGCCTGTTCCAGTTGAGTCCCGGTTGATTTCCAGTTGAGTTCCGGTTGATTTCCGTTGATTTCCGGTTGATTTCCGTTGATTTCCAGCTGAGTTCCGTTGATTTCCAGTTGATTTCCGGTTTCTTTCCAGTTGAGCTCTTCTGTAGATTAGTGACTCACACACGTATAGACCACAATTGTGCCGATTTCCTTGTTCTCCCAAGGCTCCCATGCCAAGCTCACCTGACCGGCCGATACAGTCCCCAGCCCTCTGCGCGGGAACATCCATACATCCAACACTACCGGAACGGTGGCCCCAAGACAACCATCCGGCTTCAGGCCGCCAGCCCGAAGCATCTGACGCCTCTCCCTCTCGTATTCGGCCCCACGCTGCCCAGTGGCCCCATTCCCGGTCGGAACAAGAAGGACCGCCCTTTGCCCCTACACCCGTACACCACCCGCGCTGGACCGGCTTAGGACAACGGCAAACCTTATACACCACATCGCCATGAGCATGTTTCGAGCCAGCACCAACCACGCGGCCGTCTGCCGGCGCTGGGCCGTGCGGTTCGTGCCCCACAACGGACCGCACGCACCCGCCGCATTGGCACCCGTTTTTTCCGCCCGTTTTTTCCGCACATCGCCACCCCGCTACAGCCAGAAACACCACGAGGACAAACTCGCCCAGGAGTTGAAGAAGTTGCACGAACTCAGAACGCAGTTCGACCGCGCCGGCTTCTTTGACAAGTGGAAGTTGCGCCCCCAGATGGACGCACAAGAGGCGCGTGTCATTGACCTCCAGAACTATCTTTCCGAAAACGAGCCTGCGGTGCTCCAGGTGACCAACCCCTTGGACGCAGCCGCCGTTGGCCGCTACCAGAAGCTGTTGCCATTTTTGTTGAACCGCTTTGTGCACGAGTGCGAGACGTCGCGCGGCCTGATTGGCGTGAACCCCGAGACGGTGCTGCACCGCATCTTGGCCCTCTTCAGCGAGGAGCACCCGCTGCTCGAGCCGCTCACTGCGGCAGAGGTGGAGCAGGCGTTTGACGTGTTCTACCGTCTTCTGAACAACATTGACACCGCGCTGGACGTGCGCTTTGGCGACGACAGCGTGCAGCGCTTGTTTGACCTTTACGCCGAGAAGCACATGGACTTGGACACCGACGCGTTGGTGGCCGCAGCCAAAGACTTGCCCCCTCCTGTTCCCGAGGACGCGGTTGCTTCCGCGTGGTTTGACGTGTTTAGAACCTTCTGGGAAGTTCCGTACGCCAAAGACGGCGAGGTGTTATCAAACGCCCTCTGCGGCGAGGAGTTCCACCGCTACAAGATGTACAGCGAGGAATTGAACAAGGTGCGTGACATGCTCACGTCTAAGGGCTTCAACAACTCCGGCTCCGGCCTGTCGGCTAAGAGCACCCCACCCAAGAAAACCGAGTCTCAGTCAGACTCTCTGAAGGAGCCCAAGCCCCAGTTCAAGTACTTCGACATTGACCTCACGGGCCAGAACGCTCGTCTCTTTCTCGTCGGGTTGATGGGAGGCTTGCTTTTGGTGGTCATGTATCTGTCCTCGCAAAACGGCAGCCACGAAATCTCGTTCCAGGAGTTCTCGTCGGACTTTTTGCGCAAGAACCTCGTGGCCCGGCTTCTTGTTATCAACAACAGAACTGCACTTCTCGAGTTGAATGAAAATGGCCGCGCACAATACCCTCACCAAGGCGAATACTTTTTCTCTATTGGCAGTGTTGAGCTGTTCGAACGCAATTTGCGGGCGGTACAGGACGAGTACAAGATCCCAGACCAGCTTCGTCTCCCTGTGGTGTATGTTTCGGAGGGCAGCACATCCAAGTTGTTGATCAATTTCCTTCCTACGTTGTTGTTCCTCGGCGCCATCTACTACATGACCAAGAAGGCCAACATGGGTGGAATGGGTGGACCGTTGGGCTTTGGTAAATCTACCGCCAAGAAGTTTAACCAGGAGACCGACATCAAGGTGAAGTTCAAGGATGTGGCCGGTATGAGCGAGGCCAAGCAAGAGGTGATGGAGTTTGTCAAGTTCTTGCAGCAGCCAGGCAAATACGAGAAGTTAGGGGCCAAAATTCCCCGTGGTGCTATTCTCTCTGGTCCTCCAGGCACGGGTAAGACCCTCTTGGCTAAGGCCACTGCAGGCGAAGCTGGGGTGCCTTTCTACTCCGTTTCTGGATCTGAATTCGTCGAGATGTTTGTGGGTGTGGGTGCCTCGCGTGTGCGGGACTTGTTCAAGACCGCGAGGGAGAACGCACCTTCGATCGTTTTTGTGGACGAAATCGATGCCATTGGAAAACAGAGATCTAAGGGTAATGCCAGCGGCGCCAACGATGAACGGGAAACGACTTTGAACCAGTTGTTGGTTGAAATGGACGGTTTTGAGACGTCGGACCACGTTGTGGTGTTGGCGGGCACAAACCGTGCGGATATTTTGGACAAGGCCTTGATGAGACCGGGCAGATTTGACCGCCACATTGCGATCGACAACCCGGAATTGCAAGGCCGGAAAGAAATTTTCGAGGTGCATTTGCAAAAGATCAAGTTGGTGGAGAACATCGACAAGGACTTGTCCGGGCGGTTGGCGGCATTGACGCCGGGATTTTCTGGTGCGGATATCGCCAACGTGTGTAACGAGTCGGCTTTGATTGCTGCTCGCTACAACGCCAAGGCGGTGACTTTGAGACACTTTGAGTTGGCGATCGAGAGGGTGATTGGAGGAGTGGAAAAGAAGTCCAAGCTCTTGGACCCTGAAGAAAAGCGTGTTGTTGCATACCACGAGGCGGGCCATGCGGTTTGTGGCTGGTACTTGAGGTACGCCAACCCTTTGCTTAAGGTATCCATCATCCCTCGGGGGCAAGGTGCGTTGGGGTACGCCCAGTACTTGCCGCCCGACCAGTACCTTTTCACTGCGTTGCAGCTTTACGACCGGATGGTGATGACTTTGGGCGGACGCGTGTCAGAGGAGCTCAACTTTGCGTCGGTGACGAGCGGTGCGCACGATGACTTCAAGAAGGTAACGAACATTGCGCAGTCGATGGTGTTGCGGTTCGGCATGTCGGAGCGGGTGGGCATGGTGAACTACGCGGACACGCAGAGCCAGGACAACTTGACCAAGCCGTTCAGCGACCAGACGAACAAGATCATTGACGAGGAGATTGAGCGGATTGTCAAGGAGTGCTACAGCAAGTGCAAGGAGTTGTTGACCGAGAAGTCGAAGGAGGTGGAGCTTGTGGCGCAAGAGTTGTTGAAGAAGGAGTTCATCACCCGGGAAGACATGATCCGGTTGTTGGGCAAGAGGCCGTTCCCGGAGACGAACGATGCGTTCGACAAGTATCTTGACGGCAAGGATGCGTTCCGGAACGAGCAGCCCGAGGACGAGAGAAAGGATGCGGCGGCCTGAGACAGGGCCTCCACTTGTATATAACTAAATCGACGGTGCCACGAGCACCAGACGCACCCAGACCGTACCCGTACCCGTACTCGCACCCGCACCCACCCACCCACCCACGCACGAAGCCACCACACCCGTACCTCCCTCCACCGGTGTTGGCCATAGCGGGCGCGCGCCCTCTAGAGAAGCAAAACACCATGACCAAATCAGACCTGGCCGACGAATCGGACACAGTGAGGTCGCCCCGCCAGTCGAGAGGAACACGCAAAAGCTTGGCGGGGTTGGACCTCGACCCGGAAGGCGACGACGAGTACCGGGAAGGCGAGGAGGAGTTTGACGACACCCACGCCAAAGATGACGACGATGACGAGGTGGAGGACGACGACGACGACGGCGAGGACGACGACGACGAGGAAGAGGAAGTCAAGCCGCGGCGCGGCCGCAAGCGCAAGGCCGCCACAGAGGAGCCGGAAGACGAGGACGGCAAGGCCGAGGACAACGACGAGGAGGCGGAGGAAAACGGCGTGAAGGCGGAAAGCAAGGAGGGCGAGGAGGAGGCGGCGCCGCTCAAGCGCAAGGGCAAGAAGCGGGGGCGCAAGCCCAAGATCCCGCGGCCGGAGGACGTGTACTTTGACGAGAAGGGCAACGAGATCGAGATCAAGAACGACGAGGTGGTGATGGCCGACGAGGACCCCAAGGGCGTGGCCAAGATCGACGAAAACGGGTTTTTGCAAGGCGACCGGCAGTTCCGCATCAAGACGTTCACGCTTTTGGGCAAGGGCGAGCGCCAGTACATGGTGTCGACCGAGCCGGCGCGGTTGGTGGGGTTCCGCGACTCGTACTTGTTGTTCAAGACCCACTTGTCCTTGTTCAAGAAGGTGTGCACCCACGAGGAGAAAATGGACTTGATCCAGCGCCACTTGATCCCCACGTCGTACAAGGGCCGCTCGGTCAACTTGGTCACGGCGCGCTCCATCTTCCGCGAGTTTGGCGCCCGCATGCTTGTGGGGGGCAAGAAGGTGGAGGACGACTTCTGGGAGCAGAAGGCCATCGAGCGCGGCGACGTGGCCGGCGAGTACGCGGACCCGGAGGAGGCAGCTGCCACCATGGCCCCCAGTTATGGTACCGGCGACCATAACCCGTACCAGGCGCATGTGACCGGCTCGGCGTTGGTCAACTACCAGGCAGACCCCACGTGGATGTACCAGGTGTCGCTACAGACGCTCGAGTTCAACAAGACCTTGGTGGAGCAGCGCAACCAGGTGTGGCTACGCGGCGTGAAGGACACGTACAGTGGATTCAACTTTTATCCCCAGGCGAGCCAGCCCACCCGGTCGCGGGTGGAGAAGGTGGCGGCGGTGGCGGACGATGACGACACCATCGAGTGCTCGATCCGGTACCGGAACCCGGACTTGAGGCGCAAGGTGACGGGGTTGGCGCTGGTGCCGCAGGAGGTGTTTGCCGACTTGGACGACGAGGTGAAGGCGGCCATTCTCGAGCAGCAGGCGTACGAGCGCCTGGTGGCGCAGCTTGTATAGTATCATAACGTGTATTCATTGCGTGTATGTCTTTCTGTGCTGTCTGTGCTGTCTGTACTGTCGGTACTGTCTGTACTGTCTGTACTGTCTGTGCTGTCTGTACTGTCCGTACTGTCCGTACTGTCTGTACTGTCCGTACTGTCCATACTGTCCGTACTGTCCGTACTTCCGTACTGTCCATACTGTCCATACTTCCGTACTGTCCATACTGTCCATACTTCCGTACTGTCCATACTGTCCATACTTCCGTACTGTCCATACTGTCCATACTTCCGTACTGTCCATACTGTCCGTACTCTCAATACTGTCCATACTGTCTGTACTGTCTGCCTCTGTTTGCAGTGGTCTCAGACCTTGCGGCTGCTCCCAGCAATCAATCCTCAACCATCTCGTCACCCGAGTCGAGCGACCCCACCTGCGAATCCTCGTCGTCAAAAATGACGCTGCCGTCCGTGCCCTCGCGGCTCGAGCCCTTCCTCTCCATATGCGCCCGGAGCTCAAAGTCCACTTTGGTCTTCCGTCTTCCCACGTGCACCGTGATGTCTCCTTCTTCCACAATCTCCGCGTGCTTCTTTGAGTATGCCACCTCCGCCTTGGCCTCCTTGCCCGAGATCCGGTGGTTAACCCGTATATGCTTCGCCAACGTATCATGCCGAGTGAAGATACGGGGTCCAATCGCAGGGTCTTGCTTCACGCACACAAAGCACTTGAAAAGCTTCTTCTTCTTCGAATGCACCGTTTCCTGGTGCCGTATCAACTCGTACTTCCGCGAGAACCGCCGCAAACACAACTTCGTGGGCTCTTCCGAGGACAAAGGTAGCTGGCATTCGTGAATCACGTCTGGGTCATAATTGGATGATCTGCTGGAAGCAGCAAGTTCGCTCTCTGTCCGCTTTATGATCCGGTGCGCTGAAAGTTTCGAATCGACCCTGATCTTTCTCCGCTCGCGGGGAATAGGCTTCTCCTTCTCCTCCATTTGCTCCAAGACAAACTTATCATGGTCTTCTCTTAGCTCTTTGGTGATAAAGTATATTGGGTTTTTCTCGCCCTCGTCTTCTGGAGTAGGAGATGGAGACAGGTCGGTATTTTGCCGCATCCTCTCCTTCGCCTCTACTGCTTTAATCAATGCCAGTTCCGATATTTTGCATTGCTTGTATGCATATTTCTGATAGTTTTTCACAAAATCCACGTAGCATTCGTTCAAGTCAAACTTAATAAGATTCAAAAACTGGTAAATCGCTGGTTTCCACTGAAGTAAATTATAAAGTTCCCAGTAATTCAAGTTCATCACCGTCGACGTCAAGAGACGAATCGTTACGGTAGCAAGCTCTATCCGCTCTAAGTTAGTTGCAAGTTTGATGAAAACATCAAAGCATCGTTGCACTATTAAATATAGTTGAGAGGCAGCGGGGTCCACAGTTTCAACAAACTCGGGCAACAACTCTGCTAGAGACTCAAATTTTTTCTCAAGATCTCGCCTCTTTTCATCTGGAACGCTTCCATCTAACAAAATACTACTGATTTTGAAAAGGTGTTCCGCGTAGTCTGCTGTGGTCTTTGGAGGTTCAGTGGTCAAGGCATCCATCATTAGGTCTTCCGAATATTTGGAGCTTTGCAGACTCTCCACCGCACCGGCATTCAGTTGCATCATCTCTATACTTGTGTGAGGCGATGCAGATGAAGCTGGCGAAACATATGACGGTGATCTTTTGCTTCCAGTAGTAGTGTTCGCTAGCGGAGTGATGGCCCGATGGTGTAGTGACAGGACCATTTGCGATGACTCTTGCATTGCAGGTGAGGTTGATGTGATACTGTTCAACGTATTTTGGGAGTACAAGCCGAAACTTGATGGATGAGGGCTCTGGGAAATCTGGCTCATGGAAACGGCCTCTTGAGTGGATGGATGATATTATGCCTTCGAGGAATTCGGAGGAGCCTTACTTTCTGGGGGTAATTTTGACGAATGGTTCAGCCCACTAAAAGGGAAATATATTGGATTTTGAACAAATCAAAGCCTGATGTTCTCTATTTGGAAAAGTCCTGGGCCAAAGGTGCGGCTTAGGCCATGGTATCCGATTGCAAATTGGGTGTGGTTGAGGCATGCACGACCCATTTGTAGTGGAGTATTCACCTCAGCAATGGAGAGAGACACGTGAGAAAAATGAGAATTTTGAGTATATGTGAGTTTTTAGGCTACTTATAAGCGAACATGTGAGATATGCATGTTTGAAAATTGCGACGTATACCCGGAGCAAATGTCGTGAGCTTATGGGTGTCGCCGATTTTGCAGCCGTTTGTGTACAGGATGAATGCGTGCCATTGGAGTATACAACCCGACTCCATTCCAATACACAGGAGTGTGGAACGAGTACGAAGACACATACAGCATGTGTCTCTCTGTTTCGAAAAATGAAACGCTAAACATGAGCGACTATTCTTATACATGTAGGTTTTCTTCGCCAAAAAATGTGTCCAAGTGACTTGGAAGTGGCAAGCAGTTAGTATGAAGCCCATATTTCACTTTGGGTGCCAAGTGGTGTTTTTGCCTTATATTTTAGTATGGATTATAATGGCAAGAGTATACTTGGTGCTCGAAATTATATACTGGTTCCTGAAGCAAGCACGGGGTCTTCGCTAATAAATCCTCTCTGGTAATTTGCTTTAGGGTTTATCGGGCTTTGGGTCTTGCTTTTGGTTGGATGTGTCTTCCTGTGTGTCATTTGTCATTCCCAGTATGTCCATCCTTCCTGCTAAAATAGGCCCCACTGCCTGAGTGTGGCTGGAGGGAAGTTGGGTAGGAAACGGCGGATTGGCAAACATATTTTTCGAGCCATAGGCGGTTGCGTGCGGTATGGAAGCAGGAGGGTGGTAGTTGTTGGGGAAACGGAATTTTTGGAAGCCTGAATCGTTGACTGGCTTCTTTGACATTTCACCCATCAATGGCGAGAACCATGTCAGCTGCACTCCAGGAATCCCTGTTAAGCGGGATGTGCCGGTAGATAATCCCGTATAGCCCGTAGCTCCTCCCATTCTTGACACTCCTGGAAGTATTCCTTGGTATGGTAACGGCGAAATGTTCATAGAGTACGGCATTTGCTGAATTGGCTCGATGCCCGATAGAGGAGGAAGGGTGTATCCAGACTCCGGTTGAAAGGCAAATGAGACGGGTTGTGGAGGCTTTACCTCTGTTTTGACAGAAGCCATGTGCTCATTCTTTGGCATCGCAACCTTCGTGGGCGGCTTTTGGCTCGCGGTGGGCTTGGCTCCAGAGTCGTCTACGATCTCTGCGTTTTTCTTTGCCAATTCAACAGCAATTTTGTTCTCGCGCCCCGTTATGCCATGCTTGCGACGGATATGACGTGCCAAGGAGTCATGCCGAGGGTAGCACTGGTCCCGGTTGCCCTGCTGCTCGCAGTACATGCAGCGGTATATTTTCTTGAGGGTAGCATGAACAAACTCCTCGTGTCGCTGGAGTTCGTTCTTTCCGTAGAAAATCTTGAGGCACTGGCGATTGGTTGCTGGATCAACTTTCTGGCACTGGTGAACCGCGGGAGTTTTGGGCCCACGTGCTTCTGGGGCCGGCACCAGCTCCTTTACTTTTGAAGGCACAAAGACGTGCTTTTCGCTGCGTGTTGCCAGTGTGTCAACATTGACCAAATCGGCCCGATCAAGTGCGGACGCGGCGTCAGTGTCGTAGTCACTGTCTTCTTCTTCCAAGTCGCCCTTTGCCTTGAGAAGCTGGAACTCAAGCTCAATCAGCCGTGGGGTGTACTCCATAAACGTATAGACTTTGGACCGAGAGCAAGAGTCTGCGTCGCTTTCTGCTCCGGACGCTCGGCCATTTCGTAGCGCCGGTGGCTTCTTGATGCTGCTCCCTGTCTGGCCCAAAGGCGAGGAATATCTCCAACCCAAACGGCCATCCTGCTTAACTCTCGGAAGCCGCCTGGGAAGAGACGAGCGGGGCTTTGTCTTTTTTAGTCTTATGTCAATGTATGGGCTGATACGAACACGAGAGTACTTCCTGGCCGAGCTGTACGGATCTAACGTGTGGTAGGAGAAGTTGTATGATGGATAGGGAAAAGGGTACTGGAATCCTTGGCGCAAGTTGAAGCTCATGAGGTTCTGGGGTGGAGAGACAATGGGCCCGAGCGGCGTTTCCGTCACATCGATGTCCACGAGTTTCAAAACGTACGAGATGGATGGGATTATCTGCAAGAGGTGGTAGATTTCCCAACACTCCAAGCTGTATATGACATTGACAAGGAACTTGGTTACGTGCGACGAAAACGCAAGGTTGAAGTACAGGCTGGTAAGCTCCAAAAGCGGCAGGTAGCACTCGATTAGCACCGTCGAAAGATAGCCATCCGGGTACCTTCGCAAGTCGGCCGCGCCCTCGTATTTGGGCACAGTGGAGGTCAACTCCTTAAGCTCGGTTTCATACTGCATTCTGGAGGTATCATCTGCCGACTTCTCCAACACTAGCTGTATTAGTGCTTTGAGGTGTGCGGAATATTCTTTGAGGGTGTGGCTCTCACCCAGTGGATGGGGTTCTGATGCAAATGGGCCCAGGGCATCATAGGTGCCGATTTTCTTCAAGTCTTCGACTATGGGGTCGTATTCGGGGTCGGAGGCCGACATTATTCGGGGAATTTTATCTTTGAGGGTGTCGGTCAATGCTGGCGGTTAGTGAGGCTTAGCCGGAACGGGATTCAAGTAACGTACCTATAGGGTGGAAGTGGGATACGGATGTCGGGTTTTCCTGGCGGTTAGTATTCGAGATAATACAAGGGGCCTCAGAAAGCAATATGCAAAGTTTGGCATCTCTGGCATAAATTTTGCTTCCGGACTTGGATACATACCTCGTGAGAAGCGGTAGTGACCATGATATTCTGCTTGAGATGTGCGCCCCAACCTTCAACAGGACTTGTGAAAGTAAAAAAAGGCTCTCAAAAATGGCCCGGATTTGGAGAAGGTGAGACCGCTGTCAAAAATCCTAAGCCGCAGATTATTGGAGAAGTCAAACTCACTTAGATTCGAAGGAAAGAAGAAGGTGCAAAATGAAAGTCGCCGTTCCGCACGGTCTGTATGCAGGACATTGATGTGGCCGACAGATATGCTGGGGCTGGGTGAGTCCTAGTACAGACGAGAAATCACCCATTCTAATATAGCAACTAGGGTATACGAATATGGTTGGATTTTCGCATGGTTTGGGCCTTTCCGGGAAATAATCGATTTCTGGACTTGCTTGGACCACGCTTGTGTCGGTTTATTCACGACGACTCAAGGCAGTTTGGTTTCCTGAAAACTTCTTGTTGGAAGCTGGAGGAGTCAAAATACGTTACATAGTGCTACTTGTCATCTGAAGGATAAACTTCTATCTCTATCATTATGTTGGACATCGTGTATGTGACAAAATGTACAATGGTGCACAATATCCAGGTGCACTCCGCTTTAGAAGTTGGTGGTTCACCACTTTCAAGAATACTTTTCGTCTTGTTGAATTTTTTAGTGCAAAAAGTGTATAGGACGGGATGTAATGTGATCCTTTTAGATTACATTCACTATGGGACGTTTATTTTCAATCTTTATATTTTTTTCCGTTGATGAAGGTTTTTGATATGTAGGAAAGAGTCCCAATCTGTCATATTTTACAAATCCATCACGCTAACATTCCCTCAAATAAAAACCACTCCACTAGCAAATTTCAACCATAGACTCTTAACTGGCTATTATCTCTCTTAAATAAAAAGTCCCTAAATGAATTACACAAGACCACTGTATCAATTGAATATAGCTCTTAAGCCGTATCACAGCACCAGAGCACAACGGGGCCATTACACATTGCAGGATATTTCCTACTTGGCAGCTAGTGAGAACAAAAATATTATCGCTATTTAGAAATGGGCGAGGCAATAGCCGTAGGAGGTTCCAATGCGGACAAGACCAAAGGAAACACTTCCGTCGGCACATCACGCCCCCAAAGATTATCCAAGTGCTCGTGCGCCTCGACTGGATAGCTCGTGGTGTATTTTGCAGGCAATTGGTCTTCCATTACTTTGATATCCACCAATGAGTCACTGGAGCCGTATATAAGGTGAATGGGGACACGAATGTTTTTCAACGGATACGCCATAGGTACCAGCAGTGACAAGGCCGAGTTATTACGATACATTTGGAAAGTTTTGCTCAGGATAATCTGGAACCAGTGCACCACCGTCTTGACCGAGGTGGTGGAGTACAAATGAGCAAAAGAGCAGATTTTCTGCACTTTATCAATGTTGCTCAGGCGCCAATTAAAGAGCATATAGTTGGAAATGTCGATGGACAGGTCGAAAAAAGGAGGATACATGATTTTCTGCCAGAAAGACACCGAAGGCATGAGCGCTTTGCGCGAGAAAAGAAGGTATAGCATGTTGGGGCTGGATTTCAAGAAGATGTCCAAGAATTTGGAATGGAGTCCCTTAGGAGTGGTGGCAGGCGAAATGGCAATTATTCGTTCCACCTTTTGGTTAAGATCCGGAGTAACCGACAAGCTGGCAAATGCTTGCGCCGTTCCTTGAGAGAAGCCGATATATACGAGGCTAGGCTTGCCCGTTTCGCGTAGGATGTAGTTGATGCTGTCCGGGATGTCAAAGAGGGCAAACTCGTCGAGAGAAAAGTCCCAAAACGATTCGGTGTTCACGCTACGATGGAGGTGCTTCGATGAGTACTTGTTTCCCCTGTTGTTCCCGAGCCACACATCGTACCCCATGTCGTGCAACACAAATGGCAAGTTGTGGTCCTTCTCGAGCATGGTAACCCACACTTCGGAGCACATGAGAAGGCCGTGGTGGAAATATACCACGCGGCCGTTGCGAGCCACTCCCGGCTTGTGGATACGGTGCAAAGTGAGGAGGTAGTCGTCTGAGGTGCGCACTATGCGGCTCTCCACCTCGTAGCCGAAAACCTGGCACATGTGCTGGATGTCCGGCGCATTTAGAAGGTCTGTCACGACTTTGTGGCGCACAGCATCGGCTTCGGTTGCATCGCGGGCGTATTTGTATTGGGCCACGTCCGTTCCGCCGCTCTGTTCAAGCCGAATCGGGTTGGCAGTCCATCGGTAGCCGAGCTGAAGGGTATAGGTGATTGCATCAATGACTGCAGACGGGAGAAGGTGGGTGATGATGTTGGAGGCATATTCGAGCCAAGAAAGGATAAGCGAGACGAGAAGAAGCGGCCACTCCAATACAGAGAGTCGTCCAAGGACTGGAAGGCGCATGGGATAACGAGCGAAGGATTTCCGGTACGAGGCACAGCAAGCTAGGCAAGAGACGGGTGCAGCTCAGGCTGGAAATTATGCTACCAAGAGAAGGATTATCTTGTTTCTATGGAGTGTACTGATAAGTGTGCGAACTAATATTTGGCGCGGGCCGCATGCGGGCCTGAGAAGCGGAAACAGCGAAATCTTCAGGCGCGGGTGGTTTGGTGGCTATAGACCCCAATCTGCCTTGTGCTGGGTTTGGGGGCTTTTTTGTCACGGGCGGTTTTTCCGGGGCGATTTTGGTCGGCTGGTCATTCCTGTGCGGAAATGCCCCAGTCTTGTCGCGCATGGAGCTTGCGGTAGTTGCTTCCTTGGCCGGACACTATATTATATTCCAAAGTGGCCGCGCCCCTAACCCAGACGAACGAGATACGAGCCCCAGTCGGGGTATTTTAGGTTGCAGGTGACACGAAAGAGAAGCTGTACTATGCGCACCGCGCCTAAACCGCGCGCACATAGCATAAATCCACACCTGGAGTAATATTCCTCGCGTGGCTCAGAGGGGCAATCTGAGATCCGGGATCGGTATGAGTCTCGGGCACCAGCGGCAAAATAGACGACAAGTGAAACGTGGCTGTATATCTAGCCAAACCAGACGTATAGGCTTGTCGCCGCCATACGTTTCAATGACATATTGCGTTCCTCTTTAGACAATAGTGGTCGGCCACCGCAAGAAAAAGAGAGGAGCTCATAGTATAAATAAGCATATGGTTCCCTGGGTGGCCGCCGTAGCAGTTTTCTTTCTTTACTATGGTCCGCGTCTCCAAATTAGCAATTTTCACTCTCTTGCCAATCGTGCTTGCAGAAGCCGCGCCCAAAGTGGCCAACTCGCCCGATGGCGCACAATTAGAGGCCCGGTTCGACGGCAAAATTTCAGGTTTGGTGGAGTTTGCGTCCAACAATGGCCAAGTTGAAGTTTCAGTGAAGTTGGAAAAGTTGCCCGAGTCCGGCGGGCCTTTTCTCTACCACATCCACGAAAAGCCAGTGCCCGCAGATGGTAACTGTACATCCACATTGGGACACTTCAACCCTTATAATGGGACTACTGACGGATCCACCGACTCATTGAAGGAATTGGGCGATCTTTCGGGAAAACACGGCACCATTCTGGGCACCTCAGTGGATGCGTCTTACACTGACGGCTTTCTCTCGTTGAACCCAGAAGACCCGGCTTATTTTGGAGGCTTATCTGTCGTGGTTCACTTTGCCAACACTACACGCCTAGCATGTGCTAATATCACCACGCCTTCTGTTTGCGAAGGATGCAATGGGCTGGTCCAGCCAGGGGCACCGGAGCCCGTTCTGGCCACTGTGCCCGAGCCCGTTCTGGCTATTATGCCCGAGCCTATTCTGGCCATTGTGCCCGAGCCTGCTTCGTCACACGTGCCCGAGCCCATCCAAACAATTCAACCTGCTGCTCCTTCGGTTGCAATTGCTACTGGAAAAGGCTCTGCTGTTAGAATCCCGGGCATCGCTGCCTTAGGCTTGGTGGGGTTGTGCGCCATGATCTACTTTTAGGCTTGCGGCGACTAAGTACTATGAAATGTATGATACCCCTTACTTGTGAGTGCAACGAGATGTTATCAGCTCCCAACAGTAGTGCGATGTTGGATTCCACTCAAGCACTGGGGCCGGACATTTAAGTAACGGCGCTGCACGTGGTTATCTCATGCATATGGCACAGCTCCGTCTGCATACGGCCACATCACATGCGGTCACCTGCGGCGCCGAAACTTCCTGACAATGCTCCAATGCCTATTGTGTCACTCTTCTCCATAAGGCTTCCCTACATCAAGACCGTTCCGCGTGACAATGTATGTAATTCAATCTTCTAGAATGCCAGTACTAACCCCAGCTTGGAAATGAGCGGACATTCCTCGCATGGCTACGTACGTCCTTGATGCTCGTGTCAACAGGAATCGGATTACTCCAATTCAACCGATTTCTCGAAAAAGAATCCCACATCCGGCTCGGCGGGCTTACTATTGTCATTTCACCTCCGCTCGCTGCAGAGGCACCGAGAAGCAAGCCGATTGCAGTAGTCACTATAGTTATGGGCATTCTCGCGTTGCTTGTGGGGTTCATCCGCTTCCACTCCATCCAATACTTCCTCCAGCGAGGGCAGTTTCCAGTTGCAAGAGCAAGCACATCAGTGATGTTCACCATGGGGATAATAGCTAGTGCATTATATTTGGTGCTGACAACCCGTGCCGAGCACTAACCCCGCTCGATCATGGGAACTGGCCCTCGCGAAGTCCAACATACCCACCTGGGGCATCTGTGGCCTGGAGCCACGACGGATGAGTTCTAGATCCTTCAATTCCCATGTAGCTAATCTTGTTCCCCCACCACAGCAATTCTTTGCCGTTGTACTGAACGGTGAAGAAGAGAAACAATGCGCTGAATGCAACACCGGCAGAAAGCGCACTGGTCAATATGTAATTATACTTTTCCCACCAGAGGAGATAGTCCCGCTTTATGCGGTACATGAAAATGTACGACAAGTATAGTCCACCTGTGAAATACAGCAAGTTGAAGGGTGCATATGATAAGAAACCTCCCATCATGATGGTCGGGTGAAAGTATTTTGCCAATTTGGGAGGGCCATTTTTCTTGAAGAGTGCACAAGGAACCACAAGCAATACTCCTAAAAGAAAGCACCACTTCAAGACTGGGTATAGCCCGGAAAACACTTTGTGTGGCCCAATTTCTCCATATTGAATGCTGGAAAAAAAGAAGGTGTTTGCCCCGGGACAGCTGAGCCTATTTTTTTGGCCATTTTCGCAAATGTCAGGGATGTTTGCGATCTGCCAATTAGCAATGAGAAGCGCAACGAAGACGCTCATGAATGTAGATATGACTTGACCCCGGAAAATTGCACGAGGCGGGATCTTAGTGTAGTGCGCAAGCTTCTGGTCTGTGATATAATTGCTGGCCTGGCTATCGATGTTGTATCCGTACGCTTTCAAAGTGATGAGGGCAAGGCCCGAGTTTGGAATGGCATAGCCCACAATCAATTCGACCAACACGTTGAGGCCAAACGTGAAGCCGGTGACAGAGGCCATAGCGGTGATGGGCACAAGAAAGAGGAAGTTGATTCCCACGGTGAAAAAAATACCCCAAATCGGGGTTTCTACCGGATAGAGCCAAACACACGACACAGCAAAGACTATGCTCACGACAAGGATTGCCATGAACCATAAGCTGGGAACTTCTTCGTAGCTAGCCATCATTTTGCAGTGGGGGTCGTTTTCAAAACGGTCAATCCCAATGGTGGAACCGCGATCAAACATCTCTCGAAAAGTGTGCCAAATATTGACAAAGCTCAGAGACAATGAGTCCCACTCAGTTACCGCATGGTAGAGAATAGCAAATGGATACAAACAAAAATAGGCACCGTAAATGACCAAGTTAGCGGCGCTGAAATATGGGGGGCCGTATTTCAAGTATTTTTGTTCGTCAAAGCCACTTTTGTCGTTGAGGATTTGCTTGACATCGTACACGTGGCCCTTATTGTTGAAAAGACGATTGGAGTTGATGGGAAAATAAGCTGTCCACTTATTGTTTGTGTAGTAAACCAAAGTTATGGTGAGAAATGCCGCAAGCATGCCCAAGTACTGATTCGCGTAGGTGTAGAACGGCATGGATAGGCAGCCAAACATATCGAATATGTTCCAATCGAATGTGGGCCAAGGATTGAGTCCTAGACCTGTGTTTGAGCCGGTTATATTGGTCAAATGGATCAGATTCGGAGCAAACCACGTTGGCCAGTTGAATGTGGAGAGAGCAGTAAAAAGATAGGCTGGGAACACATTGTAGACGAAACTAAGGCCGAAGGCGACAAAGAAGAAGTGGTAGCGAGATATGGACCATCCACTCACGGTCGAATCCTGCTCGTCATCCATAAGGGCGCGGTTCAATGCAAGAATGGGAAGCAACGTGGGCCACACGGCCTTCTGGGGGTAAACGCACACCTTGAGCATCATGAAGGCGAACGCAAAGCCGAGAAGTTGCGTGGAGAGGGCAAACAAGATCTGGTAGGTCCAAGTGACCCACTTGAGGCCGTAGAAGCGGTCGAGCTTCATGACAAAGATGTTGTACACCGCATAGGGCGTGCCGGCGGAGCAGGAGTAGATGATGGAGCTGAGCATCATCTCCTTGTGGTTCCAGCGGCCCGGGTTGAGTTGGATGGTGCGGCCCCAAAGCGACACGGTTTGTCCCGGGCGGAAGGCCTTTTCCCACAATCTGCCGCTCGGCAAGAGGAGGAGCTGGACCGTGCCCAGAGACAACGAGATGCTGGGAAGGCGGTGGACAAAGAAGTTGTTGATGGTGGCGCCGACGAGGGTCCAGAATAGAGCAATGACGTAGACCCGGAGGGTCTCGACCGGGAGGGACGGGTCGTCGTATGGATCCACCACTGCGCGAACCTCGGGATAGGGGGAGTGGAAGGCTATGAGGGCCGCCTCTGTTTTGACGCGGAGGGACCATTCGTTGGGGTCCAAGGGGTGTGAGAGCTTGGACGGTGGGGGGAGGGGATGCAGTGGGGTTGGAGGTGGATCCGGGGGGTGTAGATATTGGGGCAGGTCTAGATCCGGGGTCTGGGCGAGCAAGCGCTGGATCAACCGGAAGTCTGAGGAGGGGAAATTGACATCGCCGTTGTGGTGGGCAATGGAGTCGCGGAGGATGTCGATGGCGGCGGGGGTGTCGAGCGAAGCAATCTTGTGGAGCAAGTAGCGGGCGGGGCGGGGGATGGGGGCGACATTGGGGTCCACGCCCAAGCGGGGGAGCACTGCGGCTATCTGGGAGTCTGAGAGGGTGGGGTGGAGCGAGGTGAGCTCGATGGACTCTGGCATGGCATGCACAGGCGAGCGCAGGCGAGCCATGTCGCGCTGTCGCGAGCCATGTCGCGAGCGCAGGCGAGCACATGTCGCGCGAGCACATGTCGCGCTCGCTCACGATGTCGCGCTCGCTCTCGCGATGTCGCGCTCGCGATGTCGCGCTGTCGCGCTCACGATGTCGCTCGCTCTCGCATCTCGCTGTCGCGCTCGCATTTCCCGATCTCCCTCTCCCTCTCCCTCTCCCACCCATGAAACTCCTCGCCAACTCCGCCGGACTCGGCGCCGTCGGCATGGCCTCGTACTTCTGGGGCAAGGCGCAGGCCGCGCCCGCGCCCGAGAAAACCCCGCCCCGCGCCTCGGGCGTGCCCGCGCCGCCCGCCGCCGCCCCGGCGTTCGACCCCGCCTCCATCAACCCCGAGGGCTTCTACAAGTACGGCTTCCCCGGCCCCGTGCACGACCTCCAGAAGAACAGCGAGTTCATCGCGTGCTACGACCGCGCCACGCGCAACCCCTACTGGGTGTTGGAGCACATCACCAAGGAGTCGCTCCAGCGCGGGCCCGGCGTGGACCGCAAAAAGTCCGTGTTCCGCGAGGACGAGCTGATCCCGCCCAAGTTCCGGGCGCGGTTGCGCGACTACTTCCGCAGCGGCTACGACCGCGGCCACAACGCGCCGGCCGCCGACGCCAAGTTTTCGCAGCGCGCCATGGACGAGACATTTGCCCTCTCCAACATGTCGCCGCAGGTGGGCGACGGCTTCAACCGCGACTACTGGGCGCACGTGGAGGACTTTGTGCGGCGGCTCACGGCGCGCTACGACGGCGTGCGCGTGATGACGGGGCCGCTCTACCTTCCGCACCAGGACGCGGACGACAAGTACCGCGTGCGGTACGAGGTGATTGGGTCGCCGCCCAACGTGGCGGTGCCCACGCATTTTTTCAAGCTTGTGGTGGGCGAGCGCACGGGCGACGACGCGGTGGCGGTGGCGGCGTTTGTGTTGCCCAACGCGCCCATCGACAACCTGACGCCGTTGACCAGTTTCCAGGTGCCGGTGGAGGCGGTGGAGCGCAGCGCGGGCTTGGAGTTGTTGCACCGCGTGCCGCACTACAACAAGCGCGACTTGTGCAAGGAGGCGCGGTGCGAGATTGTGGTGCGCGACTTTCCCAAGCAGGTGAACAAGGTGATGGCCTTGCCCAAGGGGAGCTGATGGGCTGCCATGTCTGTTGGGTGAGTTGTCTGAGTTGCCATGTCTGTTGGGTGAGTTGTCTGAGTTGCCATGTCTGTTGGGTGAGTTGTCTGAGTTGCCATGTCTGTTGGGTGAGTTGCCTTGTCTGTTGTCTGAGTTGCTGTTGTCTGAGTTGCTGTTGTCTGAGTTGCTGTTGCCTGAAAGTTGGAAGTTGCCTGGTAGTAAGTCGCCTGGTAGTAAGTCGCCTGGCGAGCTGCATCTCATTAGTATTCAGTCCAAGCTCGTAGTAGGTCATCTAGATATCTCCTGTCCTTCATCCTTCGGTCTCCGTATCAATACAGTAGCCACCTGGCCCTAACCTGCCAGGGCAAGCTTGCGCGTAACCAATAGAAGCCGACAATGCCCAGCCCTTTGGGTAAACTGGTTCCAAAACAGTCGGCACCTTACTGGGCCCCACACCCAAACATCCCATCCAACCCCCGTGGTTGGGTAATTGCCGCAAATCGCACACGCCGGACAACCTGCCCGGCGTTAGAAAATTATCCGGCACTGGGCCGCGCGCCATGTCGTCAGCCGATGTCGCACCGCCGGATCGTGTGATTTGCGCCCCATCTGACCAATCTCACACAGCACGCTCCGTGGAACCCGTCAAAGGTGCATATTTCGATCTCATTGGCCGCTCCATGAGACGCAAGCTGCCATCATGTTGGTTAGGTGGAGCCTGACTCGCATGCGCTGCCACTGCCCGTGTGCGACACCAATGGCTGACCGCCGTGGCGACACACATATCATACTTGCAAGCGACATTGGACGCCGACAATGTCTCCCCCCCCACCAAACGGCAGTGGCACCAGCCACATGTTCGCTGCATCCGCAAACAAAAGCAAGCCTCGGTGACCCCTCTATTCCGGGTACTCCGAGCGGCGAAGCACCAGAGCTGCAGATATGTAAGCGCATATGCGGGTTACTAACCAGTGCGCCGCACCATCATGATATGGCCTGAGTGGTATGACCAACCGTGGAGGTTATAAAGACCCCCGGTGCCCTTCCACTGCACTTTTTTTCTCCAGACATTCACAGTCACAAAACAACAACAACATCTTTAAGCAACAATGGTTTCTGTCGGTATTAACGGTTTCGGTAGAATTGGTCGTCTCGTCTTGAGAGTGGCCCTTTCTAGACCTGACATCAAGGTTGTGTCCGTCAACGACCCTTTCATCTCTGCTGAGTACGCCGCTTACATGTTCAAGTACGACTCCACCCACGGTCAATACAAGGGTGAGGTTTCTTCCGAGGAGGGTGCTTTGATCATTGACGGCAAGAGAATTGTTGTCCACCAAGAGAGAGACCCAGCCCAAATCCCATGGGGCAAGGAGGGTGTCGCTTTGGTTATCGACTCCACCGGTGTCTTCACCACCCTTGAGGGTGCCCAAAAGCACATTGACGCGGGTGCCAAGAAGGTTGTCATTACTGCTCCTTCTGCCGACGCCCCAATGTTCGTTGTTGGTGTCAACGAGAAGACCTACGCGGGCCAAAACATTGTGTCCAACGCTTCTTGTACCACCAACTGTTTGGCTCCATTGGCCAAGGTTATCAACGACACCTTCGGTATTGAGGAGGGTTTGATGACCACTGTCCACTCCATCACCGCCACCCAAAAGACCGTTGACGGTCCATCCCACAAGGACTGGAGAGGTGGTAGAACCGCTTCCGGTAACATCATTCCATCTTCCACCGGTGCTGCCAAGGCCGTTGGTAAGGTTATCCCAGAATTGAACGGCAAGTTGACCGGTATGTCTTTGAGAGTTCCAACCGTCGACGTTTCCGTTGTCGACTTGACTGTCAAGTTGAAGACCGCCGCCACCTACGAGGAGATTTCCGCTGCTGTCAAGAAGGCTTCCGAGGGTGAGTTGAAGGGTGTTTTGGGCTACACCGAGGACGCTGTTGTGTCTACCGACTTCTTGGGCTCTCCATACTCTTCTATCTTTGACCAAAAGGCTGGTATCTTGTTGTCTCCAAAGTTTGTCAAGTTGATCTCTTGGTACGATAACGAGTTTGGTTACTCCACCAGAGTCGTTGACTTGGTTGAGTTCGTTTCCAAGCAATAGGTTACTTGTAACTGAATAAAAGCGTAATTGAAACTACATGTAGATGAAGTCTAATTGCCAAAATAAAGCACGATCGCTCATGTTTATCTCTACCGTCATTTGTTGTAACTTCTCTGCACTCATGTTTAACTCTTAGTGGAACACATGATGCACCAACTGGAACCATCTTTTCAAGGGACTTTGTTGAAAATCATTTACACGAACATTTCCGCTGGGACTGCTCCAAAAGACATGGCTATCACCGCACGAACCATCAAGTTGAAGAGTTGGGCTGCAAAAGGAGTCTATCAGCCATTACTTGACCACCTCACCGCGTTCTCTTGTGGAAATGTTTGAGAGAAGCTATTGCAGAGGGAAGGCAATTTAATTTGGTTCAGCAAATGGCAATTCAGAAAGCTATTGATGCAGCTGAAACTGCCTGCCTGCTGTCCCTGCTCAAATTGCACGGTTGTTTTCTACAATTAAAAGCAAACCGAAACTTTGGTTTGTACTCCAAAAGGGCTCATCTTCACTGAATGAGTCTTACAATTGTTGTAAGGCAACTTCTCTGCACTCATGTTTAACTACCGTCATTTGTGTAAGGCAACTTCTCTGCACTCGCGTTTAACTACCGTCATTTGTGTAAGGCAACTTGCACTTGAACCCGCTAGTTTGCATCTGCAGCAGGTGAGCAGGTGCGCGGGCACCGTGCGCCATGCTTGACCCAATCGGTCGCCGTACGTGAGGTGCGACATGTGCCACGCGGCCCGCAGCAGCGCAGGTGTCGCGCCCAGCACCCGCAATTATGTCGCTGCCCGCAGCAAATCCTGGGCCATTCCGCCCGCCCCCAACATCACGTGCCACACGCTCCGGCCCCCGGGCGGCACGGGTGTTTCCCTCAACAGCACCCACCTCCTGCACCAAACTGGCCAACAGCTGTGCGCACAATCCAACCTCCCAATGGCGGACAAAATGCAGGCGCGCCCAAAATCCGCCGGCGCCAGCACAGCGGTGGCACGCAAGCCAACCATGCACGGCACCCAGCACCTGCACCCAATCGTGCAGGCCCCAACACGCGCCTCCCCAAGACCGTGCCGCCGGTGGCGCCTGCGGCGGCCGGATGTGACATCCTGCACAGTGCCATATCCCAACAAACATCTCATCCTGCACACAAACTGTTGAGGCATGGAAACTGCCCGTGCCCAAAAAAGTATGGGGACGCTTAAGTAGAGGCGTTTCGCGAGACGCATACTACGCCCACCAGAAATTTTTCTCGTTACTCAATCTTTTCCGTGAGGCTTTTTTTTCTCAGCACCTTCTGCTTTTGGCATTCCCGCGCTTCGCTCCCCGTCCATTAGCACCGCCTTTGCTCCTGTGCTTTTCCCAGAACCGTTCTGTATTTTTTTCTGGCACCCTTCCCCGTGCCACGAATAGCGCCTTTTCCGTCTACGTACCACATCCAGACCGAACAGTGCCGCCGGAACCTTCTGCCCGCCCCTTCCTACCCCCCTTATCACATACACATCATGACCACCACGCATCGCCCTTTTTCCCTTGAGCACGGCTCCATAGAGCTCACCACCTTGGTGCCCACCTCCCTCTTCTTCAAATACTCGCAATTGAAGGAGCAGTTTGCCAAGACATTGCCGGTGCCCACCGAGGGATTTGCCTCTGACGACGAGCCCGCCTCGCCTGCCGAGTTGTTCGCCAAGTTTGTTGGTTTCACCGCGTCCTTGGTGGACCCATCGGTCGCGGGCGAGTTCAACGAGATCTTGGCGCTCTTGTTGCAGGAGTTCGAGTCGAGATACTTCCCCAACGCCGAGGTGCACTCGTTTGCCGCAGAATTGCTTGCGGACGACGCGTACCCCACCACCGCCTTGAAGGCCAAGCAGGTGATCAAGCACTACTTTGACGCGGTCATCAGAGCCAACGCCCAGATCCCCAAGAGCGGCTCCGAGTTGTTAAAGGCGTCTGTCTCCGGCGACGCCAGAACCTTTGCCATTTTCGGTGGCCAGGGAAACACCGACGACTACTTTGAGGAGTTGCGCGAGTTGAACGACATGTACCACGGCTTGATCGCAGACTTGCTCTCGCAAGTGGCGGCCAAGTTGTCCACCTTGGTCAAGACCACCCAGAACGTGGACAAGATCTACACCCAGGGCTTCGACATCCTCACTTGGTTGAACAACCCCGACAAGACCCCAGACCAGGACTACTTGTTGTCTGTGCCCGTGTCGTGCCCATTGATCTGTGTCATCCAGTTGGCCCACTACGTGGTCACATGTAAGACCTTGGGCTACACCCCTGGCGAGTTCAGATCCGACCTTGTCGGCGCCACCGGTCACTCCCAAGGTTTGGTGACCGCCGTGGCCATTGCCTCGTCCGACTCCTGGGACTCGTTCTTCGCCAACGCGTTGAAGGCCGTGTCCTTGTTGTTCTTCATTGGTGCCCGCTGTTTGACCACCTACCCCAGAACTACCTTGCCCCCAACCATGTTGCAAGACTCCTTGGAGAATGGCGAGGGCAGACCTTCCCCAATGTTGTCCGTGAGAGACTTGTCGCGCGAGGAGGTGGAGAAGTTCATTGCCTCCACCAACGAGCACTTGCCTGCCGAGAAGCACGTGGCCATCTCCTTGGTCAACGGTGGCCGCAACTTGGTCGTCTCGGGTCCTCCAGAGTCGCTCTACGGTCTCAACTTGACCCTCAGAAACAACAAGGCCCCATCCGGCTTGGACCAAGCTAGAATCCCCCACTCCGAGAGAAAGTTGAAGTTCTCCAACCGTTTCTTGCCCATCTTCGCTCCTTTCCACTCTCACTTGCTCGCGGACGCCACCGACTTGATCTTGGCTGACGTCGAGGCCGAGAAGTTGGCCTTCTCTGCCGCAGACCTCAAGATCCCTGTGTTCGACACCTACTCCGGCGACAACTTCCAGGACTCCACGGTCGACATCACCGCACGTGTGGTGCAGTGCATCACCCAATTGCCAGTCCACTGGGAGGAGGCTACCACCTTTGGCGCCACCCACTTGTTGGACTTTGGTCCCGGTGGTGTTTCCGGTGTCGGTGTTTTGACCCATAGAAACAAGGAGGGTACAGGTGCTAGAGTCATCATTGCCGGTGCTCTTGACAACGCTGTTGACGACGACTATGGCTTCAAACAAGAAATCTTCAACAAGGCCGCGGGATCCATCAAGTGGGCCCCTAACTGGTTGAACGAGTATAAGCCTAAGTTGGCTCAAACTAAGGCCGGTAAGGTTTACGTCGACACCAAGTTCTCCAGATTACTCGGAAGAGCGCCCTTGATGATCCCTGGTATGACCCCTACTACTGTGAACACCGAAATTGTCAGTGCCTCCATGAACGCCGGCTACCACATTGAGTTGGCCGGTGGTGGTTACTTCAATGCCGGTGGTATGGAAGCTGCTTTGAAGGAAGTTGTCTCCAAGACCAGACCAGGTAGCGGTATTGGTATCAACTTGATCTACGTCAACCCTAGAATGTTGCAATGGGGTATTCCTTTGATCAAGGAGTTGAGAGAGAAGGGCTTCCCTATCCAATCCGTCTCTATTGGTGCTGGTGTCCCATCGCTTGAAGTTGCCACCGAATACATCCAGACCTTGGGTTTGACCCACTTGGGCTTGAAGCCTGGCTCGATCGAGTCCATCAGTTCTGTTATCACCATCGCCAAGGCCCACCCAACCTTCCCCATTGTGTTGCAGTGGACTGGTGGTAGAGGTGGTGGTCACCACTCTTTCGAGGACTTCCACCAGCCTGTCTTGCAGATGTACGCTAAGATCAGAAAGTGCCCTAACATCGTGTTGGTCGCTGGCTCTGGTTTCGGTTCCGCTGATGACACTTACTCTTACTTGACTGGTACTTGGTCGGCTAAGTTTAACTACCCTCCAATGCCATTTGACGGTGTTTTGTTCGGTTCTCGTGTGATGACCGCCAAGGAGGCCCACACCTCGTTGGAAGCCAAGGAGCTCATTGCCAAGTGCAGTGGTGTTCCAGATGACCAATGGGAGAGCACTTACAAGAAGCCAACCGGTGGTATTATTACCGTTCGTTCTGAGATGGGTGAGCCTATTCACAAGATTGCCACTCGTGGTGTCATGTTGTGGAAAGAATTGGACGACACCATTTTCAACTTGCCTAAGAACAAGTTGTTGGAGGCATTGAACAAGAAGAAGGACTACATCATCAACAAGTTAAACAAGGACTTCCAAAAGCCATGGTTTGGCCGTAACGCCAACGGTGTGTGTGATCTTGAAGACATGACCTACCAAGAGGTTGCCAACAGAATGATCGAATTGATGTACGTCAAGAAGCACGAAAAGTGGAGTGACATCTCCTTGAGAAACTTCTTGGGTGACTACTTGAGAAGAGTTGAGGAAAGATTCACCAGTAAGGATGGTCAAGAGTCTTTGATCCAGAACTTCGCCCAATTGACCTCTGCCCCTCAAAGTTTCGCCGACAAGTTCTTCGATTCCTTCCCTGTCGCCAAGGAGCAGTTGATTTCCGAGGAGGATTGTGACTTCTTCTTGCTCTGCTGCGCTAGACCTACTCAAAAGCCAGTTCCTTTCGTTCCTATTTTGGACGAAAGATTTGAGTTCTTCTTCAAGAAGGACTCTTTGTGGCAATCTGAGAACTTGGAGACTGTGGTTGACGAAGACGTCCAAAGAACATGTATTCTTCACGGTCCTGTTGCTGCTCAGTTCACTAACAAGGTGAACGAGCCAATCAAGGAGATTATGGACGGTATTCACGATGGCCACATTGCTAAGTTGCTCGTCGACGAGTACAAGGGCGATGTCAAGAACATTCCAGTTGTTGAATACTTCGGTGGCAAGGAGCCAGTTGCTGCTAAGGCTGTTTCTGGTGTGTCTGTGACCGAAGATACCGCCAAGGTCACTTACACAATCGGCTCTACCGTGCCAAGCAAGCAAGAATGGCTTGACTTGTTGGCGGGACCTAAGTTGGGTTGGTTGCAAGCTTTGATCTCTACTGACAGAATCATTCAAGGTAAGAACTTCTCTAAGAACTCTGTCCACGATGTGTTGAGCCCTGCTGCCAACATCTCTGTTGAGATCACCAAGGATGCTGAGAACCCTAAACTCGCTGTGTTCGAATCTGTTCAAGGTGACAAGAAGCAAGTCGTTGAGATTAAGATGAACTCTGCTTCTCAAATCGAGTTGTCCTTGATTGAGCACAGAACTGCCGATGGCAAGCCTGTGGCCTTGCCATTCTTGTACAACTACAAGCCAGAGGATGGTTTTGCTCCTATTATTGAAATTATGGAGGGTAGAAATGACAGAATCAAGGAGTTCTACTGGAAGTTGTGGTTTGGCCACGCTGTTCCAGTCGACTTTAACATCGATGTCGACGAGATTATTCCAGGTGGCGATGTCACTGTCTCTGGTCAAGCCATTTCTGAGTTCACCCATGCCATTGGTAACACTTGCGAGGCTTTTGTCCCAAGACCAGGTAAAAAGAACTTGGCTCCAATGGACTTCGCCATTGTTGTTGGCTGGAAGGCCATTATGATGGCCATCTTTCCTAAGACCGTGGATGGTGACTTGTTGAAGTTGGTTCACTTGTCCAACGGTTACAGAATGATTCCAGGCGCTCAGCCATTACAAAAGGATGATGTCGTCACTACTAATGCCGTGATCAAGGCGGTTTTGAACCAACCTTCCGGTAAGATGGTTGAAGTCGTGGGAACTATCTACAGAGAATCTAAGCCTGTGATGGAAGTCACCTCTCAATTCTTGTACAGAGGTGAGTACGAGGATTTCGAAAACACCTTCCAAAAGGTCAACGAGGACCCATTCCAGATCACCTTGAAGTCTGCTAAGGACGTTGCTATCTTGAGATCTAAGGAATGGTTCCACTTGGATGAAGACATCGAGTTGTTGGACAAGGTGTTGACTTTCAGATGCAAGTCTACTTACAAGTTCAAGTCTGCTCAGGTTTACTCCTCCATCAACACCTCCGGTAAGGTCTACGTGGAGTTGCCAACTAAGGAGGTTATCCAGATTGGTACTGTTGAGTACGAGGCTGGTACTTCTTACGGTAACCCAGTCACCGACTACTTCCAGAGAAATGGTAACACTATCGAGCAAGCTATTAAGTTCGAGAACGTAATTCCTCTCTCTTCCGGTGAGGAGTTGACTTCTAAGGCTCCTTCTACCAACGAACCTTACGCCAAGGTTTCTGGTGACTACAACCCTATTCACGTCTCGAGAGTCTTCGCTGCTTATGCCAAGTTGCCAGGTACTATTACCCACGGTATGTACTCCTCTGGTTCCATCAGAGCCTTGGTCGAAGAATGGGCTGCCAACAGTATTGCCTCCAGAGTCAGAGCTTTCAAGGCCGACTTTGTGGGAATGGTCTTGCCAAATGACCAATTGCAAACCACCATGGAGCATGTTGGTATGATCAACGGTCGTAAGATCATCAAGGTTGAGACTAGAAACATCGAGACCGACAGTCCTGTGTTGGTTGGTGAAGCGGAGATTGAGCAACCAGTCACCACTTACGTTTTCACTGGTCAAGGTTCTCAAGAGCAAGGTATGGGTATGGACTTGTACAACTCTTCTGAGGTTGCCAGAGAGGTGTGGGACAAGGCCGACCGCCACTTCGTCAACAACTATGGCTTCTCTATTCTTGACATTGTTAAGAACAACCCTAACGAGTTGACCATTCACTTCGGTGGTGCCAAGGGTAGAAAGATCAGAGAGAACTATATCTCTATGATGTTCGAGACCATCGGTGATGATGGTGAGGTTAAGTCCGAGAAGATTTTCAAGGACATTGACTACAACACCACCTCTCACACTTTCGTGTCGCCAACCGGTTTGTTGTCTGCCACTCAATTCACTCAACCTGCTTTGACTTTGATGGAGAAGGCCTCCTACGAGGATATCAAGTCCAAGGGATTGGTTCCTTCTGACGTCATGTTCGCTGGTCACTCTTTGGGTGAATACTCTGCCTTGTCTTCTTTGGCTAATGTTATGCCAATTGAGTCCTTGGTTGATGTTGTTTTCTACAGAGGTATGACCATGCAAGTTGCTGTTCCTAGAGATGAGTTGGGCAGATCTAACTACGGTATGTGTGCTGTCAACCCAACTAGAGTCAACCCTACTTTCAATGACGCGGCCTTGAGATTCGTCGTTGATGAGGTTTCTTCTAAGACTGGCTGGTTGTTGGAAATTGTCAACTACAACGTTGAGAACACCCAATATGTTACTGCTGGTGACTTGAGAGCTTTGGACACCTTGACCAACGTCTTGAACGTTATCAAGTTGAACAAGATCGACATTGTGAAGTTGCAACAACAATTGTCCTTGGATGAGGTCAGAGAACACTTGAAGGAGATCATCTCTGAAGTTTCTGCTCAATCTGAGGCCAAGGAGCAACCAATCGACTTGCAAAGAGGCTTCGCCGTTATCCCATTGAAGGGAATTTCCGTTCCATTCCACTCTTCTTACTTGATGTCTGGTGTTAAGCCATTCCAGAGATTCTTGTGTAAGAAGATTCCAAAGTCTTCTGTCAAGCCTCAGGACTTGATTGACAAGTACATCCCTAACTTGACTGCCAAGCCATTCCAGATCACCAAGGAGTACTTCGAAGAAGTTTACGAATTGACCAAGTCTGAGAAGATCAAGGCAATCATCGACAACTGGGAGTCTTACGAGAAGGCTTAAGCTTGACGCCGTTCAGTAATAATTGCCTTACTCATTAGTTCTTCCGCATCCATGATTTTTGGTTTTAACTGAAAGTCATTATTTCTACTTATTCTTTTTACTCATCTACCAAACTGCGAGTCTGCAAACGCAGGAGAGGGCACGTGGTACTGCCCCATCCAACGCGCTAGCTAACTTGTGCATGTAATTAGCCTTAATATAATTGATTTAAAAATATATCTTATGTAAAAAACAGGAACGGGATCACAACGCGGTAGCAAGTGGACTAGAAATGTTAACCGGAGTAAATTTCTTGGGCAAAGAAACTCTGGGGAATCTTGACTTTAACTTCTGGCTGATCAAATCCAAGTCCAAGTGTCTTGTTAAATTGATGCGGCGGATGCATCCAATGTAGTGATCATCATCAAGGTTGACATCTAATGGGTCTTGAGTGTGGCATCCTGGCGACAAGGACAATCTTATAGAGTGCTTTTGATCTGCTGGTATGTTAGGATCTCCGGACTCATAGATTTCAAAAGATATCTGAGACAAGTAGTCCAACTCGGGTAATGCATTTCTGGCGATCTTCATAGGGATTTGTGATCCATAGATAATGTTCAATAATGTGTACACATGCGACTCTTTCGTAAAGTAGTTTACGACCGCAGCTTTGTTGTGCTTCTTCATATCCTGAATATCAGACAAGATTTGCTTCGCCAATGGTAAAGATGTTAATAAACCAATGTCCAACTTCTCTTCATCCTTGATACCGTATTCCTGGGGACAGATGAAGTCGAACAAAACCTTGGAAAGGCGGTACAACTCCCTGAGGCGGGCGAAAGTGGGGTGATCAAATGGGTTTTCAGGTGCCTTTTGCGAAGAGCTCTTCAGGTCTGTATTCTTATCACCGGATTTTTGGTCAGAAGAGTCAGGAGCTGAAGCAGAGGCGCCCTTCAACACCCAACCTAACGAACCAGCAGAAACGGTTGAAGAATTGGCAATATTCAGCAAGTTTGAGGTGGAGTTAGAGGAGGAGTTTAAATTGGACGAGGTAGGGTCGCCTGGAATCTTGAAGTTGTTCATGGCCAATATATTGATAGGGTATTCGCTCACCAATCCTGAGGAGTTGATGGTGTCACCGCAAGCAGCGGCCAAACGCTCCATCAATGCCTTATCATTAGGATCATAAGAGAAAACCCGCTGTAAGAAATGACGATTGTGCAATGCATCATATTTCATAGTGTCATACAACTCAGAGATCTTCGAAGGATGCGTCTTCTCCACCGTCGTAAACTCCAGGAACAACTTGTCCCACCTTTCCTTGAAGAGGTATGGGTCCTCGCCGCAGCACCAAGTCTCCTGAAACTTGCTGACATCATGCTTCTCAAAGTTGTGGTACATGATTTCTCGGTGGTAGTTCATCAACTCGCACACTCTCTTGATCACCACGAACGGTTGCGGCATGCGAGGAGGCCAGGTGAACTGGCGCGGCGCCTCTGCACCCTGGCGCAACAACGGCTTCAACTTCTTTTTCACCTTGTCCATGAGGTCCTTGGCCGCATTGGAGTCATCCAACAAGTCCTTGCGAATGATCAAAAAGTCGTCGGGCAAGTCTTCCTGGCCCAACATGGAGCACGTGGCCAAGTGAGCGCTGGCGATAACCCGGCGCTCCGACGAGGTGTACACCTTGACGTCCTTCAAGGCCTCGCGGTTCAACAACTTTATATTCTGGCGGAACTGCTCGCCGACGTCAGAAGCCTGGTGACGAGCAGAGTGGGTGGGTTCTCCGCCCCATTTGAGGATGAACTGGACCTTTTCCACCACGTCCGGGTTCTCGCTGTTCAAGGACGGCTTCAACTGGATCTTGGTGCCGGGGAAATTGAGCTTCTTTTCCAAGGCGCCGCGCAACTGGCGCAACTTCTTCGAGTCCTCAAGCCCCTTTTCCTCCGCCACCTTGACCGTCTCCAACACGACCTGCAAGTCGGGCACGGCGCGGATGATGACCTCCTCCTTGTGGCCCTTCAACAACGAGATGAACAAGGGCGAGCGGAAGGAGTACTTGAACTTCTGCTTCGGGGTGCGGTCGGCGTGGCGGATGACGGACACCATGCCCTTGAACACCCACTTCTGCTCCTTCTCCTCGAACTGGGACTGGTTGATCTGCGACATGAGCGGGATGCGGGTCTTGAGAAGGTCGCGCGACTTCTTGGCCTCGATGAAGAGGCCGCGCAAGATCAGCGAGCACAGGTCGTAGTAGTCGTTGTTGTCCTTGACAAAGGAGAAGCCGTTGACGTCAATCACGAACGACTGGCCGTTGACGCGCAACAAGTCAAAGCCGCAAATGGACTGGCGGAAGATGCGGCTGATGTTGGCGGCCATGGTCTTCTCCGTGTCGCTGAGCTCGGTGACAAAGCGGATCTCCTTGCCGTGGGTGTTGCGGCGCACAATGCCGTCCACCACCGGCGACTTTCTCGTCTCGGCGTGGCAGAAGTCGGGCCCCACGGTGTAGGCCTTGACGTCCTCGAAGTTGTCGGTGTCCATGAACTTCTCGTAGATGAAGGAGCCCTCGGTGCGCGGCGAGCACAAGTCCGGGTCGAACTCGGACGACTTGTTGCCGATCTTGCGGAACAAGCGGCGCCCGCCGCCGCCGGTCAGCACCGGGTAGTAGATGTACACGTTGTGGTCCTCGCCGTCCACCGGCTTCTCCACGTACGGCTTCTTCATCACCTGGCCGCCCACCCACAACGTGTCCGGGTCGAGCATGCGCCACTCGGGCTCCTTCTGGTTTGTGAGCAGCTCCACCTTCTCCGGCGGCAAGCCCACCTCCACCAACTTGTCGCGCAACTCGTGGTTGATGTTGGGCCCGCCGTCGCGCGAGATCTCCAACCGCTGCGGCGTGGGCACGCCCGCGTGGTTCAAGATGCTCAACACAAGCCGCCGGTCCCACAACGCCTTCTGCAACACCAAGTCGTTGATCATGTACGGCTTGCGGTAGTTGGCGTACTGGATCGCCTTGTCGAGCGGGAAGCCCGTGGAGAAGAAGGAGATGAGAAAGTCGCACGTGGGCCAGTTCTCAATGTTCTCGTCCAAAATCACCTTGTCGCCAAAGATCACGGTCTCAAACTCGCCGTTCTCGATCAACCGCAGGAGAATGCGCCGGCACGGCTTGGACATGGCCTTGGCGTCCATGGCGCACACGCCGATCTTGCCGATCCGCGTCACCCCGTCGCCGTCCGCCGCGCCGCCCGACGAGTTCAGCGCCGTTTTGTTCAACTTGGCCATGCCCGCCTCCCACGACGACGTGGAGTTGGTGCGCGACGCGCGCTCGCCCGCGCCGCTGCCGAACTCCATCATCGCCTCGCCAATGGCCAGAAGCAGCAGCCGCCGCGGCAGCGCCCCGAGTTTGGGCGCAATGCCGTCCTTGTTCTCCTCGGCGGACGTTTTGGGCGCAAACGACTCGAGCATGGGCGCGATGGACGCCATGGCCTTTTTGGTGAGTGCCGAGTCCTGCGGCGCGAGCAGAAGCGGCGACATGGTGCCCTTGGCGCTTCGTTGTTCCATGAAGAAAAGGGTTGGTTAGTGTGGAGTAGTTCCAGGGTCAGGCCGCACCTATGGGGCGGGAGGTACGGGTGCAGAGACGCCGGCGTGGAGCAGAATAGATTGGGCGGTAGAGTGGATACGGGCGGTAGAGTGGATGTACCATCAGTCAAGTCAAACAGAAGTGTAGAGAAGGGAGTCGTATCTCAAACAGAGAAGGGAGTCGTATCTCAAACAGAGAAGGGAGTCGTATCTCAAACAGAGAAGTGGAGTCATGCTCAACTAAACACCAATACATTACCTACACTACTAACCCACTAGCCACACTAACCCACTAGCCACACTAACACTTCACACTGCAAAAACACACCAATAAATAAATCTAATACACCAGCACTGCTAAGATACTAACACCCCTAGTACTTTACTATGTCTCCAGCTGAATCGACAGCTCCTAGCCCATCACCGCAACCTCCACAACTCACGCTTATCGTTCCCAAAAACTCACCCAGGCGTTGATTAAATAACAAATTTGGCCCAAACATATCTAAGTGTACCACAGAACAACCACATGTCAACACGTCAGTTGTGCATTATATAGTACATACTCCAATTATTCGATGGCAGCAAGAGAGTCAAACAAGACAGAAATAGACTCACCAAAGTGGTCTCTGCGGATACATTCGGCAAAGATGGGCGACACATCAATCACAACCAACTTGCTGTTCGCACTAACGCGCTTCTCGCCAATAGGATACGTGTTGGTAACCACGATCTTGTCGATGCACTTGGAGTCGTTCAACTCTTCCAAACAGTGGTCGCTGAAGACACCGTGGGTGCCCACAACATAAACAGCCTTGGCGCCACAGTTTAACCGCAAGTGCTCCGCAGCCGCAATGAAGGAGTTGGGCTTGTCAATCATGTCGTCCAAGATGATGGCCACCTTGTCGTGCACATCACCCACTAACGTGATCAATTTTTCTTGCGCCATGGCGGTTGGCTCGTCTTCATCATCGGAGTTGCTAGCATCGTACGATCCACCCAAGACGTTGCGGTCCTCGATTTCCGCCCCGTGGTTGACAGTAGGAGCGAGGGGGTAGTCGTCATCGACAACGTGCCCTTGAACCACACGCGCAGTCTGAATTTCGCCAACAATGTTGGAGGCGTTCTTGTCTGGTGCCAACTGCTTCGTTTTCTGGAAGTTGTCGTGGGTTCTGCGGCGGTCAGTGTGGATCATAGCGAAGTTTATTTTCAACGAGTCAGCCAACGCCGTCACACGCTTGGTTCCACCAGGGTTTTTCGACACAACCACGGCATTCTCCCAGTCAGAGATATTGTGGCGGATCCAGCGCGCCAACGTTGGCGCTCCGTACAAGTTGTCCACCGGCTTGGTGAAGAACCCTTGCATTTGCGACGCATGTAAGTCCATCAGGACGACATGGTCAGCACCGGCCATGATCAACAAGTTGGCCAACATCCGCGCAGTGATAGCGCCACGATGCTTCTTCATCTTGCTCTGTTTCGAGTATGGGAACTGGGGGATAACTGCGGTAATCTTCGACGCGGAACCGCCGCGGCATGCCGAGATTAAAATCAATAATTCCATAATGTGATCGTTGATTTCGGGAGAGCCAGACTGGATGATATAGACATCCTCATCACGAACAGAGGTGCCGATTTGAACGGAGGTTTCGCCGTTAGAAAACTTCTTTAACGTGCAAGGTGCTGGATCTATGCCAAGACGGTCACAGACGAGCTTACCCAATTCGGGGTGGGAGCTACCAACGAAAACTTTACACTTGCGCATGATGTCAGGAGTTTTTGACTGGGGAAGGGGAGCTGGAGTATGCGAAGCGGACGACAATGTGGCGTTTCGTGACTAGAGGCGGCGGACCGGAGCAGCTGGCTAGCAGACCATTCGATGAGACCAAATTTTTATGGGGTTGGTGCAGGGTGATGGTCACGTGTGCTCATTCATCCTCGTCCTGCAGCTTTGCCAAGCACCCAATATTCATAATCAACCACATGAGCGGCTAGAAAATCCCCACCAGAGAGGAAATGGGGAATTAGAATACGTCCCGGAAGAGGAAATTACTCCATTGCTGCCACCAAGTGTTTGTTACGTCCGTGTGGAACTGCATGTAGTCGGGCGATGGTGCAGTCACATTCCAGGAGCTTTCTGTGATGTTTCTCAGTTTCCATCTAAGGGGACGAGGAACATGGACCGAGACAAGGAATGGATTTGGCTTTCGATTATTGATGCCGTCAATGCCATTTGCAACCAACCCACACGCACACCCGTGCCTCTTGAAATCCTGGAGTGCGAAACTCATGAGTTGCCAGATGGGCGCGGGATTGCGCGAAGCCATGACATCCACACATCTCTGGCATCAGCTCCAGTATGGATCTTGGTCTTATTGAATCGATCGGGCAACGGTTGAAGAAACACGAGGAAACTATAGGTGAGTCCGATTTCTTCAAGGAATCGGTTCACGCCCTCGAAAAGGTGCATTTTACCCGCATTCACTGCCTTGCGCTAGGCTCACCTACACTGGAGTTCCAAGCGCTCTTCCAACTAGCATATTTGGTGCTTTTGGCGGACAAGTTCAACATCAGCAGAGAAAACATAGCAGTTTTCGACCCCATTTTCGACGACAACGACTCGCATCTTCTAGAAGAAGTGTTGGGTTACCGCATAGCCGATGTTCTGCCCAAAGAGGACAGCACAAGCACCCTATTCTACATGCCTCATGCCCCCCGTAGTTTGACGGACACATTCATTGCCACGGTGAAGCCTAGGTGGATATTAGGCAATGACGTCACGGTGACAATGGGGACGTTGGGCAAAGCCGTGTTTTTAGCCAAGTACCCGACGTTGGCCACGCTAGTGCATTTGGCGGAAACGCTACCGAGTGCAGCGTCACCGGAGCCAGCGGAGAAGACCGCGTCCGATGGGTTTCAGGTGGCGGTGAGGCGGCGCCGGGCGAAAAAGAAAAATGTCTACATCGAGCCGAAATGCGACTACGACTTGGAGCAGCAGTATTTTGAACGAATTACGGTGGAGCGGCTTGTGAGCCCGGGAAACGCGCCTTGGAAGGACTCCTTCAGCGACTTGGCACTCAATACCATTTTCAGCAAGTGAGCCCGCCGCCGCCTAGGCGGGGACGAATATATAGGGTATCAGGGCCACGGCATCAGCTGCCACGATATGGGCGAGCCGCTGGAATTGCGCAATCTAGTCGCCAGCAACAATGCCCAAGCAAATAGCAATGCCTCCATAGATGAGCAGAGCAAGCACCATAGACCAGAAACACGGCGCAAAGGTCGGAGTAGTCACAAATACAGATTGCAAACCAGTGCAAGTAATCGGCAGGCACAAGCCCTAGACAACACAAGCCCCAGACAACCAGCCCCCATGGCATGGGGGCAGCAGCAATGGGAAAACGACACCACCCATGGCGGCGCGCCACACAGCCTGCTGTGAAGGGACCCGTGGTCCTACTGCATGCGCTGCTTCTTTGCCGGCGGGTCCAACGGGTCCATCAACGTCTGGCCGAGCGGCAGGCCGCGGACAAGGGGCATGGAGCCCTGGGCCATGGGCAGGATGGTTTGGTTCATGGGCAGGAGCGACAGCCCCATCGGGAGCGGGTCCAACGGCGGGGCCATGGATTCCTCCAACGGGAGCAGCAGGAACTCTGCGGCGGGCTCGGGCGCAAACAGCAGTTTGGGCGCGGCAAGGAGGTGCTTGCTGAGCATCAGGTACAAGTCGTCTTTGGTGAAGGGCTTGGCCAAGATGTCCAGCATGCCGTTCTGCAAGTAGGTGACCAAGTCGTTGTCCTGGATGTTGCCGGTCATGGCGATGATGGGCGTTTTGGTGTCGAAGGAGCGGATGATGGAGGTGGCGGTGGCGCCGTCCAAGTTGGGCATGACAATGTCCATCAACACCAAGTCGTACTTTGTGTTTTCGACGGTGGAGATGGCGTTCAAGCCGTCGGTGACCACGGTCACGCGGCAGCCGTACTTCATCAAGAACTTGCGGCAGAGCTGGATGCACACATTGTCGTCCTCCACGAGGAGCACGTGGAACTTGGGCGGGCCGTCCGGCGGGTCGAACGACACCGGCGCCGGGCGCACCTCCGGCACCGCGGGCGGCGCCTCCACCAGGCCCGGCGGCGCCACCACCAGGCCGGGCGCGGGCTCCGGCTTGATCTTGTCGCCCGCGTGCGGCTCGTGCGCCGCGGAGCCCGCGGGCCGCGGCAGCATCAAGCCGAGCAAGTTGGGGTTGGGCAAGTCGAGCGGCGGGATCTTGATGCCCGCCTGGTTGAGGCAGTGCACCAAGACGCCGATGGAGCGGTACTGGCGGTCGTTGTAGGAGCCCATGGCGGCCATCAGGTCGATGACGGCGCGGTACTTGTCGGAGAGCGCGCGGAGGTCTGTGCGGGTGCGGGCGAGGTCGGCGCGGAGCAGCAGGATCTGGGCGTCGTAGTGGGGGTTCAGGTCGAACGCGGGCTCCTTCTTGAGCGGCGCCTTGCGGCGGATGTTGTCGAGCGCGCCGCGGTCGTCCTTGCGGAAGTCGGGGTGCTGGAACTCCCACGCGTCCTCGCCGTACTGGTAGCTCTGCTTTTCCTCGTTGGAGATCTTGACCTTGTGGAAGTCGTACTTGTTGAGCTGGCGCACAAACGACGCAAAGTTGGAGTGCTTGAAGTGGCGCGGGAGGATCTCCTTGGTGAACTCGTTGGTGTTGAGCACGACGAAGCTGGCTCCGCCCGCGGTCCATCGCACCACGTCGTAGTAGGTGTCGTCAGAGAGCATGGTGAAGAGCTTCTTGACAAAGTCGTTCAGCCCGCCTTCGTCTTTTCGCACGGACATGGCGGCGTGGGTGCTGTTGTCGGGTGCGGGGCAGGGTGGGTTTTGGCGCTGGGGGGTTGGCGCAGGGTTGCCGGAGGGGTGGAGGGAGAAGAGGTGGCGCCCAAATTTAACTTGGCTTGGGTGTAACCGGCGCGCGCTGCTGCAGGAGAAGATAGGCCCTGACCACGGGCCATATACACAACGGGGCCATGAAACGGGCGGCGGGGCTTCTGTGCGAGATCTGGGGCGGTGTTTGGCGTGGGAATTGGGCTGGGCGGTGGGGGTGGTGGGTGCGGTGGTGGGGGTGGTGGAAGCGGGCGGTGGATGCGGTGGTAGGTGCGGTGGGTGCGGTGGTGGGTGCGGGCGGGCGGTGAGGGAAGTGCGGCGGGCGGTGAGGGAAGTGCGGCCGGGCGGTGAGGGAAGTGCGGGCGGGCGGTGAGGGAATTGGGAGTGCGGACCCGCGGTGCAACGGCCATCGGCTCGGCACGGAGCGGAGTGACGGAGCCACGACACGGCGGGTCAGGGCAGGCCAAGCGACCGTGCTTTACGCGAGGCGCAGTGAGCAACGTTCGTAATGCGAACGGCGGGCGTGTGTCTGCGCCTTGCTGCCACCGCAAGTGCAGACCATTGCGCGCCAAAACGGCCTTGGGCCGGATGAATGCGCGCGCCCGCCTCCATAGATCCATTGTGCGGTGCGGGAGCCGGGCGGCACGCGGGCGCCCGGCCCGCTCACCTGATGGATGTCATAAATACCACGGCGCTGCTTGTGGATTGGTTGGATTGCTTGGGATGGAGGTGCTGGTGATGGTGATGGTAATGGTAATGGTAATGGTAATGGTAATGGTAATGGTAATGGTAATGGTAATGGTAATGGTGATGGTGATTATGTAACATGGTGATTATCATGGTGATTATCATGGTGAGCATGGTGATTATGGTGATTATGTATCATGGTGATTACGTATCATGGTAATTATATAACGTAGTGATTATCATGGTGATTCAGTGATTATGGTGATTATGGTAATTATGTAACATGGTGATTCGGTGATTCGGTGATTATGGTGATTATGTATCATGCTAATTATGTATCATGGTAATTATGTATCATGGTGATCATGGTGATTATGTATCATGGTGATTATCATGCTAATTATGTATCCGATGGTGTATTCTCCAATTTGCTCCCAATGCCTCCAATGCTCCCAATGCTTCCGCTTCCAATGCTTCCGCTTCCAACGCTTCCCAATCCATTCTCTCCCCAGATGTACTGTATCTCTCTCATGTATTGTCTATTCTCTTAGCTCCCACCTCCTCTGTATCACTTGTCTCATCGGGATTTCCACTCACTATGAATCTCCACCGCCATTCGTACCCATGGGCCTAGAGCTCATCGTGCGCCGCGCCATACTCGAACCGCACGCTCCAGTCCCGGCCCACCTCCACCCCCGGGTGCTCCACCACAACATAGTGGCGGTGCACAGTGAAGCGCACCAGCCACACGCGTCCATCCTGCGTCGCCGTCACCGACTGCGGCGCCTGGCCCCCCAACACGGAGATTTTCTCCACCAAGAGCACAGACCCCACGCCGTCGCCGCTGCTGGTGCTGGAGATCACCCCCGCCGCCGCCTCCACCGTCTCCAACAGGTACTCGCCCTCGGTGTAAGCAAAGGACTCGCCGTCGTCCACATACAACTCGCCCGCAGCACGGCCCGCGCCGTCAAGCGCCACCACAAGGTGGAACGGGTCGTTGCGCATGAGCCGCGTGGACCGCCGGTAGCGGTCGCGCTTGGCAATCACCGAGCCCCCGCGGATGTACACCGGGATGTCGCCGAGCGCCACCGCGTGGGTGACGTGGCCCGCGGCCGCCAACTGCACCGGCGCCGCGTCCGCCACCACGCCGTTGAAAAAGTCGTAGAACCGCACGCCGCCAGGGAGGAACACTTGCACCTGCTGCGCGCCGGCCGCGGTCACCGGCCGCGCCAACAAGCCGCCCACGTAGAACTGCTTGTCCTCCGCGTACGCCGCGGCGGTCTCCGGGTGCGCCCACACCATGGGCGTCCACACGGGCTCGCCCAGCACACTGGCGCGGCGGAACTCGGTGTACAACGTGGGCAACAACGCATACCGCAACCGCACCGCGTCGCGGATGATGGACGTGTGCGGGTCGCCCGCCACCCACGGCTCGCGGCGCATCGAGTCAATGTGCGCGTGCGCCCGGAAGAACGGGTACCACATGCCCGCCTGGTACCACCGCGTGAGCAACTCCTTGGACGGGTTGCCAAAGAAGCCGCCCACGTCCGCGCCCGCAAACGGCATGCCCGCCACGTTGGCACTGAGCACCATCGGCACCGACGCCTCGAGGTGCTCCCACCGCGCCTGGTTGTCGCCGGTCCACATGGCCGCGGTGCGCTGGGACCCGGCAAAAAAGGAGCGCGTGAGCACAAACGGCCGCTGCCGCCGCGTGGGCTGCTGCCGCCGCGCAAGCGCGTGGTATGTGAGCTCGTGGAACGCCTTGCCCCACACGTTGTGCACCGACCGCTCCTCCACGCCGCCGTGGTGCACCGTGTCGCGCGGCGCGGTGGTTTCGGGTGCGTTGAAGAAGGACGGCTCGTTCATGTCGTTCCAGAGATGGATGTTGGTGGCCGCGCCCATCAACGGGTTGGCCGGGTCGAGCGCAAAGAGCGTGTCCCAGTAGCGCTGGGCCGCGGGGTTGAGCGGGTCGATCCACACCGACTCGCCCGGCCAGCAGTGGCCGTGGTAGGTGGAGTTGTCGGGGTTCTTGATGCCTATGCCCTGCTGCTCCACCGCGTCGCTCACGCTGTAGCCCACCTTCAAGTGCGGGTCCACAATCACCACGAGGTTGCGCCCGGTGTGGTCCAACTGCCGCGCCATGCCCACAGGGTCCGGGAACGCCTCGCGGTTCCACGTGAAGTACTTCTTGTTGTCGGCGTACTCAATGTCGAGCCAGATCGTGTCGTACGGCACCTGGTGCTGGTCCATCTTCGCGTGGATGTCCAACACGTCCTGCTGGTCGTTGTAGTTCCACCGGCACTGATGGTACCCCAACGCAAACTGCGGCGGGAGCGCCACCGCGCCCGTGAGCGCGCTGTACTTGCGGCTGATGTCCGCGGGCGTGCGCCCGGCCATGAGAATAATGTCCAACACCCCGCTCTCCGACATCCAGTGCGTGTCGGTGCGGTCGGCGCCGGTGTGGATGTCCACAAACGTGTCGGCGGCATTGACCCAGAACACCCCGACCGCCGCGCCGGGGCGCACGCCCACCATGTACGGCACGCTGCCGTACATGGGCAACCGCGAGTCCGTCTCGTACTCGAAGATGTCCACGTTGAAAAGCCGGTACGGCCACTCGGACCCGGTGGTGTCGCGGAGCCGCAACGAGTCCGCGTGCTCCGCCAACCCGTACACGCTGGTGTAGCCGGCGAGCCGCACGTCCGCCGCCACCGACTCGGGGCCCCACGGCTTGGTGTCGCCGCGCGCGTCCGCAAACGACTCGGAAAACATGTCAAAGTCCGACTCGAACGGCCAGAGCTGCGCCTCGTTGGACTCGCGCGCGCGCCAGTGCTCCACGTTGAGCAAGCGGCGCGCATTCACCTCCACCTGCGTCTGGCCGTCGTACACGAGGGTCCAGCGCACCGGGTCGAGGTCCAACCGCGCCACCGCCGCGCCAAAGTGGATCTCCACCGCGTCCGCCAGCACGTGGACGTTTCCGGGGTCCAACGGCACAGTTTTTGCAGCCTCGGGGGCTCCGAACGCGGCCTCGGCCGCGCTGTACCGCGCGGCGTCCAACGTGCCGCCCACCCCCGCGCGGCGGCCCGTGCGGTCCTCGTCTAGGCGGAACCGGATGCTGTCGCCCACCAAGAGGGAGATCTCAAACGGCAACTGCACAGTGGCGGCGTTGGGGAGTTTTTTGGTGACAATGCCCGCCACAGACGCGTTGCGAACCTCCACGGACCCGGGGTCAACGAAATAGGGGCTGCTTCTGTTGTCGGACCGGGCAATGTGCCGATTGCGGTAGCAAAAGCCCGACTGGAGGCAGTTCTTGAACATGCTTTCCTTCACGGCCAAAACAGGCACGCAGAGCGCAATCCACAAAAGAAGAGCGTCTGTGTACTTCATCGCAACCGGATAATTTGGCCCTGGCGCTAAGTAGTACCCTAAAGAAACTTGGAGGTGATAGTCGAGAGAAGCGCGGGGTAGGTACGCACTACCATCGGACTCTTGTGCAGGCAGCACTGCCCGGAGTGCCAGATGTGCCATGGAGCCGTGCTACTGTAACCGGATTCGGCACATGGGTTCGGGCTGGGGCAACAAACCTGCTGGTGCAATTCGGGCCCTATGCCTACTCCAGGGACCATATGCAAAGGTGTAGTGGCTGCGGTACTGCACCCGCGCCAGCACTGTCTGGCGTTTGGAACACGAGTGGGCAGATTGCAGATTGGGCAGAGGCAGAGCAGGGTAGTTACAGGGGAGTTAGATTGGGGAGTTAGATTGGGTAATTAGATTGGGTAATAACAGATTGGATAGTAACAGATTGGGTAGTTGCAGATGAGTGTGGACCCAAGCGAGGGGAGGTTGGGCTTTGGGATTGCCTGTTCTGCGAAAGCTTCTCGGGCGCCAGTATGCCTAAGTAAGCGGGAAATTGGCCGAGGGCGAGTTGAGGCACCGTTCTGGAGAGGAAAAAAGAAACTCCGATACGGGGAATCGAACCCCGATCTGCTCGGTGAGAGCGAACTGTGCTAGCCATTACACCATATCGGATTTGTATATTCGGTTTACTTGCTGATATGATATAGCGTATAGAAGCATTTCGTTTTCATTAATCACCAATTGGAAATACTCCGCTCACAGCTTAGTCCACGGGTGTATGCGAAATAATCTGCCGGCAGCACTTTCACAAACTCTAAGCTGCAGACAAGAAATGGAATCACGTATTCACACGCTGGTCTCTGTATTGAGTTTCTCCTATACTGACTTCTCCTATACTGAATTCTCCTATACTGACTTCTCCTATACTGATTTCTCCTACATACGTAACACTGACTTCCCCTGTGCCTATTCGCTCCACTCCAGACCCTGCCTTATCTGTTCTGGATAGGATTCATGCAGGCAGCACTCCACCAGTTCATTGAACTCGTCCAGTTGCGAAAGAAAAGATGAGCCAGCCACGAATTCATAACCTTTCTCGATGACTCTCTCCGTGTTTTCATGGTTTTCATGGTTTTCATGGTTTTCATGTTTTTCATGTTTTTCATGTTTTTCATGTTTTTCTCCGTCTTCGTGCCTCTACTTTCTCGCTTCTTTCCGTTCTGAGACGCACGCTCCACAAATGTTGCCCCATTGGGCCCGTACACTAAGTTTCCTCTCCAACATCACCAGTCCAAACACCATCTCCGCCTCATACATCCTTGCATCTCCGCCGCACTGGGATCTATAGTGGGCCCGGTGCCGTCACACGATGGTCGTGTGAGACTCTAAACTCTTTTCGGCACACCTCACAAAATTTACCCACCCGCCAGAAAGCGTTTTCTTCCCCTACATCCACACCTGCCCCCCTTCCATTCCTTCATACGCCAACAAAATCTCCTCTTCTATCCATAATGGAAGACAAGAAACGTCCCTTTGATGACACGGGCGCTGAGTCCCCCCAAGACACTCGCAAACTCACCAAACTCGACACTCTCAGCGAAAGCGGGCCATTGACCCAGGGCGACGTTGTTTACTTCAAAAAGGAGGCCATTTGGCGCCAGATGAAGTACTACAAGCTTCAAGCGGCAGAGCTAGCTGCGCAGGTGTCCAAGTACGAGCGCCGCTTCACCACGTTTGTTGCGGCAAACCTGCTTTTGGAGTCGTGGTACCGCCAGGTGCTCGTGGCGTGCGGCCAGGCCGCCCCAAAGGAGCTTGATCTCACAGCGGACTCGACCGAAGTGGATGCCACGTTGGAAGAGCGCCGCCGCACCCTCGCCGGCCTCTTGAAGCCGCTCGTGCCCACAGACTCGGCCGACGCGGTGTTGGATGCGGTTGCGCTTGCCGCCGACAAGGAGGCTGCAATTATGTTCCGCCGCGACTTGGAGACGCAGATTGAGGCGCTTCGAGAGAAACTTGGGGCCGTGCAGCGCGAGCAGGACCGCAGCGAGCTGGCCACGTTGCAGCGCATAGTGGACAGCTCGCGCGTCAAGGTTGAAACGCCCGAGTCGTCCAACGGTGACACTCCCCATAAGCAGGACACTGCCGCGTCGGAAGCACAGTCTTCTGCGGACACAGAAGCTCTTGAAAAGTTGACGGTTGAACATGCACAAGTGAAAGCTGCGTGTGCCGAGTTGGAGTCGCAGCTCGCCCACGCGAACCTGAAGTTGTCACAGGCAGAAAACACCGTCTCGGATCTCAGACATCGCTTGGAGTCGCTTTCGGACGACGATTTGGCCCGCAGCTCACGCTACGCGGCGCTAGTGACGCAGAACAAGTTTTTGACCGACAACCTTGCGCAAACCACGCGGTTGAAGGACGAATTGGTCCTGCGCCTCCGAGAACTCGAGGATAGAGACGGTAATTTGGCATCCTCCATCAACAAAGACCTTGAGGACGAAAACTCCCGCTTAAAAGAGAGTCTCAGCAAAAGCGAGAACGATTTGGTGCGTATCCGTACCGCAAGAGATGAACTTTTGGGCAAGCAGGTCATTTTGAAACTGGAGATTGAAAGCAGGAGGACCAACGAAGAGGTCAACAAGATGAATCTTGTCTTGAGCAGGCGGCTCGAGGAGCTCGAAAAGGCGAGGCTACAGGAGCGCAGCGTGCAAGAAGACGCCAACTTGGAAAACTTGGACAAGAGCGAGCTCATAAAGCGATTGCAAATATTAGCCACGGAAGTCAAGGAAATCGAGCAGGCATTCCAAGACACCCGTGCGGTGACGTTGGAGAAATTGAAGGAGTCCATTGACCACGAGAGCATGCTCAAAAAGGCCACCATTGAAAAAAATAAGGCAGACCAGAAGTATTTTGCCAGCATGAGATTGAAGGATTCCTTGGTGGCGGAAAACAAAATCTTGAAGACCCAAACGGCAAAATCTCAAGAATTGGTGAGCAAGCTCAACGAGATGGAGAAAACTTACTTGGCCAAGATTGAGGTGCTAAACAAGACTGTAGATGACTTCCGCGTCATTAAGGAAAGCTCGATCCACGAAAACGGCAAGTTGCAAGAAACACTTAAGCAGGTGACCAAGTCGAGAGAGATGCTTGGAAGAGAGGTGTCTACTCTAAAAAATGATTTAAACGAAGCGAAAAAGGAAATTGCGGGTCTCGGTTCTGAGCTCAAGTCTAAGCGCATTAGCGAAAGCAAGTTGGATGCGAAGTTGAAGTCGACCGAGGCGTTGTTGCTGAAATACAAGCTGAACAACACCTCATCCATCCTTCAAGAAGATGAAAAACAGTTAGAAGCTCTCCGCTCGATCACGAAATGCTCTGTCTGTTCTAAAAATTGGAAGAATACGGTTATCACCGCCTGCGGCCATGTCTTCTGTGATGCATGTGTACAAGATCGACTCAATGCTCGTCTCAGAAGGTGCCCTACGTGCAACAGAGGGTTTGCTTCGAACGATTTGCTTTCAATCCACTTGTGATCTGCTTTGCTACCCCTTTTTCTTTTCCTGTACTATACGTATGTATTTTATCTCCCCTGTACCATAATCGAACTAAGCCAGCTAACTAGTAACCAGCCACCTTGAAGCCCGTACATCCTGTCGCATTTGGGAATCGCGTCGCGTGCCATGGGCGCAAAGAAAAAAAAAATTGGCGAACACATACGCCATTACCCGGCACTTCCCCATTTCACAAAAAAAATTTTGAGGGCGAACCTACAACTACGATTTTACCCCCTATCTGCTTCAAGCAAATATCTCATCGATAACATGAAAACCAGTTTTCCTTTAATTCAAGCATAGCAAATGACATTTGCGATGATTTTCACCATAACATGTTTCCTTCAAACATTGGCCGTTGAAGATTTTTGGCCGTGGGTTCCTTTTCCGTTCCAGTACGTGCCATCCCCAAATTAGCAGCCAGTAAAATTGCCACGTTCACTTTACATAAAGAGGCGCGGTATAAGTGGCTCTGCTCCTTTTTTTTCTTCTGGGATCTCTTACAGAAATCTTCACTGATTTGATTGACCAGTGGGAATCTAAATTGTAATTTCCCGCCATTCCAACTGTTTAGGTGGCGAAGAAAGCATCTAGAGCAACAGAGCCAGCGTAGCTGTATGCAGTAAAATATGTGCGAGACCCGATTTCCGGCGAGCAGAGAGCCAATTGAGGTTGTCGCGCCAGCAAAAAGCGCGAAATTATAAATAAACTTGGATTTCCGGTGCCGCTAGGGCGAAATTCGCATTTTTTTTGGGATTTTCTCCTACTTCAAACACTGTCTGCACACCTGTTTTCCACGTGAACCTTCAGTGATTGGTCAATATATCAATCGGTGTAAAGGTTTTTCTTGTGGTTTTTTTCGCTCTCATTTTTGCGAAAGAAGTTAGGTGCTGTTATCTTCACGTGACATTTAGTGTGGTTGTGTGAAATTTCTCATATCACATCTAACCTCAAAAGAGTATCAGAACAATGTCTGAAGCTTTGGCTCAGTCTGTTCCTGAAACCAATACGCCTGTACAAACCCCATCGGCTGAGTCGTTTGAGAAGGGTGACATGGTGCACTCTCCTTCGCCAGTGGCAAATGTGGCCGAGGCTCCCGAAAAGCCTCTTTCGCCACCAAACCCATCCCCTTCCCCAGAGAAGCACAAGCTAGATGACTATGGTCTCGACGAAGTCGACGGTAAAAAGCAAAAAATTGAGGGGTCAGACGGATCTGGCGAAACAATCCCCTCGATGATTGCCACCGCAGACGAAGGGATGACTCCTGCGCCTAAGCCTCCTAGCGAACCTGACATGGACAATCTCCCGGAATCCCCCATGCCCAAGCATCAAGCAAAATTCGTTCTCAATACTCTCAAAGCGATCAAGAGATTGAGAGACGCAGGGCCCTTCATTCATCCTGTTGATGTAGTAAAGTTGAACGTGCCATTATATTACAACTACATCAAGAGGCCCATGGATATTTCCACGGTGGAAAGAAAGGTAAACCTTAGTGCTTACGAGGACCCTCTGCAAGTAGTTGAAGACTTCAACCTTATGGTGGATAACTGTCTTCGATTCAACGGTGAGAACTCTGGCATTTCCCGCATGGCCAAGAATATTCAAGCTCTGTTTGAAAAGCACATGCTTAACATTCCGCCAAAGGTTGTTGTGGGTAACGGCTCTGCTGCGGCTGCCACGGCTAATGCAAGAAGAAGAAACGTTCCTGGTGCGGATGACAAGAAGGAATCGGTTGCTGCTCATCGTCCCAAAAGAACTATCCATCCACCCAGATCCAAGGAATTGCCATATGATGTCAGGCCGCGGAAGAAGAAGTTTGCTGCTGAGTTGAGATTCTGCAACCAGGTGATTAAGGAATTAACTTCGAAGAAGTACTATAACATTAATTTCCCATTCTTGCAGCCTGTCGACCCTGTTGCGCTCAACATTCCTAACTACACTGAGGTGGTGAAGGAGCCTATGGATCTTGGAACCATCCAGACCAAGCTTGCGAACAATCAGTATGAGAATGGTGATGAGTTTGAGCATGATGTGAGATTGGTTTTCAAGAACTGTTATCTTTTCAACCCGGAGGGTAATGATGTGCATACGATGGGACAAAAGCTCGAGCAAGCGTTTGACAAGAGGTGGGCCAGCAAGCCTGTGCCTGCAGCGACGCCCACGCACAGTGAAGGCGAAGACTCGAGTGATTATGACGATGACGACGAGCCTGAGATTAATGAGTCGATGTTGTCGAGTATTCCTGCGATCCAATTTTTGGAAAACCAGTTGGTGCGCATGAAGAAAGAGCTTGACGAGTTGAAGAAGCAGCATTTGGAGAAGTTACGGGAGCAACGCGACGCCAAGCGCAAGAAGCGGAAGTCCAAGAAGATCAAGAAGGCACGGTCTGGGTCTGTGGTTGAGGCGGGAGTGGAGAGCCAGCCTGTGGTGACCTATGAGATGAAGAAGCAAGTGAGTGAGATTGTTCCAACATTGAACGACAAGAAGCTCCAGGCATTGATCAAGATCATCAAGGACGATGTTGTGATTAGTGACGAGGAGGAGGTGGAGTTGGACATGGACCAGTTGGAGGACCGCACGGTGTTGAAGCTCTACAACTTTTTGTTTGGCAAGAAGGCGGCGTCTAACGCCATGAAAAAGACGAAGAAATCGCAGTACTCGTCAGGCAACATTGATCAGTTGGAGCAGTTGCGGTCGCAGCTCCAGCTCTTTGACGATGCGGAACGGGGGCTGCCAATGGGTGGGTTTGATCTTAACGCGATTCCTGCGCAGGAGTCGTCGGAGGACGATCTTCTGTCGGAGTCGTCGGAGGAGGAGTGAATGGGGCAGGGCGCCCGTGTAATATATCGTGTACCATAGGTAATAACGGAATGGAAAATGACGAACGAGCACAGTGTAGTGCACCGGACCCTGGGGCACCGGACCCTGGGGCACCGGAACCTGGAGCACCCGTGCCCCCGCGCACCCGTACCCCCGCGTACGGGTGCCCGATTTGTAGACAAATTGCGCGCATCGCATCTTATCGAAGATATTTAACATTGCCGATTCCCACTTCTTATCCTAAGGCACTCTTTTGGCATCCGGAACGCTACTGCCACTAATACTTCAGCTCTGTTATTACTGGCTATTCTACTGCTGCAACTTGCTTCACTACTATCACGAAACCTAGCCGCAGCCAACCCTCACACTTGGAGCCTCAAGCTGCCGAACCTCACACTTGGAGCCTCAAACTGCGATCCCAAACTTCGAGCCTCAAACTGCGATCCCAAACTTCGAGCCTCAAGCAGCCTCAAACTACAGGCAGCCAGATTCCAGTTTTTGCAGCCACGCCCGCGGACTCCCGACCCCTGGCGGCTAAATGACCAACGACATCACCCTCACCGCGGCCGAGTCCAGCGCGGCCCCCGGCCGGGCGCCGCGCGACCCCAACAACACGCCACTCGCGGTGTTTGCGCGGTGCCGCGCCGAGAACCGCCCTGCGTATGTGGTGGGCCCCATGGTGCGGTACTCCAAGCTCCCGTTCCGCGAGCTCGTGCGCGCATACGGCGCCGACATTGTCTACAGCCCCATGATTCTCGCGCGCGAGTTTGTGCGCAACGACACTGCCCGCACGTCGGACTTCTCCACTAACGCGCGCGACACGCCGCTCGTGGTCCAGGTGGGCGCCAACAACGTGGAGGACCTAGTGCGGTTCGTGGACATGGTGCACCCCTACACCGACGCCATCGGGCTCAACTGCGGGTGCCCCATCCGCGACCAGGTGCGCGAGGGCATAGGCGCGGCGTTGATGGGCGAGCCCGAGCTCGTGGCCAGCATGGTGCGCGCGGTGAAGCAAAAGTACGGCGCGCGCGTGTGCATCGAGACCAAGATCCGCGTGCACCCGGACGTGGCCGAGACGGTGCGGTGGGTGAAGATGGTGGAGGCGGCGGGCGTGGACTGGATCACGGTGCACGGGCGCACCAAGACCACCCGGCTGTCGCAGCCGGCCAACTTCGACGCCATTGCCGAGGTGCGGCGCGCGGTGTCGGTGCCGGTGGTGGCCAACGGCGACTGTTTTTCGCGCGACGACGCGCACCGCATTGCGCGCGACACCGGGTGCGACGGCGTGATGGCGGTGCGCGGCGCCTTGGCCAACCCCGCCCTTTTCTCGGGCCGCGCATCGGCGCCGTGGGGCGCGGTGGAGCGCTTCTGGGACTTGGCTGCGAGCTACGGCTTGCCATTCCGCATCACCCAGCACCACTTGTCGCAAATGATGGAGCGCATGGTACTGCGCCGCGTGCTCAAGGAGATGAACGACGTGGCGTGCTTGGTGGACTTGGTCGACTGGTTTGATGAGCACTTTGACATGCGCCGCCGGGGCGAGCGCGGCTTTGGCGAGCGCGAAGAGGCGCCGTGGCGCGCGCCCCGCGCCCACTTGGCCCGCATTTAGGGCACATTTGTGCGGGACATAATGAATGCATTTGTTCGGAGAGCCATCCGCCACTCCAATCAATCTCTACGTCTGCCAGCTATCTGCTTGTATTCCTTTCCCTACTTCTCCTTGGCCCCAATCAACTCGCGGTTCTGGAGCGAAATGCTCCGCGTCCGGTTGTCCACTTTGTAGATCCCCACGAGCTGCTGCGCCAACTCGAACATGTTGTTCCGCAATGAAATCACCACAAACTGCGCGTTCTTGGTCCGCTCCTTGATGTAGTTCGCCACAATCGACACATTCCGGAAGTCCAACGCCGCGTCAATCTCGTCCATCACATACAACGGCGTCGGCTTGTACTTGTGAAGCGCAAATACTAGCGCCAACGAACTCAACGTCTTCTCACCTCCAGAAATGTTGGAGATGTTCTTCCATGACTTCTTGGGCGGCATCACACTGAACAAGATTCCTTCGGAAAACGGGTCAAGACTATCCACCAATTCAAGCTCGGCGTTTCCGCCCATGGTGATCATCTGATACATCTCCTTCAACGAAAGAGATATCTTGTTGAATCCTTCCATAAACTCATCCAACCGCTTGCGCTTGAGTTCCTCGCAATGGTTCTTGAGATGGTCTCTCTCTTTCACCGACTCGTTCAACTCTTGTCGTCTCATTTCGAGCTCTTGCTTCTTGCACCCGTATTCCTTAAGCACCTCGATATCCACCTTCACATCTTTCATGTACGCATTGAGCTCCTCGATCTCCTCCTCCACCGCTGACATGTTCACCCTCTCAAGCTCCGCTTCATTGAGCTCGTCGATTTTATCGCCGCGGTATTTGATCTGCTCCTCTTCTGCCATCCAGTCTATGTATGGCCCGCACTCACGTATAGTCAAATCTTGCAATGCTTCTTGCGCTTCTTTCATAGCCCACTTGTTTCTCTTGACAACTGAGCTGACTTTCTCAAGCTGATTGCGAAGCTCGATCTCATCTGATTTGAAATCATTGATTTTGGTACTTAGCTCTTCAAGTTCTTCGCTGAGGCGCTCAAGATTGCTTTCTTCTTCGCTCTTTTGTCCGTCAAGCTTGACTGACTTCTTCACAAGTTCCGTAATTTGGCTTCTCTTCTCTGCAAACTCTTCCTCGATAGCACTAGTTTCACGTTCATTAGAAAGAAGCTCCTTCTCGCTATCCTTCACGATCTTGGTGAATCTTTTGATGTCATTTTCTAACTTTTTGGTGGCCATCACATCCCCCGAGGTTTTTTCAATGATTATTTCAATGTGCTGCTTTATGGAATCTACCTTGGAGTTCTGCATTTTCAACTCGACACCTCCCGCTTCCATTATCTTTTCTTCCAATGTTGATAGTCTCAATTCTGAGTCCATCATTTGCAGTTTAAGCTCTTCTTTCTCTGCTTGAATTTTTTCAAGATCTGATTGCTTGCTGGCTATTACGTTGTTCACTTCACTAGCTGCATTCTCGCTTTCTCTTTCTGCCATGAGTTGCTTGCATGTCGCGGTAACTTCCTTCTTCTCTGATATAAGCAGCTGGATATCAAGTTGAACTTTCTGGATACCGAATTCTGTCTCTGGCTTCAAGTCCTTCAACTTTCGAAGATTGGATTCCATCTCCCCGCATTCGGAATTGAGCGACTCAACACTCAACTCCATGCTTTTCAACTCCTCGCGCATTTGATCAATATCTTCTTCTGAATATTCAGTTTCATTCGAAACAGAATTCGAAGAAAGCCTCATAGCGCCTCTAGCATAACTATTACCTCCTCCAGACATGGTTCCCGATGTATCCACTATCTTTCCGTCCAATGTAACAACTTTGAACCTTTTGGGGCCGTATGCAACTGTCTTGGCTTCTTGGAGGTTAGTAGCAACCAAAGTGTTAAACATCTTACTGTAAAAAGCTGGTAAAAATTTTGGGTCGGTGGGAATGATCAAATCGAACAATCTTTTCACCGTCATGGGGTTTCCAGGAGTTTTAATTGGAGATAAGTCGAACTTCCTTAATTTATTCAAGCAGACGAAATTGGCATATCCGAGCTTGTTTTTTCTCAAGTAGTCAATGCATGCCTGCGCGGTTTCAACTGTTTCCACAACCATGGAATCCAAAGCGGGACAAGCAGTTGAAATAGCAACGTCGTACTTATCGTCAATTTGCCCAAGGTCTCCAAGCCTTCCATAAAAGCCTTCAATTCTTCCCGATTTTGCCAATCTCATCAAGCTTGTAAGTACCTTGTTCTTATTTTGGGCACTTGCAACAGAATTAGCAGCATCTTGGGTTCTCTGTCTTGCGGACGCCAAGCGGACTCTCTTTGCTTCCAATTTCTTCTTCGAGTTTTGGCACTGCTCTTCACCTAATAGAATTTGTTCACTAATATGCCCAAGTTTGTTTTCTAGTGACTCAAGTTCGGATTCTTTAGCTTTACCCTCTTTCTTGATGTCTACGAGCCGTTGCGAAGCTTCGCGTAGTTTTTCTTCTGTGGCGCGCTTTTGGGTCTCCAACATCTCGATTTCAGACTTAATAAGCTCTATTGTGCTCTCCTTCTCCTTAAGTCTATCATTGTAAGGCTCAAGTTTAGTCTGAATCTCTTCGATTTCTTTGGACAAGTGAGAAGTCTTTTCAGTGAGTTTGACTCTAAGCTCGCTAAGCTTTTGCTTTTCTTCTTCTAACGACAGATTAAGGGTTCCTAATTCGTCTTTGAATTGGTTTTCAGCCGCTTTGAGGTTTTCGAGCTTGGTGTTGGACGAGGAAAGATTGAATTCGGCTGTTTTCTTTGCTTTTTCTATCTTCGAGGTCTTGTTCCCCAAACTCTTGAGCTTCTCCTCGAGAGAAACGCTTTTACTCTTTAGGGTTTTTTCTTTCTGATTCAACGAGCTCATCTCTTTATTAATCTCCGCGATGTTCTTTTGAAGTAAGGACCTTTTTGTCTGTATCTGATCCACCTCTTGACTGAGCTCTTTATTCTTTGCTACTTCTTCTTGGAGCTTTTCTGAGATTTCCTTCTCGACGCGTTGGTTCTCATTCAACGACCTGCCAACCTGATTTATTTTTAGTTGGTACTGGATCGACTTTTTGTTGGTGAGCTTGCGCTCCATCTCCAAGAATCGAAGCGCTTCCGTTTTTTTTTCCTCCAACATAGAAGTGTCACTTTCCACGAGCTCAAACCGGTTTTCCTTTTCTGCGCACGCCTGGTTGAGCTCATCCACTTTTACCAAACTTTCGTCAATCATTGGCTTGTACTGGCTGGTTCCGATGATGTCTTCTAGGTACTCAAGTAAACCATCATCAGTCTCTTTCTCTGCCTTGGGCTTCATTTGTGCAATGGACTCCACCTCACCTTGCAAGATCAAAAACCTCTTATGGTCCAAGTCAATGCCCTGGCCCCTGAGGTAGGTGGTCACTTCTGTGTACGAACTGGACTTGCCATTGATATAATACTGCGACCCGTTGGTGTTTGTCGCACGCCGACTGATAACAAGCTCGGAACCTGGAACTTGCGTCGCGGCATTGGGGGTTAGCGGGTCATCGACCACGTGCTTAAAATGAATGTCTACCTGGCAGTAGTCGAGTTTCTGGCCCCCCTCGGAGTTGTGGATAAGCTCTGAAAGTTTCCCCTGGCGCATTTTTGCCGCACGGAAGCCAAACACAAACAACATCGAGTCAATCACGTTGGATTTGCCACTTCCGTTCGGTCCTACAACCGCGGAAAACGACGCGTTGAAGGGCCCGATTTCTTGCACGCCTGCGTAGGACTTGAAGTTGGTGAGCACAAGCCGGTCAATCACTAGTCTTGGCACGGGGGAATCGTCCTGCGCCACCTTTTGCTGCTCTCTGCGCTTCGACGGCGAAACCACGTTGAGCTGCGACAGCTGCTGGGAAAAGCTGAGCGGCGCCGAAGAGCTGGAAGGAACAGACGAGAGGATTGTTTTTGACGCAACAGGAATGTCCAACTGGCGCCTCCGGCCCTTCTGGGGTGACCCGCGCACGTCAACCATGGTGGAGTTGGCAACGGAGTCAAAGTCGTCCAGGAGTTGGAGTTGCGACTGCTCCGCTTGGTCCAGATTCTTCTTTTCGGGAGTCGAGTTGCCGGGATGGTCGCGTGGGGACTGGAACTCTTGCGGAGACTGGAACTCTTGTGGAGACTGGAACTCTTGCGGAGACTGGTCTTGCGGAGACTGGTCCTCTGGATGTGCAAGTGTGTGTTGTACTGGCGCTTGGGGCGTTCCAGGAGTCGAAGAGGATGTTTGCGCGTCCCGGGGGTCTATTGTATCGTGGAACTCGGGTTCCAGCACATTTGGCGAGGCATCGTAATCGCTGTTGTTTATAAAGGTCGCGTCTTCGCCTTCGGTCCCGCCGGCCATAGTAGTAAGGAAGAGATCAGTGTTTACCTCAACCTGCGTGGAAGATGTGTGGTTTCCTGCAGGACGTGGTGATGGCAAGAGTACGTGAAGGTTACGGGTAGCTCTATTGCTATGCTATTATACAATTATCGGATGCAGTTACTTCTTGTCTTTCTTGTCCTTCTTTTCTTTCTTGTCTTTCTTTTCTTTCTTTTCTTTCTTTTCTTTCTTGTCTTTCTTCTCCTTCTTGTCTTTCTTGTCCTTCTTGTCTTTCTTCTCCTTCTTCTCCTCCTTTGGCTCGTCAGCCTCTTCCTCTTCCTCTTCCTTCTCTTCCTCTTCCTCTTTCTTCTCTTCCTCTTCCTTCTCTTCCTCCTCTTCCGCTTCCTTCTCTTCCTCTTCCTTCTCTTCCTCCTCTTCCTCTTCCTCATCTTCCTCCTCTTCCTTCTCTTCTGTAACAGCCTCTTCCATCACATCGTCGCCATTGTCGTCAAACTTGATCTTCTTCCGTGGCTGCTCGTCGTCATCGAACTTTTTCTTGTTTGAGGTGTCTAGCTCTGCCAGAAGAGGAGGCAACCCACGCAAGTCTCTCTGCACACGCTTCAACTGGCCCAAAACGGGATTGGTTCCCTCGCTACTCGACATTCCTGTGTTGGTGAACAACACAGGGTCGTCTGAGCCCACTGCCGCAGATGAGATCGCTTCCGAAGTGGAAATAAACTTAGTCAACAACGCCTCGGCACGGGATTTTTCGATGGCTTTCACGCCCTTTATGTGTGTCACAACAGGTGCGTTCACCGCGCTTTGCATCTGCCTCTTGGGACGGTAGGCCGACATGGTCGATAAGAGATGGTTCAGATGGATTTCGCTCCAGAAAAATATGGTACATCTCTTCGCGCTATATTAGTGCGGAAACATACGCAGGCGCGCCCAGGCCCGCGTACATCTCATCCTCAGGCTGTAGCCAAGTCTCGTTTTTTTTCGGCTCCACCTCCAACTTCACCACCTCCCCAACTCCGGCCATGCTTTCCGTCGCAAGAAACTTGAACCGCATATCGCCTTCTTCCTGGGTGCAACTTCGCAGCTTTTCCATTTTGGGCAAGGCTCCCGTGACCTCTTCTTTTGGGTCCTTTACCACTGGAGGTGCTTTTTCAAGATCGCTCGCCCACCCAGAACAATGTCAGCCGGTTTCTGCGTTCCTGTTTCTTTCCCAGCTCATACAAAAAAGATTCAAATCCAGAGGTAACACCTACCAGCCGTCCACGTTGAAGAGAAAGAGAACATTTGGCTTTTTGGCTAGATTGAAGTCTAAGAATGGCAGAAAGGTTTTGGCCAGAAGAAGAGCTAAGGGCAGATGGTACTTGACCCATTAGGCCTCGCTCTCATACCGTCATTCTTTGGGCTTTGCCCTTTAATTCATTCTGTACATATATTAATGCATCATATCTGTGATGAATGTAGATCCTGGCCTACGGTGGTGATGATTTCTGTTTGTAATATTAGTGTCGTTATGTATGCAAATATCTCTCTCTCTCTCTCTCTCTCTCTCTCTCTCTCTCTCTCTCTCTCTCTCTCTCTCTCTCTCTCTCTCTCTCTCTCTCTCTCTCTCTCTCTCTCTCTCTCTCTCTCTCTCTCATGCCCGTCCTAAAGCCTTAGAATAGTGATCCTCGATCTCGTGAATAAGCTTCTGCATCGTCACAATTGCAGACTGATGCGTAGCATCTGGAAATTTACTCCGGTGTAATCCGAACCATTCTAATGGCGGGGTAGCATTTCCTAACTCTTTTAACTGAGGTGTCTCGATTATTGGAGGAGCCAACGCCTTGTAAACGTACTTGCTGTCTGTGGTGACTCGCTCTAGTGTCTTCGTTAGATCATCTTCAATTTCCTGATTCGTTCTTTCAGGGTTGACTCTTTTCTTGTCATCTTTTTCTGGAGTCTTCTCCCTCGAGTCAACTAATTTTGTTTCTGCATATCCCGTACGAGACTCCAACGCTCTCTTGTGAATGGCATACATCTCTCTGATAAGATTGACGGATCCCAAATTCCACCGTATATCCACTGTTCCTCCAAATGATGATTGGAACAAATATTCAACAATGTTGCTCTGATATTTCTGATACGTTCTCATTGAAATCATGAACCTGGGAAATCTTAAAATGTTTCCTCCGCTTGCCTTTCTCGCATTCTCCACGAGATCTTGAACCTCTAGTCCATGAATGGAGTCGGCAGAAATTCCAATGGTTGTTGATAAGGATGTTTTCACGTTACTGAGACGAATCTCTATTTCATTTGCAACTCCTGAAACATATTCATTTTGCAAAAAGCTAGCGTTGGACTTATCAGCAACAATTGATAGTGCCCGTGTATCGTCGAAGGAATATGGATATACTTGGATCCGGGAAACTCCAGTGTTTACTTCAATTTTCGTCTCAAGCTTCTTCGCAACCTCGAGTAGTTTGTCTGTAGATATTGATTTCATAAGATGCTCTTTGTTGGAATCTTTCAAAATCTCCGAATAAGAAGCTTTGTTTTCTTCTATGATTCGATCAACAGTATTGTAGATATCTAAGAATTCAGATGCCGCGAGAGAGGTGAGCATCACATCCATTGCATCATACTTAATAAGAACGAATAAATGGTCCTTTGAAATATTGATTCCATTTTTCCGGTTAAACACATCCAACCTGAATCCTTCCAATATTGCAAATGCAAAATAATGATTGTCAAACGCTGTCTTCGTCTGCAAGCTATCGAAACCCCCTGTAAACTGCACTAAAGGAATGTCAAGTAAAGGCATTTCCTCTAATTTCCATTCAACAGATGAGGTCATGAATAAACGTTCAAGCTTTAAGTAGCCACCCAATCTCCCTTCAGAACCCACTTTCAAAGTTTTCAACCCAAGCTTGAGCTCATAAAGCCAATCAGAAGATTTCCTAGATATTGCCCATGCCCGGTCGACATCTAATATCATCGTCCCCAATGCTGTACCAAAATCAACTTCTAAGGAAACGTTCGAAATAATTATTGTGATCCAAAATGGAATTGCATAGGTAGTGGACACCTCCTTCAATTTTGAATAGGAACTTTTTGCCTCTGGATGATCTAAATTTTCTGGTTGATTGAGAGGGTTAGAAAATTGTTTTGGGAACCAAATGTCTTTGAACAATTCAAGGTCTTGGTATTGTTTCATTTTGATGTGGCAACTCACATCTGTTACACATAGTGATGAAGTAATTTCGACTGATGGGTTGAAAGTAAGAACATTCGAGAACATAATGTTTCTTATGCTCACAAATCCACTTTTGTCGTCTGAGTAAATATGCTGTAAAGAGGCAGTTATTGGATTAATTTGAGCAAGAATGTAAATAGAGCTTGCTTCCTCCAAGCCCGTGCAAGCCAGAATAGATGCGCCATCAAATTCAACAATCGCTGCCACTTTGGCTGTGGGTTCACAGCTTAAACATAATCTCTGCTTCTCGATAACGTAACCAAATTGAAATTCTATGTCGTTTAATATCTTCGCAATACTATCATCGGGTTCTTCTGGTGGAGATATGGCGGGTTGTGAAATGTCAAGTTTCTCTGAAGCGCTTCTGGATGAAGGGGCACTCGGATTCGATTTAATGGGGCGGAAAATCAGCTTTGAGGCCTCTGTAATATCCATTAAAATTGGAACACATGAAGGATATAACGTGTTATCTGAACGAGACATTAGAATTTCAGCTTTGATTGCGTGCCTTTTTTCGCTTGTCTTTTTGTATTCGTAGAATACTGACACCAGTATGGCTGGTGAGTGTAACGATAGAGATGGGGCTGATCCATGAGTTTGGTCGATTTCATCCTCTTCCTGTAACCGGTAAACGAATACGGTAGCTCCAGCAAATGTAGTTGTGACTTGAATTTTCTTGAATGCGGAAAAAAATGGTCTGGTTCTATCTTTTGGCTTGAGGTCGACCTTGAGCTCTGCAGCGACGCTTTTTCTTCTCCTTTGGTTCCTGAATCTTTCCTCGAAGTACTTCAGAACTTTTGATACTGATTCGATGGCACGTTCGAATATTATAATCGAGTTGGATAAAAATCTGACGTCTAAGACATCTCCCTTAAGAGTGAGCCATAAACTTTCGTCATCTGTGACAAAATAATTAAGTTGAACCTTTGGCATAAATGAACGGTTGAGATTATTAAACTCGCTCAGAGTACTGTAAAAGCTCGATGAAGTGGACCCATTTGCAACAGACAAATACCCCTCCATTAAAGATAATTTTCCTAAATCTTTCTTCAATACAGCAAAGAATCTTTCGGCCCCCAAAATGAGACCTGGATAATCTTTGTGTGTCAGTCCAAATAGCCACCCCACGCAAAAGTTGTAGGATAGAACATGAACAGATGAAAACCGAAATCTATTTTCTTTGTTGGTTTCCTTATTCGTTAGCTCCGCTGTTTTTGGTCTTTTCAATACATCTTTATGTTTTTTAAGCACTCTGGAAATACCATCAAATGCCTCAAATAATTTGAAGACAACATGCGGGCTCAAGCAAACTCTAAAGTATTGCGATTCAATTTGAATAGAATGAGATGAAAATTCGTAATTAGATTCATCATCATTCAAAACTTTAATAGAAAGGTTCAAATCTAATAAAGTCGATAGCCCAACAGGAAACAGTGTGTCTAAAACTATCATTCTCATCTCTCTCACAACAAGATCACCCCATAACGGAACAATTGCTTCTTTTAACCCATTTCTATCAATAACATTTGAAATTTTTGAACGCAAGTCTTCAAATTCAAGTGCGTAGCGACAATTATTGTTGAATAATGATAGTCCAAAATATTTTTGAGAGACCCGCGCATCTAAAGCTAATTTCACTGGGTCTCTCCCTATCACTTCTTTTCTATCGCCGTTATTAAACTTCAGTGCTATTATCTTGAATTTCTCGACGCTATCATTCAATAATGTAATGCTTCCCAAAACTGTATCTATCGATTTGATGATCAGAGGGAAGTTAATCTTCAAATAGCCTAAATCTAAAGTTAACTTCAAAAGCCAAATGGATTTGAAATTTTCTGCAGTCGCCATAAGCCGCATATTAGATTGCTCTGTGTGCAATATTGTCACATCCTGCAATGCAGCATCCCAGGATATACATTTATAGCCATAGTCAAAAGTGAAAGTTTCATCTCGGAAAGAAAGCAGAGTACTTAGTTCAGATAAGGAGCAATGAAGTCTCAATGGATGCAAGAAATCTAGGAATAAATCTGTGTTTTCAATCACTAGTGCGATAATAATGTTATCATTTGATGATGGAGAGTCGATCTGCGTTCTTGTTGCAATATTTTTCTGCTCTTTTGGTAATATACTAGTAATCACATCCATATCATGTTCTAAGAACTCAGAAATCGCTAAATCAAGCATCCTATCTTGATCTGATAACTTGATCTCTAAGCCTTTTAGATTTGCATCTATAAGCTTCATTGGTTGATTTTCCGTATTTTCGGCGCACACTAAGTGCAATTCCGATGCTGAAATATCCACATAATCTGACTCTTCTTTGCCAAACGAAATGTTGAACTCCCTCGATTGGTTTGCTATGTTGAATCCAGATATAGGAAAAGATTCAAATGATGAAATATTATCATAAGAGTAAAGCTCAACGAATGTCAGTGGTAGATTTAGTCTCAAGTGAAACAACTTGAGATTGATCAAAAGATGTAAGCCCATCATTGTATTCTTATTATCCTCAATTTTGTTCAGTTCAGAAACACCTGTAGACATTTCCTTCGCCGGGTTATCGATTGTTCTTGAGATGAATTTGATTATATCAAAAGTCACAGACGAAAATGTTGCATCAAATGCTTCAATGTTCGTTATGAAAGTCCTACTTTTTCCGGTGGAATCCGGAATTGGCTCTTCAGTAAATTGTGGATGTTTTGCATCTTTTCCTAGCACGACAGTTGTTATACCATGAAGCAACAATGAGTCAGAAAATAAATCCAGTCCGTTGATATTTATTCCCGCCAGGTTCAATTTGAAAAATAAGGAGAATGGACTGTTCTCCTTATCCAAAATTTCATTTTGAAAAATACTGCTGAAGTATCTTACCTTTTGGGCTTCATCCCCTTCCCAGGAACGCCAGTTACTGAAATAATCCATTACTTGCTCCAAAGCATTGGGGTTTTTTGTCCATTGTCTTCTTTTGAATCGATCATCAAGTATTTCAAATATTGGCAGGACTGATAAGATACTCCGGAGTTTAGTTACAATTTTCCAGCTGTCATAAAACCTCACATGATCATCGCAAGTTCTTAGTATGGCAGCGGGCTTCGTGATTACGGAAGGGTCATGCTGCATGGCCTCTTGCCTCATGGATGTGGTTAAGGCCAGGATTAACTCGCCCCTCCAACATTGTGATGTCTCCTTCACAGTTTTCCACTCATCAATTGCATCCTTGAAAGAGTTAACAAGAACCTTGATAAAAGAAATAGCCCACTCAGTCCGGGTTGATTCCATCGACGAGTTTAATTCCCCTATGGAAATGTGGTTGATCTCTCCTGTCTTCTCGTCATAAACCTTCCATGACTCTAGGTCGATCAAATGGAGGGAAAAAGCAGAAGTAAAGTAATGTGGGTCGTGAATGGAAACAAATATTTCTCGTAAATGAAAAGCAAACGATTTTGAAACTTCTTCATTGAGTTTGGATTGGTCTCTAGTCCGGGTTCTGACCAGAGAAAATGCAATGGACGGTTCGATGACTGAAAGTGTCACCACAGGCACATTGGGAGAGTTGCAAAGTATAGACTTCGGATCAAGTATTCCCTTTTCAACTAGCTTCAATTCTATACTGGGGCAAACTAGACGAATACTATCTATCATGGAGAGAGGAGAAATAAGAATCTTTAACTGAATGATAGCCTCAATTTGTATTCTGTCCATCAAAATATTCAAGTCAAGATTTTGGCACAGGGTTGCAAATGAAGCCAAAGCTTTTCCTCCATCTGGAGTAAAAAATCCCTCCACTGCCCCAAGCTCAAAAATGAAAGCATCATTTTTATATCCATGTCGAATGGGGGTTTGTGGAGCGAAGTCTTCATCGTCGTATTCCACTGTGGGATCAAATTTATCAATGTTATCCTGGGAGAATAAGCTCTCATCATCGTAACCAACTGCATAAATCGAACTTTCATTACTTTGATTGTTATTGACATGCTTCTTTAGTGGCATTGAAGCTGTCGGTAAGGATGTCAGATGGAAAAGAGACCCGAAAGCATCCATATAAATATCATCTTTGTATTCTTTTTGTAAGAGAAATGGAATACGATGGGTCGGTCCATCGCTTCTTCTGGCGTATCTTTGTTGGTATACTCTATGTTGTAACATTTTTGCCTTTTGGCAGAAGTTTGTCAACGTAAGAGATGTTCTAAAATATGCTTCGTGGCTGAGCTTGTCGGATTCGCTGGTAACCTTAACAACAATATCAGGGAAATTGACAACAATCTTGCTGGAAAATCTTTCATTCGCAATATCATTGAAATTAACTAAAATATCCGGAATCGAAATTTGAAGGTAAGTATTTTCAATGCCAGTTGAAAGTCTTAAAGAAATTTCAGGGCATCGGAAAGAAAAGTTAGCAAAATCGTAAATAGTGGGCAAGTTGTAAATCAATGCATTCTCGAGGTCTTTATATCCAAACGCAAAATTTTGAATTTTCACTTGAAGACCAATAAGAAACAGGGGATTACTATCTATAATGATAGGTCCACTGGCAAAATCCCACTTGCAGTAATAAGTAAGTAATTGTGGCGCAAGTCCGAACATTCTGTGTGTATGAATGCTAAAGCCATCGATAGTTAAATCGGGTGATCGCTGAGACATCAATTGCCTATATTGTTGGATATTCCAAATATCGGCCATAGGATATTCTTCAGTGAGTTCACAATTGTATCCTTGCGCAGTACTAAAATCCGCTTGAAGATCCATATAGAAATGGGTCAAATGAATATCCACATCTAACCTATCAAAGACAAGGCCAGTATGCGATTTGCAATCGTAAAGTTCGCTTGGCAATACTATAAGTCCACTTCTCACCAGAAACGTAAACAAAACGTTTAAATCGTTTTCTGTCTTGAGTATCTTCCAGTAGTCTGGGGTTTCTTTAAATGAGGTACTGGCAGAAGATGAATCATCCAAATCTTCTGGCGAATTTCCGTGTGGTTGAAAGCTAGAGTATTCTTCAAATGTCTTGAAATGCTTAAAGTCGCCGAAATAATTCTCCCTTAGAGTGAACAAATACTTTATGAAGTAGCCATAAAATATAAGAGTCACTTTGTCTCCAATTGCATTTATAACCACAAAATTATTTTGATTGACTTCGACAGAGTTAAAAAAGCTGTAGTAACCAGAAATTTCAAAACCTTCAGTACTCCCCATTCTTTTCCGTCCTTTCATAAAAGCACTCACTGTATGCCAGGATGGTACCTCTAAATCAAGATCCAAGGATGAGGTGAAAATTTTGTAATCAATTCTGGAACTCTTGGAGAAGTTACCATTAGTAGGTATAACGCATGAGACATCTAAAGTTTGGCCACTAAAGCAGACATACTTATTCGAATCAAAATCTAACGGATCGTTAATGATATTGTGGTCATTCACGTTGAAGTACAAGCTGTAGTCTTCAACTTCCCAATTAAACTGATATTCAAAGGGGCGAAAAAATTCATAAGGCACTGCTTCTCCAGAAGTAAAGTCGGAGACTAAGTCTGTTAGTAGGAATACATGCTCTCGAAGGAGAAAAAACATTCCGTGTTTGCTCTTATGGTGACATTTCCACATGCATTTTCCGTTCCACTGCAAGGGAAACCCTATGTCGCACTCAATAGTATGCTCATCAGCGATGAAAAGAATATCATGATTTACAGAAGTCCTGACTTCTGGTTTGATCATTGACACCGACAAGGTATTAGGGAAGCCACTTTCGGTTGCCACATAAGACATGAACGAAGCAAGACTTGAGTTAGGAGCAAGTTTAAGCTCTAGCCAGCCGAAAGGCCGTGTGATTTTCTGTCGCTTTCCTCCTTGATTGGCCAAATCAATTCTATCTTTACTGAACTCCCGAGTTGGAATGCGAAAAATAAGTTCGTCCTGGGCAACCAATTTGAGGTTAAAACCAGCATAGCCTCTTGGTGTTCCCAGTTCTGTGCTCCTATTAGTCACTTCACTATCGCGAGAAATTGTGGGAAATAGCATCCTTTGGATCGGGGGCCGCTGACGGTCTACCCATGAGCCGTAATGTATCGTTGCGAGCGACAAGTAGACATCCACACCAAACTGGGGGTCTGGGTATGAGTCGTCTCCTTCTAAATCGGACGGCGGATATAATCCTGGTACATCGTAATAGTACACCACCTGTGTGGAAGAAGAGTCCAATATCGTGCTGAACTTGGCGTACTCTTCGATGTCGGAGATCTCTACCATCTTGTCTTCGTCTCTAACGGCGACATAGCGGCGCAATCCGTGCCACTCATCTTCTGGACCGGTATTTTTTCTTTTCTTGTGGAATCGGAGGAGACGAGAAGCAAGGTCGCGGATTTTCACCAACCGCTTGTCCTTCGGCAACTGTGGCGACGAGTGCGGCAGTTTATCCTCTTCAATATTGTAGCGATCAGGATCATATGAGATGTTGGTTTTTAGGGAGATCTGAAGTTTTTCAAACGTGGTATCCAACGAGAAGCGGCCATAGTCTAGCAGGCAAGGAGATTGACTCACATCCAATACTGACGTCGCCAGTTGGTATGATACGCAGAGAATTGACGGCGTCGTGGCATTTCCTAGCACCACTGCACCCTTCTTGACCTGAACCTGCAACGGAAGCACGCTCAACCAAAACGCAAGCGAGGGCTGTTTATTATGAGAGTCTTCGCTTCCGGCAGAAGAGCACAGGTATATCTTCGAAGCGGTCGCCGCACTCGCAGACAGCGTGTCCGAAAATTCGCTGGTGTCATTTGTGCCGTCAGCCTTCTTCAACAATTCCACGATGTTGTCGTATGCCTGTTTGCGGTTATATACGAAAACCTCGAGGCCATCAATAAGAAGATGAAGGCTTGTGGAGTAGGTCCTGTTCTGGTCGCGCGATAGCCCCACATGCTCTTCGGGAGAGTTTTCGGCTCCAAACACAAACTCCGGGAGCCGTGTGTGTCTCATCAACCAGTAGCGCCACGTTATATTGACCCGCACAATGGAAACGGTGTAATCGGATGTGGTGAGGACAAAATTGCGGGCGGAAATGCGGCCGCCGAGGGGCGAGATGCGGAATGCATCCATCGAAACGTGGACTTTGTCCTTTCGCCATACCATCCGGAGGAGGAAAGTGAGCGCAAACCCCACTAGTCGGGGAAAGTAGAAGATGAACCCCACGCTGAGAAAAAGAGCCATGACCCAGTCGGCCAAGTAGACCCAACTAGAGCTCAAGTTTCCATTTCCCGTGGTCGGGAGCCCAAGAATCGTCAGCGACGTCATGTCGTGCTTCAGATGGGGAAATCTATGTGCAAAGGGAGTAGTAGCAGTTTAACTATGTACGCGCGGACCAGACAGGAATAGAGACTGCGGCTATACGGTGGTATGTATGAGTCGACTGTATGAGGTGGGATGTTTTTGGCGAAACGTATAGGTGCTTCGGCGCTTGTGGTGCTGGGCAAATTTCTCGGCTACTGACGAGAAATTTAATTGGCAGTGTGGCGCGGTGGCACCGCCTGGTAGTATAGACTGGAATGCGGTGCGATGCACGCCGGAGCTTCCACGCCTGATAAATAAACGGCACATAAATATGGGGCTCTAAACCCGGGGAGTGGGGTTCGGTGCACAGCAGAGTATTCTACAGCTGAAGGCTCCTGTCGTAACGTCGTCTTATATCTATACTCAGGTGGAAAACCAGAACATTGGCTTCTTCCACCATGGAGCCGCGCGCCTTCTGCTGGCCTTCTCCAGCTTCTCCAACTCAAGAAGCTCCATGTCATAAATGACCCTCCCAGTGAAGATGTCAATCTCCTCCACCTTGAGATAGAACTTCGTCCACTTGCCCGTGTAGATCTTGTGGCCCACGTAGAAGCAAATCACCACCGGCACACACGTGTAGTTTTGGAAGAAGTTGGACACATTTGCGGTGCCTTCCGGGAAGAGCGCCACCCAGAACTGGCCAATTAAAATCAAAATGTTCACCACGATCGAATACCACGACCCCCACACGCCGGTGTACGACACAAACCCGAGTGACGACAACGGGATGTTGTTGTGCTTGAGCGCTGCCCTCCACCGGAGATGGCACACACAAAGAGTAGGCCACACAAACACCACAGACAACGCCGCAATGGACATGAGCCAGTTGAACACCACGTCCTGGTGGCCGTAGGAGGCAATAAACGCAAACGACGCAGCGAGGATGGAAAAGATCCACGCCCGCAACGGGCGGCCGCTGCGGTCGACATAGTCCAACCATTTGGGCGCAAGGCCCTGCTGCGCCAACGACCGCATCAACCGCGAGGACGAGTACATCGCGGCGGTGGCCACCGAGAGCACCGAGTTGAGGATGACGGCGTTTATAATGTGCGGCACCACCTTCACGCCGTGGAGGTCGGCTGCGAGCACGTAGGGCGACGCGCTGGTGGCCGAGCCCCCCGAGCCCATGAGGCGGTCGGAATCGTGGGGCACGAGCAAGGTGACGATGACCAACGTGCCCAAGTAGAAGAAGATCACGCGGAGGAACACGAGGCGGATGGCGGAAATCAACGCCGACCGGGGGTTGCGCACCTCCGACACCGACAAGGCCAAAAACTCGGTACCACCCATGGAGAAGGACGCGGTGGAAAACGCCATCACCAAGCCCTTGAACGACGTGAACGCGCCCGGGTTGTGCCAGTAGCGCCCGCCAATGTATCCCTGGTCGGTGGCACCCAAGTCCACGCACAAGCCCATGATGAAAAAGCCGGTGAGCATCATGAGCTTGATGGAGTTCATGACGAACTCGGCATTGCCGTAGCCCTTGACGCCGAACAAATTCACCAACACAATCGCGACAAAGAAGATGGCCACAAACACGTCCGGGTTGATGGTGGAGTTCCAGAACTTGATGGTGATGGACGCGGTCACCAACTCGAGCGAAATGGCCGTCACCCACAGAAGCCAGTAGTTCCACCCCAACGCAAACGCCACCGAGTCGTCAATGAACCGTTTGTACCATTCTTGGAACCCGCCGTCCTGCTCGGTGTACGCAACCGCCAACTCGCCCACGGAGCACATGGTGCAGATACACATGGCACCCACCACGGCGTACGCGATCAACACCGAAAGCGGCCCGCCCAGCCGCAACTTGGACGCAGACCCAACCAAAAGCCCGGTGCCCAAGCCGCTGCTGAGGGCAATTACGGCCATGTGGGACGCACTTAGCAGTTTGACCTTGACATGGTCGTCGTTGCCTTCTCTGAAGGAATCACGGAAGTTGGCCCACACCGAGCGTTTTGGCTCTTCGCCGTTGGCGGAGCCGTACTGTTTGAGCTCTGCGTCGGACGGCCGTCCCGACTCTGAATATTTTTCTTCCGCGGTTTTGTCCATCGGGTTATGTATGTGACGGTGCTGGGAGAAAGGATGGGTTCCAGCACGAGCAAGGAGGGACAGAATCCAGTATGGAAGACTGGAAAGCAAAGAAGCGCCAAAGGCTGAGAATGGAGTGCAAAAAAATCCGCCAAGACTCTGGGACCGATGTCTGGAGAAAAGTAGTGCAAATTGTAGACTGGGGAATGCATGGTGCAACCCCATCAGTGGGTGCAAAAATGCCTTTCGCTCTCTAGAAATGCCTTGAAGCGGGCCAAGGGAACTGCAGGCGCGCGGTGCTTCGCCGTTCTCTCCTGCAGCCAACTGCGGTTCCGGCTCCACCGCGGAAGGCCGAGCACCATATGCTCCAGCTTGTATACACCTCCCTACATCAGTACCTCCGTCATATGCTCCAGCTGATATAGACACCTCTCTACGTTAGTACCTCCCTACATCAGTACCTCCGTTAAATGCTCCAGCTTGTATAGACACCTCTCTACATCAGTACCTCTCTACATCAGTACCCCAACATCAGTGCTTCCCTCACAATCATGAATCACCCAAATGCAACGGAGTGCATCGTAGGCATCGGCGGTACTATATCCAAACGAACCCGAAGGCACGGAAAAATCGCTGTAGCGGATATGTGGCAAATGAATTTGCCGCCTCTGGTGTCCACCTTTGATGCCGTCTCCATGCGATCGATTTTGCGGTTTTTCTTGTTAGCTTCATCTTTGGTGATGGCCTGTAGCTGGTGGAAATAATTGCAAACTGGCCACAGACCAAAATGGCAAAAGTTCATCCGAGGCCGCAAAATTCAGACATCCCCCCGGAGACCACCAAACCCCGCACCCACATTCGTTACTACCCACTCCAAACCATTAGCCCCCTATATTCTTCTTGGTAAGCTTAGACATGGTGATGGTGGCCGCACCCACAGCGATCGACCGACCCGCCTGCATATGCCCACTATACCTATTTGTGCGTAAAGTAAACACAGGTGCCCTTACAACAACCTACTCCTCCTTACCATGTCCACGAACCAAATGAGGTTGACCGGCATCCTTGGCCAGGAAAATGACTTCAGGAGCACAAAAGCAAAGCAAAAACTGCCCGAGGACGAAAATTCCCGCGTGAATTCCAAAAGAGCTGCGGTGCCCGGCTCCACCCAAGCCAATAAAAGAGCAAGAGTGCCGTTGGGGGGCAAGGACCAAAACTCGGCGGTCCCATCTTTGCAAAGATCCAAATCTCTTCTTCCAACAGCACAGGCCCCACTCAGCCACACAAAGCTCAGACCACAAGGTCCGACTTTGACCAGACAGCCCGGGCTCCGGAAGTCCAACTCGTCCTTGGGGTTCACGCAGACCACCAGCACTCTTGCAGCATACAACGCGCCAGCGGCACCGAGGACCAAACCAAAAAGCAGCGGTCTGTCGCTCCCGGCCCAAGACGCATCGAGACAGAAGGAGTTGGTTCCTCGCTTCACCACCGACGAGCTCCGCAAACCCGTCCGCCCGTCGCCCCCACCGCTTGCCTCAGCACTCAAGGACACTTTCAGCGAAAACACAGCGCTATTGCATGCCAGTCAATTGCCGCCGGTGCTGCATCCAGACGTTGACCCCGTCAAGAGGGGCAAGGGGCAACTGGAGGCGGTGCTTCTGCGCGAGAGCCTATTGGACCGGCTCGCGGAGGAGGATTCGGTTGAAACCGTGGCGCAGAGCGACGTCCCTGTGGCCCCTTATGTCCCCGTTGGCGATGTTTCTTTACAGCAGGCGGACCTCGACTTTCTCAAGACGGGCTACCGGCCGGGACCAGTGCCGGAGGCTCGGGAGCCGGAATGGTCTGATTCGGAAGACGACTATATTGAAGGCAATGAGCGGCTTCAAAGTGACCTTGAGCACAGTGGATCTGTTGGCTTGAGCGCCGAAGACTTGGACCAGCTTCTTGACTTTTGACCTCCCCCATTTGACCACGCTCCTCCACTGAACTCGTGAAACGCATACCCTTCCGAGTCCCGGTGCGAGTGTTCTATTTCTTGGCATTACCTATTTACAACTATTATTTTACATATACACGGAAGGCGAGATCACTGCGTAGCACACTCAGGAGCGCCCTCGGGCATGCCATGGTGGCCGGCCGCCGGGTCCGGCTTGTCACACTCGTAGTCCGGGAGCGCCTCGGCCCGCGCAATGGTAAAGTCAGACACGTACTCAATGTTGGCCTCGGGGACGGCATCGTCGCACACCTTCTGCTTGCGTGCGCCGGCGCGGTCCTTGAGCTCTGTCGGGAGCAAGTTTTTGAGCTTGACCAAGTCGTTCTTCTCCAAGTACCAGTTGTCGTCGGGGAACTCAATGTCCACCTCCACGTACAAGTCGCCCTTCTTGGGCCCCGAGCTGAACCAGCTGGAGCCCTTGGCCTTGAGCGGCATGCCTTCGCCCTTGATTTTGAGATAGTCGCCCGGGCGGATCACCTTGCCCTTGGGGGTGGAAACATGGATGGCGCGGCCGTCCAAGTGGGTGGCTATGACCTTGGAGAACCCGGCGAGCGCCTCCACCAAAGAGATCTTGTATTTGACGAACAAGTCGTCGTCCTTGCGCACGAACTTGGCGTGGTCCTTGCAGTGCACCGTGAGCACCACGTCTCCCGTGTGCTTGCCAGGGTACTGGTCCGCTTCGCCCTTCAACACGATGGAGTCGCCGCTGCGCGAGCCGGGCAAGATCTCAAACTCCAAGATCTTGGTCTCCTCCTCCACCTTCTCGCCACGGCACACCTTGCACCTGTCCTTGGTGCGCAAGACCTTGCCGCTGCCGCCGCAGGTCTCACAGTCCACATGGAACTGCGACGCGAGCCCGGGCCCCACGCGCTTGATCTTGGTGGTGTATCCTTGCCCCTGGCATGCCGCGCAGACCTTGCTGGCAGCCTTTTTGCGGGCGCCGGACCCGTGGCACCCCGAGCACACCACATTGCGCGTGGACGTGATCTTCACCACCTTCCCCACGTACAACTCGGCGAGAGTGACCTCGATTTCCATGTGGGCGTCCTCGGTGCGCGGTGGCGCGTCGCGGCGCGGGCCGCGGCTGCCGCCATGGTCGTTCATGTTGCTGAAGAAGTTGTAGAAGTCATCTCCGCCGTACTCTGCACCCGCGGGGCCGTTTCCGAACGGATTGCTGTCAAAACCGCCCATGCCGGTGCTGGCGCCGTCGGTGGTGCCGTACAAGTCGTACTCCAGCCGCTTGTCGTCGTCGATCAACGTTTCGTATGCATGGCTGATTTCTTTGAATTTGGTTTCAGCCTCTTCCCGCTCATCTTCCGCCACCTTATCGGGGTGGTACCGGAGCGCTAGCTTTCTGTAGGCGCGCTTGATTTCGCTGGTGGATGCCGAAGACTCCACCTCGAGGATTTCGTAGAGATCCACTGCCATGGTGCCGAAGTTGGGTGTGGTTGAAGAATTTGTGGTGCCGCTACTATTGTATGAGGCCGCGCCTGCACACACACACCGCCTCCGCTCCACCATTAGCCCCAGCTCGACTGTCGCTTCGGCATCGGGCGGTGTTGCCATCGGCGCCCGCGCTGATTGGGAGCGTGTGCCTTGTGGGAGCGGAGGGGCGGAAAAAAATTACGACGTGGACAGGATTCGAACCTGCGAGAGCAGAGCTCATGAGGAGGTGCTGATTACCTGCACCTCACGCCTTAACCACTCGGCCACCACATCCTAATTGAAAAGGAAATACAAAAAGAGCGTAAGGCACAAGCGGACAACCCCGGTTTGGGGTTTCAGCGCAATTGCGCCCAATTGGAAGAGAGCGTGCGAGATCAACATCCGGAACCGGCCGTGTTTGAATTGGCTGTCGTTGAGGACCAGGAGTAGTGGCTATAGCCAACCACCCAATTAGGGGCAAATTGATTGCGCATGGACGAACAATGCGCTTGACACTAAGGCACACCCAGCTCGAGAAAATGCTGCTTTCGATCCAGAACTTGGCCCGCAGACCCGAATCCGGTGCTTGTATCGGTTTGCCCTGTATAGATTTACTATCTACGATATCGATTTACTGTATCGATTTTCTATTTACTGTATCGATTTACTGTATCGGTTTACTGTATCGATTGTCGGCGACCCAGTAGAAGGCACCCTACAACCTGCAGTACGGCACCTACCCCTTACTTGGCACCAGCAACGGCAAGGAACCGACGCGGCCACGGACAAAACCGGCGAGTTGCGTCCAAATGACACACGGCGCGGCATTTCGCTCTCTCCGTTTATGGTCCGCAAGGTGCTTCGCCAAATGGCGGGAGGTTTCGGGGACGCCCGGTAAGCTGCAGGACAGGTGTCGTGTTCCTGAACAATCCCACAATGCGGTCACTCGAGTTGTTGAATTTAAATTCATTCTCAATCAAACAAAAAAATCATCCAAATATGGTATGTGCACCGAGGAAATGCTTCCTTCGCCAGCAGCAGCGCCCAAGACGCGCTTACTGGCCCCGACTGCTTGCGCTGAGTACTAACAACCAATAGTCTAGATCAGGGTATGTTCCACGTCCAGTAGGGCGCACGGTCCGAGGAGGGAAACTGGGGTACTAACGTTTAGTGTTGCTGTTGCTGACGAAGCATTGACTGCTTTCGAGCAATTGAAATTGGGCAAGAAGTTCAAGTTTGTTATTTTTGCCTTGAACGACAAGAAGACCGAGATTGTGGTGGACGAGACGTCCCAGGATGCTGACTACGATGCGTTCTTGGAGAAGTTGCCCGAAAACGAGTGCAAGTACGCCATCTACGACTTTGAGTACGAGATTGGCGGAGGAGAGGGCAAGAGATCGAAGATTGTGTTCTTCACCTGGTCTCCTGACACCGCGCCAATCAGATCCAAGATGGTGTACGCGTCGTCCAAGGATGCTTTGAGAAGAGCCTTGAACGGTGTTGCCGCGGACATCCAAGGCACTGACTTTTCTGAGGTGGCTTACGAGTCTGTTTTGGAGAGAGTCAGCAGAGGTGCTGGTTCCCACTAAGTAGAATAAAATTCTTACAGAGAAAGAGTAGCGCGGGAGGTGGTGGTGATGTGAATGATGTGAATGAGGTGAAGATGTGATTGAGGTGAATGAGGTGAATGAGGTGATTCGGTGTCAATTGAGTCTGCAACGCCAAATTGGAGCCGGCTTGGAACCACGCGGTCCGGTGCAAAGTGCGGAAACCCAGGCGGGCAACACACCCGGCAAGCACCGACGCCCCATTTCCGCTTTCTCGCCCCATTCCGCTTTCTCGCCCCATTCCGCTTTCTCGCCCCTTTCCGCTTTCTCGCCCCATTGGGCCCCACTGCGCTTGCAACCTCTCCGCCCCACGGCGCATGTACACACCCGCGGTGCGGCCCATGGGACCGATTGTAACTCCCGCCGCAACAGCTAGCCAGTGATATGACGGAGAAAAGAAAAGCGCGGTTGCCGCGAGCCACGCTCGAGCAGAAAATCCGCATTCTCGACTACTACCACAAGTCCGAGAGGCCGCAGCTGGACACCGTGGACAAGTTTAAGGACGAAGTGGCCATCTCGACCCTGACATTCAACGAGTGGGTGAAAAACGAGGCGGACTACCGTGTGCGGTACCGCGAGCTGCTGACCGACTTCCAGAAAAACGCCCGGCGCAAGGTCAAGTACAAGTACGACAAGATCAACCGCGCCATGGACTTGTTGGTGCAGCAGCGCATGCAGCGGGGCGAGGCCATCACCGAGCCGGTGCTCCGCGGGTACTGGCAGGTGTACGCGCACCAGTTCGGGGTGGACAACCCGAAGCGGTTGATTGGCTTCAGCCACGGCTGGCTCAGCCAGTTCAAGAAGCGGCACGGGCTCTCCAAGACCCGCGGCGCCAAGGACGAGTTGGTGGTGAACAACGAGAAGCTTTTGGTGGAGCCGGCGGCCGCGGCAGAAAAGACCGCGGCCGTGGCCTCGGGCGAGGCGGCCACCCAGTTCCGCCCGCAGCACACGCTCTCGTTCCCGCAGTTCCCGTACTACGACAAGAAGGACACCGGTGCGGACGCGCCGGAAAAGGAGGAGCCGTCGCTCACGGCGGCGTTGCTGATGGCGCAGGAGAAGCGGCCCACCACGGCGGCGGACATTGAGAAGTTTGTGTTTTCCGTCGCCGACCACTTTTTCCACGAGCACCAATACGAGTACCCGCAGACGGTGAAGATGTACCACGAGTTCAAGCTGTCGTTTTTGAGCGAGCGGCTTATTGATTTGCGCTCGTCCAAGGAGCCGTCGCAGGTGCCGGACGACGACTACGACAAGCGGGGGCACCCGATGGGGCGCCTGGGGGACGACTACGACAAGCGCGGGCACCCGATGGGGCAACTGGGAGATATGCACGGACAGGGACGACAGGGGCGGCAGGGAGAGATACAGGGACAAATGCAGGGACAATTGCAGGGACAATTGCAGGGACAATTGCAGGGACAGCTACAGGGACAGCTACAGGGACAGCTACAGGGGCAAATGCAACAGATTGGGCAGATGGGGCCAATGGCCATGGCGATGGGGCAGATGCAAGGTCAGATGCAGAGCCTGGTGCAAGGGCAAATGGGCCAGGGCATGAGCCTGGGCGCGATACAGAGCCACGAGTTGGGGTCCCGCATGAGACAGGGCCACCAGAACCACAGCCAGAACCAGGGCCACCAGAACCACAACCACAGCCAAAACCACAGCCAAAACCACAGCCACAGCCACGACCGTGGAAACCAAACCCGCGCCCAAAACAGCCACATCCAGAACCGCGGCCAACTGCGGCAGAACCAAATGGCGTTGGGCATGGCCGTCCCCATGTCGCTCCAGGCCCGGCCCATCAACATCCAGCACACGCCGCTGTCGCACCGCGGCTCCGCTCGAGTGCTCCGCTCGGGCACGGAGGCCGACAAGTCCCGCACAGACACCTTGCCGCTGCCGCAGCTCCTCTCGCTCCACCGGCTCCACCCGCTCTCGCGCAGCCCCGAACCCCCGGCGCGCGACGCCCGCGGCTCGCCCGCATTCGCCGACCCTCAGGAGGACGAGATGTTCACCCGCAAACGCGACTATGCCGACGGCGAGTGGAGCGACAAGTCTGCGCTGCGCAAGATCTGGGAGCAGAACAAGATCATGTTGTCGTGAGTGCCTACACAGAGAAAACACAACCAGCGTGCATTATTATTCATAAAAGATCCGTTTCCTGTTCGTTACTCGTGCGGTGCAGCCGCGGGGTCAGAAGGCGGTGGTGAAGTCCACCTCGTCCACCGCCATGTGCACCATGCCGGACGCAAGCTGGTCCACCTGGACCTTGACCTTGGGGTTGCCATCCTCAGCCGGCTTCTTTTTGGGACAGTCGGCGCAGTCGGCGCATTTCTTGGTGCCGTCCTCCATCACCACCCGCCGGTCCGAGGTGCACTCGTCCGGTTTGGGCGCGCCAAAGTGCTTGGGCGCCCCTCTGTGGCGTGGGCGGGCCGCGGGCGTGTTTTCCTTGTACTGCGGATCCATGTTTATGAGTGCTCGTTGAAGAGGATCCAGGTGTTTGGCGTAAAGATAATTGCGGAGGGCCATGGTGTCGCGCGTGTCCAGCCAATGGCCATTATCCGGTCCGGACCAGTTTTATATATTGTCATTGGGTGCGAAAGGCGGGTCAGCCCTGCGCAAAGTGGGACCACCTTGCTGTGTGCCGGCCGCGAGTGGCGTGCGACCGGCACAGTGCCACGGGACTCAACGGGGCTGCAGCGGGAGCCCAGGTTTTTCCGGGGCGTCGCGGTTTCCTGCCCGTGCCTGGCCTTTGTGCGGGGGTCTGCTTGGTCTTGTCCATGTCTTGGCTTTGCCGTGGCGCCTGTGTCGCTGCGGTGGTGGGTCCGGCGCTCCTTTCACGCAGGTTCGGCCGCATAATCTGGGCGCGGTGCGTCTCGCCAAACGCGGCTGCCGCCCCGGAGCCGCACCTCTGCCTGCCCCGATATTGTTTGCCTGTGCACGGCCGGATATAGGGGCGTTTAACGACAGGCGCCCTGCACCATGGGGTCGCTCCGGCACCGTCCACCTGCAGCACTTAAACGATGAACATACAATGGCCAGATTGCCAGTGGCACAGCTATACGAAACTAGCGTCAACCTCTGCTTCGTCCTCTACGCCAGCACTTTCATTGGCGGGGTGAAACCACCACATGCGGCCCTGCCGGCGAAACTACCACATGCGGCTCAGCTGGCAATACCCATGCGGCTGCGCGCGGGTGTGCGCTTATGCGCGATGCTTCACAGTCGCACGAGCATTGCCATGCTGATACGGATATAGCCTAATAATATACCACACTCCTTGTGGCTCGCGGCAGTTTCTGCTGTGCCGCGCTGGCCCAAGCTGGTGGTTTCCCCTATATTTGGCCCCGGCAACTCCCACCCCGAACAGGCCCAAGTACTGTGCCATTTAATTTTTTTTTTTCTCGCACCCAGCCTATGGGTACCTCTACATGCATCACCCAATATCGTAATATATTCCTAATGTCAGTTATGCGTTAATGTGTGCTGCGGCTGCGCTGTGAGTCGGAACCCGACAATCACAATGCCGAGGACAATGGTGAGGAACTTATACTTCAAGTTCTCATCCACAAGCGACTCATCCGCCCGCTTGGTGGTGCGGAAATGGTCTTTGCCCATGATGAGATACCTCATCTGGTTGAAAGTGTTGAGCTTTGCGTAGTCAATATCCGAAGACGATGTGCTGTGGTCGCTCTCCACGTCCCAGAGCTCCGCATCCTCGTCCTCGTCCTCATCCTCGTCCATCTCGTCAATCAGAATCTCGTCAATGTCGGCAAACGCCTGGTCGTACTCTCTCATATCCATCGACGGCCGGAAGGTCTGCGACCGGAACTTCTTGGGCACGCGATTGTCCTGTTGCTCCACGAGATGGGCTTGGTTTCGGCGCGAGAGGATGCGCAGATTGTACTTGCTTTCGTGGTTCAAGAACCCGTAGTCGTCGCAGTCGTTTGCGTTTTTGAGCGAGTCGATGAAGTCGCTGTTGAACACAAAATCTTCATCGTCCTCGTGAATCAGCGCAGGTGAGCGGAAGAGCCCGAGCCCTGCACCTGGCAAGAGTATAGAAGAGTTTCTATTCTGGTTGTATTTGGTGGAAAGGATGGGGTTGATCGAGACCGACCGAAGGATCCGCCTTTTGTGGATGAGCATGTCGCGCAGCTTTTCAATCAACTTGGCGTCCGAATACTCAATATTCAGCGCCTGGAGATTCTGCTTGCTGGACAACTTCTTGATGTTCTTTTTCTGCTTCTGGAGCTCAAATCCAATGTATGATAAAAGTTTCTCATTATGCAATTTCAAAGACTGAAGCTCAAACTTGAGAGTCATAATTTCTTGCTTGGTGAAGTCGCTGCTCAGCACATTGAAATCAGTGAGCAAGCTGGAGCGCTTGGAAGACGACGTGAGGAATGAATCTCTTTTGGAATAGTTGTCGTCGAAACCGTTCAATTTCATGAAGGCCTGGTCGCGGTCGTTGTTTCCAACAACATGTTCGTCAACACAAGCCAAGCGGCTGAGTACGTCTTTGTCGGGCGAAGAAGCGCTGCGGAGCTGGTTTTGGCTCTCAGACGGCTCAAACTCGACTTTGATGGGGAATAGATCATGCGAATTGTATCTGTTGTGGTGGGGTTTGGAGCTTGAGTACCGCTTCTGGGTGGCGGCGGACAGCCGAGGCGTTGGAAGGGGCCCGTCGAGGAGCGACAAGTTGACGTTGCTGGTGAGCTTCAACGGCGACAAGACGAACTCGGTGTCCTCGCTTGGAGTGGAAGGTTTGAATCTCGCTGGAAGCGATTGTCTCTTTGCGGTCGGGAGCTCCGGCCCGGGAAATGGGGACGAGGCGGAAGACGGATGCAAGGGCGCCTCCGATGCAGCTGCCGGGAACTGGAAAGCCGGAGAAATCTCCATTGAGTTTTCCGAGTCGTAAATGTGCTTTATTGGCGACGACGAGTGCATTGGGTTCAACGGCGAGGAGAGCTCGGGCATATCGGCCACGGAAGCGTCGTGGGGGTACTCGGCCACGAAAGAGCTCAAGAGATGGGTGCCATGAACACTGCCATCGGAGTCAGTTCCGGAGGAGTCCGAGTTCTGGCCGAGGTACGGGTACTGCACCATGCTGTCGTCGCTGGCGGAGCCGCTGTCGGCGGCGTTCTTCAACAAAAAGTCCCGCTCCTTGGTGAGGTATTCGATCTGGTCGATTAGTAGCGCCTTGGAGTTCTGCTCGAGCTCCAAGTTGCTCTGGAGCGCCTTGTAGCTGGTGACGAGCTTGGCGTACTTTTCGTCCAAGTCGAGGGACGCGGCGGCGGTGCGGTGCGCCTCGTGGTCCAACCGGCGCGCCTCGTGGTCCAACTTGCGCGTCAAGATGCTGTTGCGGCGGCGCATGTCGTCCACCTGGTCCTTGTACGCGGCAATTTCGCGCTGGTGGAGGTCGTGGGTTTTGAGCGCGTCGGCTTGCAATGTGCGGATCAACAGGTCGGCGGCGACCGCCTTCTGCGAGAGCTCGTGGACGGCTGCTGTTTTTGCCACCAACTCCTCCTCGAGGCGGGCGTAGTCGGCGGAGACCGACGAGAGGCGGGCCATCAAGTCGGCGTACTGTCTCTGCGAGGTGTCCTTGGCCCGCACGGGGCTGGCGCAGGCGCTGGCACGCAGTGGGGGCGGCGTGTCCTTGGCCCGCGCGGGCGAGCGGTTGCGCATGGGCGACGCCCGGAGCGGCGTTCGGGAGGGGCTGGGCGACGCCCGGAGCAGCGTTCGGGAGGGGCTGGGGTGCGGCGGCAAGTCGGTGCGGCTGTCCATGGCGCCGGGAGGGCTGGGCTAGCGCGGGGCTGGGCTAGCGCGAGGGCTGGGCTAGCGGGAGGCCGAGGGGCAAAAGCACGCGGGGGTGGTGCGAGCGGGAGTGGCGGAAGGCGGCAAGGGCGGGCTGCAATAGACGCTTTGTGGCGGGAGCGGCAGCGGCGGTAGGTGGAGATGAAAGGAATGGAAGGGGAGGAGGGCTGGCGGGGCGCAGAAGGGAGCGTGGGGCACAGCAGCGAGACGGCCTAGAAAAGAAAAACGGTGGCAGCACGCCGGAGCCAGGATAAACAGCGGGCGCCAATGTGTGGATGGGAAAACACAACGGTGGGTGTATTTGTTTATAATGGGGCTGAATGCGGAAGGTGGGCACACCGGGTGGGTGCAGGAGCGGTTGTTGGGTGAGATGGGGCGTGTAGATTGCAGATGGGGCGACGGGTTGGCGACCTGCATCCACCACGGGCGGGATGTCATATAAGACACGAGGACAGACACGAGGACAGACCGAGGACAGACACGAGGACAGACACGAGGACAGACACGAGGACAGACACGTGAGCGAGCGGAGAATGCTCCAGCATCGGCAATTTTATCCTCACTGACAATGTGCCTCGGAAATTTAGTCTTACCTCTTCCTACCCTTCCTTCCCTTCCTACCCTTCCTTCCCTTCCTACCCTTCCTACCTTTCCTATGTACCTCTTACTATTTAGTGGCACCCTGGATAGTGGCACCCTGGAGAGTGGCACCCTGGAGAGTGGCACCCTGGAGAGTGGCACCTCTTCCTGGAAATACCTCTCTATTCTACATCAGTACCTCTATTCTGTCTCGATTGAGGACGGCCGTACATTTTCCTTCATCAGGTGTTTAGTCACAGGAAGGCCCCACTAGGCACAGCTGATTCTGGCTACAACTGCAGGCATATTGCAGACGTCAGGTTGCCGCAGGTATCATGGACCGGCCCGCCGGCGACCTGCATACACGACCCACCAATCTCGCATCGGCTGGCAATTGTGGGAGGGAATTGCAAATAAGGGCGAGTCAGTAGGGCGAGTCAGTAGGGCGAGTCAGTAGGGCGAGTCAGTAGGGGGAGTCAGTAGGGCGAGTCAGTAGGGAGTCAGTAGGGCGATGAGCCGGAAGCGTGAGTCACGTGCACAGAGCCCATGCACCCCAGTAACTCCGCCATCAAATCCCATCGCATCTACAAACGACGTCACTCATCAACGACGTCACTCATCAACTACATCACTCATCAGATTGACTCAACTACCAAAGTCATCCAAGATCCAATCCCATCCACAACTACGCGCAATCGAATTGCGGAGACTGCACGGCTGTTATCGCTCGGCGGATGCCGAGGCCGCGCCTTATATAAAGAGGCCCCGGCCCGCTCATGCCCCGCCACACCATGACCTCCATCCTCTCCGAAGACCAGTTCCGCACCCAGGTGGTGTTGAAGTACACCGACGTGGTCGGCGCCAAGCTCGGCGGCGCCGTGGTGCTGTTTTCCGACGAGTGGTTTGCCGCCGCCGAAAACTTGATCCAGCCCAAGCCGCCGGTCCGCGACGCCACGCGCTTCACCCACGCCGGCGCATGGTACGACGGCTGGGAAACCCGCCGCCACAACACCGAGGAGGCCGACTGGGTGGTGCTCCGCGCCGGCGTGGCGCTGGCCCGCATCATCGGCTGCGAGGTGGACACGGCCTTCTTCAACGGCAACCACGCGCCGCACGTGTCGGTGGAGGGCGCCACGTTGGCGGCCGACGCGTCCGCGGCGGACGTGGCCGCGGCGGCGTGGCAGCCGGTGATTGCCAAGACCGAGTGCGGCCCGTCGCAGAAGCACTTCTTTGTGCGCAGCGCCGGGCTCACGGACGCCAGCTACACCCACTTCCGGTTGCGCATGTACCCGGACGGCGGCATTGCGCGGTTCCGGTTGTACGGGAGCGCGGTGGCGGTGCTTCCGCAGGACTTGGCCACGGTGGTGGACACGGCGTCCGTGTTCAACGGCGGCGTGGCGGTGCGCGTGAGCGACCAGCACTTTGGCAGCGCGGACAACCTTCTCTTGCCCGGCCGCGGCCACGACATGTCGGACGGGTGGGAAACCAAGCGGTCGCGCACGCCGGGCCACGTGGACTGGGTGGTGGTGCGCCTTGGCGCCTTGACGCGCGTGCAGACGGTGGTGGTGGACACGGCGCACTTCCGCGGCAACTTCCCGCAGAAGGTGAACATCAAGGCGTTCCGCGGCGCGGACGCGCCCGCGTTCGACCTGCCCGAGTGGACCCAGTTGGTGCCGGACTCCAAGACGGGGCCGGACGCGGAGCACACCTTTGCCGTGTCCGACGGCTCCGCCTACTCGCACGTTCTCTTGACCATCATTCCCGACGGCGGAGTGAAGCGTATCCGCGTCAACGGAACCATTGTGGTGGAGTAGGCCGACGCGCATGATCCAAGTATGGTAATTCATGATAGACTTTGGGCTCTGTAGGTGAGGTAGGCTATGGCTGTAGCTGCCAAGAGTGCCTACCCGGAAACAGAGTAGAAGTGCACCTTCCGTCACACCACAATCCACCTCCACAATCCACCTTCCGTCACACCACAATTCGTTCGTACTTGTCTAATAGGGCTGACATGCGCACACTCTGTGGCGAGGTGAATGTCTGACTTCTCCTTGCACCACGCCGCCTTTTGGCTCCAGCAGCGTTTCATCCGTCCAAGAAATGGGCCGATCTAGTCAAGCACGTCTCCAATGGTGATCCAAATGGTGTCAGCATCCCAATGGTGTCAGCACATGTCTTGCAACTCATTCGCGCAAATTCGTCACTACACATCCACGCAGCTCCATCTGGATCAGTAGAACCACACCAAACTCTAAGCATGCTTCTCTCATACGCCGTGGTGCGTGCATGTCTCCACCAGCGCATCCCGATCAACGACTTTCTCCACTACGACGTTTCGGCCATTCTCGACCATCACACGCAAAACCAACTCCACACCGACCTTGTGGAGATTGCCAAACACAACCCGTTTTACGCCAAGGCGTTTTTGTCTCGCTACATCCGCATGCTTGAAGCGCACGGCGAGGTGGCCGAAGAGCTCTACGAGTTAGTGTGCGATGCGTCCATATTGGGCGCCCACGAACTTCCCCCTACAACAACAGACATCCTTCACTACACCGTGGGACCCCAGACCGAGGTGTCGATCCAAGAGACACCCAAGGTGATTTCCGGCCAAGGAACCACCGGCCTCCGCACGTGGGAAGCAGCGCTATATCTTCTGAACATGATGAACACTCCGGGTGCATTGCCTTGCCTCCCCGACCTCAAAGGGAAGAGCATAGTGGAGCTAGGAACGGGAACCGGTCTCGTGTCGTTGGCTCTTGTCAAGTGTCGCGCCAAGCACCAGTTCGCCGACATTGTGTTGACCGACGGCAACTGCGCTCTCATTGAAAACCTCCAATCTGCTTTCGACCTCAACAGCATCAGCGACCCTACCGTGAAAACGCAGCAGCTCCTATGGGGCACCACAAACCCCCAGTCCCCGGATTTCATCCAGAGCCCCCCGGGTGCGGATATTGTGGTTGCGGCTGATGTCACCTATGACGCTCTGGTTGTGCCACAGCTCTGCGATACCTTGGGTGACTTTTTTGCCGCTGGCGCTTCTATGGCACTTGTGGCGGCAACAGCAAGAAACCTTGACACCTTAGCCGTTTGGGAACACGAGATTGCTGCTCGCTTCTCCTGGGGCATAGAAGGTGTGGCGGAGGATCCACACCTGTTGGGTTTGGGTTGCTGGTTCAAGAAGGGCACCCCTGAGATCCGCATCTACAGGCTTTCGCCCAAGTAATTGATAACTATGCGGTGGTGTGGCGCGTCACAGCTATACAATCATAATCTGATGATGGCGTGGATTTTGGTGGGACGGATTTCGGTGAGATGACTTGTATTTCCCAAGATGACTTGCATCTCCCATGACTTGCATCTCCCATGACTTGCATTTCCCAAGATGACTTGTATTTCTCAAGATGACTTGTATTTCCGCATGGCGTGGATCTCCGTGATCTTGTTCCTACAGAGCTACTAGGCCTAATACGCTTGGTGTCGCTGTCATACTAGTCCGGATTTCCAAATCAGATAGCCATTCTGACTCAGGCTTTGCACCTAGATGCACCACGTAGTGGTTCCGCAAATCTGAAAGATAACCCTCGGCCATTGAGGAGGTCTCCTCCATTTATTTATGGCTTCTTCCTGGTGCCATCTGCTCGGAGCCCGGCATATATGCATCTTAATCCAGAACATGCACTATGAGAGAAAAGCGGAAAAGTACGAAAAACAATCCAAGTATTCTAACACTCTTGGCCGCAACATCCTCATCTACTCTTGACACCTTTACGTGGTTCCTTGAGCCATGGTGGGTAGGTGTCTGTACTGTATATATCTGCTCTGAGTTCACCTATTCTAATTGGTCAGTGCGGGTGCGAGGCCGAACTGAGAGCGAAAACGAAAAAATACGCCTACACTTTATTTCCCAAGTAAACCACAATGTCCGTCAAGTTTGCTACTCCTGTCTTGAAACACTACTGGCCATTCGCTGCTGGAGGTATGTTGACTGCAATTTTTTTCCCGCCTGTTCCGTGGCTCCGTGGCCAAAAATAATGCCCCCAACGTCCACCATGTCCATTTATCAACGTGGGGAGGCTATTGGAGGCGGATGAGTTCGTTTGCGTTCCAATTGAATCACATTGCCATTTCCATCGCTAGGCATGGAACGCGTGCCGCAACAGGCCAATCCCGACTCTTTTACTAACCTATAGCCGCCATTTCCTACGCTTTGATCTGGAAGGCTGCTGGCGCCATGCAAGACACCGATGAGTTCATCAACGACCCAAGACACCCAAGATTTGCCAGCGGTGGCAAGTTCATTGACTTGGAAAAGAAGGATTAAACAGGACCATATATTCTCGCTACATAGTGAATTCACATTCAGAAGACAGGGTGTAGTCTAACAGACGGGCAGCGGGTGTTCGACGGAAGTACAGCGCCAATGCAGATTAAGACAAACTAGTGATTTGGGAACCTTTAGACACTAGTGATTTGGGAGCCCATTAGAGAGTGATTTGGGAGCCTCTAGACACTAGTGATGTGCAAGGCACGTTGACTCACCGCAGGAAAACCAGCCACGCATGGAAGCCTGTGAGCTACAGTGGAGTACTTATGTTTGTAAATTAATATATCCGATAACCAATCCTAACCTTCACCATCCCAATCCTGCCCGCAGGATCCCTAGCGGGAACCCTAACGGGGAGTCACAGAAACAAGCCACTTTCTGTAGTTGGACTGGATCATCGAAGCACTAAGAGGCTTCTCTTCGCTGAACACGGGAGCCTCGAAGTTGTAGCCTGCGGCGGCCGGAAGTTGCAATGAGTAGTCGGAGTCGATTTCGCAAGGCTCGGATGGCGAGTGTGCCGCCAAGCAGAAGGCACATCCGTAGAGAAGATCCTGCGAGGGGGTGGTTGGCTGGGACAAGGGCGACGATGGCAGCGAGTCGTACTGGGTGTTCCATTCGGACTCGATGTCCAAGTCGAGAACGTCAACAAAGTCACGGGGTTCACTGAGGGAGTACATTTGGAAAACGGGTAGTGGGTAAGTGGGGAAGTGGGTAATTGAGTAATTGGGCCAGGGTAATTGGGCCAGTGGGTAAATGAATAGGCCGGCAGTTGAAGCGGGTATAAGTGATGAGAAGGCTGAAGTAGAAACAGCCGGAGTAGAAACGAACTTGGTTGGGCGGTTACACACCCGGCGCATGGCCCGCTTTTATCTTTCTGGCACGATGATGACTCGCACTATGAGCAATACTGGGGCGTGGCCCTGTGTGCAGTGCGCAACCACAACCGCATAACCACCACAGCTGCTGGGCCCCAAGGTGGCATCGCGGAACATTCCACAGCTGCAGGTGATCTGGCGGGCCACGGGGCCTGTGCCTGGAGCCCGAGCCACACTGCTTTGTTTCAGAAGCCAAAATGTGGCGACGGAGGTGTGGGTCCGAGTCGGCGCACGTGCGCCGGGATAATCGCGCCGATTGTGGTGACTCTGCTACTGGCTGTGACTCCACACCCGGGCTCGGACATGAAAAAGGGTCACACTGTGGTGCCGGACAGAGGTGTGGTTGGGTAAGCACTTTGCACCTGTTACTGGTGGCAAGCACGAGAATAATCCAGACAACAGCATCGTAGGCAGCGGTGGTTGTGGTGAGCTCTGACTAATTACAGTGGGCGGATGGCCCGATTCGCATATGCCTTCCGCATTCGTCGTGCGCGCGGGCGCGTGGCGCGATTGCTATGGTGAGAATTAGTTGTGATTGTTGTGATTGTTGTGATTGCTGTGTTTAGTTTTGTTTAGTTGTGATTGTTGTGATTGCTGTGTTTAGTTGTGTTTAGTTGTGTTTAGTTTGTGGAATTACGGGAACGGATAGTTGGTCGAGTAATTGGTTTGGGGTAGGTGAAGTTTAGTTGGGGCTCAGTTGTGTTGGGCAGTTGGGTGGAGGTGGGAGGTATAGGTGCAAATTTGCACCCACCCCGGCGGCCGAAGATCTCCACCGATGTCGCTTTCGATAAATGTGTATAGTGTATGCTTTACGGGTCCGTGGCCGCACCTCCGGCTGCTTTCGCGTTGGCTACACTTATTCCAATTCCCATCCATAACCCTCAATAACCATCCATCACCATAACCCTCCATCACCATCACCCCATCACCCCCTCACCCACTTCATAACCCTCATCACTCTATTCCATCTCCATCACTCTATTCCATCTCCATCACTCTATTCCATCTCCATCACTCTATTCCATCTCCATCACTCTATTCCATCTCCATCACTCTATTCCATCTCCATCACTCTATTCCATCTCCATCATCACATCCGCCTGTACGCACCAGACTCGTCCGTTTGAGAATCACATACAGTGCTCTATGCATATTGATTATGTTAGTGTTTCATGTCAACCTTGTATGATCGTTGATCACACTGATACACCATAACTGTAACATATACACATTAGGTTTCATACGTGTTTCAAGAAGGTTTCTTCTTGTAGCAGAAGGTATAAGGTGCCTCCACAGAGATAGAGTTCTCCTTAAGGATCATCCACATCTCTGTATATCTATTTATCTTAGATATACGTTGTTTATGAAGCATGTCTAACTCATCAGAGGTTACCTCCACAATCACTGGAAGGGAAAACCCATTACTCTTTGATAAAGATATCCTCTATATACAATATGATCTGTACACGATAGTAGACATCCACCTGTACTGCACACCGCGGCGCCCACATCAGACTCACCTGCCACTGTTTCTTCATGACAATCTACGCCTTCTACATCTTCGACCGGCACTGTAACTGCATCTACTCGCGCGAGTACGCGCCTGGCGCCGACTTTGGGGCGCTCAACAAAAACAACGACTCCGACATGGCCAAGCTTCTTTTCGGCATGGTGTACTCGCTCAAGAACTTGGCGGACAAGTTGGGCTCGGCCGACTCGGCCAACTTTCTCCGGTCCTTTAGCACGGGCTACTATCGCGTGCACTTTCTCGAGTCGCTCACCAACTTCAAGTTTGCCCTTGTGTCCGACTTGGCGGTGGACTGCTTGCAGGACGCCCTCTGGCACGTCTACAGCCACATTTTCGTCAAGACCGTGGCCCTCAATGGCCTCAGTCCGGTGGAGTTTGGCGCCATGAAAATCACCTCCGCAAACTTTGTCGCCCAGACAGACCAGTACTTACGTGGCCTCGCCGTGTTTGTCTAGGCCCTCGCACCTTCCGTTCCCCAGTGAGTGCCGCATAATTAGAGTCGGGGCCAGGCGATAGCCACGCGATAGCCAGTCGATAGCCACGCGATAGCCAGTCGATAGCCAGTCGATAGCCAGTCGATAGCCAGTCGATAGCCAGTCGATAGGGCCAGTCTCTACTTCTTCTGCTTCTTCTGCTTCTTCTGCTGCTTCTGCTTCTTCTGCTGCTTCTGCTTCTGACTCCGCACGCATGGGTCAGACGCTCATAATGCGGATTTGCCGGATGCCGAGGTCTGTGTTCCCCTCTGCCTCCCTTGGGCCTCGTGGCATGACCTGCACCGTCGCTGCCGGTGCGGCTGACACTAATCTGGGCCGTTCCACGATTACTCACCTGCACCTGCATGGGACGCCCGGTGCAGCAGCCCGTGCTGTTCAGATCCGGGCTGAGCCTCGCTTATGCGATCGCCACCGTTTGCTCGTGCCTTGTGGTTGATGTCCCGGATGTGCTCGTTGCGGGAGCCACCGCTGCGCCTGGAAGCGCGACCGCGACATGCGACATGGGGCTCCGCGACACGCGACATGGGACTCCACGACATGGGACTCCACGACATGGGACTCCACCACACCCTCCACCTCCAGCGACATCACGGAGTGTACGCCGGGCACGGATCTAGTCGCGACCGGCGCGGCGGTTGCGAACGCGCGTCACGCCCATGACTCGGCCATTACTAAAACTCCATGCGTATAGCGAGCCGTGCATGGGGGCCGACCCGGGCCGGCGGAGGTCCGGGTGTTTTTTTCCTGGTATAGCCTTCGCCGCATCCACCCCACGCATATATAGTCCCCCAGTCCCAGCCCAATTGCACTGCAGCCATGGATCCGCGCCCAAGTATATTGAAGTCGTTGCTTCAGGAGGCGTCGCTCCAGGCCTGTGTTTGCATGGGCCAGTTTTTGTCCCAGGGCTCCATTTCCCTTTCTCTTTCCACCATGAGCACGGTGCAAGACTACTTCATCGAACAAGGCACCGCCACCAGCGGCGAAACCGTGTGGTACATGGGGGCGTATGCCTTGACCCTTGGAACCTTCATTTTGATTTCCGGCCGCTTGGGTGACTTGTTTGGTCTCCGCCGCATGTTCGTCTTGGGCTGGTTCTGGTGCGCCGTGTGGGGCATCATCTCCGGCTTGTCCTACTTCTCCGGCTCCAGTATTATGTTCATCGTGTGCAGGGCGTTCCAGGGCATTGGCTTCGCCTTCATCATCCCCAACGGAGTGGGCATTCTCGGCACGGTTTACCCCAACGGAAAGAGAAAGAACTTGGCCTTTTCCCTCTTTGGTGCAGCGGCGCCGGTCGGCGCGTGTATCTCCGGAATCATGGGTGCGCTCGTGGCCGACAAGTGGAGATGGGACGGCTCCTTCTACGTGCTTGCCATCTGCTGCTTCCTCTTGGGCTGTTTGGCCATGTACGCTATTCCTGACCCGTTCAACCACCACAACTACACCGTCAAGGAGGCCTTGTCTCGCTTTGACTCCTGGGGCTCTTTGATCGGCGTGGGCGGCATGGTCCTTCTAAACTTTGTCTGGAACCAGGGTCCAGTGGTTGGCTGGAGCAACGCGTACGTCATTGTGCTTCTTGTGCTCAGTGTGTTGCTCTTGGTATTCTTCTTTTACTACGAGCTTCATATCGCCGAGCATCCTCTCCTACCTCGCTCTATTTTCACCATGCGCATCGGCTTGATTCTCGCGTGCATGTCGCTCGGCTGGGGCCTGTTTGGTATTTGGCAATACTACTACTGGACCATGATGATCGGCATGCGTAATTATACCCCCATCGACACAGCATTGACATACATCCCCTTGCTTGTCTTTGGTATGATTGCAGCTCTCACTGTGGGCCAGATTATCTCCAGGAAAACGGCCCCTTACATCATCTTGGCCGCAATGCTCGGTTTTTTCGGTGGCTCCGTGTGTCTTGCCAATCTCAAAATTGAACAGACGTTTTGGCGTGTTTCTTTCGGCCAGATGCTCTTGCTTGCGTGGGGAATGGACTTGTCGTTTCCTTCGTCCTCCATCATCCTTTCCGATTTCCTTCCTAAAGAAAACCAGGGTATGGGTGGCTCTTTGGTCAACACGGTGGTGAATTACTCCGTGTCCCTTTTCCTCGCCATTTCCAGCACCCCAGATGCTCAGTTTAAGAAAAGGACAGGGAATACTTTGACTGGATACAGGGCGGGTATTTGGTTTGGTGTCGCATGTGTAGGTGTTGCCGTTTTGTTGGCGCTTGTGTTGATCTTTGTCGAGCACAAGATGCATAAGAATGAAGAGGCGGGCGATCATGAATGATTGTACTAGGCTCTCGGGTATATTTAATAAAACTAATATTGAAGAGTGTGTGTTCATATATGCTACTTATTATTGCTATCTCTGTTCGGTGCAAAGAAGAGAATTACTTTTTTTTGGCGGTTCCGAGACAGCGAAAGTGTTGATGAAGACGCACCTACTACAAACCCCACGACGTGATATTGGAGTGCACATAGTCAGAGTCGCTCAACCGAAAAAATAACTCCAAATACTAGCTTCAAAGGTCAACTGGTGGTGATCAATCAATCCCTTTTCTAATTTCAGGACCACTTTTGGACTCGGATATATCCCGATAGGTGCCCTATAGATCATTTGGGGTCGTCATTACTGGTGTATTGTGTTGCTCTCCCTAGTCTACTGGTGTTAGGCTGTATTCCCTCTGATCGTTACAAGACCTAATCTCTTCCTTCATTATTTAATCTACCATCGCCATATTCCGCCAATATGTCTACCACAATGACTACAACAACTTCCGCCACAGGGGCTCAGCCGCTAAAAGTGAATAAACGCTTGCAGCTAGAGTCTCTTATACGAGAATTCCAACTGCAGTTGGGAAACAATTGGGACAAGTACCACGAGTCACTAACACTGTTTCTCACCGGAAAGCTATCCCGACCAGAATTGGTAGCGATAGTTTCTCCACTTCTCAAGAATGGCTTGGTTAAATACCATAACAAGCTTCTACTATTGAACTTCGCCAACTCGTTGCAGGACAGCCCGGTGGAGTTTTCCAGTGAGTTGGCTCTGTTCTGGAGCAAGAAGAATGCCAAATCCAAAAATGTGAAATCCACACAGTATGAGAAATTGAAGCAAAACATCTTGGCATTGCCATTAAAGGAGAGACGCAGAATTAGAAGCATCACGCGTGAAAGTGGAAAACGAAACAAGCTCAGCGCATCCATCACTTTGACCAGGCAGTCATTGCTTCCCAAAATCCCCATGATCCAGGATAAGGAACAACAGCAATTACAAGTGAACAACTTGGTACAATGGCAACAAGATGTCGTGAATGGTATCAACACCCCGCTAGCTACCACTTCATATGAGTTACCAGATATGGATAATCTCACAAGACGTGTTCTAATGGCGATGAGAGAGAATGGCTTGACAGGAGGAGTGAGCGGCCAGGTTCTCGAAGTGATATCTTTAGGGCTAGAAACTCACTTGAAAAACATAATAGAAAGCGCCATGGATGTTGTGCGCTACCGCAAAAGCAAGTACGCGTCGAATACTTTCTTTGAGTCGGAGATGAATGGTGACAGCTCGCTTCTCAAATTAAACGGTCTGTCTAATGATCGTTCGGAGAGCGTTTTTGGCGGGTCTAATCCGCGCAAGAGAAAGCATAATGATGAGGACAATACAGTGAAAAGAAATGTTGTTCTCAATGCTGAGGATATGCACAACGTCTTGGAGCTTTTTCCATATTTGGTAGAACCTGGTGGTCCTCGACTCCGCCTTGCCAATGTGTTGCTACAAAACGACGACATGGTTTCGGATAATAGCTGGAATTACACATTGCCTCCAAAACCAGCGTCTTTGCAATACGACAACTTGCAAGTCTCAAATGGAACTGTGAAAGATAATATTGGTAATGGAACCATCGAAGACAAGAATAATGATGCCATAGCTTCTAAATTAGACAATGGTGATATCAGAAGCAGTGAAGGAGCGTCACATAAAGAGTCGCATCCAAAGGATGTGGAAAGCAATACTCACGAGCAAAAGCCAAAGGAGACCTCCAGGGTTGGGACGGTGGATGAATTAAAGTGGGTGTTGCATGATTTGATGTCGAATATGTAGCATTTACAAGCGGGCCATAAAATAATGTACATTAGATTTCTCTATTTTCGTAATGCTGCAACAGCCAGTAGCAAGAGCTTCAATTTGTCGGGGTTTGTAGGCACAATGTCACAGGAACAGACACTACCGGAAGTGGAAAGCAAAAAGCTCACTAATTTGCCAATTTTCTGGTCATTTCGAAGTGCCGCCGCCTGGGCATCAAGTTCTAGATTGGAGATGTTGACAAGACTTAAGCGAGTAGAAGTTTTCTGGTTATTGATGCTATTGGTGCCGTTAACTGTTAGAATGTGTAGCACGGCTTTAGTTATGTCTTCCTCTTTCTTCAAAGCGATGGAAAAATCCCGCTCAGTGCGTACTAGCATCCGTTGGCTTATGACAGAAAGCTTGTTCTGTGGGTACTCAATCACGATATCTGTAGATGCGTTTAAAATGTCGAAAACCTCTGTTTCGTCAAAGTAAATGCTTTGGAGGTAAATCTCAAAGGACCAGTCCTTGTGGTTTTCTTGCTCGGCTCTCAAAAAATTAAACGACGGCAAAAGGTAATGCATGCTTGATTTCCTGTCGGATCCACAGAAAACAATCGACACGTCTGACTTTAAAGCTGCCTCTTTCACTAACAACTCCCATTCCAAATCATAGCTATCATCGTGAATAAATGCGCCAGCTTTTTCAAACTTATAATGAGATCCGCTGATATTGACCTCGTCGTTGGTGACATTGCCCACGGTGCTTTCCACTCTCACGTAACGGCGAGGTTCGTTCGAGTAGCACATTATAGCATGCTCAAGGAATCTTTGCGTGCTCGAGTAGTCGTGGTATCTTTTCTTGACGATGAGGTATTCCAGCTTTTCGCGTCCTGCCCGTTCCTGCCACTCCAGATCCTCGCTTTGAGCCGATAAAGCTTCTGCTTTGGCTGAAGCTATTTGCTGCCTTAATTGAGTCCGCAAATCGCTCAATCCGTCAAATTTTTCCCGCACTTGCTTTAGTTGGAACTCAAGCTCGCTTTTCACTCTCTGCCTCGAGCGTACTCCCTCTTCCAATGAATCGCACTCGGCACTCACCTGCTCGAGAGAAATTTGCAGCGTTTGGAACTTTTTCGACGCTTCTTCGACCTCAATTGTCTTCTTTTGTAATGTTTCGTCGATTTCGAGGTCCATGAGCCGCATCTCCTCTTGGATCACGTTATCCTTCTTGGTTATTGCTTCCCGGAGCTCTTGCTCCGCTTTTGTCTTCGCGGCTTCGAGGTTCTCGATAGCCGAAACCAACTCGGGGTCTTGATGCTGTGTGTTTTGCGCTGCTTCCGCCTCAAGCTTGAACTTAGCGTCGTTGTAGTCATCTAGAAGTTTGTTCTCGTGCTCTCGGAGGCGAAGTTCCGTCATCAGGGCCTCATGTGCCACTGCCTCTTGGACTTTTTGTTCTTTGGATTCGAAATTGCTGGCCAAGAGGCGAATCTGGGTCTCTTTTTCACTGGCATGGCGCTTCAAGCGCTTGTGGGTCCGCTCTAGCTCCTTGGCCTCTTCCTTGAGGACCTCGAGCGTTCTTTCCGCCGCCACCACTGCTTTTTCAAGTCGGAGATGCTCTGAAGCGAGTTCTTCGAGGCTCTTCAAGCTGTCAGCGTCCGGGCGGTCATCAAACGGCACATCGAGGGTAGCCGGGTTGATCTTGCATTTTTCGCTGAGATTGCGGCTCACCTGAAGGTACCGGTTATATTTGTGCGATTTAGCGGCCGACGGGATCGCCGAACCGACTCGGTTGTGTTCGGCCCTTTGCTTGATGATGAGGTTACTGTCAGATGGGGGGTTGGGGATACTCGACTCCAGACCATGGTCTATTCGAGCCATGTCGAAGCCAAGAGATTTGCGGCGGGCTGAGTCGATCATTAAGGGGGTTGTATTAGCAATGTCGCTGAGAACACGCCTCCTCTTAAGTTGGGACTGAGGCGAGGCCATAACACGGGTATGAAACAGTGGGTTAGTGTTTGGTAAACAGAGTGCACAGAGGCAAGGTGAGCACTGGCCTCGCGAGAAATGGATCTGGGGCAAAGTGAAAGAAGCGGGTGGGGAAAACCGTGCGCGGTTGATTGGGCATTTCCTTTGACCTTGGTGAAATAATGTGGTGGGTGCCTCCAGTGGGCACGAAGGCGGTGCACATTAGGACATGGGTGTGCACCTCACCTGGCTCATCCTCATGAATACCGACAGCCATCTGGAACGGTGCTGTAACTTGCATTTGTAGGACGATTGCGCCGGTTTGGGTCAACTTTGATACACCTACCACCACTACTACTACACTACTACTACTACACTACTACACTACTACTACTACACTACTACTACTACACTACTACACTACTACTACTACTACTACACTACTACTACTACACTACTACACTACTACTACTACACTACGACTACACCTCCCGTAGCCCGTTCTGGTCGTCAGTTTATTAGGCCAGGCACCTGGCCCATCGAATATGTACAGCGTATCTATCAGTTAAAGTCCCGCGATTGCAAGTTTCTCGTCATCGCCGGCAACGCAATGCGCACGCCATCCAACTCCTTCGTCATCTTGACCTGGCACCCCAACCGCGACGTCTCGGTTAGGCCAAACGCCAAGTCCAACATGTCGTTTTCGTCGTCATCCGGCTCCGGGATGGCATCGTAGTACTCGGGGTCGACGATGATGTGGCACGTGGAACATGCACAGGAGCCGCCGCAGGCGCCCTCCATGTCCAAGTTGTAGGCCTGGGCAATGTCCATCACGTTGTCGCCCTCCGCCACGTCAAACGTCTTCTGGTCGCCGTCTTTGGTGATGAAGGTGATCTTCAATTCCTCTCCCGGTTTCGGGGTGTGGATGTGGCCATGGAAGCGCACTGCAGACGAAGAAAACCACCTTGGGGCAGGCGTCACACGGGCAAGCCTCACGGTCCGGGTCAAAGCGCTTCTGAACATGCTGCCGGCGAGATGGTTGGGAGGGTAATTTTTTTGGTGCGGTGCACTGAGATTGCACGTATAGTAAGCAGGATCGGCTCGAGATCCGAATGCTCCAACCGACGGCGATAACGGAATGGGCCGTTGTGCCGTCCGACGCCCGTCTGGGCGGGGATGTGGTGGTAGGGAGGAGTGGGTATATTTCGGCGGGGGTGTATTTTTTTCGGGGCTTTGAAAGTACTTCTGATGTCTGTCTATGCATTTTGCAGTGGAAATGGCGAAATGTGCCGCGGTTATGAATCTGGTGTATGATTGACAAGATGGGCACAGGACAAAGAGGACAGAATGAAATGAAGAAATGAAATGAAGAAATGAAATGAAGAAATGAAATGAAGAAATGAAATGAAGAAATGAAATGAAAGGAAGTAATGAAGAAATGAAATGAAAATGAAAGAGTAATGAAAATGAAAGAGTAATGAAATGAAGAAATGAAATGAAAGGAAGTAATGAAATGAAAGAGTAATGAAAATGAAATCGAAAACGACAGCGCCCGCATGGACAAAATACACTCTACACCACTCCTGGAAACATATCCTATCAAGCTACACACGAGTCCGCTACCAAAACTTGCTGGCAAGCACCAAGAATATTAGAATGATCAACACCGCAATGATGGCGTAGCTAATAAACTTGTTGGCCGCAATGCGCCGTGACATGGACTTGAGCGTCTGCATAGACTTGTCCACATACGTATCTGCCGCCAGCAACGTGTTTCTCGAGTTGACAATCTGTTCCCGCTGCGCCCGCAAGTCGTTCAAGATGTTGCCGCCAATGTTTTCCGTCTCGAGCGCCACGGCCTGGCTGTCGCGAAGGCGGTCCGACGTTCTCTGCAACGCGGCGTCGTTGCTCAACAACTGCCTTCTTTGCGAGTCGTGGGCCCCGTTTTCCTCGTCGGTGTACCGCAGGCCAAAAAGCTGGCTCCGGTCCTCAGCATCAAGCAACGCACCCAATTCCTTTTTGCTCTGCTGAACCTCGGTGCGGTACTGCCGCAATTTGGCGTTGTACGACGACCTCTGGTCCGAGGGCAACGTCTGCACCTCGATGTTCATTTGTTCGAGGATCTCAAGCGCTTCATCGGTGGAGTGCTCCACCGCCTGCAACGTGGTTTGGCGCAGCGACACCGGCGCGGAAGAGGCTGCAGCAATTCCAGATTTGGCCTCCTGGAGCGCCAATTGGAAGTCCGCTTCGTACACGGCGAAAAGTTCCGACATTTGGTGGGGGAGTAGATAAGGGGACACACGAATGTCCGTGACCCGCAAGCACCCGTGCCTCCCCCGTGCCCCACCTCCACCCCACCTATACTCATTTGTTTCATACGTTATTTATGTTTAATTAATTCTCTTGCCCGATCTGTATTATAATTTCATATAATATATAGATAAAAAACGATAAAAATGATAAAAACGATAAAAACGATAAAAACGATAAAAACGATAAAAACGATAAAAACGTCAAAAAAGATAAAAAGCGATAGAAACGATAGGCGATAGAAACGATAGGCGATAGAAACGATAGGCGATAGAACGATAGGCGATAGAACGATAGGCGATGGAAACGATATGCGATAGAACGATAGGCGATAAAAATAAAACATACATCGAGAATATTAAATCTTATTATAAGAATTACATATTATATATGATTTATACTTCAATACATAATCAAAATAAGCATCATTACTAATATTGTATCGAAAACAGGTTAGATTTATTTGTTAAGTACAAAGACTGGCTAGATTATTATATTCCGACAAGTGGCTGGCCACCTGGGTCACCTGGGCCACAGTGGGGTAGCAATTTGGTCGCCGAAACGGAGGGCCAGAGGGCGGAACATCACACGATTCAGTTTCAGCCACGGCTCTTTTGGTGCCCTTTTCGCACCCAAACCCTCCATACAGTGAAGCGGACCACATCTTCACACAAACCCACGAAATAGCATACAAATCTGCATGGTTTGGCACGCCTACGGCGGCCCATCTGCAGCAGGGAGTCAATTGTGTACATATTTATAAACGACGCTTAATGTCTAGTTTCAAACTCCTCGCCTTCATCCTCGTCGGTTCTAGACTTGTACTTGTGGAACGCAGCCTTGATCTGCCCCACGAGGTTGTCGTCAAACTGCTTCGAGTCCACGGAGCTGCGCGAGTGGGTTGGGGTCAAATCATCGCCAAAGGAGGCAGTGACATTTCTCATTCCCTCGCCGAAAGCCTCGGTGCCTCTGCTGTCAGCCACATCCTGGGCTTCGTCCCCCAAGTCCAACGAGTGGATGGTCAAGTTCAACAACGACTTACCGCTGCGTCTCCGCATCAACCGTCCAGGGAACGGTCCCGCCTTGGGGGCAAACTTCTTGATGAGCTCGTCCTCGTCCTCGTCCGCGGTGGCAGTGGGACGGTCAAACGCGTGGATGGAGCTTCTTCTTTCAGTGGGCTGGATAGGGGTACCGGGAGTCTTGGGGACTCTGCAGGTGACACCATTGTCGTGAATCCACTTGGCCACCACTGCGGTCCAACCGCACTGATGCGACGCACCCAAACCACGCCCAGAGTCACCATCGAAATACTCATAAAAGGGCACGTAGTCCTTGAAATGAGGGTCCTTGTTGACCAACTCATCGTCACCGTTGCACGCTCTGTTGCCATCGGCGTCGGGGATAAACAAGTGGATCAATCTGTGCTGGATCTCTTGCGCACACTGGGCCAAGTTCAAGTACTCACCAGAGCCCTTGGGGCACTCCACCTTCAACTCAGGCCCGTAGTACAAGTAGAATCTCTGCAACGATTCCACCAAGAGGAAATTCACCGGGAACCAGATGGGGCCTCTCCAGTTGGAGTTACCGCCAAACATGCCGGAGTCCGACTCTCCCGACAAGTACTTGACCTCGTACTGCTGGCCGTGCACGTCCAACTTGAACGGGTTTTCCTCGTGGTACTTGGACAAGGACCGGATACCGTAGTCGGACAAGAACTCATCCTCGTCGAGCATGCGCTCCAAAATAGCCACCAAGCGATCCTTGTTGACCAAAGACAACAACAAGCGCTCGCCCACACCCCTTTGAGACATGGACGCGATGTTTCTCTCCGCCACCGACTTTCTGTTCTCGATGAACCAGTCTAGTCTCTTCTTGAACGACGGGAACTTTTTCAACAACTCAGGCTCCAACGTCAAGGACGCGTACAACGGAATCAAGCCCACCAACGAACGCACCGGCAACGACTGGGTGTAGTGATCAAAGTGGATGGCATCGTAGTAGAATTTGTCCTTGTCGTCCCACAAGGACTGGCTTGTGGGCTCCAGGTCACCCTTCTGGGCCCCGCGGTAGGACATGGCATCGGCAATGAGCAAGAAATGCTCAAAGAACTTGGAGGCGATGTTCTCGTACACTGGTCTGGACTTGGCCAACTCCAAGGCAATGTTCAACATCTGCAAACAGTAGAAGGCCATCCAGCCGGTGGAGTCGGACTGCTGCAACGTGCCGCCGGTGGGCAAAGGTTCGGAGCGGTTGAACACACCAATGTTGTCAAGGCCCAAGAAGCCGCCCTCGAACAAGTTGTTGCCGTCGTGGTCCTTGCGGTTGACCCACCACGTGAAGTTGAGCAACAACTTCTGGAAGCAGCCCTCCAAGAAGTCCAAGTCCTCGGTGCCGTACATCTTGCGCTCGATCTTGAAGACACGGTAGCAGGACCACGCATGGACCGGCGGGTTGACGTCGCTGAAGTTCCACTCGTATGCGGGGAGCTGGCCGTTGGGGTGCATGTACCACTCGCGGGTCAAGAGCACCAACTGCTTCTTGGCGAACTCGGGGTCGATCATGGCCAACGGGATGCAGTGGAAGGCGGTGTCCCACGCGGCGAAGAAGGGGTACTCCCACTTGTCGGGAAGCGACAAGACGTCGTCAATGTACAAATGCTTCCACTCCTGGTTGCGGCCGTTGGCCCTGTTTTCTGGGGGCGGCGGGGTGTTGGGGTCGCCGCTCAGCCAGTAGCTGTGGACAAAGTGGTAGAACTGCTTGGTCCACAACAAGCCGGCGAACGCCTGGCGCTGCACCTGGCGCAAGTGGTCGGAGAGCGGCAACGGCGTGACCTTCCAGTAGAACGCATCCGCCTCGTCCTGGCGGCGGCCAATGACCTCGTCAAACGAGAACTCGTCAATGTCGCCGCCGGCCTTGGACATCTTGTACCGCACGGTGACGTAGTCGCCCGCGGGCACACTGTCAAAGAAAAAGTGGGCCGCGGCCTTGGTGCCCTCGCGGGCCGGGTTGACGGCGTCGGCCACGCCGGCCACCACGTGGTCGTGGAACGCGTCCTTGACGTACGGCGCCGCGTTGGGCTGGCCGTAGAGCCGCTGCTTGTTGGTCTCGTTCTCGGTGAAGAGCAAGCGCGGCTCCACGTCCGGCGCGTCGTCCGAGACGCCCGGCGCGGGCGCAAACACCACGTGGCGCTTGCCGAACTTGGGGTGGTCCACCTCGAGCGTGTAGTTGTCCGCCGCGCGCATGTGCGGCTTGCCCTTGGCCGCCTCCTCCGTGCCCCACAGCCAGGTGTTGCGGAACACCACGTGCGGCAAGAGGTGCAACGGCGCGGGCTCCGGGCCGCGGTTGTACGCGGTGATGCGGAACAACAACTCCTCCGGGTCGTCGTCCAGCTTGGCCACCTCGTGCACCACGTCGAAGTAGCGCCCGTCCGCGAAGACGCCGGTGTCGGTGAGCTCGTACTCGCGGTCGAGGCGGGTGCGCTTGGCGTTTTCCGCCACCAACTGGTCGTAGGGGAACTTGGCGTGGGGGTACTTGTACAAGAACTTCATGTACGAGTGGGTGGGCGTGTTGTCCAAGTAGTAGTACTGCTCCTTGACGTCCTCGCCGTGGTTGCCCTGCGAGTTGGTGACGCCAAAGAGCTTTTCCTTCAAGATGGCATCCTGGCCGTTCCAGAGCGCCATGGACAAGCACACGAGCTGGTGCGTGTCGCACGTGCCAGCCAAGCCGTCCTCGCCCCACCGGTAGGTGCGGGAGCGCGAGTGGTCAAAGGAGAAATCGTCCCACGCCGAGCCGGACGCCGAGTAGTCTTCTCTGACGGTGGCCCACTGGCGCTCGCTCAAGTAGGAGCCCCAGCGCTGGTGGTACTTGATGCGCTTTTTGTTTTCGTAGAGGCGCAATTCTTCGGCCGTAAGCGAGTCCAACAATTCCGTCATGGCGAAGAAGGTGGAGGTGCCCCTTGGGAAGATGGACGGAAGCAGCGGTCGATACCCCTGCATAATGGGCAGGGTTGCTGCATGGAACACGTCGCCGGCATGGGCCTGCAACCCCGCCGGGGGGATGTCGGCGCACCCCGCGGCAGATGCAGGCGTAGCTGGTACCGCAGACAGAACAGATGACAGATGACAGAACAGATGACAGATGACAGAACAGATGACAGATGACAGATAAAGCAGATGTTCTTTAAGCAGATGACAGATGACAGATGATAGACGAACTTGTGGCGGCAAACGGACTGGTTATCCATGGTGGATGCAGGATACACACTGTTGCACCGACTCACAAGAGTCCCGAGTCCACAGTCCACAGTCCACAGTCCACAGTCCACAGAGTCCACAAGTAGGTCTCTTCATAATACGAGCCCCGTATCACCGATATAGTTTCAACGCGGATACTCTATCTGTCCAAGGATTATTGCTCCGCACAGGCATGTGTACAGGCTGGCACCACTGCTCTTGGCAATCCTGAATCGTGACCCACCATCAATAGCATCATTTTTTTCATCTTTGTCTAATCGCTTAGAGTCGGCGAGGCAGCTAATTAGCTAGGTGCGACACCGATTGGTGTAGCCCCTACGTCTCCGGCCAGAAACGGTTGACAATCGAAGAGGCGTGGCTTTGAACACCATGGCCGGAGTAGGATTACCGAAAAGGGACTGGAAGATTATCCAGCTTCAAACCAGTGTCAAGAAAGGAGCCACAAATCTGTAGAGTTAGTGTACAGGTTTCCTGACGATTGAGGAGATGTTCAGTAGATCTACTAATAATCTGTACAGTAGATCTACTAATAATCTGTACAGTAGATCTACTAATAATCTGTACAGTAGATCTACTAATAATCTGAGTAGATCTAATAATCCCATTCTACGCAAGTGGGTGAAACCGACATCAATGTTTAATAGGTATAATGAATTAGCCGAATAATGGTGAATTGGTACCGGCTTAATATAAAGTATAGAACTTTCATCAAGGTGTACAATTTCTAGTGAATTATCTCGCCTAGGTATGGACTTCCACCTCACCTTGAGGGATGATTAAGCCCGCTGTTAGAGCCTCCATCGTGTAGTTGACGTATGGAATTTCTCTATATCTCACATCGTCACCGGTATATGTGTCATACAAACTTTAAAGTTGAACTCCCTCTATATAGGGTCTATATACACAGATATAGATTCTACTAGACACATCTCAGGCAACCATCTAGTTATATGTAGTACACAATTTCAACCTCATATGGGAAAGATTATGAGGTCCATACATCTCAGCACCTCCCCGTCAGTTCATCCTGTTCAGCATGTTCTGAGTCCAAGCTCTCTTGTAAAGAGTCAACAGGGTCCAGAAGATACCAGCAGGACCTCTCCTATTCCAGAGTAGACATGTACTAGACACGTCAAATAGACAAGTTGTATACAGTGCCACTCCTATACACCACGTTTGACACGGGCCGGCACCAGTACCGTGTGTGGCCCTCCGCTATCGGCCGGAGGATCGTGGACCTGCACCGGCACCGGAACATCATCTTCGGCATGTGCACGCCTGTGTTAGGCAGTGCCAACGTCCATAATCTCCGAACTGCCGTCGGCGGTTGGTGCAGTCCGCCGCACCTCAGTGCATCTGAGCCGCCCTCCACTTGGGCCAGAGCGCCGGGTATATGGGCGGGACACGAGGCAACCAAAAGGAACCCAGATCAAGGAATCCGAGATCGAGGAACTGATCTAGGAACTGATCTAGGAACCGATTGAGGAACCGATTGAGGAACCGAGGAACCACACGAGGCGGGCCATAAACAAAAGAAAGGCCATGGGTAACAAAAGAAACGAGGCGGAACCACCCGTCGTCCGGCACACAGCGCGCGCCGGCACTATTTTCGGCACATTGGTACCCCAGATCCACCGCGCATTGCACCCACGCCCAAGTATATAAGGCGGCGCCCGCGCCGGATTTCGTCGCCACTCGCGATTATGACTCTTTCCGAATCCGTCTACACTTCCATCATCAAGCCGCCTCAGGACGAGGTGACGGTGCCCGTGGCGGCGCCCCAGTTACAGGGCACGGTGGTGGACCGGTTTCTCATGAAGGGCAAGGTGACTGTGATCACGGGCGCGGCCGGCGCCATTGGCGGCGCCATTGCCGAGGGCTTTGCCCAGGCCGGCAGCCACGTGGCCATCATGGACTTCAAGTACAGCCCGGAGATTGACGTGCGCTTGTCGGAAACGTACGGCGTCAAGGTGCAGTCGTACCCGGTGGACGTGACCAACTACAGCCAGGTGGAGGAGGTGGTGGCGCGCATCATCGAGGACTTTGGCACCGTGGACACGTTCATTGCCAACGCGGGCATTGCGTGGACCACCGGCTCTATCTTGAACGACGACTCCACCGTGGACCTGTGGCGCCGCGTGTTTGACGTGAACGTGCACGGCGTGTTCAACTGCGCCAAGGTGGTGGGGCTGCACTTTAAGCAGCGCGGCAGCGGCTCGTTGATCATGACCGCGTCCATGAGCGGCCACATTGCCAACGTGCCCAACTACCAGACGTGCTACAACGCGTCCAAGGCGGCGGTGGTGCACATGGCCAAGTCGTTGGCGGTGGAGTTTGCCGGCTTTGCCCGTGTCAACAGCGTGTCGCCAGGCTACACCAACACGCCCTTGTCCGACTTTGTCCCCACGGCCCAGAGGGCAAAGTGGTGGGGCTTGACCCCGGCGGGCCGCGAGGCGTTGCCCATGGAGTTGGTGGGCGCGTACTTGTACTTGGCCAGCGACTTGGCCACTTTCACCACAGGCACAGACATTGTGGTGGACGGCGGCTACACCTCCGTTTAGAACGCCGCAGCTTATAGAATGCACATGCTTTGGAGACCCGAGGGTTTATAGAGTGCAATGCACACCAGAAATAGAGCACCAGAAATAGAGACCAGAAATAGAGACCAGAAATAGAGACCAGAAATAGAGACCAGAAATAGAGACCAGAAATAGAGCACCAGAAATAGAGCACCAGAAATAGAGACCAGAAATAGAGACCAGAAATAGAGACCAGAAATAGAGACCAGAAATAGAGACCTGAAAAAGAGACCTGAAAAAGAGCACCAGAAATAGAGTGCACGTTCGTTTGGAGAATAAAGCCAATGTGGCACACCAGAGGTTTACAGGGTTCATGAAAACCAAAAAATAGTGACTCCTGCGCGATTCGAACGCGCGCATCTTACGATAACAGAACTTGAGTCTGCCGCCTTAGACCGCTCGGCCAAAGAGCCAACTGATGGGTGATTGAGCGCGCTGGGTTGATGTGAGGTGCAATAGTTAATCAGCACTTGGAAAAGCTGCCGCGCGACTTGATTGAAACGAAACCCGAATATCTTGTGACTTGGTTAGTAACTAGGTAAAGTATCAGCTTTTTCAGCTGTTAAGTTAGTTGTTAAGTCAGTTGTTAAGTCAGTTGTTAAGTCAGTTGTTAAGTCAGTTGTTAAGTCAGCTGTTAAGTGTGGTCATGGAAGCCCAGTTGATTTAAGCTACTCAAGGTTCCATGCGGCATCATCTCGACCCCGATAATTTTCTAGTTTGAGCTTGAATTGGTCCTGTTTGATGACATAGCTTAGTGTTTGTAACTCTTCATTCTTGCCTGTCTTGGAATACGAAACGGCTCACGCCAATAAATTAGCACCCATCACCAAACAGAACCAAGCAGAACCAAGCAGAACCAACCAAACAAACCCCACGTAGCCAATTAGCGGACAGAAGCGGAATAGGACTTCAATATCCTCACCACTGCGATGTTAATTATCTAGACTTGAACATAATTGGTATATAGGGACTGCATCCCTGTTGTGCGCCAAGCCAATCCTAGTACCAATCAAACAATTTACCCGCGAATATTCATAGCCATGCTTTTACACTCATCAATTGGCTCTTTGGCCGAGCGGTCTAAGGCGGCAGACTCAAGTTCTGTTATCGTAAGATGCGCGCGTTCGAATCGCGCAGGAGTCATTATTTTTACATTTCTGTGAGTGCGCAAATATTCCAACTTGTGGTGTATCTCATCCATGAAGCACACACAGGCGCAAGCCAATCCTTCACAAAGCGCGGTTTTAGCTCAGTTGGGAGAGCGTCAGACTGAAGATCTGAAGGTCCTGTGTTCGATCCACAGAAATCGCATTTCTTTTTTGCGTCCTGTACCACAACTGTGGTTACGGTAACCACAGCGGTGTCCGGGTATATATACGGGGTGAATGCAGCGGGGTTTTTAACCACGTTGGATAATGTTGACTTTTACCATGAAGCTACTATAGGACTGATATTGCTGTTACTATGGTTACTATGGCTGTTACTATGGTCACTATGGTTACTGTGGCTATTACTATGGCTATTACTACCGATGCCCTGACTGTTGTGCTAAACCTGTTGCATTATGGACTAGATACCATGATGGTGTTGTGGCTCTAAGTGCATTTCGGATTCGAGAAAAGCGCCGGTTGTTTTGGCAGCCACATCACATACAGAAACGCAGCCACCATCCCATCCGGGACACCAACGAGGCCGCGCCCTGCCTTCCGCTACGGGCGGTCCTGCACCGTTCGTGGCGTCACACGCCTACTTCTACAAAGAGCTACACACAGCGAAGAGAGTCGTGGTCATTACAGCGTTATTGTACAGAAGCTTTTGTGGAGACACATCTACCTCCAACACCTCCCTCCTAAATACTCGGGGCTGGGCCCAAATCAAACAACAATCAGGTTTACGCCGCCGCCTCGCAGTCCTTGGCAATGTGGCCGGTTTGGCCGCAGGTGTAACAGGACTTGGTCACCTTGTCGGTGGCAGAGTCGCAGTCCTTGGAGATGTGGCCGTTCTTACCGCAAGAGTAACACTTCACGGAGCCCGCCTGGCAGTCCTTGGCAAAGTGGTTAGGGCCGCCGCACTTGTAGCACATGGTGCTCTTGGCAAACTTGGAAGAAGACTTCTTGTAAGTTGGCGCGGCAGGGGCAGCACCCTCGTTCTTGGGGCACTCTCTGGAAATGTGGCCGAACTCGGAGCAGTTGTAGCACTTGGAGCCTTGGGCGCTGTTGGGGCAGTCGCCTCTGATGTGGCCAATGTCACCGCACAAGTAGCATTGCTTCGAGTCGGAGGTCTTTGGCTCGGGGCACGCGGAAGACTCGTGGCCGGCTTGGCGGCAGTTGTAGCACAATCTTTCTTCTTGCTGACAGTTGTCGGCAATGTGGCCGGACTCACCGCACTTGTAACAGGATCTTGGGAACATGGATGACGAAATGGATGAAGGTGAGAAAATTTTTTTTCCTGCTTTTTCTGTGAGAAAATGTTACACAAAACCTGCGCGATGTAGGGCCGCGCCTGTGTCACCGCACGTCTGGATCGCAAGGTGGCGTGGCTCATAAACCATTGGCCCCGCCGGTGCAGCTGTATTGTGTAGCTGTGCGACGCCACGTACCCAGATGGACACTGACCATTGCTACGCCACTCCGTACCCAGATGGCGTCTGACCATTGCTACGCCACTTTGTATCGATACTTGTGCTCATTATTTTCGTACGCCTACAAACCTTCATTAACTCACACGCGGGCCCAGTGAGATCAGCACAGCATCTCCCTGTCGCACTCATGACGACGCTACTCGAGCGCGGGGATGCCCCGGAAAATAGCGTCCGCGGTCCTCGCCGCACTATGTGCGGCCGCCACATTGTGCACCCGCACCACATCGGCGCCCTGCTGGATCGATGCCACCACCGCGGCCGCCGAGGCTTCGTCGCCCGCACCGCCAATGTCGCGCAAAAACCGCTTGCGGCTGGTGCCCACAAGCACGGGCATGCCTGCAAACGCAGTGTAGTGCCCGGAACCGTCAAGCGTCGCGTACTGCTTGAACCGCCGGGCGTGGCGCACAACCGCCACGTTCTGCGCCGCCGTCTTGGCGAACCCGACACCCGGGTCAAGCACAAGCTGCCACTTGCGCACGCCGCGCGCCTCCGCGCGCTGAACCTGGCGCGCGAGCTCGCGGCACACGCCCTGCACCACGTCACGGTCGCCCGCGGGAAGCGGCGCCACCGCCGCGTGTCCATCCACCCAGTATTCCACCGTGCCTTCGTCGCATGGCGCCGAGTAGTCGGTGAGCGTGGCCATGGTCGCTGGAGTGCCGCGTGCGTGCGAAAGAACGTAGCCACAACCGGCCTGCGCCACCACATCAAACATGGCTTCGTCCGCCGTGCCCATCAGCACATCGTTGATGATGTCCGCGCCGGCTGCGAGCGCGGCCGCGGCCACCGCGGAGCGGTAGGTGTCAATCGAAACAAGCACGCCGTCCAAGTCCGGCGCACCGCGGATAGCTTGCACCACGCGTACCACGCGCCGCGTCTCCTCGTCCACATGGGGTGGCTCGCTTCCGGGGCGGGTGGAGCAGCCGCCCACATCAATGATGGTAGCGCCCTGGCCGACCATGTTGCGCACAGCCGCAACAATGTCGTCCGGCAGCAAGTCGCAGTGCTGGCCGCCGTCGCTGAAAGAGTCGGGCGTGGCGTTGAAGATGGCCATGATTGACGACGCCCGCGTGGGGCCCGAGAGGAGCGCGCGCGCGCCCGACCCGGGCACCAAGTGCACAAGGTGGTGTGACTCTTGTACCGCCGCATCGGCCGGTGCTGCTAACAACTTGTGCCAGTGGTCGTGCACCGGCTCGGCGGTGACCGGGTGGATCCAGTCGGGGGGCAAGAGCTCACAGAGTGGCAGGAGAACAAACGTCCGCAGGAGCATCGCCCGGTGCGGCACCGTCAAGTCCGGGGTGTTGATGCAGGCGGAGCCAAAGAGCACAATGTCAAGGTCGATGGTGCGCGGCCCATTGTCAACGTGCTTGACCCGCGCAAGGCGCGAGTACTCAATATGTTTGAGGTGGGCGAGCAACTGGTGCGGCGTCATGTCGCGCACAGTGACACGCACCACGCCGTTCACGAAGTCGTCCTGGTCTGTGACATACATGGGTTTGGACACATAGAGTGCCAGAGTGGCTTCCACCTTAATCTGAGGGTGGTCGTCGAGGAGGCGGAGCGCATGCGCGATGTTGGCCACGGGGTCGATGTTGGAGCCGAACGCAATGTACACAGTGTGCTCTCCTGCAAACGACGCCGGTGCAGACACAGGGAGATCGAAAGCGGGCGTGGAGGTGGCATGCGCTGTGGGGGTCTCCGTTTCAGGAGCCTCGCCCGCAAAGTCCGCGCGCGAGTACCGCCCGGAAACTCCGACGCCTTCGGTGTAGACGATAGCATTGGGCTTGGTTACACGCACACCGGCCCACTCGACCTCGGGGGCGTGCGTAAGAATCCAGCGTGCCGTCTTTTTGATGAGTGCCTCCACTGTCTTGAAGTTGGAGTGCTCGAGATATTGGTGCACGCCAGCAGAAAGGGTGCGCACGTCGAGTGTGCGGTCTGGTACACCCAACTCGAGATCAACCACCACGTACTGCTTGGCCTCGCGTTCGAACGTGAAAACGCCAATGAGTGTTAGCGCCCGAAGGCCCTCGAGCGTGTACACGGAACTGTCGACAGAGTCCGCTGGAATGGATGCATTGGATGTAGAGCTGGGTAATGCGCTGACAGTTTCAGTAAAGCCGACTTCAGCGTGGATGGCCAATTTGGGGGCAGATATGCGTACTTCGATCGCCGAACACGCAGCGCGCTCGTCCGCAAGAACTCCCGCAAGAGCGTCTCCAAGACCACCGAGAGATCTAAAGTTGCGCTGAGAGTTCTGGGCCAAGAAATGCGCGAGCTTCGCGGAGATCACCGCGTAGTTCAATGAGAAGATGAGATCATCACCATCCAGGGCCCGAGCAAAGTCGGTGGAGAAGGTCACATCGACTGCCACTGGCTGCGGCACAGGCTTTTGCCAGTGGTCTAGGCCGACGGTTGCTGTGGCCTGAAGGCCTGTGATGTGCACTTTGTCGGACAGCGGGGCGGTCATGGATGTGGAGTATGGTAGGGACTGGAGATAAGATGGTACAGACCGGACGCGGGGGAAGGAAAAAAGGCGGAGTGGGGAAGAGAGCCGCAACAGGGCCAGAGAATGCAACAGGGGAAAGAAGTGGCTTGTTGGCCGGCGAGCCAGGCGGAGATACGAACGCAACGTGATGGGGCTGGTGGAGTGGAGTGCGAAAATTTTCCGGTGATAAGGATAAGACGTGCGCGGAAATCAGCGGCGCCCGCCGGGGCGCGCCCGCCGGGGCGCGCGCACGCGCGCGCGCGCGCTCACTGTAGCATCAGCTCAAAGTCCAAGTCGTCCACCAACTCCACGTGGTCGGCAACGTGGCAGCCGTAGTCGATGGTGGTGCGCAACAAGTGCTCAGCAGCAGGCTTATCGAGTGCCATGTCTTCCATGACAAGGCGCAAGATGATTTCGTTTGCCAACACGTAGGTGCAAAAAAGGTCCGGGGCCCAGTACAAGATGGTTTTGTTGGGGGAGCGCGCCAACTGGGCGCGGAATCGCGCGTGCACAAGCGCGCCCACGAACAGCTGGCGTCGCAACCCGTAGAAACCGGCCACGTACTGGTTCCAGGAAATATCCCATCGCTCGGCCTGGCTCATTTGGGCGTGGGGCAGGCGCCGCCGCTGCGCGACCGCAAGGTTGTAGAAGAACGAGAGGGGCTCGTCGCCTGCGAGGAGGCGAGGAATTAGCGGCATGAGCATTTCTGCGCGCGCGCGGAGCGTCTTTTTGCTGCGGGGGAGCGGGAGTGCGGTGGCGCTGTACTTTTGTGCGACCGCGGGCGAAGCGGGCGACGCTGCGAGCGCGCGCGCCACGAGCGCCTCTCCATCCAAGGGCGCGCGCGCCACGAGCGCCTCTCCATCCAAGGGCGCGCGCGCCACGAGCGCCTCTCCATCCAAGGGCGCCACGGAGCCAGATGGGCCCCCCGGTTGGGAGCCGGTGCTGGATCCGAACTCAGGCTCAGAGCCGTCACGCGTGGATCGACGGTCGGTGGGGCCAGGGTTGCGGGCAGACGTTCCTAGCAACCGGTCAAGCAGCTCAAAGTCCGGCGTCCGCGTGTGGCCGCGTGCTGGCACGGCCACGGTGATGAGCGAATCGCTGCGCTCTTTCTTGTGCACATACGGCTTCTTCCGTGGGCGCCGCGCGGCCCGGAGCACATCGCCGGCCAGTGCCGACTCGGTCTTTCTCATGATGTGGTTGTCTGAGCGCGACAGGTATATAGTGGTTCGGTTGGGTCGCGGCGCGGGGCGCGTGAATGCCGCACGCCTTGCTGCGGCCCTGGGAGCCGGTTGCGCAGTCAGACGGTCCGAGCACACTGGTTGGCCGAGCACACTGGTTGGCTCGAACACACTGGTTGGCCGCGTGGCGTGGCGGGGGACGCATTCCCAAAACCACTTCGTGAGTGCGCCGGGCTTTGCGTTTGTGCGGGCCTCGCCTTCTCTCGCCCCATTGGGCACGGACCGGCGCCGGTCCCCCGTGGTGTATACAGGACACCCCACCACGGCTGAAACAATGCCCGGCCCAATTCCGGAGCCACCTTCTCCCGCAATCCGTCTGCACATGGCCCTCATTCGGTTATATGCACGCTCCCACCTCCCCACGTGGGCCATATCTCCATCTCCGCCAGACCTCGTGTGAGCAGCACATTGCTTTTGGTCGCCGCTCCGCTTGTGGTGAAGTTTTTTTTTTCCGCCTTTGAGTATTCGTGTCCGCGTCTGCTGCTGTTGCCCCCTCACTTTGTCTTTCGGACGTCCCGCGTTCGACCCCACCAAACTCCTTGACCCTTACACCCAGCCAATCCCCACCGTGCCCACCTGGGTGTTGGAAAACCCATTGCTCACTTGAGGACGCGTTTTACAGCCTCAAGCTTCCACCAGGTGCACTCGCTTGTGATTGCGCCGCGTTTGTGTTTGCAACCAGCCCTGTTGCAGCCTCCCTGTGGATTAGCCGCCAGCTGCAATGGAAGAGTGGACGTACTCACCGCAGGTCCAGTCGCCGCCAAAGCCGGCGCCGCAATTCAATGAGCAGTTTTTGCTTGATCTGACGCGAGAGGTAGGCAGCCCCCCGATTGGCAGCCCCCCGATTGGCAGCCCCCCGATTGGCAGCCATATTGACCATGTTGGCCATGGCAGCGACAAGCGCATTGACGCGCGCATCGACGCGCCGTCCATCAGTATGAGCCAGCTCAATAGCCTCGCGCTGCTCGGGGAAGACGATCTCAACGGCCACGAACTCGGCCTTGGCGCTGCTGCCCTCGATACCGACTTCAATTTGGACGGCATGGACTTCAACGTGGACGACTTGGCCCCGACGTCCAAAGCATTCCCGCCCCTGAGCTTTCCCCAGAACACGCCCGGGCTCGGCCCAGTGCCGGCGTCGTTCCAGTCGCCAATATTGCCGGGCCAGAACGAGCGCCTGTACAACAAGGAGCACTTGTACCACACCCAGCGCCGCCGGGACAAACACCTGCATCACACCCCGTTGCAGCTGCCTGCCATGACCCCGAGCGAGCAGCAGGTGTCGAGTGCGCGCCCGCAGTTTGTCGCACCGGCCGCGTTCGAGCCGTTAACCCTGCCGGCGCTCGTGGCCACGGACCGGCGCCGCTCGCTGCTGGCCACGTTTGGCCCCGACGACGGCATCACCTCCAAACGCCGCACCCCTCACCTGACCCCTATACTTCCGCCCAAGGCTCGCCGTTCGCCGTCGTTGCGGAAGGTGCCCCAGTTTGATCAATTGCCAGATGCCGCCTCTGTCCTGACCGCATATGTGCCTGCGCCGGGAGCGGGCCATGACATGTCTTACCAAGCAGCCCCAGACACCGCTAGCGCCGGCGAGTCCATGTTGCCTCCCAAGGGACCGGTGAGCCGCGTGCGGTCGTCGGAGGAAGCACCCACCCTCATGGGCTTCACTATGAACCGGTTGGCGGAGCTGCAGAGCACCGCTTCTCCTAGCGCATCGCCCTCGCTCGGGCCTAACAGGGGAGACCTTGATTTGCGGCGCAACTCGTCGCTGGGTGAGACATCTCCCGTGCTATATTCCATAGACGGCCGACGTGAGAAGCCCACCACCAAGAAGGCGACGCATAAGTTGGCGGAGCAAGGCCGCCGGAACCGGATGAACCAGGCCGTGCACGAGCTTTCCAAGCTAATCCCGTCGACATACCATGGACAGGTGCTGATTCCGTCCAAAGCTACGACGGTGGAGTTGGCTGCGAGCTACATCCGAGACCTCCTTTGTGAAATTGATGAGTTGAATTCGAAGCTTCCGAGAGTCTAAGACAACAGCACAGCACACGTACATATACACATTGCATAAAACACTTTTAATAATAGGACCAATATTGCACTGGGGCTGTAAGCGTGGAATAGAACACTACGGCAACACAGGCGGGTGTTGCGGAAGCGCCATGAGCCAAAAAAAAAACAATATGGACGAGATCGGAGTCGAACCAATGACCTTCTGCTTGCAAGGCAGACGCGCTACCAACTACGCCACACGCCCGATTGATGAAACAAATGGAGGCAGTGACATCACAATGAGAGAGCGCAAGAGTATATTACGGGGCGAAGTTACAGTGGGTCAAATGGAATGCGGCCAAGGATCAACACGGGAGGTTTCATGGTGGAAATATTTTGAAATTGGCCGCAGTAGGATACTGCTCTGCAAAACAGAACACAAGGTGGTTTCGTGGTCTAGTTGGTCATGGCATCTGCTTAACACGCAGAACGTCCCCAGTTCGATCCTGGGCGAAATCATTTTTTGGAAACTCATTTTTTGGAAAAATCATTTTTAGTTCGGGTTGAATGGAAATCAATCATTTTTAGTTCCGGTTGAATGGCCCTGTTTTGATAACGTTGGTTGAATACCACAATATTCAAACATGCACAAAATAAACGATGTTAAAAATTATTATAAATCAGATAGAAACAAAATAAATCAAAGTACATAAAATAGCAATCCACTTCATGTTCTATTTTATTTCCTTTGTTTGATTACAAAATGTTCTTCCAATCTTTAGGAATCAACTGGGGTAACTCCGGTAGGGCAGTGGGTAGTAGGGTGGGTAGTGGGGTAGGGCATTCAAGCTATGTACACTATTTCTTGGGCAACCCCTTCGGCGTGTCCCCCTTCAAGGACTTGACGTAGTTCGTGGCCGCCTTCACATCGCGCTTGGCCTCTTGGGCACCAAGCTTCCACTGGTAAAACACACCGTGCTTGGCGCGGAGCTCCTGCTTCTTCCGCTTCACCTCGCGGTTGACAATGCCAATCTGCTCGTCGTACGGAACGCCGGCCTCGGCCTCGGCAATGGTCTCCTTGCCGAACAACAAGTCAAACACACGGCCGTCGGACCAGAAAAAGCCCTTGCGGTCCACGATCCACGTTCTCTTCTTGCTCACCTCCTTCAACATGAAGAAGAAGAGCGACTTGTCGGCGGTGCCGTAGAAGCCCTTGCCGGTCCACACACGGGCCTTGTGCTTGCGGGCCAAGTCGTGCAACGGCACCGTGAGCACGGGCGTGGGCCGGCCCGGGATCAACGAGTACGACGTGAACTGCACGTGCTCCACCGGGCCCGGAAGGTACCACATGCGGCGCACGAGCCGGGTGGGGAACGTGGCGATCTGGTAGGCCATGAACAACGCCACCGCGCCCAAGCCCGCGTAGCCGAGCAACGACTTGGCAAACTGGCGCTTGCGGAGCGGCTCCGCCAACTCCTGCTCATTGTCGTCGTACTCGCGGTTGGCGTTGAACCAGGCAAACTCCATCAACACGCAGCCGTACACGGCGAACACGAGCGCGCAGCAGAAGCACGCGAGGAAGTAGAGCCGGTGCGGCTCCGCCTCGTAGATGAGCTCCGGCGCCTTCTTGTTCTTCAACACGTGGATCACCTGGCGGAACGACACGTTGGGCCCGACCCGCGGCACGCCGGGCCGCGGCAAGAGCGTGGGCACGTTTTCCTTGGCCAACGGGAACATGGGCACGCGGTCTTTCAACGAGTTGGAGTGGGCGGCCTCGCCGGGGATGTGCTGTTTCAAGTGGTTCCACTCGCCGCGCGAGGGAAGGTTTTTCTTGGGGTCAAAGTGCTGGGGGAGGTTGGAGTTGAGGCGGGCGAGGGGCGCGTTGGGGCGGGGCATGGGTGCCGCGAGGCGGGGCCACATGCGGGGCGCCGGGCGGGCTATTCGGGCAAGCATAGGAAGTAGTTGATGAAAATGCGAGACTGCACGAGGAAATTGTCAGTGGGTGGATGATGGATGATGGTTGGATGGTTTTATAGAGGTTCATGGTGGTTTTATAGAGGTTCATGGTGGTTTTATAGAGGTTGATGGTGGCTTTATAGTGGTTCATGGTGGTTCATGGTGGTTTTATAGTGGTGCATACGTGGTGGGTTCATGGGGGTCATGGTAGGTAGGCTCATGGTGGGTACATGCATGATGGTTCAATGGGATACAATACGAGCGGAACCAGAGAACAGATACAGTGAAGATCACGATATGATAGATGATAGGGGCTTAGGATGATAGGATAGGTGATAGGATAGGTGATAGGATAGGTGATAGGATAGGTGGTAGGATAGGTGGTAGGATAGGTGATAGGATAGGTGGTAGGATAGGTGATAGGATAGGTGATAGGACATGGACACAATTAAATGTACAGTTACACAACGACAGAGCCTATAATAGAATTATGCAAAAACAGATACATGAATACGTATGGCATTGAAATATAGTGATTCATCTCATATCTCATGAAATAAGATGTATCGTGACAGCTATTCATAAACAAGTGTCATATTTCTTCAAAATATACACCTATAGATGGTATAACAAAAAGGTTGCAAATGCCATATCTACCCATTATAAATAAAAATTACCGTGAGATACGAGATGATATGGATCCATGAAATAAATTGGGAATGAATGATACTGATCACTACAGAATAGAGATCATGCACGCACAATATATGATAATGATACGGAATGATTAATGATATAGACTGATAAATGGCATGGACCAAAAACATATATAAATGAAATACACGATAGAACACATGATAATTTCACACACTAATTCACACTATCACACTATCACACTATCACACTATCACACTATCACACTATCACACTATCACACTAATTCACACTTCACCCTAATTCACACTAATTCACACTATCACACTAATTCACACTTCACACTATCACACTATCACGAACACATGATATAATGGATACACCATACTAAATGAACACGATATAACAATTAATAAAATGATATATTGTGATAACATGAATACACTGAACATGTTAGTGGATACACTAACCATGAATTCTGATGATACACTACACAATACATCAATACACGATATAGTGGAGAATGACCACACACGTATCAAAGACCACACGATGGATCAAACATCTTGATCACAGTTCCATCTAGTGCTACTGTTTATTAAATAATTCACGCTCGAGGTACCAATTGTCTCAGCAGATGTGTATCTAAAGAACATAAGGAGCCATAACCATAGGCTACTCACCCAACTACCGGCCAACGGGCCGCTCGCCCTACTTCCGCTTGGACTCGGCGCGCTTCAACTGCACCGGCCGCTGCCCCACATACTTCCCGTTCATCTCCTTGAACGCCCGCAAGTAGTCGTCCGCCGAGGCAAACGACACAAAGCCAAAGCCCTTGGCGGCGCCGGCCCGGTCCACCGGCACCGAGGTCTTGCTGAGGGTCTTATAGTGCGCGAACGCGGCCAAGAGCACTGCGTCGGTGACGTCGGGCGCCAAGTTGCCCACGAACAAGCGGAAGTGGGACGGGCTCCACTTGTGGAGGGCGCGGGCGGGCGGCGCTGCGGCGCTGAGGAGGAAGGACTCGGGGCGGCGGCCGGCGGCGGCGCGGCGGTCCGAGGTTTTGGCGGTGTATATTTTTTTCTTTTTGGCAATGTCCGGTTTGGGCGGCATGGACGTGCAATTCAGTTGTGCGCGCACTTACAGTAGTAGTAGTAGTAGTAGTAGTAGTAGTAGTAGTAACTACTAATTAGTGCTAACTAGTACTACTAGTACTACTACTACTACTACTACTAGTTACTACTACTTACTTAATAATTACTACTTACTACTACTCACTACTCACTGACTACTTACCTCTCACTTCCTTCTAACTTCTTCCCACTTCCTTCCCACCTCTCAGTACTTCCTGTTCCGCGCACACCAAACAACTCATCGCATCATGTTCATTCTCTCCCGCCTCTCGGACTTGATCCGCGTGCCGCCGCTGTCGTTCAACGTGCCGGTGCAGTACGTGCTCAAGGACGAGCTCCACAAAAAATACTCGAACAAGGTGATCTCCAACTTGGGGTTGGCGGTGTCGGTGTGGGACATGGACGACATCAAGGACGGGCTTCTCAAGCCGGGCGACGGCGGCGCGTACGTGGAGGTGCAGTTCCGCATGATCGTGTGGAAGCCGTTTGTGGGCGAGATCTTGACCGGGTGGGTGGCCGACTGCTCGGCCGAGGGCATCAAGGTGCGCATGGGCTTCTTTGACGACATTTTCATTCCCAAGGACTACATCTTCGAGAGCTGCACGTTTTCGCCGGCGGAGCGGGCGTGGGTGTGGCAGATGGACGACGAGACCAAGTTGTACATTGACGTGAACGAGAAGATCCGGTTCCGCGTGGAGGAGGAGATCTTTGTCAATGTCAAGCCGCAGTCGAGCTCCGAGGCGTTGGGGCTCGACCACACCAACAAGGCGCCGCCGTATGCGTTGATCGCGTCGTGCCAGACCGACGGCATGGGGTGCGTGTCGTGGTGGGACTAGGGGCTGACGGGCCGTGTATTATAGCATAAGTATACATCTAGTTGTATTGCATGTACTGTGACGTGGAGCTGAACTTCAAGTTGCCCTTGATCACCTTCTCCACCGCGTGCAAGAAGTCCTTCTCCGACGCCACCTTGCGGCGCGCGCGGATGGCGAACATGCCCGCCTCGGTGCACACGGAGCGCAACTCCGCGCCGGTGGCGTTGGGGCACAACCGCGAGATCAACTCCCACCGGATGTCCTTGTCGCAGCTCATGGTCTTGGCGTGGATGCGGAAGATGTTGGCGCGGCCCTCCAAGTCCGGCAACGAGAACTCCACCTTGCGGTCGATCCGGCCCGGCCGCAACAACGCCGGGTCCAACGTGTTGGGCCGGTTGGTGGCGAACATCACCTTGATGTTGCCGCGCGGGTCGAACCCGTCCAACTGCGTGATCAACTCCAACATGGTCCGCTGCACCTCGTTGTCGCCGCCCGCGCCGTCGTCGAACCGCGCGCCGCCAATGGCGTCCACCTCGTCAAAGAAGATGATGCACGCCTTCTTGGTGCGCGCCATCTCAAACAACTCCCGCACCATCCGCGCGCCCTCGCCCACGTACTTCTGCACCAACTCCGACCCAATCACGCGGATAAACGTCGCGTCCGTGCGGTTCGCCACCGCGCGCGCGCAGAGCGTCTTGCCCGTGCCCGGCGGGCCGTACAAGAGAATGCCCTTGGGCGGGTCGATGCCGAGCTTCACAAACCGCTCCGGCGAGAGGAGCGGGAGCTCCACCACCTCGCGCAACTTCTCAATCTGCTCCTTGCACCCGCCAATGTCGCTGTACGTCACGTCCGGCTTCTCCTCCACCGTCATCATCGTCACCAGCGGGTCGATCCGCGGCGGCAACGGCAACTGGATCTCGTACTTCTGCCGGTCCACCCCGACCCGCATGCCCTCCTCAATGTCCGTGGGCGACACCCGCTCGCCCAACCCCACCACGAACTTGGCAATCTGCTTGATGTTGATCACGTACTTGGACTTGTTGTCCGCGTTCGCAAGCAACCCCAACTGCGGCGTGGGGTTGGTGGCGTCAATGATCTTGGTGCACCGCGCCACCTGCAACGGCTGCTCCTGCGACATTCTCTGCTTGTCGCCCATCACGTCCCAGAGGTGCGGCGCGCTCAACCCGGTGTCCGATTCCTTGATTCCAATGTTGTCTTTGATGCGCTCCTCGATATCCTTGAGGTCCTTTTCGATTTGCTTGAGCAGCTGTGCGTAGGGCGCGGCGCCGTATGTTTTTAGCACCTGGATGTCGCCCTCCGAGAGGGGAACCACCTTGTCGCTGTTTTCGTCGTCGTCGGCGTCGGGCGCCACGTATTTGTCCCAGTCGGCTTTGGGTGGCATGGTGGTGGGGACTATGTGTGCGGAAACTTGATATCGCCACTGGTCGTGCGCGCCACAACCCGCCACTGGTTATGCTCATACTTTATATTGCTAAACGCTTCATTTACAGACGTAGACATACCCATCGCCACGGGCAATCTCCGTGTGCATGCACCACGGCACATCGATCTCTGTGAGGCTCCGGCCCGCCGAACCCAGCACCCACCTCGGCCAGCTGCAGCCACTCACACCGTGGTCTCGCCTATTGCCCGCTCCACCTCCGCAGATAGCTCCGAAAGTTGCGCCTTCTCCACACTGCCCGCCACGCCCATCAACTTCACCCCTAGCGCCCCAAGCGACGCCACGTATCCATTCAACCGCTCCATGTACTTCTGGGGCGCCTGGTTGCTGTTTATCAAGAGCTTGATCAAGTTGACCATGAGCTGGATGTTGGAGTTGAAGTCCGCCAACTTCAGCGTCATCCCGGACTCGTTCTCCGCCGCGCGCAAGATGGCGTGGAGCGACCCCAAGTTGAACGAGATGACATTAAAAAACTTCTGAAACCAAAAGAGCGAGTAGAGCGACGTGCCCACCGCGCCCTTTTTGTCGGACGACGTCAACAAAAGGCTAAAGGAGTTGGACAAAAACTGGAGCGTGAATTGGAACGACTCGGTCGCAGACCGCTGGTCGAGCTCGATCAGCAAGTAGTAGTAGTCGAGGTTGATCAACCCGACAAAGTTCTGGAGAAGATGCAGATCCGCGTACTTGCGGTGGATGATCAGCAGTGCGTCCACCCTCCACTTTTCCAAGTCAGCCGAAAACGCCTGGAGAACCACGTCGGTGGACTCCACGAGGCCAAGCCGCAAGTGGAGCATGCGGTCCTGCAAGTGGTGGATGGTCACGCTCTGGTCCATGAGCGACGCCATGTACTCGGGCTCGCCTTCCACCAACGTGGCAGAGAAGTCCCGCGACACGCGGATGAGCGGCCACGGAATGAACTGGCTGGGCTTGTTGAGCAAGAGCAGGAGCTCTTTGTCCAAGTTGAAGATGGCCCAGAAGCACCGCAGGCGCATGCACGGGTGGTCGCGGCCAGAGAAGTCGGTCAAGAAGATCACAAGGCGGTTGAGAAAGCCCAAGATGTTCCACACCAAGCTGACGTTGCTGGCATTGACCGCATGGATCGCGAGGAGAAGAAGCAAATGTACCGTCTGGGAGTCCTCGGCCGACTGCACGTCGAAGCTGATGATGTCCACAATCGACTCGATCAACGAGTCGGAGAAAAATTGCTGGTAGTGGTGGGTGCCGTTGTTGGCATCAAACACGAGGCACCCTGTGGCCATGATGAGGTAGATGTCCAAGTTGACAAACGTCTCCTTGGTGAAGGAGAGGCTGTTGAACTTGCGCATCACCGCCGGCATGCAGAGGAATGGGTACTTCCACTCAAAGTTGGAGAAGAACGTGTGCACAAATGCGGACGGCAAGCCCTCGTCCGCGATCGCCTTCACCACCAAGTACTCCTCCTGGAGGTTTTGCCGCTGCGTCGGTGGTCGGAGGTGCGACTTCACCACTTTGGAGTTGAAGGACTTGAAGAGGCGGGTTTTGGAGCCCGCGGCCGCCATCGGCGCAGGCCGCACGGAGCTCGGAAGATCAATGTTGTGGAAGGAGTCCTCGTCGTTGGAATGGCCGCGCGGCGCCCCATCGTGCACCAACGACGCAATCGACACCGGGTTGACCGTGGCCGATTCGTCGGAGCCGTCGTCTGCGGGGTCCCTTTTGCGCTTTTTCGGCCGCTCCACGTATTCGCACGCGGCATTGGTCTTCTGGCAGTAGGTGCACACGGGCTTCTCTCGGGAGCACCGTTTCTTGAGCTTATAGCACCGGGTGCAGTTGAACAGGCTGTGGGTCTCCAGCTGTGGCAGCGGCGTCTTCTTGGGCTTGTGGCGGGGGTTGGGGTTGATGCGGAATTTGGACGTGGTCATTCCGTTCCCAACAGGCTTGCTGTAGTAGAGGTCCATGGCAGACACGGGGTCGGGGGAAGCGTCGGCCATGTAGTGAAGACGGCGGGGCCGATGCGGATGGATTGGGTAATTTCTCGCCCATATCCGACGGACTGCAGGCACCAACCGCGGGAGGTGGCATGCACTGTGGCGGCAGCCAGGGGGCCACGGGAGGTACTGGGGTCGGGGAGAAGCAAAACCCCCCTGGCGGGCCCGCCAATTGGGTGCCATGCCAATAAGAGGAGAAATGTGACTGTAGGACAAAATAGTAGAGGCAGCATACGATTAGGCTAGAGCCTAATCGATTAACTTTTCAAAGACGGAGTCATGATTATTGAGTGGTAGATTAGGCGCTCTATAGGCGGCGTTTAGATAAAATAGATAAAGACATTCTTGGGGCGCGTACTTTAGTAGTAATGTGATGGTCACCCGATGCTGACATAAGCATGATACAAGTATAGAGCCACAGAAGCCGGCTTTCCTAAACACCAACGTGATGTGTATATTCGTTTAGGGTACGGAGAAATGTAGGCGCGTAAGCTTCTAACATGCACTCACTTGATTGCGAATACAAGTCCACCAACTATTGTGAGAGGCTTAGATGTACCCAGTCTCATTGTTTCCTATTACGGAAGCACGTATAAAACTCCAGTGTGCACCCTCCATCACCCAATACACATATTTACCATGACTCTGAGTAGAGTCCATATATTTAGAGGTTTGCTAGTCATGATTGTAATTAGAGTGATGATTCAGTGGTGGGCATCTGTTAGCGCCATGTATATCAAATTCTCTAAGTCAGAGACACCGATGTGACTGTTTCAAGACTTGTCGAAAGAACACTCACTTTCCCTGTTTTAGATTTCCGTATAACCGTTCAAATGAGTGTGTACTCCGCCTTACAGAGCCTAGTTGCATGAAGTGAGTTTTCTCGCAGATAGGAGGAGATAGTGTCATAACGTCTTTAACATAGACATTTATGTCCACCTGGACAACTCTTGCACCTTTAGACTAATTCTTCAATAATTCTTCGACAATAATTCCCCACGATTATTCGTTAGACAACTGTTCTAGGCCCATCTTCCGCTCTAGACAATTCTGACTGCCTCCCTCCCGACCATGCCTCACCACCAGTCTCTTCCCCCTTTACAAGCCCATACAGTGCGTCCAAACTATGTACATTATGTTTCCTATGCAACGGCCTCTGCGGCAACCTCAGAGGCACTCGCAGCCTCTCTCTCCTTGGCAAACTCCGCCAAACACATCTCTCTCATCTCGTCCAACATCACGCTCTGAAACTTGGGCGAAAACGCGGGCAACGCCTCGTGCTGCACCAAGTCCGCTCTCCAGTGCTCGTCCTCGCCCTTGCGCCACATGGACTCCCAGAAGGCGGTGGTGTTTTCCAACTCAAACTCCTCAATCACGTGGGCCAAGTCCGCCACCGCCTCTTGCGCATGTGTGGGTCTGTACTGGCCCGAGAACCAGGTGTTGCCGTCGTCATTTTTCTTTCTCATGGCCTTGGCGTCTTTTTTCAAGTGGATGTCTCTGGCCTCTCTCAAGTGCACCAAGCCGTTGTAGGCGGCCACGGCGTAGTCGTAGTTGTCAAAGTTGACGACGCACATGACTCTCCACAAGTCGCTTCTTCTGCTGGGCTTTCTGTTTTCCCAGTTGGGTCTGAGAAACTGCGCGTCGATCTGGTCCTGGTGGAAGCCGGGAACCTGCGAGTACAACACCTGGCCGGAAAACAAGTTTTTGAACATGAAGATCTGGGGCGCCAAGTTCAACCGGGCGAGGTCGTCCTCGGTCTTGAATCCCTTGGCGAGACGAGATCCCAACACCTTACGAGCCTTTAACTGCTCGATGAGGTGTTTCCTCATCTTCTTCTCTGCTCTTAAGCGCATGATGGGCATGGTGGGTGCAGGGGGGAGGTTGTATCACTAGGCTTGTATGGAGAGGTTAAATTTTTTCATGAGGAGGTGGGTCACGTGCACGCCTCGATTCTGGGGTGGAATGGCCCGGCAAGGACTGGGCAACGATGCACTTCTATCGCTGTACGAAGAGGGGCAGAGGAGCCCGGAGGCAATTCGGGACTAACACACGAGCGAAGAATCCGTCATGACCCCCGGGCCGTACGCTTGATTGCCGAATGCATATATTCCGATGGAGATGTATGGATGTACCCAATCGCGGTCCACTCTCGGTGCCACCAGAGGCAGCACAGCAATTATAGATGAGGTTGAAAATTTTAAGTTGAATTGCCGGTTTGTTGCATCTTGGATGTGGAAGCATCGCTGATTTATTGAGTCAATTGCCCATTTGCGCCATTGTGAGGAGTTTATAGTTGAACATTTGGTTGCAGGACACCACTGGGATAACAACATGGAAAACTTCATGGTGCAATGAAGGGGCTAGTAGAATGGGAAAATGTGACAGTATTAGGGCATCGGTTTACGTTTGATGCATTTGAGCATTACCCATGGGTATTAACCACATAATTAATGGATAGACCAGCTCGCGAAGTATGAATTTTGCAATCACCGCCGGCGAGGTATAATTTAGTGCATCATCTATTTACTTCCTTCTTTTCGTATGAATGGATGGCGGCTGCGACAGTACAATTATGCTTTTGTGTGTTCTAGATATGTAGTGGGAGTATTATACGACGGCAGGGTAGCATTAATTAGGTGGCATTGATGCGTCTGTGATAATGTGAATGGCATTGATATGTAAATGCCATTGATAATTGTACATCTGTGATTATGAGCATACCCTTCAAGTAGATGACCTCTAATGCAGTATAATTGCACCCTCGAAGGGGAGAGAGCTCTGAAAAGAATTAAAGACGGATCAAAGCTGCACCATTGGCCTTTGGTAATGGCCTCACTAATGTTGCCATAATGTTGCACCCTCAAGGAGGCATACCCTAAGCCCTAAGTAGGTGTTCTCTAATACACACTAGTGTATCGCAGATGAATATTTACGTGTAACACTAATAATCACTAATCAAAATTGCACTAGTGTGCGACCATAATTTGCACTACATTTACATAATATAATTTGCGTTAATAAACATTTGCACTAATATAATTTGGGTTAATATAATTTGCACTAATAGACATTTGCACTAGTGCATTCTCACTAAATTTGCACTGGTACATTCCATAATTTGCACCAGGGTACTTACCCTAATATAAATTTCCAATATAAATAGCACCAGTGTACATTTGCTTAATATAATTTGCACTAATAAACATTTGCACTAATAGACATTTGCACTTGTGCACTCACTAAATTTGCACTACATTTCCACAACATTTGCACTAGTGCACTAATATAATTAACACTACATTTGCACTAATATAATTAGCACTAGTTACATTCAAAACTTTGCACTGATATCACCAGTGTACATTAATCCACCAACAAATTGCAATATCCGTGCTTTTGCTTCATTGCACATTCTCAGTCTATACTGTGAAAGTAGATGTGCAGTATGGTCAGCCTTGTACACACCCTTCATTCTTGCTGCATCAAAGAACTGTTCAGTGGATTCATTAGAAGATACCAGTATCAGTGTGTGGAAAATCACCTTATTGGCTGGCGAGTTGGATTAATAAGTAACGTATAGTAGAGATGGATATATATCAGAGAGGGAGAATGATCCTTAGGATCATATCTCAAGAAAATAATCTTATATACCCTGGAATAAACGGAAACCTTCCGTGCATATGAAATAATATCACATCTTTCGTATAGAGCCAGTGATCAACGGTTGATATGTAACCACTGCAATAGATAATCCATATAGTTAGCGTCTGTGATTTTCACTCTACCTGCACCGCACTAGCATTACACTAGCACCAGAACATCACCAGCACCAACACCAACACCAGAACATCATCGACATCACCAGAACATCATCGACACCACCAACACATCACCAGCACCACCACACTAGTCACCACACTAGTCACACCAGCACCACACCACTCACTGCAACGTCCCTCCGCACCTGCACCTACACCACGAGCCCGCACAAACCCACCAACTACTCCATGTCTCTCGTGGCCGACGCAGCAGGCAGTGCGCCGCTCGTGGCGTGCTTCGCGCTCCTCTGCGCATGGGCGTACCGCTTCGCCTTCAACCACGACCTCCTCGCCGCGTACAACCCCCACGCGTTGGGCCCGCGCCACATCAACCACTACATCCACCACACCAACCGCACGCACGGGTGCCGGTTGCCGCCGCTCGAGGCGGACGAGGCCGCGCCGCGCGCGCGCCCCACGCGCCGCGAGGCGCACCTCCACCGCGCCGTGGGCGCCGTGTTTGCCGCCACCTCCGCGCTCGCCGCGGAGCTCGTGGCGGTGCTCTTGTTGCAGATGTTGGGCGCGGTGGAGGTGCCGGTGGCGCTCTTGCGCGGCGCGCTCCGCACGCTCGTGGTGCTCGTGACCGTGGTGGTGCCGTTGTTGGCCGCCAGCTTGTACGTGAACCACGACTTGGTGCCGTGGGCGCAGGCGCGGCCCGCGGCGGCCGCGGCCACGGCCGCGGTGTACGGCGCGTGGCTCGTGCTTCTCCACCGCATGGGCGACGTGGCCGCGCCGTTGGGCGACGCCGCGGGGCGCACGTTTGTGGAGCGCAAGACCAACGAGATTGTGGTGACGGGCATCACCATCACCGCGGTGTTGTCGGGCGTGGGCAGCATCCTGACGCCGTTTGGCAGCGTGTGGGGCGAGCGCGGCGGGGCGGGCGGGCGCGCGGCGCCGCCCACGGAGGCGCACGTGGCGCGGGTGATTGCGCAGTACAACGCCACGCGGCAGCTCCAGCGCAAGCGCGAGGCGGAGCTTGCGGCGGCGGAGCGGGCGGCGGCGGCGCGCGGCGGCGTGCGCGCGCCCGCGGCGCGGCGCTTGCTCCACAAGGTGCTGTCGTTCGCGGCGCTCTCCGGGCTCGCGCCGGCCGCGGAGGAGGCCGAGCTCCGGCGCGAGGTGGGCGCGCTCGCGGCGGTGGCGCACGGCCTCCACGGCGACGTGGTGCGGCTGCTCCGGCGGTTGGCGGCGGCGCGCGGGCGCGCGCGGCGGCGGTGGGGCACGGCGCGCGCGGCGGCGGCGGTCAACGCGGCCTTCTCGTGCTACTGCGTGTACCGCGTGGCCAACGTGTTGTTGGTGCGGCTCCCGTACCACTACTGGTGGGCCGCGGGCGACGCGGCGGACGCGGCGCCCGCGGTGGTGCCCGACACGCACGCGCCGGGCGAGCTCAACAAGAACACCAAGGACGCGCTCGCCATCACCGTGGCGCGCGTGCTCCGGTCCGCGGGCTACGTGCCGCTGTCGGAGACGCAGCTCATCAACCAGGTGAGCTTCATTCTCTCGGGCTCGCTCTTTGTGTGTCTGTTCCAGAACGTGTTGGTGACGTTCCGGTCCGCGGCGGCGCTTCTCCCGGCGCCGTCCACCGCGGTGCTGTCGCAGGTGAAGGCGTGGCTCCAGAGCCTCGTGGCGTGCGAGCTCTTGGCGGTGTACGTGATTGCCACGGCGCTCCTCATCCGCTCGAACCTCCCGCCGGAAACCGCGGCCCACTTGCTGGAGTTCCTCTCGCTCTCGGCCGCCACCAGCGCGTCCGTGCGCGGCATGCAGCGCGAGGTGGAGTTTGTCGACTCGTGGTTCGACAAGGTGTTTGGCTTCACGTGCGTGGTCACGGCCGCCGTGCTTGCGGTCCGCACGCTTGTTGCCTCCGACTGTGTGTACGACGACGGCTACGACGAGGAGAATTTCATCGAGGACGGCCTCAAGCAGACGTGAGTGCGCGACGCCAGCAGAGACATGTGCGTTACGCCCCAATTGGATTCTCCGCTACCGCCAGTCTCATCAAGCCGGAGCGCCATCATGTTACAAGGCTGAAGCCCACTTTGCCGTCATACAACCAGCCGGAGCCCCTTCATGTTACAAGGCCGAAGCCCACTTTGCCGTCATACAACCAGCCGGAGCCCCTTCATGTTACAAGGCCGAAGCCCACTTTGCCGTCATACAACCAGCCGGAGCCCCTTCATGTTACAAGGCCGAAGCCCACTTTGCCGTCATACAACCAGCCGGAGCCCCTTCATGTTACAAGGCCGAAGCCCACTTTGCCGTCATACAACCAGCCGGAACCCTACTTCATGTCATTACAATGTCCAAGCCTGGCACTCCCAACATGCATTCATGTCATTCCCCTGGCACTCTCAACGCCATCATTAACGATTCAAGGAAATCCATGCCATCATTATCATTCATTCCTGGAAACATGTCACATTCAATCCTGGAAATCCTCGCAATCCCATGCAATTCGCACTCCCCGCATTCGCGAACCGACTTCACCGTTGGTTTATACAGGCGTATCGCGTGGGTCCGCGGCCCACAAACCCAACTGAATATGCCTTCATACCCCGATGGAGGCATTCCTGCGGCCCGGGCCCGTGCTGCTACTCGGATTGTTTCCTCTGCATCGGCGTCCCCATACACGTTTCGCACCCATGTGCCTCTGCCATGCGGGGTAGGAGCTATTTAAGCCCACCCCGAACCTGGCTTTTCCCCATTAATGACGACTATTCTGCTCACCCACGAATCCCACACAAACCGCGGCAAGTTCCGCATCGCCTACAATGATGCCATGACCGTTCTCGGCCCCGACGCGCACGTGCCGTTCCCCAGTGTGGAACCCACCATCACCAGCTCGTCCGCCGTGGCGATTGTCGGCGCCGGATTTGCCGGATTAGCCACGGCCCTCATGTGCAAAGACAAGTTGAAGACAGACGACTTTGTCGTGTTTGACAAGCACTCGGAGTGGGGTGGCACCTGGTGGGCCAATACCTACCCCGGGTGCGCCTCGGATATCCCTGCGTTGTGGTACTCGATATACGGTGCTCTCAACAACAGCTGGAGCTCCTTGCGCCCGCCCCAGTACGAGATGGAGGAATACATCTTGGCCGTGGTGAAGGATCGCGAGCTTGAGAAGCATTCCCGTTTTGACATTACTGTGGAGAAGATAGTGTACGACGAAAGCAAGGGCCATTGGACCATCCACGCCATCAATGTTCGCACAGGCCAACGCTACGAGCACACCAGCAATGTAGTATTTTCCTGCAAGGGAGGTTTGGTCCACCCAAAGCAGTTAGATGCGCCTGGCTTGCACGACCGCTTCAAGGGCGAGTATATGCATTCAGCGCTCTGGAACCACGATGTGGACTTCAAAAACAAGAACGTCATCGTGGTGGGAAATGGCTGTTCGGCAGTCCAGGTTGTCCCCGCTTTGGTAGACGAGTTGGGGGTTAAGAGCGTGACTCAGGTGTTCAGGTCCAAACATTGGATCCGGCGGCCACTTCCACCACTTCTCTTCTTCTTGTACAAATTAGCGGCCTCCACCCGTATCGGCTTGGTGTTGTTGCGATGGCTTGTGGCGCTGATTGCAGAGTTGAACTACCCTATGTTCCAAGGCAATGGCCTTATTGCGCGTTATTTGCGGTGGATCAATATGCGTTCGTGCCGCTCTTACATCGTGAACAACAGTCCAAAGAAGTACCACGATTTGTTGATCCCCGACTACAAGATAGGATGCAAGCGCATGATTTGCGACTACAAGTATATCCCTACTCTTAACAACCCAAAAGTGGATCTAAAGAATTCTCCTATAGCAGAGGTGGGTGAGAATTGGGTTCGCTTGACGGATGGCACCCGTGTGGATGCAGACATCATTGTTGCGTGCACGGGATACGACATCAGCAAGTCGTATGCCGACGCGGGAAAGATCGTGGGCCGCGGGGGCCTTAATGTCAAGGATATGTGGAGCAAGGAAGGAACAACGGCTTACCGTACGGTGATGGTTCGCGATTGTCCCAATTTTTTCGTAATTGGCGGGCCCAATTCAGCCACCGGCCACTCTTCTGTGGTTTCTGCCATAGAGAATGGATGTGCTTTGGCGGCAAGGACATTGAAGCCCGTTTTCAGTGGAAAGGCCAAGTCGGTGACAGTCAAACGCAGTGCGTACTACACCTGGCTAGAAACAACCCAGGATACGTTGCTGAAGGGTGTTTATGGCTCAGGGTTTGGAGGGTGCAACTCTTGGTACAGTGCGGGCGGCTTCAATGCGACAACATACCCGGCATCGCAATTGCATTTCTGGATCACTTCGAGACAGGACCACCTGGCAGACTTGGAATACGAGCCTGTTGACGCAGAATAAATTACCACCAGGGTAGAGCCAGGGAACGAGAAGGAAAACCTCTCCCAGTGACAGTGCGACAACAGCGCCAGGTGCACCCCCGCTTTAACAGTATGAATACACGGACGTTAAAAATTAAAATTGCCCATGCCAGCTACGTTAGTGGTACCCAATAGGCGCATTGTAAATTTTGTTCGGTTTTGCTTTGTTCCAGGCGATGCTGTAGCGCCATATTGGCACGGCAGTTTCTTGTACACCGGATGAGGATGGAGCAAAATTGTAGGCGCACAGCACGATTGACAAATACCACACAAAAACCAACCTGCAAGTCGAAAACAGTACTTAATAACACCATTACCGACTAAGGTACTAACACTATGGCCCCTAGGGAATACGAACCCCGCTGAATCATGTTGCACTGACTCAGGTTGCGCTGACTCAAAATGCCGCGCACGTGACCCGAAACCCACCCAGCCCTGGTAGAAAAAAAAGTCACCAGCGCTACGAACTCCAATCCACCATTTTGTCGTCATTTGTTAAAAAGGCCTTTTGTAGAGTCATTCCCAAAGCAAACATGTCGACTAGATCTACTATTCCTTTTTCCAGAGAAACCTTGGAACAGGTGTTGAAGAGAAGATTCTTCTTTGCCCCAGCGTTCGAAATCTACGGCGGTGTTTCCGGTTTGTACGACTACGGTCCTCCAGGTTGCGCTTTCCAAGCCAACGTTATTGACACATGGAGAAAGCACTTTATCTTGGAGGAGGATATGTTGGAGGTGGACTGCACCATGTTGACGCCTCACGAGGTGTTGAAGACCTCCGGTCACGTTGACAAGTTCGCTGACTGGATGTGCAGAGACTTGAAGACTGGAGAAATCTTCAGAGCGGACCACTTGGTGGAAGAGGTGTTGGAGGCCAGATTGAAGGGCGACAAGGCCGCCAGAGGCCAGACCGTCACCGAGGAGGAGGACGAAGACAAGAAGAAGAGAAAGAAGAAGGTCAAGGAGATCAAGAACATCAAGTTGGAGGACGACGTTGTCCAGGAGTACGAGACCGTGTTGAACCAAATCGACGGTTTCTCTGGTCCCCAATTGGGCGAGTTGATTGCCAAGTACAACATCACCAACCCTGCCACCGGCGGTGCGTTGGAACCCCCAGTGGAATTCAACTTGATGTTCGAGACTGCCATTGGTCCATCCGGCCAATTGAAGGGTTACTTGAGACCCGAGACCGCGCAAGGCCAGTTCTTGAACTTCTCCAAGTTGTTGGAGTGCAACAACGAGAAGATGCCATTTGCGTCTGCTTCCATCGGTAAGTCGTTCAGAAACGAAATTTCCCCCAGAGCCGGTTTGTTGAGAGTCCGTGAGTTTTTGATGGCGGAGATCGAGCACTTTGTGGACCCTGACAACAAGGACCACCCAAGATTTGCCGAGGTGAAGGACACTAAGTTGCGTTTCTTGCCCAAGGGCGTGCAAGAGGCTGGTTCGAACGAATTGGTGGAGAAGACCGTCGGCGAAGCAGTGGAGTCGGGCATGGTCGACAACCAGACATTGGGTTACTTCATTGCCAGAATCTACCACTTCTTGACGAAGATTGGTGTCGACGCCAACAGATTGAGATTCAGACAGCACATGTCCAACGAGATGGCCCACTACGCTTCTGACTGTTGGGACGCAGAGTTGCAAACTTCTTACGGCTGGATCGAGTGTGTTGGTTGTGCCGACAGATCTGCGTACGACTTGAGCGTGCACGCTGCCCGCACCAACGAGAAGTTGGTTGTGAGACAAGCTTTGCCCGAGCCTGTTACTGTCGAGAAGTTCGAGGTGGACATTGACAAGAAGAAGTTCGGTCCTAAGTTCAGAAAGGATGCAGGTGCCGTGACCAAGTTCTTGGAAGAGAGAACCCAATGTGAGTTGGAGGACTTGGCCAAGGAATTGGCGGACAACTCCAAGATCGTGGTCCAAGTGAAGGGCGTTGAAGGCGATGTCGAGATTGGCTCTGACCTTGTCAAGATTGCCAAGGTCAAGAGAACCGAGCACATTCGCGAGTTCACTCCTAATGTTATCGAGCCATCCTTCGGTATTGGCCGTATCCTTTATTCCATTTTCGAGCACCAATTCTGGTCCAGACCTGAAGACAAGGACAGATCTGTCTTGTCGTTGCCTCCATTGGTGGCCCCAACCAAGGTGTTGCTCGTTCCTTTGTCCTCGCACGCTGACTTGTTGCCTCTCGTGAAGAAGATCAGCTCCACCTTGAGAAAGGAGCAGATTCCATTCAAGGTCGACGACTCCTCTGCCTCGATCGGTAAGAGATACGCAAGAAACGATGAGTTGGGTACTCCATTTGGTATCACCATCGACTTTGACACTGCCAAGGATGGCTCTGTTACCTTGAGAGAAAGAGACTCTACTAAGCAAGTCAGAGGTTCTGTTGAGGAAATTGTCAGAGCTGTGAAGGAAATCACCTACAACGGTGTTTCTTGGTCGGAAGGTACCTCCAAGCTTACTCCATTCGAGACTCTGTCTGAGGAAGCTTAAGTTAATAATAGTTGAATGAACATCATACGGAAAACTTTTTTTGTAGAGCTATAGAGCTATACACCCAAATACATTTCGCCTCTTTTAATTTCCCAAGATCTCGTTCAAAAACGCATCGGAATTGGGCTTTCTTCCTAACAATTCTTGCAACACATCTGCAATTTCCTTGGAGCCACCATTTTTCAAAATGATATCTCTGTAGCGAATACCTCTTTCAACGTTCATGGGGTCAGACTTGAAGCAAGTGTAGTAGATATCGGTCGCAAACACTTGAGAATACAAGTAGCCATAGTATCCAGACTCATATCCACCTGCAATGTGACCAAAAGTTGCATAACCTGTGTTATAAACACCACCATTGGAGATCAAAGCAATCTCCTCCCTCAACTCATTCCAAAGCTTTGTCAAGTCAAGCTTATCAATTCCTTCCTCGGTGTCAATAGTGTGAAGGCTCATGTCAAAGAGGGCAAAATGCAACTGTCTCAAATTGGATAACCCAGTATTGACGTGTTTCGAGTTGATCAATTGCTTGATCAACTCGTCGGGAATAGGTTCAGATGTTTCGTAATGGGATGACAAAGACTTGAGCTCGTTGACTGACCAGGTCCAAAACTCCAACATTTGCGACGGACACTCAACAAAATCTCTAGGAACACTAGTTCCATGGAAGCGAGAATGCTTTGTCTGGGACAATAAGGAATGAACACCATGACCTAATTCATGGAAAAAGGTGGTGACTTCATTGTGCTTCAACAACGAAGGCTTTGTCTTAGTCGGCTTGGTAAAGTTGCAAACCAACGCAGAGTACGTTCCTTGTCTGGTACCGTCGGATTTAACAAACCCAGCTTGCAACCCAAAGTGAGCAGCATGGGTATACTTGCCTTCACGTGGGTGAAGGTCAAATAAAATCCAACCCATGAATTGTGGTCTAGGCTCACCGTACTTGATGTTCTGGTACACAGCAAACTTACGAACATCTTCATGCCAGACGGAATCGGCGTCTGGCTTCTCGATTTTAACAAATTTGATGTCGAACAAGGTTTCGTAGAACGAAAGCATACGCTCAATGGTATGATCGAGGGGGAAGTACTCCGCGATCTTCTGATGGTCAACTTGGTACTCTTCTTCCAACAACAAGTTTCTGTAGAATCCGTTATCCCAGGCGTAAAAAGTGTCCTGTTCCGGGAGACCTCTCTTTTTAAGGTCTTTGTTTTTGAACTCCACCATTCTTGCGAGCTCTTTCTTGCCCAAAGGCTGTAACTTGTCCTTCAAGTCGCCCAAAAATTGCATGACATTTTCTTGGGTCTTGGCCATTCTGTCCTCCAAAACAAACTGGGAGTAGGTGGAGTATCCCAACAAATGGGCAATCTTAAACCGCAAGCGAATGATCTTATCCAAGATCTCTGCGTTCTGAGGCACTTTGTTCAGGTTCTCCACCAAAGCCGTCTTTCTTGTTTCTTGGTTCTTGGCATGGTCCAAGACCGGGAGAATGTCAGGATACTTGAATGTGACCTTGAAGTATTCAACGTCCTTCTCTGTGACTTTTTCGAATTGCTCCATGACCAGATCAGGCACGCCATCCAACTGCTCCGCAGTGAACTTGAGGAAACCATTCTCTTCGTTGGTGTTTTTCGAAAAGGTGGTGGACAAGGTGCTCAATTCGATCTTGAGTCTCTTGACCTCTTCTCTCTTGTCTTGAGGCAAATCCAAACCGTTTCTCTTATAGTTCTTGACTGTCTTCTCCAAGAACTTGAGGGTTTCCGGGTCTACATCAGTGGAGTCCTTGACATTCTCCCACAATTTATTGTACACTTGGAAAACTTCAACTCTGGAACTCTGTTCAATCAGACATTCTTCCAAAAGTTGTTCCGCCTCGGTGGAAGCGTCACGGATTTCCTTGTCTGGGGACACGTATTGGTAGAAGGTGATCAGATTTTCGGCAAAATACCTCTCATTTTCGTGCTGGGTAGTAGGGATCAACACATTTTGTACCGTGGGATCCTCAATTGAAGCAATGTAGTCGTTGAAGTCAATTTCTTCTCTTTTCAACTTTTGAGCTGCAGCTAAAATGTCTTGTGGGGTAGTAGTCCATTTCGGAGATGGCTGGGCCTGCGCCAACGCTTGAAAATCAAAAACCGGTTCGGGCATTCCAATGAGAAAATACAGAATTGCTAGAGCTATGGCCCCGAGTAAATTCCAATTGCAATTTAGCATTCTGGCAAATCCGGGGAATGGCCAACTTTTATGTTTAGGGCCCAACCTGCACATACATTTGTGTTCGGGTGCACCTGTCCTATTGTTGAGAGGTCGGAGTCAAAAAAAGTTCCATGGGTCCATCTAGAAGGGGCAGAAAATCAACATCTTCAAGCCGCACGACAAAGTGGGATAACCGAGTCCAGCATATGTCGCTGGCGTGGAGCGCTTGGGAATGGTTATCCTGCATACACGCGAGCCGCTCTGAAGAACGGCACCGCGTCCTGACAGCAACGAGAATGGGTAATTTTCGCTCGGCAGTCGCTACCTACAGGATAAAAAAATGCCAGCAGGAAAATGCAGTGATGGCAAAAAGTGGGGCAAGTGGGTTTGGTGGCTAATGGCAAAATGTGATAATATATGTGTGTTAAGCAAATGTCTGAATAGTAATTCAAGATTGGGCGTGTGGTCTAGTGGTATGATTCTCGCTTTGGGCGACGGTTCGGCTCACCGAACTGACTACAAGCATGCGAGAGGCCCTGGGTTCAATTCCCAGCTCGCCCCTTTTTTTTCGAAGGATGCCATTATTGAAGCAGATTAGCAGATTAGCAGATTGCAGCAGATCAAGGCAGGTTTCAGCCATCTCGGACAATCAGAATGTGAACAAATGAATGTTTGAACTGGAATGCATTTAAAACGAAAACATACTCTTAGGATAACACATAAATGGGGCCATTTAAGGGTCTGAAGGCCAGCTATGAAAAGAGTTGGAAATTGATTATTTAGAAAACAGCATATTTCATTTACATTTCTACATAAGACAACTGAGGAATTCTAAAATTGGCTTCTACTTGGTAGTTGACACTGGGTAGTTTTACGGGGTAGTTAGTACTGGTAATATTGTAATTGGTACTGGTAATAAGAGAAAATAAATTTGATATTGAAATAGAATTTAATATAAAAATTATGAAATGGTAGAATTAATAACTAAATATAGTTATAGTTGGTGGCCGCCAATAAAGCCAAAAGAAACCAATACTAATCAATTAGCAAGAAAATTGATGTATATTAATAATTGGTATTTTAGTATTAAAGCAGACGGAATACACGTTGCGGTTTCAAAAGATAATTGTAATAGTACTGGTAATTAGTACTGGTGATACTGGTAATTGGTACTGGTAATACTGGTAATTGGTACTGGTGATACTGGTAATTGGTACTGGTGATACTGGTAATTGGTACTGGTGATACTGGTAATTGGTACTGGTAATACTGGTAATTGGTACTGTGGGTACGATGGGCAAGCTATTAAGAAATAACTTGGCACCTGGGTGGGACTCGCATTGAATTGGTGAATTGGCCAGTGCGACCACGCAATCGAGTGTTGCTGAGCTTCAAGTCACTAGATTCATAATGGCAAAATCTGTATTTCATTGCAGGAATTCTAGGACAGCGGAGGTTGATGCCGTTGGCACCTACAGAAAGAAAGGAATAAATGCATTGGAAATGACGAAGCCGCAGCAGGGGGAGCTGCGGGCCGGGTGCGGGCGGACGGAGAGGCTACACCACAAACACCTCCACCAACTTGCCAACGTCCAAGCCGTCGCCCGTGGGCAAGTCCACAATCTTCAAGCCGTCGAGACTGTACACGCCCTTGGCAATGCCGAGCAACTGGAGCTCGGACTCGTACACCGCGCCCGGGTCGATGGGCCCGAGGCGGATGGCGGTGGTCAACACCACCACGCCCTCCTTGGCAAGCTTGGCCAGGCTGTACTGGTGGTACACGCGCGCATGCTTGTGGATGGCGGGGCGGTCGTCGGGCGCGGCGCACGACACGCCGAGGCCGGACGCCAGCGGCCGGTCGGGCGCGCGCCGCGGCTTCTTCTCCACCACCGACAAGTGGAGCGGGCGCAGGCCGTGGTTGACGGCCTGGATCTTCCACGTGGCGATGGCGCCGAGCGGCACGCTGAGCGAGCCCTCGAACGTGAGGCGGAGGCCCGAGAGCGCGGGCGTGGCCACGTGGACGGTGACGGCGGACATGGGCGGCGGCACGGACGCGGCGCGCGGTGGCGGCACGGACGCGGCGCGCGGCGGCGCCTTTTTGGGCGGTTTCAGGAGAAGCGGCGACGCCGCGGCCGACGCGCGGCCCAACACCGGCGACGAGGCGCGCGACCACGCGTGCCGCAGCGCCACCGCGGGCAGGTACGGGCGGCGCGCGGCGGAGGGCGGCGCGAGAAGCTGCGGCTGCGTGGCGGCGTGCGCGGGCGGCTGTGTCGCGGCGTGCGCGGGGCGGGCCGAGCGCCTGAGCGAGTTGCTGATGGGCGGCGCCGCGAGGCCCACCTCCAAGAGGGGCAGCCAGTGGGTGGCGATGGTGCTGGTGTAGGCGGTGGGGGCGGCGGGCGTGGGGCCGGGCGCGAGGCGCAGGAGCTGCACCCGGAGCGCCAAGTGGAGCGGGCGGGCCGCGGGGTCGGGCGCGGAGGCGTCGTCGGGCACGAGGCGGTAGGTGTGGCTCACCACGTCGTGCACGCTGCAACGGAGCGGGAGCGCCACCGGGGCGAGCGGCGCGAGCTTGCCGGCCTTGAACGTGGCGTCGAGCGCGAGGAGGGAGAAGAAGAAGGAGCCGCCGAGGGCCGCGGCGTGGGCGGCCAACTCGGGCGACGCTTCGATGGTGAGCGTGGTCAAGAGGAGGTCGTTGCGGCCGCTGGGTTTGGTGGAGCGGAGGCGGAGCACGAGGGGCGGCGCGGTGGCGAGCGTGAGGGCGGCCGCCCGACTGGGCTCCAGAGTGGGCCGCTCGGGCAGACTGGGGCGCTCGGGCAGACTGGGGCGCTCGGGCAGACTGGGGCGCTCGGGTAGACTGGGCCGCTCGGTCAGATTGGGCCGCTCGGTCAGATTGGGCCGCTCGGTCAGATTGGGCCGCTCGGTCAGATTGGGCCGCTCGGTCAGATTGGGCGGCCGCGCCGCCACGCCCAGCCGGAGCTCGTCGAAGAGCGAGTCCGAGAGCACCGCCGCGCGCGGCTCCTCGCCCGCGTCGCTCAACGCCGCGTTGCCGGTGCACACGCGGAGAGTGACGCTGCCGCTCTCGGTGTAGCCCACAGGAAACTCAAACCTCCAGATGGCGACGCACGTGTCGTCCACGGTGGCGGTGATGGGGGAGCGGAGAACCGCGTTGAACTCCGGCTTGGGGTCGGCCGCGTGAACCGACAAGTAGAGGTTGTCCGGGGCGGCGGCGGCCTCGAGCACGGCGAACCCGGCCACGGTTTCTTCGGTGAACAAGAGCGTGCGCGCGGGGCACTTGCGGAGGCGCCAGTAGAGCGTGTCGGCGTCGCCGTGGTCAAAGTCCTGTAGTAGGGGCAGGACGTCCTGCGGCACCACGAGCGAGAGCATGGTCTGTGACTGGTCTGGTCAGCTTTAGGTCAACTGGTGAACTGGTCAACTCTTAGATGGTCAACTCTTAGATGGTCAACTGGTGAACTGGTCAACTGGTCTGGTCAACTCTTAGATTGTCAACTGGTGAACTGGTCAACTGATCAAACGGTCAACTGGTCAACTCTTCGATGGTCAACTGGTGAACTGGTCAACTGATCAAACGGTCAACTTTAGATGGTCAACTGGTCAACTGGTGAACTGGTCTGGTCAACTCTTAGATGGTCAACTGGTCAACTGGTCAACTTTAGATGGTCAACTCTTAGATGGTCAACTGGTCAAACGGTCAACTTTAGATAGTCAACTGGTCAACTCTGGTCAGTGGTCAACTGTCTGGTCAGTGGTCAACTGGTCAACTCTGGTCAGTGGTCAACTGTCTGGTCAGTCAAATGGACTGTTTTGGTCACGCTCAGCTATCAACTGTCAACTGCAATTGTCAACTGCTCAGTAATGTGTCGATGAGTGATCTGGTGTCGATGAGTGAGTGACGAAGGTCAAATGTCCCTGCCACTGTCTTAGTGACGAATGGTCTGTCCATCTCTATGCAAACTCTGTCAGACCAAGCGGTGGGACGCGCGAGCACACAACCGATGTGCAGGTGTAGCAACGGCAGACCCTGACCCCAAATGACCAGACCATCCCCAAATGACCAGACCATCCCCAAATGACCAGACCATCCCCAAATGACCAGACCATCAGCACTACCAAGAACTGAGAATGTCAGAATGAAGCTCTTGCATTATAATTACGTAATCCAATACATATAAGCTTGTAGCTATTTGACTCTAAGGTACTTTTACATGTAATTGTGCGAAGCTACCTAATAATTATAAAACGAATTTAGATAAACTTCAAGTGTTCATTTAGTAAACCTTGGATTAGGCGGGTAAGCTTATACTCAATCCAGCAATATCTCTATACTTTTATATTGTATAATTCAAGTGTCACCATGAATATCATATATTTTGAATTGTTACTATTCGGTAGTATTAAAATTGGTGCTTTTGTTTATACTGATAATATCACTGAGCAATTTGCACGACTGGAAGACTGAAGGTATTAAGTTCACCGGGCACAGCGTAAGCCAGACAGCATAGACAGAGACAAGAGACAAGAGACGAGACAAGTCATACTAGACAACAAGTCATACTAGACACTACACTTATACTAGTCCGAGGTAAATCGACTGCAGTCGCGGCAGCCCAGTAGTCCCAGCTCCATTCTGCCATATATTCCCAAGTATAAATATGCTCACACCAGCTCCGGGCGCGGCCCCCGCACCGCCACCCACACCGCCTTCGCCGCCTCGTACACCACGCCCGTGAGACAGCCCAAGGTCACGACAAAGAGCACCACCGCATACGCCACGCCAATGACGCGGAACGCCTCCAAGCCGTTGAAAAGCGCATGCACCTCCGCGTTGGCCAAGGCCATGGTGCCCAACGGGAAGGTCATGGCCCAGAAGCCGCGGTTGAAGCGGATGAAGCCCAGGAGCGGGCGCAACACGCCTTCGGAGCGGTACAAGTGCGCGTGGCTGGGCTTGGTGGCAAACGGCGGCATCTTGGACGCGAGCGACGCCACGGCCACGAACGTGAAGAAGTAGCCGAACGCCATCAAGGTCAACGCCACAAACGTGCACGTGGCGAGGATGGCGGTGGCCAAGGCCACGGGGAGCAGCGCCGTGTCCACGCCCGCGGCCGCGGCCTCCGCGTGCAACAAGCTGGTGTACGGTGAGCGGGCCACGGCCGCGGCGTGGGCCATCACGAGCGACACGCAGTTGCGGCCAAAGAGAAGCACCGCGTACGCGCCCTGGCCCAAGAAGCCAATGGGCAAGAACATGGTGAACACCTGGCCCGTGGGCGGGATCTTGTGCACCAAGAGGCGCCACAAGTTGACCGTGACCACCATGAACGCCAACACCACGGCGATGGCCCACATGACGAACGCCACCACCATGGTCACCACGGACATGGTCACGTGGGGCAAGTCCGGCGCCACCAAGTTGCCCAGCGACGCCGCCACCGTGAGCGTCACCACCGGCAACACGAGCGTCAACGACAAGGCCGCGGGCTCCACGTGGTTGGCCCGCGCGTGGTGCTTGGCGAGGGCGCACATGTAGAATGTGACAAACGCCGTGTACACGGCGCCCTCCACCGACACCCACCAGAGCACCCACACGCCCACGATCCAGCTGCGCCCGGTGATGGCGTGCAACATGTTGACCAACGTGATGTAGCCCATGACCGGCGCGCCCATGGGCGGCGCCACGGCGGGGTCCGAGTGGCAGCGGGTCCAGAGGCCGTTGCCGCGGCCCAACGCCACGCCGAAGCACGCCAGGAGCGCCACAAAGAGCGCCAACGCCACGGCCGCGAGAACCAACCCGCACACGCGGAGCCACTGCGCGGGGTAGGGGAACAGGTACAAGATGTTGCACGAGATGCCGGTGCCCATGACCGAGGTGTAGTAGATGGGGGAGAAGCCCAGGAGGAGGCGGCGGTCGAACTCGCGCGCGAGGCGGTGCTGCCACGGCTCGGGCGGGTTGGGTTTTTCCGTTGACGAGAGCGACGGGTACGGAAGGAGGTTGCTCATGAGAGAGGCATGGGTCAGAGAAGCATGGGTGCGGCCGGCTGATATAGGGCCACAATGAGTAACCGGATGACCGCCTGCATCGGGACGGCGCGCGCGGTGCGCGCGGTGCGCACGCAGTGGCACGCAATGCGCGGCGGGGCCGACGGGGTTTTTTTCCGCATTCGGGAGGGGCGCCCGTGATTGATGCGCGGCGCTGCGGCAGCGGGTCGGCGCCGCCGCCACGCCTTCCCGATCCGGCAGTGTGTGCGTCGGCGCCGACGCATTTGCGCCCCCTCGGCGCGCGCCGCATTGGGAAACCGTTGTGCCCTGGCCCGCTCGCCGCCCAATGCGGCAGCTGCCGCGCCCCGCCGCTCCTGCGGCCCGGCCGATCGCATTCGCCCGCTAGATATATAAACCCGCCTGCCCCAATCGCACTTGCACCCACTGCACCCACTGCACCACCACCACTTTCCACCACACCACCACCACTTTCCACCACACCACCACCACTTTCACCACCACCACCTTCGGCGCCCATATTTCGCCGATTCCACTCTCCCACTCTCCCACTCTCCGCGGCATCTTATCTATCCCTGCATGATCGCCGTGCCCCAACCGCCCATTTCTTCCACCGTCGCCACCTTTGGCTGCGCAGAACAAGAAATGCACAACGACTTGGCTTTGCCCAACGAGTTTGGCGTGCTCATTGACCGCCTCCGCGCGGCCTTGGGCACCGCGGGCCTCTCGTCCGACCAGGTGGACGTGGCCCGCGTGCGCCACATTATGGAGCTGTACGTGCTGGATGAAAGCCACTGGGGCCCCTATGCGTTGCTGGACGTGACGCGCGGCTACACGCGCAACGGCATTGTCAACATCAACGGCAATGCCAACCTTCTCGTGCTTGTGTGGAGCCCGGGCAAGGGCCTGGCGATCCACGACCACGCCAACGCCCACTGCTGCATGAAGGTGTTGAAGGGCGAGCTCACGGAGTCGTTGTACGACGTGCCGGACCACGAGGGCGAGGCCATGGTGCCGCGCCAGGTGTCCACGTTGCGCCGCGACCAGGTGGGGTACATTTCCGACACGATTGGGTTGCACCGCATCAGCAACGAGTCGGCGTCGGACTTTGCCGTGTCGCTCCACTTGTACACGCCGCCGTATGCGTCGCTCTATGGCTGCTCCATGTACGAGACGCTGACGCTGAAGAAGCACCACGTGAACATGAGCAAGTACTACAGCTGGCAGGGCAAGTTGGTGAATGCCAAGAATGCGTCGACGTGCTAATGACTGGATCAATACATGGATGCAACGACACGATGTAGAACTTTTCATGTAGGACACTGGAACATTGCTTAAAGGTAGGGATCCCACCGCTCGGCAACCTATTCCCACTGGCGTCATACCTGACAACTGCCGGTCCTATTAATCATCCTAGAACCAAATGCGGCCTTATCAGATTCAAGCACGCTATGCTAACATTCAAGCATGCTATGCTAACATTCAAGCACGCTATGCTAACATTCAAGCATGTTATGCTCACATTCAAGCACGCTATTCCGTGCTAACTTCCAAGCACGCTATTCCATGATAACATGCGTACACCTGAACACTCTATTACTCAGAACTGCCGAAAGCGGATGGCGCTTCGTATTCCACGTTATTAAGCAACAATGACTCTTACATATTTAAGTTTGACAATACGCTAAGGGAGTCTAATCATTTAACCTGTGTAAGCTGCTGCTATCCTGGGCGCTCAGCGTGTACTTACTTTGCGGCATTCTCTATGGATGCCGAGGCGTGGTGGTGACGAAATTGGCTGAAGCTGGGTCGAGCCGCTTTGCAGATTGTGGTAGCAAAATGGGACCGACGGATCAACCAGCTAACCCGCCCAAGCCAGCTAACCCGCCCAGCCAGCTAACCCGCCCAGCCAGCTAACCCGCCCAGCCAGCTAACCCGCCCAGCCAGCTAACCCGCCCAGCCAGCTAACGGGATGCTCCGGCCAAGCCAGCTAACGGCCATGCTTCTGCTTCCGCCCCACTGCTGCCCCACTGCCCTACCGCTTATACCGGGTGGGCCGGCTGTGGTCGCCCAGATCCTCCACATCGCCGTATTCTCGCTTCAAGAGCCGCTCGTCCACACCGTCCGCATAAAAGCTGCCTAACGGCTTGGCTCCCTGCCGCCGCTCTTCCCTCTCCTCCCGCTCTTCCCTCTCCTCCCGCTCTTCCCTCTCCAACCGGCGCCGCACAAGGTCTTCCTTCTCCGTCTCCAACTGCTGTAGCCGCATGCGGTCGCGGTGCCGCCGCTGCTGCTCCCGCTGCTTCCACTGCGCATACTCGTGCGCCGGATCCGCGTCATCCGCGTCGTCCACGCCGCTGAAGTCCGTATTCTTTGCTTCTGTGGGTAGCAGGTGGAACTCGGCCCGGGCGAGCACGGGGCCGGGCGCCGCGGCGCGCTGCGGCGGTTTTTTTTTCTTCAAAAACACCGGCCGTGCAAGCAAGTGATCGGAGCTGGATTCGTCCAGGCTGCTTTCACTGGACATACCTACTGGGTATCCACGTATTCCACCGTCCCACCACCCGCACGCGCGTAGTACACCCGTGCCTCCCAACTCCACTACATAAAGATCAGTACAATTTTGAACATAACATATACATTTTTATATCATCATCTAAATCAATATTGTATATATTTTTATTTATTTCTCTGTATTCACTGGACATACCCACTGGGTATCCACGTATTCCACCGTCCCACCACCCGCACGCGCGTAGTACACCCGTGCATCCCACCTCCACCTCCACCTCCACCCACCTCCACCTCCACTACATCAGTACCCCCCCATGAGTTCACAGCTAGTGTACTTCGGGCCCCGGCCGCTCCAGCCGCTCAACGGCAAAATGCGACACGGCTTCGACGAGGACTACAACTCCGACAACTTCCTCTCCACCTTGGCCAACTCCTTCTACATCTACTTTGACGATAAGCGCCACAACACCAACGGGTCGCCCATCAGCGACAAAATGCGGCGCCAGCCCGAGTACGCGCGCCACTTCCAGCCCATCGCCGACTGGAAGGTCATGAAGGAGCGCCAGAAGACCATCCTGGCGGTTCTCGTGCTCTGCTTGAACCTAGGCGTGGACCCGCCCGACATCATGAAAACGTACCCGTGCGCCAAGTTGGAGGCGTGGTGCGACCCCGCCAACTACCCGGACACCAAGAAGGCGCTCGAGGCCATCTCCAAGAACTTGCAGACGCAGTACGAGACGCTCCTGTTGCGCACGCGCTACAAGCAGCTGTTGGACCCGTGCGTGGAGGACGTCAAGCGCTTCTGCAACACGTTGCGGCGCAACGCCAAGGACGAGCGCATCTTGTTCCACTACAACGGCCACGGCGTGCCGCAGCCCACCGCCTCCGGCGAGATCTGGGTCTTCAACCGCGGCTACACCCAGTACATCCCCATCCTGTTGTACGACTTGCAAACGTGGCTCGGCGCGCCGGTCATCTTTGTCTACGACTGCAACTCCGCGGGCAACATCGTGCACAACTTCAAGAAGTTTGCCCAGAAGCGCATCGACGACGACAACGAGGGCAACCACGACCTTTCCGCGCCGTCGCCCACCGCCGCGTACCTCGACCTGATCCAGCTTGCCGCGTGCAAGAGCAACGAGATCTTGCCCATGAGCCCCCACCTCCCGGCAGACTTGTTCACCTGCTGCCTCACCTGCCCCATCGACATCTCCCTCAAGTGGTTCATCATGCAGCTGCCGCTCGAGAAGAACTACTACCTGTTGCTCCCCAAGAACGCCGCCGGCAATGTCGTGGTGCCGGGCAAGCTCACCGACCGCCGCACCCCGCTCGGCGAGTTGAACTGGATCTTCACCGCCATCACCGACACCATCGCCTGGACCCTGTTGTCCCGGCCCTTGTTCAAGCGCCTTTTCCGCCAGGACTTGATGGTGGCCGCGCTCTTCCGTAACTTCTTGTTGGCCAAGCGCATCATGCCCCACTTCAACTGCAACCCGGTCTCCGACCCCCCGTTGCCCGAGTCCGTGCGCTTCCATCCCATGTGGGACTCGTGGGACCTTGCCATCGACCAGGTTTTTGCCCAGTTGATCAAAAACGCCCACCCCGACCCGGCCGCGGCGCCAGCGCCTCCCCACCCGGCAGACGCGGCGGCTGAACCGGCCCAACCCGCCCTGGCGCTCCAGTCCTTCACAAACTATCAGCACTCCACATTCTTTGAGCAGCAGCTCACCGCGTTCGATCTCTGGCTCAAGTACGCTGGTCCTTCCACCAAAGAACCCCCAGAGCAGTTGCCCATTGTGTTGCAGGTCTTGTTGTCCCAAGTGCATCGCCTCCGCGCCCTCATCTTGCTCTCCAAGTTCTTGGACATGGGCCCGTGGGCGGTATATCTCTCGCTTTCCATTGGCATTTTTCCCTACGTGCTCAAATTGCTTCAAAGCCCTGCCCAGGAACTCAAGCCGGTTCTCATCTTCATTTGGGCTCGTATAATGGCCATCGACTACAAGAGCACTCAGCAGGAGCTATGCAAAGACAAGGGCTACAACTATTTCTATCTCATCCTAAACCTGACACCCAACCACCCGATTGGGGCTCCGGGTGCTCCGGGTGGGTTGAATACCGCCGGAAACCCTGCTACAATCATCGTCAACGACGATCATAAGGCCATGAGTGCATTTATCCTTACGCTTTTCATTAAGGATTTCAAAAACGGCCAACGCTTGTGCTTCTCCATTGAGCTTGTCACTAACTGTCTCAAATTTATCTCCTCTAGTGAAAACCCGTTGTTGCGCCAATGGTGTTGCCTTCTCTTGTCCCAACTCTGGCTCAAATATCCTGACGGCAAGTGGATCATCTATAAGGACAGACATTTGGACCGGCTTATGGACTTGATCAACGACCCGATTCCCGAAGTGCGCACATCCATTATTGTGGCACTCACCACCTATTTAACAGAACCTGCTGACTTGCAGGAGCTGCCCAAAAAGCTGAAAGACGACGGTCTTTCGCCAAACGGGCCAATGTCGAACATGAACGCGGACATCCGTAAGGACGAATTAAAGCAACAAGACTTGAAACTTGCAAATGTCATCCTCAAGCTTTTAGGTGATGGCTCATCGATTGTGCGCAAGGAAATCGTGTTCTTTATCAATCGCTTCATCAAGGTGTATCTGAATTTTTTCTTAGTGGTGGCCTTCAACCAGTTGGAGGAGGAGATCATTTTGATTGACAACCCCAACAACTTGCAAGAATTCAGAAAAAGATCGCCTGCCTATGGCTCAGTCTTCAGTTCAATTTGGAAGGCTTTGTTGATATTGTCTGAAGACCCACACCTGGAAGTTAAGCAATTGGCTGAAACTCTCATTGATTCTGTCATGATTAAATTGAACCAGAGTGAACTCTCTAATTTGGTTAAAGAAATGCAAGATTATCTCTTGAGCAAGTCATATATCAATATTGAGGATAATTTCCGTTCGACAAAGCCTATCGTCAACAAACCAATGGGCGTTCAAAACGGCGGAGGAGCTAAACGCCAAGTTTCGAGTGGCTCGGTATTGAACAGAAGGAACACCATCACTATTAACGGCGAACCAATCACAAGATCTTTCTCCGCTGGTGATGCTAACCACGGTGACGGCGATACGGCATCTCTATCGTCAAAATTACGTGGTTTCGGTATCTCCAAATTATTCAAGGCGTTCCAAATTAACGAAGAAACAGAGCTCCATAACTTCACAAAAATTCTCAATCCAGGACCATTTCCAAGTCAATATGGCCAAGAGCGTAAGCCCCGGACCCCACGTTTTGAGCCAAGGGACGAGTCGGCCAATCCCGAGTTGCCGGACGAGTCGGGATTTTTTGAATACAGTTGTGAGTACTTTCAGGAGCCACAAATGTCGAAGACAGAAATAGAGGAGCCAGGGTCAGAGGAATACGTTAAGCGTTTATGGAGAAGAAATCGTAACGAACAAGTGATCCAAGAAACGCAGCTGCAAAAGAAGATGGCCATTCGAGGAGACTGGAACCGAGACATGACAGTTTTGAATAATAAGACTCAACCCAAGCTTATCAAGTTCATGCAATTTGAAAAGCTTTTGGTTGCCACAGACGAAAAGGACAATGTCAGTGTATGGGATTGGGAGGCTAATGAAATCGTATCGAAATTCTCGAACGGGAACCCATTTGGTACCAAAATCACCGACTTGAAGTTTTTGAATGAAGACGACTTACCCTTGGCAATGGCAGGCTCGTCGGACGGTGTCGTCAAAATATACCGCAATTTCCATCACAGCATAGATAACTCCAGCCCAGTCGAGCTTGTTGCTTCCTGGAGAGCTTTGACTGATCTTCTTCTCACGTCTAAAAGTACCGGTTTGATCACCGAATGGCAGCAGTCAAGAGGTTCGCTTTTGGTAAGCGGAGACGTCAAAGTCTTCAGAGTGTGGGATGCTCAGAGGGAGCTTTGCATTCTGGATATACCTGCGAGGTCCACGTCTTCCATAACATCAATTACATCTGACCAAGTAGCGGGAGATGTGTTTGTCGCTGGTTTTGACGACGGAAGCTTGAGAGTTTACGATCGGCGGTTGGATGCAAGAGAATCCATGGTCAAACTTTGGCAGGATGGACGCAACGGCGCCAAAAATATTGGCCGTGGGTCCATTCGCAATGTGCATATGCAAAGAGGAGGTTTCAGAGAGCTTGTGAGCGGCTCGGCCGATGGATATGTCAACCTATGGGACATTAGAAACACAGAGCCGGTTTCCACTTTTACCACCAACGAGCAAGGTCTTCGGTGTATTGATGTGCACGAACACGCTCCTCTAATTTGCACGGGTTCGAAATGGGTCAATATGTGGACCACCTCGGGGGACTTGATTGCCACCTTGAAGAATCCTCACGACAGATATCTCACCAACAGAACATCCAATTATTTGGCCAATGTTACATTCCATCCTCATCGGATGATGTTGACCACAAACTACAACCAAGATGGCCACATCAATGTCTACAAGTGTACCGACATTGTTTCCGAGTACTAAAGTCCGCATCGGCATTACCATCATGTGTCATCGGCACCGCTGCCAATTGCAAAAACGCTGCAAAGTATTGTCGGAAATTCATATAGCAAACCGTATAAACATAAAACAATGCATTGACACTATTTTTGGCTCGCCAAATTAAATCTGCTCAACGTGGCAACGTAATTTGCACTTGGGCCCATTGACAGGCCTACTGCGTGCACGGGAAAGCACCATGCAATTTCTCTGCAGGTTTCATGGTGGACAGGAAAAGCGGCTTCCTACTGATTCATTGCTGATTTCACCATGTCCATGTCTTCCGAGCTAGCAGCAGCAATCGAAGATGAGGATTATCATATCAAAAGCTCTAAACAGGAGCTTCCGAGCCGGCCAGGTGAAATATCCGTGGGTCAGCGAATGATTTCGGCCTGTCTGGGATCTCTCATCACCTCGTTCGTGGTGACGCCATTTGACGTGGTTCGTATCCGGATTCAACAACAGGAAGTGATACCAGCCAATTGCTGTACTAGTGACGTTGTGACACAATCCAGTCTGCTGCAACCTCTTAAAGATACTTTGAAAAGCGTCCGCGCCGCATCCACCAAAGCCTCGCCACCGGGAATCTTTTGGATCAATCAACACTATTGCGGGTCCACCGAGACATGCCCCCGGATTACTTCCACGTTCCAGGGCATGTCGGTAATTGCTCGTAATGAGGGTCTACCTACCCTCTGGCGTGGTCTTACCCTCACATTGTTCATGGCCATTCCATCCAATATCATCTACTTCACTGGGTACGAATACATCCGAGACCGCTCGCCTATTGCCCAACATACACTCAACCCTCTTTTTTGTGGCATGTTAGCTCGTACCATGTCCGCCGCAACCGTTGCTCCAGTGGAGCTTATGAAAACCAGACTTCAGTCCATTCCTTCGGAAGTGCGGGGGGAACCACAGCAAAAAATCTTTTCGCATTTGCTCAAGGACGCCGTTCAATCTTTCCGCAGCCGTGGAGTGAACTCTATGTTCACCGGGTTGCAAATCACTTTGTGGAGAGACGTTCCATTCCTGGGAATATACTGGCTGTGTTACGAGCTCTTCAAGGGCCGCATTGGTCGCGGATTGGGAGTTGATTTTAGCGATCAGGCAACACAGCAGGACGACTTGCGGCTTTTCTCAACCAGCTTCTTGTCCGGCTCTATCAGCGGGGTTATCGCTGCTTTCTTCACCAACCCATTTGACGTTGGCAAAACTAGACTCCAAATTGCAAGCGAGTCCACAGGAAAGAACTCTACCATGTTCAAGTACCTCTATGATATTCTCCGGAAAGAAGGAATCGGTGCTTTGTATGGTGGCTTCGGAGCACGGGTGATGAAAATTGCACCACTGTGTGCCATTATGATTTCGTCGTACGAAATCACCAAAAAGGTTTTTAAGGATAATTTATAGAGGGTTTCCAGGATAAAGCACCTTCGATCACATTTGTATGTTGAGGATCCATATAGATATTGTACATAAATATGATCCTAGTCACCAGCGCGCCTGATTTTCGTAGTATGTTTCGTAGTGGTTGAAGATCAGCTTTTGATCCTTTGCAGGTTGCTCTGGCTGTTTTGCTGGCAGCTCCGCTTTTGATCCGGTTGGTCTGCCTCCGTCATATCTCTCAATCTTATCACCGGAAACCCTTCCACCGTCAAATGGCCTCTGCTCTTCCATTACATACCCCATGTCACTATCTATGGGGGTTTGGAAAGAACTCAAGGGAAGCCTTGATCCTTCTGTCATCAACGTTCCCGAGCGGTCTATCCTGCGTGTCATGGCGGCTGGATCTGTTTCACGAAGCTTCTCGGAAAATATCCTTGTTTGTTTTCGTAGCTGCTCGAGGCATTCGACAAGCCACATGAGGTAATCTCGCCCAGCTTCACGCATGTTCACAGACGTAGTCCGAAGTAGCTGCTGTTCAATTAACTTCAAATTATACTCATTTTCTTCAATTTCATCGGCCACTAAGAGTGTCTTCGACGCATTTGGACCGAGCTTGAGAGCCACGCTATCCTTTTGCTGCTGCAACCCCGCATGCTTAACTACGAGCAGTCGCTGTCTCGTTTCTCTGCTTGCAATAGCACCCAAGTGAACTTTAAGTTTGTTGAAGGTCTCGGCCCTTGTGGCAAATACTAAGTCTACCGTGTCAATCAAAATACCAAACTCTCGAACAACGGCTGAAGTATCATCGTTGGAAATTCCTCCAGACCACTCAAGGAGTGTCTTCACGAGGGAGGCGTGGGTAACGGAAGCTTTTTTCTGATGCTTATTCACTCGTTCTATCAACTTCTGTACACTTGCGGCGGAAGAATTCTTCTTTTTTCTAGAATAAAATGGTCTGAGTTTGTGGAGCATTTTGACTACTGCTGCGGTTGTTGGTCTGCTCAAGGTGGAGTAGGCGGATTGGAACACTGAGGTTCCCTGTGACATTCTGTCTTCCCCATTTGGAGGGAGCTCCAGCATTTAGAGAGAATATTATTGAGTATAAAGGATATCAATAAAAGTATTAATGTTAATCAAAAAATAAAATATCAACTATCTTACTCCCTGTAGTCACTCTTTGTTGAATAATGTGAATTAGACGCCTTTTATGGGTGATAAATTTGGCTGCAAAAACAGGCGCGCACTACTTATAGTGCGCGTCGCCTGCGTAAAGCTTGCCCGTGTCTGTTATTATATAAGCAGTCTCTCCACCACTCACGTATTTGTACTATTTTAGTTTATTTGTCTTTTTGTCACTATAAACCACAAAATTCCGTGCTGCATCTCACTAATTTAGGGCCAGCTTTTTGGACCATACCGATCCTATTTATCTGGTATTAAAAAGGAGAAGTTATCTTCCTATAAATCAGAGGTGATTTGACATCGGTACTACTGGGTGTAAAAACGAGCTACATCGTTTCCTTAATCTCTAGTTCTTAGTATTTTTCCAACTCTATTTCTTCGACACTTCCTCATCAAGATTCAAACCCGTGAAAGTTGCGATGCTTTTGCGTAAAGAATGCACGCTACCCGAAACTGACTCTTGGCTGCTGGTCGCCGTTTGCTCGACCTGGGAAGCGAGGGTTTCAGCTTTTTCCAACGCGGCCACTTGAGTCTCAGCAAGTTCGGGTAAAGCCCTTTGTTCCATCTTCCAAAGCAAACCCATAGTGTTACCGAAAGTTTCGGGCAAGAAGTACTTAAATGATACCAATCCCATGACAACAGGCAAAGTCGCCTTAGCGATAATACCTCTCTGGCGTGCCATAATGTTACCGGAAAGAGCCGCAATAACAATATAGATGGAGTTTGGTAGAAGATCCTCTCGTCTGTCGTGCAATTCGCTCACAGTTCCCGTGACGCTTCTCTCGGTCTGGTACACTTTATGCTTACCTTCATCCAAGTATTCTTGAGTTGCAGAAACAGCACCAGAAACTGCTTCGCGCACACTGCGGAAGCCATTCTCCAAGGATTTGACGGTTCTTACTGTCACGCCGTTGATGACAGACCGAGGTCCCAACAATTCTTGTTGGGACTCGGTGCTGGAAATGGTAGTGCCAGGAACAGGATTCACGCTGGCCTCGTCTTCATAGAAGCTTCTTTTGGATTCATTATGCACAATTTTGGATTGGAATATACATGCGGACGCTGCGAGGGCAGCGGCGCCAGAAATGATACGGGACATGAATGTGGACAAATGGTGGTTTTTCATTTGTTACCACTGTTGATACGCACTAATCGTGGTGTAAGGGTGTGTTGTGGGCGGACTCACTTCGTATTTATAGTCCGTCAATCACTCCTTTGTATTTTGAGGCTTGGACGTCTATATGTCTTTCAAAGAAATCTGTGAGACACCACTTCAATGTTGGACGTTATTCTGGGAGGTATTATGTGGTTGACGCTTCATCATACAAGTTTCTTAATTTCAGTCACGTGATTGAAAATCAGGCACTTCTACTCACCTCAAGGCGCCATCGCTTCTCCTCTACAGTATGTTGGCTCCGGGTAGATGTTTACTTTCAAATCGCATTTTGCGATCGGCAAAACTTCTCCAAAGGGCCAAATCAAGCAAGTCTAGCAGCTTCGGCATCGCAAACCTAGACCTGGCACATCTAGATGTCGCCTCATCGACCTCATCGCCATCGCCGCTTCCCTTCGAAGATAGAAGACACAGTGAAACATTCGGCCAGTTGGTACGCAGCGAGCATTGGAAAAACAAAGATGAACTCAACGACTCTAATTATGTTAAGAAGATAGAACTACATGAAGACTCTGGATTCGATCCCCTGCTTTCTCCATTCAGGAAAGAAGATGGTTCGTTCATTCATGGTGAAACTTCCGAAGAGGCGAGATTAGATCCTACAACATTGAAGGGTAGGGTTGACCATTCTGTCACAAAGCTTCCTTATGAAATTGCCAAGGTTATCAACAAGAATATCTTGCTGGTGGTATCACCTGACAAGCTTCGTGAGCGATCGGCCCTCATTTACCAGAGTTTGGAAAGAGACCAAATCCAAAAGGCTCCAGACCTGGGTATTGAGGCTGATGCTCACATTGCTTCTTTATTTCTCCAAAACTATGCTCATGCCAGAAGGGTTCTCCTGGAGTTGAAGAAGCGTGTTGGAGAATCTTTCCAGCCTGAAAGCATCTTGGACGTTGGGTATGGTCCCGCTACTGGAATGGTTGCCCTTAATGACATAATGGGGGCAGATTTTTTTCCTCGTACAAAGGATGTTTACGTTGTCGGGCGCAGTAACAAGGAAATGAAAAAGAGGGCTAAGATTTTGCTTTCAAGACAAGAGTGCGAGATCCCTCTAGAGGAAGAATTACAACAAAGCGAAGAAAAAGCCAATGAAGAAAATGTTTCTGGAATGAAGGCTCTGGAAGAAGATGTATCAAAAGAAAGTGACGAATACTTGGAGAATCAACCAGCCGAGGACGATTATGTTGGCCCTGTTGATGCTTCTCAAATTCAAATCCGGACCAAGATTAGGGATTCCCTACCCTCTGCAAAGCAATATGATCTTATAATCGTTAACCAAGCATTGTTGACGAGAGAGTACAGTTTTCCTGCTGATGTTGATACGAATATATACATGCTCTTGCGTCTACTTAAGCCAAATGGTTATCTTGTGCTTATCGAGAGAGGCAATGCTCTAGGATTTGAGATTATTGCCAGGGCCAGACAAGTGATGCTTCGTCCTGAATCTCATGAGGGAGAGAAGGGGAAGATTCCCCGGCCTTATATTAAGGGTTCGACCTACAAACCACAAAAGCTCCGTAAGGAAGACCAGCTTATCACCGAAGATCACATAAAATATGAGGAAGAGCTTTTGGCGGAATTGGAAGCTGAAGAAGAGCTTGAGAAATTGGAAGAGACAATAGCTGAACCTGAGCAAGATCTTGAAGCGGAGATTATCGCAAAGCATGGGCAAGTTAGTGAAGAGGATCTTAAATTTGAGTTTGAGGATAGTGACGATTTTGACCTCATTTCTCCCAAAAATGCCAAATCATCAAACGCTGAGGTTGTCGAGAAGGTCGACTACCACTTGAGCGTTGTGGCGCCATGTGCGCATCATGCCCGCTGTCCGCTTCAATTAGGAGATCCTAAGTTCTACAAGATTTCAAATCACAAGCACCGTCTTAACTTCTGCTCTTTTAACCATGTTGTGGAGAGACCAAAGTACACTATGGAGCTTAAAAAGGGTAAGAGACTTGCTACACAATGGGATAAGGGCTCTGAAGATGGGTTTGGTATTGAGAAGCTCAGCAAAAAAACATTGAAGGGTTTGGGAGGATCCGGGCGCCCAGGAGGTAATAACACGGAATCTGGCAACCTATCATACCTCATAATGAAGCGGTCGGCGAATGACAGACAATCGATCGAGAAAATCGAGAGGGACAGAGAGCATCATCTTGATAACGAGGGAGAAGAGCACTGGCCGCGGATTATGGACTTCCCTGCCAAAATGAAGAACAATGTCCGGCTTAACGTATGCTCCCCATCCGGCAACATGGAGGTGTGGCAGGTGCCAAAGAGTTTGGGCAAGCAGACATACCACGATGCGCGGAAGGTGAGGCAGGGAGATCTCTGGGCCTTGGGCAAGAAAAGCGTGGTTGTCAAGAACCGGATATCGGACGCTAATTTCGAAAAGTTAAACCGGTTGGCCAATACGCAGCGCAAGTTTGTGCTTAAGGAAAAGCGCAAGAAGCAGTGGAAAAAGATTGTGAGTCGGTCGGAAGAAGACTTTGGGGACGGGGAGGACCCGATGCAACTCGCGGACTCGCTTGCAACCGATTTGGAGGTGAGCAAGAAGTACAAAACGCAGGGTCGGAGGGCCAAGTTCGACGTGGATCCCCTCCGCTACAATGGGAATTAGCCCTCACGGAATTACATGTACATAGCCAAAAGAAATAGATTTCCTACAGGTGCGAGCGCAATAGTAACGTATGTGGTATTGCCTATATACCATGACCAAGTCTGCCGCCGCAGAACAAAATGAACCGTAAAAGCGTCTATAATACAAATGCACCGAACCGGGATCAGCCAAAGCCGCAGGGGCAACCGTGGGCTTCCTCGGCTCCGGCCGTGGTTTGCGGTTCTATGCACAGGAGGCCTCCTCCAAAGTCAGCGACTTTACTTTCTTCTGAAAGAGCAGCCTTCGGTCAACTTGGCCTTACCACCGGATGGAGTGCACAACACGGTGGAGCAGCCGTCACAGGTGACAGCGGTTTGGGCGTGGGAGAATACGGTAGAGATGTTCAAGCAGCCAGGGCACTTGACATCCATAAAGAAAGATCTTGGCGCTTGGACCAAAGTCTTCAACTTGTGCTTTTGGGCCTCGGAGGCTGGGTTGGGGTGCAACAAATCTTGAACTAAAACCATGGTAGACGATGTGGGAGTAGAGAGGAGAAAAAACTTCGCCGCGGAAAATTTTTTTATTTCTCACGCGAGCGGTGCGCGCACGCCCTGTGGTTTCGGCCGGCCGTGATGGCACGGATTGGAGCAGAATCAGATGAGCGAGTGGAGAAGTGATTGGGTGATGGGTAAAGACACTGGTGACAGTTAAGACAATAGGTATTGGGTGTAGAAACGCAATAGGTGTAATACGCAATAGGTGAAATACGCAATAGGTATTAAGTACTGGTAATGCAATATGTAATAGATAGGTAATACGCAATATGTAATAGGTGGGTAATACGCAAAAGGTAATTGATGTAAATGACAATACGTCGTTGGCAATATGTAATTGGCAATATGTAATTGGCAATAGGTGATATAAAATGGTTATGGGCAACAGTTAGCTGATAATAGTAAGATAATTGGTACGGATAATTAATTGGTATACACATTCAGATGGTCACAAGAGAGTAGATAGAATACAATAGAAGCCCTGTGTGCATACGGGAATTCAATAGTGAAGAACATGCGGCATATTGCCTTGACAAAGCGATAAAAGAAACGTTCGCCGGGATCTTCATTTCTTTTTCCAAAGATACCCAACCCGTATGGCACAGACGTCTGGTGTCAGGATGTTTCTTGGGTCAACTGTGATCTTGCTCCCAAAATGCGCCGATCCATCTGCACGCCCCTCTCATCCCAAGAAAATCCGTGCCTTTTCCTTGGTTGAAGCCATTTGCGCTTCGCCATCCACAAACGTATGGAACCATTCTTGATGTACTGCAGATAGTGCCGGTTTACGCGTCTCGCTCCCAACAGTTGCAAATTATCCCCCCACCACCAGCACTTTCTCCGCCAATGGAAAATTCAGACACCATTAAGGAGAAAAAAGCTGCCCTTTTTCTGCAAATTTGTCTAAAACCGCCCTTTACTGATATGTACTCCGACACATTTCTGCTCTTACCCCATGATTTGGGCGCCTATAACTTGTACTCCGCCAATGACCTACTTGCTAGTCTTTTGGTGTTTTTGCCGTCTGTAGTTGCTTCCTTGATGGTGGAAGAGAACAAAAGCCGAGATTGGCCCGCGATTGTCTCCCGAATCACGATTTTAGCCCAAATTGCATGGTTGGTGATGTTCATCACCAGCTGGCCGCTGGGTTGGGTCCATCATTTGGCCAAATCGAGAGTGCAATTGCTCAACTACATCAATCTGATCCTCTTGGGGACAAATTCGGGCACCGATATACCTGAATCGGCTTTAAACAGACAGGTTTTTGTTGTGAACTTGCTATTGGCTCTTCGGCTCCAGCGCTATGAGAAATTGGCCTTTTTTTTGTGGACAGGGGCGATTGTAGCTGGAGTGGTGATTATGCAATGGGAGTCAAGGACATTGGATAGTGCATTAGGGTTGAATCAGGCCATTCGTGATGCAAAAATAGTCATGTTTGCCTTCTGGCAAGGTCTGAAGCTTTTGGTGCAAATCACAGTGGCGTTGCAGAAAGCGGTATCAATCGATTCTAATATTTCAGGAGGGGGCGTCACAGATGCCAATTTGGGTTATTATGTCAAACTAGCATGTACTCCATCGTCTCAAGTGTTCCGTGCTGCAAAGAATCAACCCACTTTTCTACCTGGTACTCTCAATCGCTCTGTTGACATGAAGAGCGGAACAGACGAAATCACACAGCTGGGTATTTTTGGCACTCCTGAAAAGAAGCCCGATTCTTCAAGTTTTGGTGATTCCGCCACTGGGAATCTCTCCACCTCAGTGAATCTGTTGGGCAATGAAAAGGGCGTCACTATTTCTATGGTTCCATTCCCATTCATCAATTCATCCAAAAAAGATTCTCGTTCTGAAATTGCAACATCCATGCCCTCAGTAAATTCAAACATGCCGGAGAAGACCAAACGATTTAGAGATCATGAGTTACGAGAAGCAATACCACTGGCTTCTTCTCCGCCCGTGACCGAAATTTTCATTTCGCCCTATGATACACGCTATTCCCTTCGAAAGAGCTCAAATCCCGCAACTTCAGCAAATTTTTCCACTAGAGCTTTTGCGACGAAAAGGTTATCTCGGAAGGCCGCCCGCAAAAGCAGAGACCAGTCCTATTTTCCAGCCGAGCAGTTTCTGGGGAAGACAGCTATTCCCGATCAAAGTGATTCTTTTTCTCCATTGATTGTGAATGAAGAAAAAAATGAAGTTCTAGGCAATGTCAAAAAGAAAATAGAGGGGGAGAAGGATATTTTTTTCTCCACCTGTTGGGATCTTTGGACAAGGCTATTGAATTTCGATATCCACGCCGGGTATGCAGGTGCATTTTATCACAATGCCTATCTACCATGGAAATCCTTCACAAAAATGATAATAGCAGTTTTTGTTAGCATTCCTTTCAATGTGATATGGGTGGTCTTGTGCTTGATATTTTTCATTCCCAGGATTTTTTTCAAGTTATTTATCGTAACTCCTGTGGTTCTAGTGAAAGATTATCGAAAAAGCAATAGTTCAGGGTCCTATAAAGACTACAGGAAAGAAAATGAAGTTCCTCTTTTCACTGAAAGTGCAGCTACTTCTATTGCAAATATGCTTCTTCGTCGTATGGCTGGCCATGAATCTAAGGAATACTCCGAGATAGTTCATGCGCGGAAATCTCAGTGACATAATAGCGATGCGTCCTGTGCATGATTCGCAGATAATTCCAATCCTACGAAAGAGTGGAGTAGATATCGCCACATCCGTGCGATACATACAGAGAAAGCAAGGACTGACAATATCGATCTCTTTCTGTTTTAATTAATCCTGTGCTCCTTAAGATCTTGTTTTTACCTTCGACGATCTTGAAGAAGATTCGTCTTTGTGCCTTCAATATAATTTGTCAAGATAGCGAACAAAAGACGACCAAAGCAATATCGCCCCCCGTACCGGAAGTATGTTTACAAGTCAAGCTTCACGGATGATCGGGGGAGTGATGAAGATGAGAGTGATTTGAATGGAACCAGAGATGATTTTGGTAACTGGCAAGACTTCAGTTCCAAGACCAATGCAAATATCACTTCGGTGTATGTCTTGACGAAAAATGATAATATCAAAGGTCAGGTTTGGCCTCGTTCGCAATTCGAGAAAGTTGATGTGCTACATTGGTGTCTATTTCATGATAGCGAGGAGTATAGGCGGATGTTGAAACTTCAAATGGAGGAGCAGCGACAACAGGAGCTGCGTTCCGGATTAGCGCTTCCACTTGAAATATTATATGAGATATTTGAGAATCTCCACTACATGGAATATCTCAAACCGAAGCATTTACGCTTGAGCAAGCTCTTTTATGTGCTTCTCCTTCCAATTTTCTACAGACGACCTATACTAAAAGGGAACAACTTTTTCCAGTTTGTCGAAACCATCTCTGCCAACAAGAGTGTTGGCAACTTCATCCGAGATCTTGACTTATCTTATGTCAATCAGTCAGGTAAAAATGCATTTGTGGCCAAATTACTCAAACGGTCAAGGCCCCTTCTAGAATCATTTTCTGCGCCTCAAACGAGTTTTGGACTCGGCCCTCTAATCGCCTTGAGAGGGTGTGTTAGTCTAAAAGTTTTAGATTTGCGCCTTGTTTCAGAAACTTTGAACCTTGAGGAGCTATTTCAGTCTATTCATCTGTTGGATCATTTAACACATCTCTCCTTCCCTAGATCCTCGTTAGAAATAAGTGACTATAAGAGAGTGCACTGGCCACCCAAGCTTGAATTTTTGAGAGTTTCTGGTGGCATTTCAGATGACTTTTTGATCCAGTCTGACTTTCCGACCACGATCAAGCATATCGAATTTGCACACTGTCCTCAGGTGATGCACGTTGGATTCCAGCATCTCCTTTTCAAAGTGGGGCACAACCTAAAGTCTCTTCGGGTTCAATTCCCCATGCCTGGTCTACAAGGTAATTCTCTTGACATCATATTCATGTACTGCCCCAATCTTGTGCTCTTGGAAACCACAGTTGATTATATGTCTGCAGAATTCTTTGACGAGGAATGCCTTCAGTATTTGCCGTTTCCTCGCCCACTCCGTACCTTGTACATTGAGAGCAGTGGAATGCTTGGTACGACTGATAAGATGGACCCGCTTGACTTGGCAGTAGCAATCAGTGATGGCCGGCTTCCGCACTTGAAAAATGTTCGATGCACTGCCAAGCTTGGGTGGGATCCAAAGTCGGACGGCGTTTCGTATATCGTGGACGAGCTCGATGACCGAAACGGCGGCCTCTACATAGGGTATTAAAATGTGGAGACGGGACCCCATCCTGCACGCATGAATATTGAAGTTGACATGTGTACCATATTGTAGAAGCACGCGCACTTGCGGGACATCCAAAGAGATACAATAATACGTCAATGGGAGGCCGGGACAAGAAAGAGCTTCCTCCTCGGTACAAAGAGGGGAAGCTAAGGCCATTCTTTTCCACAAACACCAATCCGGGCGTTCTCGCGGAAACTGCGTTTGGCGATCTTGACAGATTGTACTTATTTTTCATCACCGCCGCTGCGTTTTTGACCCGGTTCTATAAGCTCCCCGAGCCATCGCAGATTGTGTTTGATGAGACTCATTTCGGGGGATTCACAAAGGAATACTTCGAAGGTGAATTTTTCGTGGATGTGCATCCACCGCTCGTGAAGATGATCTACTACTTGATCGCCATGGTTTGCAGGTGGGACGGCGACTTTGAGTTTGACCATATTGGGGATGAGTACGGAAGCAATGTGCCGTATATTGCCATGAGGTCGTTTTCGGCGGTTGCCGGTGCTATTTCTGTGGTGTCCGCCTACTGTATTTTGCGGGCTTCAGCGTGCCGCCCAATGATTGCGATGTTTGGTTCGGGCCTCGTTCTTGTTGAAAACTCTCTTGCCACACAATCTAGATTCATCATGTTGGACAGTCCTTTGGTGTGTTTCACCGCACTCGCCATTCTCGCGTTTAAGAGATTCCAGTTGGCTGAGCCCTTCACTCGCAGCTGGTACCAGTATTTGCTCGCGACGGGGGTGGCTTTGGGTTGCACCATTTCGACAAAACTCACGGGGCTTTTCACGCTTGCGTGGGTGGGAATGTGGAGTGTGTACCAGTTTTGGACCTATATGGGCGACTTGGAAGTGACCAAAAAGAAGCTCTTGGGCCATCTTGTGGCCAGAGTGGTGGCACTTATTGTGGTTCCGCTCACAATATATGTGGGAGTGTTTGCGCTCCACTTCACGCTATTGCCCAAGAGCGGGTCCGGTGCCGGTGCGGTTCTGCCCCAATTCAACGCGGACTTTTCTGACTCGGAAAAGCTCACCAATGCTGCCGTGGATGTTTCTTACGGCAGCGTGGTTACCATCAAGCACCACGGGCTTGAGCAGTACTTACATTCCCACGATCATTACTACCGAACCGGGTCCAAGGAGCAGCAGGTGACGTTGTACGGGTTCCAAGGCGACGCCAACAGCGAGTGGATCATCGAGCCCAGAGGCACGAATCTCGAGGGCCTGTTGGACCTGAAGTTCCGGCCTATTAAGAACGGAGACCTTGTCAAACTCTACCACAAAGCGACACGGAAGTATTTGCGGGCCAACGACGTGAGGCCTCCCAACTCGGAGCACGACTACTCCAATGAGGTCAGCTGCAACGGAAACCGCACCAACACCCAGGATGTCAACTTTGAGTGGAAGGTCAACATTATCGGCAGGAAGGACCATTCGGAGAACGAGCTTCCTCTCCGCAAGATGCGGGCGACGGAAACCATATTTCAGTTGGTGCACAAGGGCACCCGGTGCGTGTTGGTGGGCCACGACACCAAATTGCCGGAGTGGGCGTTCCACCAGAACCAGGTGTTGTGCATAAATGACCCCACGCTTGCGAACACCTTGTTTTATGTTGAGTACAACAACCATCCGGTGATTGACGGCGACATTGAATCGTATCCGCGTGTGAATCTTCCGAGATTGCTGCTCTGGGGCAAGATTTTGCAATATCACCAGGCCATGTGGAGATTGAACCAAAGCTTCACCGAAAAGCACGACTACGCGTCACAGCCGGTGGTGTGGCCGTTCGTGATTCGGGGTATCAACTTTTTCAGCAGTGGCCCTGGAAATTTGAAGTTCTCGAACGACGCTGGAAGTCACATCTACCTCTTGGGAAACTTGGCGGTTTACTATAGCGGGATTCTTGTGTTGATCGTTTTTGGAGTTCGCTTTGCGTTCTATTTATTATCCCATTTGAATCCGTTCAAGCTCGCCAACGAACCCGCGTTTGTCACCAATAATTTCATGGCTATTTTGGAGTTCGCAAGCGGCTGGTTCTTCAACTATTTTCCTTACTGGCAAATGTCGCGCCAGCTCTTCGCCCACCATTACTTGGTGAGTGTGTTCTTTCTCGTGTTGTGCATTGGCCAGTTCACAGAGTATCAGATGCGCGTGCGCCCTTTCGTCGGCTGGATTATCCTAGTAGTGGTCGGTGCTGCTGCAGTTGCTTGCTTTTTGAACACTTTGCCCTTGATCTATGGTACACTGTGGACCGTGGATCAGTGCCAAAAAGCAAAGTGGCTCCCAACGTGGGACTTTGACTGCATGGTGTATAGTCAGTGACTGACACCCCATCCTGATATAGCATCGTAGCAATAGACACATGTTTGTATTCTGCGTGCCATTATGGTGTCTGTGTGGTCACGATCTGGTGCGGTATATGCCTCCCGACACGCTGAAGATGAGCTCTTCACACCACCGAAGCAACTCGTCCTTCTCCTCGATCTTAGCCTTGCGCTGGGCCTCGGTCTTTTCTAGTTCGTCGACCAATTCGGCAATGGTCTTCAACTGCGTTTCTGGCAACGTTCCGATTCCCGGAAGCGAATCGATAATCATGCTGATTTGGCGCGACTTCAAAATGATGTCGGTGGAAAGCTCGTTCAAAACACTCTCAAAAGAAGCCTCCGTTTTGGACGCGTTGCTAGGTGCAGAGTTGGCGCCGCTGCCGTCTTCTCTTTTTCCGGGAGCCGGAGCGTTGGCGGCCAAGTTGATGACCGAAGATGGATCCGGATCCAACTGTGTTACCTCGCTGTGTGTGTTCACATAGTTCACCGTGGCATTGAATTGAGCCACGAGTTGGTCTAAGCAGACTTGGAGCTGCGTGAGCCGGTCTGCCATACGGAAGTGTTGCGTGTGTGAGGAAGGCAGACAGGGCCCGTGTTGCTCACCGCTCAGTATTGATGTACTGCACATATACCTAGGCCATGTGGAGCCGCTGCTGGCTTCTGTTTGCAGCCACACCCCCGCCGCAAAAGTCACCAAACACGCAAGCGGAATATTCCCCCCTTTATAGTCACAGCCTTGTATGTGGTGTTTTGCAGCCACTCTGACGCGGTCTTTAAAGGCGCCTGCTGCCATTATTGCCGCCTGCTACTTTTTTTTTTCCGCCTAGGTTTTTTCTTTTGCAGAAAAGGCGCTCTTATAGTTAAATTTGAACACATTTTCAGTTTCCCCCGGGTTTAGGAATATGCCCTTGGCCCAATTTCTGGCCCCTCAACGCCACAATGCCACACCCAAGTGTAAACCCGCACCCCAGGGAAACAGCCGTGAGTGTATCACGTGATGTATATCCGCGCTGCGGTTATCTGCGGTATCGCTCCTCTTGTTGTCAAACATGACTGATCCGAGCCCCAGTCTGACCATAAGCGAGCCAATATGGCAGCCAGACAGCTCCTCGCATGACTGTGTGTTGTGTGGCAGCGAATTTGGCCTCTTCAATCGCCGACACCACTGCCGGAGTTGCGGGCGGCTAGTGTGTGGCACCTGTTCCAACCAGTACATTTCGTTTCTTCCCAATTCCCAGGTGGTGCGGCCCCAGGGCCCGTTACGACGGGCAGTGGGCGAGGAGTATCACCGCATGTGCAAAGAATGTGCTGATGAAACCATGATGATCAGACGCGCGCTCGAAGAAGCGGATGGGACGCAAACACCCCACCCACAAGCGATTGCCGCTGCGATTGCAAAGCGGGTGGTTCAGATCGATGCCCGCCAGCTGGACCTGATGTCTACGTTGCTTGTGGAGGCGGACAGCAGCAGCGACAGCAATTTGTGCCCCATATGTGCCAAGGACTTGGCGGTGCTCTACCGGGAGCAGGAGGGCGGTGCTGGTGGCGACGGAGGCACCGATGCATTCGAGGGCTACAAGGAGCGGCACATCTCCGATTGCTTGGTGGAGAGTGACTTCACGCTGGAGCTACGGCTGGCTGCGGGCTCTCCGTTGCGCAACCGGATGCTCGTGTACAAGATGCCTGCGACGGAGACGCGGCGGGGGCCTAGCACGGACCTGGAAAACGAGTGCGTCATATGCTTGGAAGACATTTGCCCTGGCCACAATGTGGGCCGGCTCGAGTGTCTCTGTGTGTTCCACTATAAGTGTATCAAGGATTGGTTTGGCCGGAAGGGGCCTGGTCTGTGCCCAGTGCACGTGCTACATAAGTGAGGTGGGCGCGGTGCCCGCCCAGGATATGGTAATGGAGAATCTCATGCGTTGATTATGTAGTGCCTAGCGTTCCTCGCGGTCGGCATCGTCCCTGCTCTTCTTCTTGCCCTTCTTCTCGTGGAAGTCCTTTGTCTGCTTGATGGCCTCGGCCGTGGCGCGGTCCACATGCACATGCAATGCATCCAACACGTCTTTGGGTGGCGCCGGGTCCTTCGGGAGTTTCTTCTGCAAAACCGCTTCGATGCGCAAGTACATCTCCAAGTCGTACTGCGTCACCAACGAAATGGACTTTCCGGATCTGCCCGCACGTGCCGTCCGGCCCACACGGTGGATGTACGCCTTGGAGTCGGTGGGGATGTCATAGTTGATGACACAGTCGACGGCGGGGATGTCTAACCCACGGGCGGCGACGTCGGTGGCAACCAAAATGTTGGCCTTGCCTGCTTTGAACTTGTTCAACGAACCCAAGCGCTGGGCCTGCGACAACTGGCCGTGCAAAGGCACTGCGGAAAACCCCAAAATCCGCGCCAAGAGCGCCGTGCGCTGGGAGTGGGCACAGGTGCGGGTGAAGATGATGATGGACTTGCCGACGAACTCGTTGAGCAAATGCACCAAGTAGGTGTTTTTGTAGCCGTCGCTGACCAACATCATGGACTGCACCAAGTTGTCGGCGGTCTGGTACTTGGAAGACACGGCGATACGCACCGGGCTGTTGAGCGACGCCCGCTGCAACTTTTCGATCTTGTTGGTCATGGTGGCAGAGAAGAGGTAGGTGTTGCGCTCGCGGGGGATCACGCGCAAGATCTTGTCGAGCTCCGGGCCGAAGTCGAGGTCCAACAACCGGTCCGCCTCGTCCATGACAAGATACTTGAGGTTCTTCAAGCTGAAGCCCTTGGTGTGCTCCAAGTGGTCGACGATCCGCCCGGGCGTGGCCACCAACACGTGCGGCTTGCGCATCAAGTCCCGTGCCTGGTCCATCATGTCCATGCCGCCCACAATACAGCAGGTGCGGAGCCCCATGCCCGCGCCGAGCGCATCGAACGTCTCTTTGATCTGGTACGCCAACTCACGTGTGGGCGACAACACAAGGGCGTAGTAGGGAAGCTGGTCTTCCCACAACGACTGCAAGATGGGGATGGCAAACGCGGCCGTCTTGCCCGAGCCGGTCACGGCAAGCCCAATCACATCTTTCCCGTCCAATGCGTGGGGGATGGCCTCGGCCTGGATGGGCGTGGGCTTGGAAAATTTCATGCCCTGGATGGCTTCCAAGAGCTCTGGGATCAACTTGAGCTCGGAAAACGTGCTGAAGCTCTTGCTGCCCTCGGACACCGTCACCTCTGACGCTTCGGGCACGATGGACGCAGCGTCGGGTTTGTGGGACGCAAGTTTCTTTTTGAGCGCATTTTTCTTGATTTTGTCGGCGAGCGCGAGCGTATCTGTGACCTTCGAGTGGATGCGGGCCTTTTTAGGCGCGTGTGCTTTGGCCATGGCGGATGTGGTGCGGAGTGGGATGGAGGGCAAGATGGAGGGCGATGAGCCTATGTTTTTCGGGGTATGGTCGGTACTGCAGGTAGTCCCGCCGCCGGCCCGTGCTGTGCTGGCTCCACTAGTGCCAATGAGGGGTGGGGCCTCCAGGTACGATACTTCTACTACTATCGCTCAACGGTAGCCGATATGGGAGTGCTGGGCACGGCGGTCGGGCAGCTCTCCAGGGGGGGGGCACTGGGGTGGATATCTTGGGTGTACGGGTGTGCTCCTCCATCGCATCTTCGCGATGACATTTTATCTGCCACTACACCCATTTTCACCTCAGCCATGGCGAAAAGAAGAACCAAAAAGAGAACACACCAGCCAGCAGACCCGGAGGAGCTCGCCAAGATCCCCAAGTCGATGGTGCTTTCCCTTGGAATGTCGCTCAAAAACTCGTCTTTGGCGCAGTTGGTGAAAGATTTTCGTTTCGTGATGCAGCCGCACACGGCCATCAACTTGAGAGAAAGAAAGACGAATCGATTGAAGGACTTTGTGGTCATGACGGGTCCCTTGGGTGTTTCGGATCTCTTTGTCTTCAAGCAATCACAATCGTCCGGCAATGTGTCGTTGCGGATAGGAAAGATGCCCAAGGGCCCCAGCTTGCAGTTCAAAGTCAACACCTACTCGTTGATGAAGGACGTCAAGAGAATGTTGAAGCATCCCAAATCGGTGGGCAAAGACTCCGCGTTGTTCCAGCAGCCCCCTTTGCTTGTGATGAACGGATTCTCCTCCAAGGTTAATGAGATGGACAACCACGAGAAGTTGATGGTCACGGTGTTCCAAAACCTTTTCCCCCCAATCAAGCCACACGAGACTAAGGTCAGTACGATCAAGCGGGTTCTCTTGATCAACAAGATGCCTAATGGCGAAATTGAGTTGAGGCATTATGCCATCAATACCAAGTTGGTGGAAGAAAGCAGGAACGTGAAGAAGCTCATCAACTCGCACCACAACTTGAAGAAAAAGTTGCCTGTTATGACGACACATGACGACATTTCCGACTTGGTGTTGGACCCTTACTCTGTGGGCGGTTTGACGTCAGACTCCGAAGTGGAGGATGATGCGGTGGTTGAGATCCAGGGCGACCAGGCCAATTCTGTCAAGCAAAGAGAGGTTGCGCCTACCCCTGTCTCTACCACAAGAAAGAGAGCTATCAAGTTGAGCGAGTTAGGTCCACGAATCAACATGTCGTTGGTGAAGATTGAAGAGAGCTTGTTGGGCAGCAAGAAGGTGATCTACCATTCCAACGTCAAGAAACTGGGCGACGAGTTGAAAGAGTTGGAAAAGAGACATCAATTACGTGAGCAGAAAAAGGCGGAGCGCAGAGCCGTGCAGAAAGCCAACGTTGATGCTAAGCAAGCAAAGAAGGACGCCAAGAAGGCCCGCAAGTTGGCCCGCAAGAACGGAGAGGTGGAAGGAGGTAAAGATTCCGAGTCGGAGGCGGAATCGGAATCGGATAGTGATGCGCCACAGATCAATCCGAGCGACTACGAAAACGACAGTGACTTGTTCAGCGACGTGGAGTAAAGGTATACAAATGCATTTCGGGGCTTGACAGCCGTATAGAAAAAGTGTAGGACTACGACTGCGCCTGTATCTGACCTATCAACGTAGAAATATGCCGCAGAAGGTTGGCGAGCTCGACCGCCAGGGCCAAGCCACTGTTGAAGTTCGACTGAGCGTGCTTCAAGTGTGCGGGAACGAGAGCACCAAACTGGGCCATGGGATCGTACAGTTTTAGAGATAAGCGGCCAATGTCTTCCGTGACTTCTTCAATATGACTTGGAGAAACCTTGGATTTTCGGTTTCGGAGGGTTTGTCCGGTGGGCGGCACAGAGTCGGTGGTATTAGAAGCGGGGGAGCTGTGGAGGCTCTTCTTCCCATCATCGACTTTTGGGTCATGTGCTTCCTTCGTTTTCTCCTTTACAATCTTCCCCTCCCTCTTCTTTTCTGGGAGTTTGTCATCCTGGATGAGAGTAAAGGCCGCGCCTGTTTCCACAGTCGCAGAGGCCAAGTGCGGACGCATATCAAACAGGTCCATTCCGAAACGGCGGCCCGAAAAGTTGGCTCGGCTCAAGTTCTGAAATGCATCCACAAAGGCAGTACGGAAGGGGTTGTTGGCCACCTCCTCGTAACGTGCTACGGTGGTTAAAAGGTTGGCGACAAGATCGTCCAACTCGGCACCTTCTGTCAAGCCGACCTCTCCCACACCAGTCTCTTCGGTTAATTCCGCCACAGTTTCATCTGCGAAATCGGCACTGCCGCTAACATTGTCTTGGTTCAGGATCTCCGGCTTCTTGTGTGAACCCTCGCATGACACCTCCATGATGTCGGTCGCCATCTGGTGGTGTTCACATTGGACGCGGCCCAGATGCACTACGGTGTGGGATCGTGAGCGGGACTCTGCGCACTACCGTACCGCGCGCGCGCCAGTCGCCCCACTGGGCCCTAGCGGTAGAGACGACGCAACCGCGCCACTTCAGTGCGCGGCAAGAGTTCGCCAAACAGGGCGTCGGCTTCGGAAATGATGCGCAGCTCAACCTCCAGGCGCGCGCCCGCCTGCAAATGGCCATGGCTCCACAAGGAGTGGATAAGGTCCTCCTCGCCCAAAACCGCGTCTGGCGCGTTTTCGCGCGGGAACATCACGGCCGTCAAGTCATGAAGAATGTTGGCGGTCAAGCCCCACACGTCGTAGATAGGAACATTGGCGGAGTTTCGGCGCATACCACGGTTGCCCCAGTCCTCAGTTGCTTCTGAGTCGGACCCGGAGTCCACGTCGTCCAAGCCAAGCAACCACGGCGCCTCGGCCGGGTTATCGCGCGGGAATGTCACCAGGCGTAAGTTCCATGGCACGCCGCCCCACCGCACTGCGCGGTGCGACTGCAGCACGGCCTCGAGCGGGTGCGCGCCGGCCACAAAGTCTTGGAGTGGTACCAGGAAGATGCCCAGACTTTCGCCCGGATTGAGCACGAGCCCGAGGTCGCGCGTCTCGGGTGGGACCTGCAACACCGCCACGCACGGACGCACCGCCAGAAGTGTGCGCAGCAAATAACACGGGAGCTCAGTCACCGGCTCGTACGCCGCGCCAAAACGGCGCGCGAGATCCGCCGCGGGCGCCAATCCGATCTCTTCTTCCGCCTCCCGCTGCGCCACCATCCATGCCAGCTCTAGGCCGGTGTCAGCCTTTCCTCCGGGCAACAGCACGTGCCCAGGAAACGAGCGGAGCCGCGCCAGGCGACGCGTGAGCACTACGCGCCACTCGCCGCCACGGCCGAGGAAAAGGAGCACCAACACGGCGGCGCGGCGCGACACAGGCACGCGGTGCCAAGCGCTGGCACTCTGGCCCACTGCAGCGCGGGCCACATACTTGCGGAGGTTTGCGAGGGGGTCCATGATGCAGCTGTGTGAAGTGGCACTCGGAGCTGTTGATTGGGGGACTGGCTGCTAATCTTGCAGCACTGTTGTCGACTGGAGGCAGGTGGCTGCTAAGTCGCAGGCGGCTGCTTCTGGGTGGCTGTTAAACTGGGAGCAAGCCTAAACGGGCGTGGCTGTCTGAAGTAGTCTTGCTGTCTCTGTTTCTCTGTAGACTCGCCTGGTCGGGTTGTCTGGGGTGAGCGCCAGGGTATGTCCTTATCAAGAACGGGCAATCAGCTGGGGCGAAAACGTAGACTCCGGCGGAATATTGTTGGCTCAGGGGCTGCAATTTTGCAAATAGAGCAGGCTGTGGGTTCTGGGAACGATGGAAGAGGCACAATGGACTGGGGTTGGGGACCGAGCCTGTGTTGGTTGGTTGTGCCGACCAGAGCGCGGGCCCCGCCAGCTGCAGTCGGGGCCCCCAGCTTAGAGGATTCTACGGGCCTTTGGTTTTCCCGGGGTTTGGATCCGTGGCATCCGGAGTGACGCAAGCAATATAGCGCATGCTGCAATTTCGGCGCTGATTAGGGGGGTACGTCTACAGGGAGTATTTTTGTAGTTGTACTTTGTGGATGTGGGATGGGTTCGTTCGCACCATTTATATATTTTCTGAGAATTTGCGGCCGCCAGGCAAAAGATTGATATTGCAGAAAAATCACCGGGTGCTGGGATCAAAGACGGGATCTCTTGCAAAGAAATTTTGGGTAATATTGCCCCGTTTATTTTGTTGAATCTGCTCTTATGGCCCAGGGCGGTATGTAATGGCGCCACAGTAGGGAGTCAGACCCAAAACCGGAGTCACCCAAAACAGGTGTTAGCCTTGCCGGGCGCAGTTATCTACAAGCCAGGCAGCCGGGTCTGTTGCGGCTCCGCATACGTTTTGCTCAAATTTCGTCCATATTTGTATTCTCTATAATCCGTCCCATTAGTTTTCCAAAAGCACCGGCCACTGGTTGATGTCGGCATTGTTGTAGATGATGTCATAGGTGGCCTCGAACAATGGGAACTCTTCCTGCAACTTGTAGTTCTCCAACAACTCGTGCACCTCCTTGGCGGTGATGATACCTTGCGACGACTGGCCGTTCAACAACTTGGCCTCGGCCTCCCACGCGTCAACCTTGTTCTCGATCATGTAGCGCGCGACACGCACGTTTCTGCCACCAGAGCAGGTTGTGATCAAGTCAGCCACACCCGCGGATTCCTCGGTGAAGGTGGTGGACTCGGGCGCAGACAATCCCTTGATGCCAAACTTCTCCCAGTACGAGGCAAAGTGGATGGTCTCCTTAAGGCCGATTCTCATGATGGCGGACTTGGCATTGTCACCCCAGCCGGCACCTTCCACAAAGCCCGCGGCACATGCAACGACATTCTTCAACGCACCGGCAATGGACGCGCCAATCACGTCCTTGATCACACGCACGTGGAAGTAGGTTCTGTGGAAAGCCTCCTTCAAGATGTACTCGTCAATATCAAGGCCCTCACCGCGGAAGTCTTTGGGCACATTGTAGGCGATGGAGGTCTCGGACCAGTTTCCTCTGGCCACCTCGTTGGCAATGTTGGCGCCGGACAAGACACCACAGTAAATGCCCAAGGTGTCGGTGATGGACTGGGACAACAACTTGCAGCCGTCCACGTCAACCTCCAATCCCTTCAAGCACGAGATGGCACGCGCGGTGGGCAGCACCTTGCCCACCAATTGCTTGCACACGCGGGGGAGGAACTGGTGGGGAATGTTGAAGATCAAAAGATCCGCGCCTTCCACGGTCGCGACAATGTCGGGGTTAGCAACCAAGTTCTCGGGCAACTTCACGTCAGGCATATACTTGACGTTTTCGTGCTCGGTGTTGATAATCTCTGTCAATTTGCGGCCGTCAATGTCCTCCTCAAACACCCACATGTTCACCTGTTTTTCAAAAAGAGCGGGTTTTTCCAGGGTGTTTTCGGCCACGAGCTTGGCAACGGCAGTACCCCAGTTACCGGATCCGATAATGGCGATTCTGAAAGGCTTAGGAATGTTGTATGGGGCAGTGGTGGTCATGGTGAATAGTGGGGAGGTGAATTGGCAAGGGGAAATGGCACTCTTTTATACGAAACAGCAGTGGTAGGCGACCGGTGATAGGCATATGCGGCCCCTCCAGCACCATGCAGGCGATACGGCATACACGCAATTGTTCCATTTTGGCCCGGTTCTTGTCCACACAATGACATCATTAATCCGTGCCGCTGCGGCCGCGAATCTGGCGGATAACAAGTGGGGCCCTAAACAAGGGCGGGCTGGCCCAATGTCGCACGCGACCCTGTGCCCCAAGTGCCAATTGGGACAATGTCGCCCCGGCGGGGCTGCGCGACGCCCAATCGGAGCTTCCCCTCACTGTCGTGGTTCGGGGTTAACGCAGGCGGCCGGGTGGAGCGGCGACATGTCGCACCCCTAACTGGCGCCATTGAGGATTACCGCTGTCGTCATTTGTCTATCTGTGCTGCCGGCGGAGGGAAATGGCGTCACCACCTGCACACAGACAGGAACCACCGGTGCCGGTGACGTAGCGCCTGTAGGCAGCGGTAGGGGCTTGGGTTTCTTGCACACAGCCTTCGGGAGTGCCGCAAAAAAAGAAATAAACCGGAAAAAGCAACGACTCCGTCGGCGGCCGGAGAATCTTCCCAATGGTGCAACGCCACCGCCGCTGGCACCCCCGGTGCTGCGAGAGATGTGTGCACTACACCGGCTGATACGAAGGGTGTTTCGGGATTAGGCGTGTCCTTGCTGTTGTAGCTGCAGTGTATTGCTGGTGTGCATAGTCTATAACCTGTGCGCCTAGACCGAGTCTGGGGTGGGAGGCGGCGTGTGTCCTGATGTTATTTAGGGCCAGCGCTTCAACCACGCTATATCAACGGCTCAGTCGGTCGGTGTCATAGTCGGCCCAGCGCCACCGGTCGAGCTGGGCCGCAGGCGGCCGTCAGCGGTCATCGTCATGTCTGTAGTCGTCGTACATTTCCTGCCACGCGCCGTCAACAATGTTGCGCGGCTGGCTCCAAGAGTTGTCCTCGGTCCAGTCGCTGGGCCTCACCTGGCCGCCGCTGGCGATGCGGGCCGCCTGCAACGGCGTCAAGTCTGCCGAGAGCGCGCCGTCGCGGATGTGGGCCAACGGGTCCGGAAGGTGCGCCCGCACCGACGCCGACTCGCTGGGGCGCGGCGCGTCGGGAGCGCGGTGGTGGGCGGCGCGGTGGTGGGGGTCGGGCGCAAGGTCGGGCGAGCGGTACTCAGGCGCGCGCTCCTCGGCCCACCAGCTGGGGCGGTCTGCGGAGGCGCGATCTGGAGGGCTGGCGGTGCGCTCCACCAACTTGTCGCCCTCGGACGAGATCTCCACCTCGCGCGCCAGGATCAGCGCCATGAGCTTCAAGAAATTCAGCTGCTCAAACTTGGCGGAGGTGTCTTCGCTCTTGAGGTTCTTTTCCAGGATCATCAGCCGCTTGACCGCGCGCGCCGCCTCGGCAAACTGCTCCTTGTCCTCCTCGTTCTCGAGCTGGGCGCGCCGCGCCTGCTCGGACTCGAACATCTCGCGCTCCACTTCCTCGAACTGGGTGCCAATGACGTCCTGGTCGAGCTCCGCGCTCTGCATGGAGTCGATGCTGTTTTGTGTTGCCATCTGGGGTGCGAACGAGGCGAACCCCGACGCATACCCCATAGGCGCGTGCGAGGCGGGGGCATATGCCACGGGCGCACGCGCGTGGTCAGGGCGGACGCCGGGTGCGCCGTTGCGGAGCGAGAGGGCGTTGAACTGGTCGACCCAGCCGGGGCCCTGCTGCTGCTGTTGGTGGTGCTGTTGGTGCTGGTGGTACTGGTGCTGCTGATGCTGTTGCTGCTGCTGCTGCTGCTGCTGCTGCTGCTGCTGCTGCTGCGCCTGGAAGCTGTGGAAGCCCTGGGCAAAGCTCAGGGGCGCAGAAAGTGGCTGGCCCTGGCGCTGCAGGAAGTTGCTTTGGTCAAAGTGGCTGTCAAACTGGCTGCCCGGCACGCCGGACTCAAACCGCGAAAAGTCAGAGTTGAGCGCTTCGTCCACGTGAACGCGGTGGAAGCCATTTTGTGCGCCCGGCTGACCTCGCACAAATTCCCGCTGGAGGGTTTGGTCTCTTTGCGCGTGCTTGTTGAGCTGGCTCAACGCACTGGAGGGCCCGCAGTTGGCGTCCATAGTGGCGGGTGATGTAGAGGAATGGGGAGCGGAGTGCACACAGAAGCGTGGCGGTGGGAATATGTGGAGGAGAAAGGAGGGATCCGGGGGAGGGAGAAGAACAGTGGTGCCGAGGAAGGTGGGTGGTGATATCTGGGGAAAATTTGCCGTTTAGGGCCGGACTGCATGTAGTCATGGACCGTGGCTGCAAAAGCAAGACCCCCGAGGGCGGCACAATCGAGGGCGGCACAATCGAGGGCGGCACATCGAGCCTGGGCCCGGAAAAACGACATTGGCGTGCGGGCCCCGCCGGGCGCTACGGTAATCGCGATAGGCGTGCATTCAGCCGCGACACTATAGACCGCTTGCCACAAGTAGAGACCGTCACTCCTGCGCCCCCGGCACGCATTCGCCGAAAAGCTCTACATAGGCCTCGCCCAAAAACCGCTGCACATCCAGCGCCTGCATTGCCCGGTGGTACTTGGCAAACGCCTTGGCCAGCGCAACCCGCACAAGCGTGCACGCGGCAAAGCACGCCACAAGGGCGTCGCCCGCGCCGTCCGCCCCGTGCGCGCGCGCATGGCGCGCCCAAATGAGCATGGTGCCCACCGCGCCCGCAAGCGTGTCGCCCTGCCCCCCGACGCGGCGCAACAGCCCGCGCGCGGCCGCCACCACGTGGTCCGCGCCCGCCGCACCGCCGTCGCGCGCGGCAATCTCCTCCGCGCCCTTGCGCAACACCACCACGCCGCCCAAGGCCCGCAGCAACTCGCGCGCCGCGCCCGCGCCCGGCACGTTGGCCACGCCCACCGCGGTGCAGAGCCGCGCAAACTCGGCCGCGTTGGGCGTGAGCACCGCGCGCGCGAACCCACGCACCAACGCCGGCCGCATCGCCACAAGGAACAAGGCGTCCGCATCCACCACCACCGGCTTGTCCGCCACGCGGATCTCCTCCACCACCCGCGCGAGCGTGTGCAACATCAACGGGTCGCGGCCAAACCCGGGGCCCACCACAAAGCCGTCGAGCCGCGCCACCAACGGCATGATCTTGGGAAGAATGTGCTGCTCCACCACCGACGCCACCACCCGCGACTCGAGCGCCTCCGCCAACGGCGCGCGCGCAATCTTGTCCCACTCCTCGCGCGCGGCAAACCGCTCCACCGCGGGATTGTCGCTGGAGTAGAGGTACGGGTGGACCATCAAGTCGGGCAGGTATCCCTTGATCACGGGCGCCGCCTGCCGCTCGCACACCACGTGGCTCAAGTCCGCGCCGACGAGCGCGGCCGAGTGGGCGGCAAAGAACGGCGCGCCGGTGTAATCTTCACATCCGCCAAACACGCCGATCTTGCCGGCCTGGCCCTTGTAGAGCGACGACGAGAGCAGCGGCACGAGCCGCCGCGAGAGCTGGAGCAATTCCTGGTTGGTTTTGGTGCTCAACATGACTAGTGTCACCGGAACAGAGGAGGCAAGACGGGGCGGCCGCGACCTGTCCAGGGCGACCAACCGGCGGGTGACCGCGGGTTTCGTGCGCGCACTGCCGATACTGGGCCGGCCGTTTGTTGCGCCCGCGGAGCCCGCCCTTGCCATTGCCTCTTCTCGTGTCATTGCTTTTTCAATTCTTTCACACTTCTGGTTTCTTGCCATTGCTTCTCATTGCTTCTCATTTCTCATGCTTCTCATTTCTCATGCTTCTCATGCTTCTCATTTCTCATTACTTCTCATTTCTCATGCTTCTCACTTCTCACTTCCTCATTACTTCTCATTTCCTACCTCTCATTTCCTTCCTCTCATTTCATTCCTCTCATTTCCTTCCTCTCATTTCCTTCCTCTCATTTCATTCCTCTCATTTCCTTCCTCTCATTTCCTTCCTCTCATATCCTTCCTCTCATTTCCTTCCTCTCCTATCTCTTTGCTCGTGCTGCATCGGACCCCGGCCCGCCCGGCATGCACACACACCCGTACATCCCATAAAAACTGTGGAGTGTTGCGCCCGCCGGTCCCCTCCCCCATCGCCACAGACCCGTCTCGCCGCCCAATGCGACACCCCACCCGCCGCCGCGCCCGGGCCACGCCACCACCCCCTCCCGCGTACCGCTGGCCCTTGTACCGCTCCGCCCAATGACAGTCGCCCGACAATATGCAGGACGGCCAGGCCCCAGTGGGTCTCCAGTATATAAAGCGCCCGTACCCCACACCGCACCGCCACAGCATATTCCTTCGCAATGTCTCTCGCCAGATTATCCCTCAAAACTATTCTTCCCGTTGCGGCCGCTGCAGGAGCCGCCAGCTTGGCCTTTGGCCTTTCCGGCTCCAAGATCTTCAACGAGCCTTCCAAGACCTTCAAAGGCGGTGACGAATGGATCGACTTGAAGTTGAAGGACTCGTGGAACGTGTCTCCAAACACCAAGCACTACGTCTTCGAGTTGAAAAACCCGGACGACGTTTCCGGCTTGGTCACCGCGTCCCTCTTGTTGGCCAAATACGTCACTCCCAAGGGCAGCAATGTCATCAGACCATACACCCCAGTCTCGGACGTCGACCAGAAGGGCACCATCGAGTTCATCATCAAGACCTACCCCGAGGGCAAGTTCTCCAAGTTCGCGTACGACTTGAAGCCAAACGACACCGTTGCGTTCAAGGGTCCTCTCGTCAAGTGGAAGTGGGAGCCAAACCAGTTCAAGCACATTTCGTTGATTGGTGGAGGCTCCGGTATCACTCCTTTGTACCAATTGATCCACGAGATCACCAAGAACCCTGCCGACAAGACCAAGGTCGACTTGTTCTACGGTAACTTGACCGAGGACGACATTTTGTTGAAGAAGGAATTGGACACCATTGCCTCCAACCACAAGGACCAGGTCACCGTGCACTACTTCCTTGACAAGCCTCCTGCCAACTGGTCCGGTCAATCTGGCCACATCACCAAGGACTTCTTGAAGGACCACTTGCCTGCGCCTTCTAAGGATGCCAAGATTTACGTGTGCGGCCCTCCAGGCATGTACAATGCCATTTCCGGCAACAAGAAGTCGCCTTCCGACCAAGGTGAAGTTTCTGGTGCTTTGGCCGAGTTGGGCTACACCAAGGACAACGTCTTCAAGTTCTAGAGCTCCACAATGCTTGAAAAAGAAATACAATTGCGTACGTTGCCCAATTCTGTAGTGCCTGGTACATTGCTCCACTTAGTGCCTTGTACGTTCCATTTAGTGCCTTGTACGTTCCACTTAGTGCCTTGTACTTTGCAAATTCTGTAGTGTAGCTTCAAGGATGCCACAGCGGATATAGTTCAAACCGCCTCCATGCACTCTTGCGGCGTATCATGGTTAAACTTGTGGTCGAAGGGTGCTGCCACGGCGATCTTGACCAAATATACAAAAATGTCCCCCCTCTGGCAGACATTCTAATCATTTGCGGAGACTTCGAGGCAATCCGAAACTCGACAGACCTTGAAACCATGAGTGTGCCCAAGAAATACTCCAAGATGGGAGATTTTCATAAATACTATAGCGGAGAGAAAACAGCCCCAGTGTTGACGGTCTTCGTGGGCGGCAACCACGAATGTCTGCTGTACTTGCGAGAACTTCAATATGGAGGCTGGGTTGCTCCAAATATCTACTATTTGGGCCATTATGGCGTGGTATGGTTCAAGGGTCTTCGAATCAGTGGAATCAGTGGCATCTGGAACCACCATTCTTTCTTCAACGCAATGTCCGAGCACAAGGCCCCACGATACTCTCTTCCATACTCTCCTCTGACCCTCAAAAGTGTATACCACGTTCTGCCCAAGAATTACTTGAAACTCTTGGTGAGCCAGCCCAGCGACATCGTGATATCACACGACTGGCCCCAATACGTCTGGAAATGGGGAAACTGCGCCCAGCTTCTTCGACATAAACCATTTTTCCGCCAGGATATAGAATCGGGTCGGTTGGGTTCTCCGCTTGCGAGAAATGCGTTGGCTCGCTTGAGACCTCGGCATTGGTTTTCTCTGCACTTACACACCCGCTTCACCGCAACCATAAACCACCTAGATGGCCCTAATACCGGTGTTGCTGGGGTTAAAGAAAACAGCACTAACCCCACTGCCGAAAAAACGGCTCCTGTGGTAGATAAATCCGCCGAAATCGAACTTGATATTGCGATTTCTGAACCGCCGAAATCCGAGCCAACTGTCAAGCTGAATGAATCCGAAATAACGCTTGACCTCGAACCAGAAATTAATACTAGCCCGGAGAAAAAAGTCGGTATAGATGGGGAGATATTCCTAGACATTGATCTGGAAATGGATCAAAAGATTCAATCCGCCAATTCGCCAGAGATTTGTTTAGATTTGGATGTTTCTGCTGGTATCACGGGCATGAATGAACCCTTGAGCACCAATGGCCCGGATGGTGATAGGGTACAAAAACGTAGAAAAATTGAATCTACGACAACTCAATTTTTGGCCCTTGATAAATGCTTACCCAGAAGAAGGTTTATTGAAAATTTGAACGTACACCCTTCTACGGATCATGTTTCCGCCTCTAACTCCAATTTGTACTATGATGCACGTGCAATAGCTATTAATAAGGTGGTTGAAGAATTTGTCCGTTTAAATTATTCTCAGTGGCTATCTATTAGCCCTCGTGACCTATTGGAACTTGATCGAATAGAGCATTTGATGGCTGAGCTCGAAGAGAGTATCGCCCTTGAGGTTGCAAGAATTGAGAATCTTGACTTGAGGATACCGGAAAATTTCAAAGAGATTGCACCAAATAGCTCTGAACCAAATGCTCCATTAAAATATTGGCCCAATAATCAGACACAGGAGTATTGTAAAATTTTCGGAGTCCTTTCTCCAGAGCTTGAGGGTATCTGACATCAAGACGCTGTATGTAAGGTACTAATTACGTAATCAAATGCTAATCACGACTTCTCTGAGATGTTTAAAGTTTAAATGCACATAATTCAGTGGGTTCCGTATAGTCCTTGAAATTTCGCTTCTCAAAGTCTCGTCACTGTCTTCTTCGGTGAAGAGTATCGCTGTCAGATCTGGGGTGGTTTGGAGTGCACATAGATAAACCGATATCTAGGCGTGCGTTTCTAAGAATGCTTCTGTTCCTTCGCCATGTCTGTCCATAGCTTTATCGCTCACTTCTTAAAGGAAAATGGATACCACGAAACCCTTAAAGCATTTGAAAATGAGCATGGGAAGCAGATTATCACAGATCTACCCAGTGACGAGTCATTAGTGGATATCATCACGGACAGGCTCAAGTACCTCTCAACTGAGACTTCGACAAATGCAACTGACGATATCTTACTTAGTGATGAGCTTAAGCAGCTAAAGAAGATGCAAATTAAAGATTGGAGCACTCCTTATCCCAAATCATCGACAGAGATAGCGAGCATAAACCATTTGGTGATCGATAGTGCAGTTATAGATGTGGGCGGCAATACTTACGTATTGATGTCAACTTCGGCCAAAGAACTCATCACAATTGATCTTAAGAAAGGTTGTGAAATTTCGAGGCTCGTGAAACCTGTCGGTGATGTCGTTATTCGCAAGATCGTGGTTGGTCTGGATTATGTTATCTTGTGCGGAATGCAAGGCAAGGTGTATTTATGCCAATTCACCACAGATTTTCTGGAGATTAAAATCATTTCAGACGAGCAGATACATTCTCGTCTAATTGTGGAAGCAAGGTGTGTTCGATGGAATGACAGGGACTTTTTGGTCACTATGGGATGGGATTTTCTTGTGAAAGTGTTCCAAATAGATGAAAAAGGAATTCATCCTTTTGGGGAACCTTTCAAGCTTGCTAACCAGGGATCTTGTATGGACGCATGTACTTACAACGACGCGATTGTTATAATCGTTGGAAAAAGCGAAATCACTCTTTTGGACGTTATTCGTGTTGACAAGGATGGAAAAATGAATCTTGACTGCCGGATTGCTCTCAACGATGCCGAGTTTTCTGCATCTGGATTCAGTCCGATGTGTATCAGGATATTTTCAGATACGAAAAATATTCCTTTAGTGGCGGTCGGAACTTCTCAAGAGCCGTTCATGAGGGCTATTGTTGTGTCATTGAACGCAGTTGGCAGAGAGCAAGATGGAACGCTCCACAGAAACCAAATCATTGTTAACATAAACACAATGTGTCCACAAGACAAATATAGCCAGGCAGTTTTGGACTGGAGGCCTGATGGTAGCGGTTTGTGGGTTTTGGGGGATGACGGAGTCATCAGAGGTGCAGATTTATCGACGGGGAAGATCGCGGTCGAATTACGGGGTCATGAAGGAAGAATCAAATCTCTTGCTGTTGGTGCTTCTTCCTTGGTCACCGGCGGCAGTGATCGCAAAATCTTAGAATGGTCGTGATCTACAACGCGAATTCCATTGTGTGGGCTACCACAGCACAAAACTCAACAAAAATAAAAAAAAAAGAAGCAAATTTCCAGTGCACCAATCTTTCAGCACAATACGATTAATATATAAGAGACGAGTATGTTCGCGCGAATTCTTTATGCTTCTTTGATATCTCGTTTTTTGCAGCATTCAGTGGTATATAAAAAGTCACATTGCACTTAAGGAAACGCGCACTATCAACTATTTATATGCAGAAGTGGGGTATTCTGATTCCGAGGAACTGTGTGGAGCAGATAGGTCCTCGGATCGGCATAACGGCTCGGCTGTAAACCGAAACGTACGTCTCTTCTATAAAGAATATCCCCTATATTTGAAACATTCACCTCTTCTTATTTCAGTCGAAACCTGTGAAGTGATTCATTGGTACTATAGGGAGAGCTTCCGCTTACCATGACCCATCCGACACTCTCTCTCTCACCGCTTGAAAAAGCGGCATCAGGAGCCATTGCATCGGCAATTGCAAATACGCTTGTTTATCCATTAGACTTGAGCAAGACCATCATTCAAACGCAAGTGAAGAAGCATGAGCCCAAGCCACCGGCCGCTTCATCGATGCTCTTGGAGGATAGCCAGTCTAGCGGCAACGAATCGCTATGGGAACAACAAGAAGAGGGAGATCATTTGAAATATAAAAGTGCTTTTGATGTGTTACAAAAGATTTATCGAAAAAAGGGCGTATTGGGCTGGTACCATGGCTTGTTGTCTTCGATTTTTGGTAGCGCAGCCCAGAACTTCTCCTACTTCTACTGGTACACTATCGTTAAGAGAGTGTATTCAAGGATCACGCGTGTCCATCACTCTAAACAGCACCTGACTGCTGTTGAGCTATTCTTGGGGGCGTTGGCGGCGGCCATCTCCCAGTGCTTCACCATGCCTATTGGTGTGATCACCACACAGCAACAAACCGACAAACAGCGCCGGTCATTGGACCAATTGATCAAAGAAGTCTATTTGCACAAAGGCGTCAAAGGATTTTGGAAAGGTTTGAGCGTGTCGTTGGTGTTGTGTGTGAACCCATCCATCACGTATGGCTCATACGAGCGGTTGAAGCAAATCTGGTTGGGCGATAGAAAATACTTGGGGCCATTGGAGAGTTTCAGCATTGGGTTCATTGCAAAGTCTATGGCCACCATTGCAACTCAGCCATTGATTGTGCTGAAGGCATTGCTCCAAAAGAAGCAGGAGGGCGCTGGAGAAAATGAAAAAAGCGGCCGGGGTGCTGTGTCCATGGATTCGGACGAGGTGACGTTTGACAATTTCACCGATGCGTTGAAGCATTTGTGGAGTACGGAGAAGCTACATGGGTTGTACAAAGGCATAGGACCCCAATTGCTTAAAGGGGTATTTGTACAAGGTATGTTGTTCATGTTCAAGGACCAGATCGACTTGTTCTTTATGGGGATGCTCAAGGCGCTCCGGGGCAAAAAGCGTATCAGGGTCAAGGGGTAGTTGCAGGGAATGAGGCAGCAATATAACACTATAACACTCGATCACTCAATCATTATATCAATCACATGACCCTATCAATATATCACCATCTCATCCTATCACTATATCCTATCTATATCTACCACTATATCCTATATCCATCACTATATCCTATATCTATCACTACAACAGATGTTGCATTCGCAATCGTAGCGCGTGCCAAAGCATTGCGGGGCCAAGTGCAGTCAGGGCTTTTGCCCTAGTATCACGTGCATATGTCGCGCGACCATTCACCCGGGAGTGTACGTACCACAGTGACAGAAGAGGCACCGGACAAGTGCACACGTGACCGCATGGGCGGTGGGCGCACCACGAAAAAAAAGCTTGAAAAAATCCTACAAACTTTTTCCAATCTCATCCTCCTCATACTAATTAATCATGGGTAACGGTAAACCAAGAGGTCTTAACTCGGCCAGAAAGTTGAGAGTCCACAGAAGAAACAACAGATGGGCCGACCAAGCCTACAAGGCTAGATTGTTGGGTACTGCTTTCAAGTCCTCTCCATTTGGTGGTTCTTCTCACGCCAAGGGTATTGTGTTGGAAAAGATTGGTATTGAGTCCAAGCAACCAAACTCCGCTATTAGAAAGTGTGTCAGAGTCCAATTGATCAAGAACGGTAAGAAGGTTACTGCTTTCGTGCCAAACGATGGTTGTTTGAACTTTGTCGACGAGAACGACGAGGTCTTGTTGGCTGGTTTCGGTAGAAGAGGTAAGGCTAAGGGTGATATTCCAGGTGTCAGATTCAAGGTCGTCAAGGTTTCTGGTGTCTCCTTGTTGGCTTTGTGGAAGGAAAAGAAGGAAAAGCCAAGATCGTAAGTTGGTTTTGTGTCCTATCCACTGTATAAACTCCCATTCATAATACTACGATTATACTGACTCAAGAGAGCCGAGTTGTCGGCGGTGTAGAAGAGGACCGGCTAGATTTTGCTGGCGGGCCCGGGAACTAGTTGATTCCGAGCCCTGCAGTAACACTTAGCTGTAGCTAGCTCTAGCCGTAGCTCTAGCTGTAGTTGTAGCTAGCTCTAGCTGTAGTTGTAGCTAGCTCTAGCTCTAGTTGTAGCTAGCTCTAGCTCTAGTTGTAGCTAGCTCTAGCTTTAATTCCAACTATAGCTCTTACTCTCACTTCAACTCCATCTCAACTCTCACTACAACTCCATCTCTCCATCTCAACTCAACCCGTCTCGCTACAAAACCCCATGTTCAACGTCAATTATCTACTAACCTCCGAGCTCACATCGACAAGTTCTTGCCCTCGATCGAGGGACCCGCCTTCTTCACCGCCTTCTTTTTGGAGTTGGTCATCTTTCTGTTGATGCGGGTGAACATCTCGCCCGCGCCGCCGCGCTGCTGCCTCATCAACAAGCTGGGGTCCACCTTGGGCGCAATCTTGTACGCGGTGGTTCTGGCGGACGGAATGGCCGCGCGGTTGCGCCGCTCCGCCTGCTGCTCGTACAAGGACTTGGCCTCCTTCGTCTTGTTCTTGCGCAGGGACTGCAACTGGTTGGAGAAGCGCGCCTTGTGGTAGTCGTGGAACTTGATGGTGCGGTCCTTGTACGAGTCGGACTTGTTCAAGATCGGGCGGGTCCAGTCGCCGATCATGCGGTCCACAATCTTCTTCAAGTTGGGCTCGGTGCGCTTGCTGCGCTGGTAGAACACCAACACCTTGCCGATGCCGCTGGCAACCAAGTGGTCGGTCTTGATCGGCAACGCCGCGAGCGACTGCAACAACTCCTTCTGGATCTGGTACGCCGGCATCGACGCGTCCGGCAACGGCTCGAGCCACAACCGCACCGCCTCGAGGAGGTTGTTGTCCAAGATCAGAATCGCCAAGTCCGCCTTGGTCATGGTGTCCATCACCTCGCGCAACAACTTCAACTTCTCCGTGGCGATCTGGCCCTGCAGGTTTTTCTCCACGTCCAAGTTGGCCGCCTCGATCATCTTGTTCTTGAGGTGGTCGATCCGGTCGTCCTGCATCCGTTCCAAGTCGTCCTCGTCCGCCTTGCGCCGCTTGCTGGTGCGCGCCTTGACCGCCTGGTCCATCCGCTCCTCCAACACCCGCCGCCGCCGCGCCGCGGGGTCCTCGAACCCAAACTCGCCCGCGCCGTCGCCGCCGCTGTAGCCGCTCTCCTCGCCGTACGCGCCGGCGGCCGGCGCCGCGGCCGGCTCGCCCGCGTCGCGCGCGCTTCGCCGGATCACTTTTTTGCGTGTGACGGTGCCGTCGCTGCTGTCTTTGTGGCTCTTGATGTTGTAGACATCGTGGTCAAAGTCGGCGGGGGCGGGGCTGGCGGGGCTGCTGTTTTGGGGCAGCGGTGCGGGCGGCAGGCGCGGCGTGTCTTCGCTCTGTCCGCTGGGCTCCATCTGTGTAACCTGTTCCGGGTCCATGATGAAGAGGGGGAGTAGTAGGAGTTGGAGTAGGTGATGTTGAGGGTGCGCCCAGTGTGTGCAGGACGTGTGGAAACCTTTGGCGGTGGCCGATGGATGGAGGGAAGAGGAGTGGATGTAGTGGGGATGTAGGGATGTAGTGGGGATGTGTGGGGGTGTAGTGGGGATGTATTGAGGGTCAAGTGGGGATGTAGTGAGGGTCAAGTGGGGAGTGGAGAGTGGGAGTGGGAGTGGTGCTACTGCGACTGCTACTGCATCTACAACTGCAACTGCTACTGCTACTGCTACAACTACAGCCAACTACAACCAACTACAACTGTGCAGAACGGGCGACTGCCGAGGTTCGGATTCTCTTTTCCGATTCCTTGGCTTGTTGGTGGCCCCCTGGGTGCTGCGACTAATTGGACTGCGACTAAGTGGACTGCGACTGGACTGCGACTAATTGGACTGCGACTGGACTGCGACTAATTGGACTGGGGTTGGACTGGGTTTGGACTGGGGTTGGACTGGAATTGGACTGGAATTGGACTGGAATTGCGCAATTGTGCATCAGGCCGCCTGATCCCACGCCAAGCTTTACCCGAATTTGTATGGTCAGACACCCACTGGGGTCCGGTGGTGTGGGAGGTACGGGTGTGTTGCCTCACTTCCACGCGCGCAATTCCTCTGCTGCCCACCATGTCCCAGTATATTGGAAAAACCATCTCGTTGATCTCCAACAAGGGCCTCCGCTATGTGGGGGTGTTGGAGAACATCAACGCGGAAGACTCCACTTTGGCGCTCCTGCAGGTGCGCTCCATGGGCTCCGAGGGGCGCTTGGCCCTGATGGGCCTGCCCCACGCCGAAGTACCGCCCGGAACTGATGTGTACGACCACGTGGTGTTCAGAGGTTCAGATGTGAAGGACTTGTCTGTGATTGACGTTCCAGTGGATCAGGTCCACGCCGACCAGCCAGCCCCGGCCCAGGCCCCGGCACAACCCCCGGCCCAATCCCCGGCACAACCGCCAGCCCAGCCAACTCCGGCCCCGGCCCCGGCCCAGCCAACTCAGGCCCCGGCCCCAACCCAGCCAGCTCCGGCCCAACCAGCCCCGGCCCAATCGGAGCCTCAGCGCCCCTCGCGCACCCGCGCCCCAGAAGCGCGCCCCGTCGACCGCTTCGACACCGCGTTCGACTTTGAGTCCGCCAACGCGCGCTTCGAAAAGAAGGAGCATGTTTCCGACAAGCCCGTGTACAGCAAGCTGGCCGGGTTCTTTGACTCGATTCTGTCGTCCACGGAGGAACGCAACCCCGTGCGGTGGAGCGAGGAACGGTCTCTCAACATGGACACGTTTGGCCAGGCGTCGGTGAGGCGCGGCAGAGGCTTCCAAGGGGGGCGCGGCGGCTTCCAAGGCCGTGGGCGTGGCAGAGGCCGCGGAAGGGGCCGCGGACGCCCAGAGCCCAAGCCCGAGTGGGCGTGAACCCGGTGTAGCTTGAATAGACAGCCTAGGAACTTGCGAGCGTAGGGGGACGCCTTTCTACTTGTGATTGGGGTGGTCATATTCTGACATTAGAACTAAATGCCTCGATCACGGAGGTACCACAGCCTATCTTGGGCATCGTACCGGGCTTAACGATTTTAGGGTATTTAGTGGTATAAGATGAGTGGTGAGCTTGTGTAAGTATAGATGTAGTGTAGTATAAGTGTAGTGTAGTATAAGTGTAGTATAAGTATAAGTGTAGTGTAGTATAAGTGTAGTATAAGTATAAGTGTAGTAGTGTAGTAGTGTAGTAGTGTAGTAGTGTAGTATAAGTGTTGGTGTTGGTGTTGGTCGCCTAAACTATACAGCTCTTAAGCTTGAACTTCAAGTGAAGCAGTGCAGTGGGCTGGTGGTCGTGACGCTGAACAATTTTACGGATCCATTCGGTTACATCTCTAGAGTGCTCTAACAGTTATCGACGACGATGAAGTGTATTATCTGTGGGCATTAATGGTGTACATGAAGTACCATGGGTATTGCTAGTACCACGCTACTAGTGCCATGGACATTAATGCAGTGTACAATTGAACTGTCATTTACTGTAGTCATTACTAGTGCCGGGTATGTTAACTAGTGCCACTACCGTGTGCATAATTAAACTGTGCACTGTTAGCACCAGCGGCAACTGTACATGTACCCCATAATCCATCATTGACTAGCGTATATTAACTCCAGGTATTAACTCCAGGACTCCAGGTATGACCAGTGCCATGCCACATGAATACTAGTCATTCACAAGTACAGCTAGATGTCACGACTACAATGATTACTAGTACCATGCCACTCGGTTACCCACTACAGTCAACACCTATGTGACGGGTCCCAGTGCCGCCCATCTGACGGCCCCAGTGCCGCCCATTCGCGCGGCCCATTCGCGCGGCCCATTCGCGAATCGTGCGGATTCGCGCCCGTGGGATTCGCAGAGTCCTACCGCTTCTTCCATGACGTACACGCTCCTCGACTCGTTCGTAGTGGACGGCCTCCTCAACCAGAGGATCGGCATGGATGTGCCCCTCGACTACGCCGCCGCCGGCGACACCATCCGCATTGTGGCCAACGTGGTGCTGAAGGCGCCCGCCGCGGCGCCCGCGCCCGCGCCCGCGCCCCCCGCGGCCGTGGCCGTCTCCGGCCCCGTGGTGGCGTACCTCCAGGGCGGCCCCGGCTTCGCCTGCGCCGTCCCGCTCTCCAACTCCGGCATCACCAAGGCGCTCCTCGACCGCGGCTACACCGTCGTGTACTACGACCAGCGCGGCACCGGGCTCTCCGCGCCCATCGACGCCGCGCTCCTCGAGCGGCTCGGCCCCGCGGCCGCCGAGCAGTACCTCCTCCACTTCCGCGCCGACAACATCTGCCGCGACATGGAGCAGGTGCGCGCCGCGCTCGTGGGCGACGCGCGCTGGACGCTCCTCGGGCAGAGCTACGGCGGCTTCTGCTGCTTCACGTACATGTCGCTCTTCCCGCAGCTGGTGGCCGCGGCGTTGGTCACCGGCGGCGTGCCGCCCATCGGGCGCCACCCGGACGCGGTGTACGCGCAAACGTTCCGCCGCACCGCGGAGCGCAACCGCCACTACTACCGCAAGTACCCCCAGGACGTGGCGCGGGTCAAGGCGGTGGTGGCGCACTTGGCGCGCGCGCCGCCCGCGTTGCCGGACGGCGGGGTGTTGACGCCCGCGCGCTTCCAGCAGTTGGGGCTCCGCTTTGGCAGCGCGGGCGGCACGGACGCGGTGCACGTGCTTGTGACCGAGGCGTGGGCCGCGGTGGAGGCGCGCGCGCCGTGGCCCCACGCGCTCTTGGCCGCGCTCCAGCGCGACAGCGCCTTCGACACCAACGTGCTCTACGCCTTGTTCCAGGAGGCCATCTACGCCGAGGGCGCCATGGCCACCGCGTGGGCCGCGGACCGCGCGCGCCTTGCGCCCGGCAACGAGCGCTTTGTCGTGACCCCGGCGCTTCTCGCGGCCGACGACCCGGTCTACTTCACGGGCGAGATGGTGTTCCGCTCCATGTTCGACGACCACGCGCAGCTCCGCCGCATCCGCGCCGTGGCCGACCGCTTGCACGCGCGCGCGCTGTGGCCGCGCTTGTACGACCCGGCGGTGTTGCGCGCGCACTCGTGGCACGCGTTGCCCGCGGTGGCCGCCACCTACGTCCACGACCAGTACGTGGACTTTGACTTGTCCATGGCGGTCAAGCGCGAGCTCTTTGGCGACGCCAACTTGCGCCAGTACATTGTCAGCGACTTGTTCCACGACGGCCTCCGCGCCGACCCGGAGCGCGTGGTGGGCGCGCTCTTCCGCTTGTTGCAGTGCGACGTGGACTAGGCGTGCTACTTCGTAATTCGTACATTCCCTACACTCTTGTAAAGTGCGTGCTCGGCGCAAACCCCATCCGCCGCCCGGCGGCCCCCACAAACCAGTTGCCGCCCTCCGCGCGGTACGTTGCCCCCACCCACTGCATGTCAAACACAACCTCCACCTCGTCGCCCGCCCGGAACGAAAGGTCGCCCGCCCGCGCGCCCTCGAAATCCGCGCGCGCCACCACCACCTGCCGCGGCCCCCGCTCGCGGCCCCGCGCCTGCGCCTCCGCAAAGAACTCCTGGAGCCGCACCAACTCCCGCGAAACGGTGCCCTTCTCCTCCGCCCCGCCCGCCGCCCACCGCCCGTGCGTTTCTGGCGCCCGCGTGATGCCGTGTTTCCTCGCGTTGTATATTTCCGCGAGCACCTGCTCCGCCGCACTCGAGCCGCCCACCGCACTCAAACTCACGTCAGACTCCGCTTCGGACGCCTCCGTATCGTCCGCCGCACTCGAGCTCGCGTCGTCCGCCGCACTCGAGCTCGCGTCGTCCGCCGCATCGGAAATCTCTCCTAGATCCACACTGGAGAATGTCGACGGTGACGGAAGCCACTGTGGCTGCCACAAATTAATCCGGTGGCTCTCGTCTCTCGGAGGAAGCGGAGGCGGACGCCCGGTTTCCGGTACCTCCACCTTCAAATCTTGCGCCCGCAACACCCGCGACGGATGGTACACCTCAGACCGGTTCTTCTGCGGGTCCTCGTACTTCTTAAACAGCACCAACGGATCGGCCACAACATGCTCGCCAAAAACCCCAATCGCCTTGTCTGTGGCCTTCACGTGGTGTCCCTTGGTCCCCACCTTCTTCGTCACCGAAGTCCACGCCTTCGACACCGCCAGCTTGTGCTCTTTCCCGTCGATTTCCTCGTCGAGAAGCTCCGGATTCTTGTCGTAAATCACCAGAAGGAATGACTCGGCCTTCAACCGTACCGGGGTCGCCTCCGCCTCCCATTGCTCGATGATTTGATCGTATTGCTGTATCACCTCCTCGGCTGCGTCACTGCTCCGCACTAGGTGTGACACAAAGCCATGAAACGTGGAGAAGTACAACAACGCCGCCTTCATCTCTTTGTATAGTTGGTGCTGGTGGCTGATGAACCAGCATGTCAAATGCTCCACAAACTCTTCCACCAACGAAAGAGACTCTGGAAGAACAATCTTGAGCCGCTTGTTGAGAGCATCGTAAACATCCTGTTCTCTCAACACCTTACGCTCGAGGGTGTCAAATTCTTGCAATTCCGCCTCCGTTTTCAGCGATTTCTTCGACAATCTGTCCACCTTCCATTGCAACTTATCACACTTTGCCTTCTGTTTGTTTTTGGCACCAATGGCCTTCCTCACATGTCTTATCTCCGCCACCACAGGATCAACCTTAGATCGAACTTTGTTCGCGTGAGCTTCGGAAAGATACTTGAACCTTTCCTGGGTTTGTGCCATGGCCGCCACGTAATTAACTAGCTCCTTTTGGAGACTGGGGATAAAGAATTGCTTCTCCTTCGGATGAACCATAAATGACTCCGCATTTGCTTGTAAATGGTCAAACTCCTCGTAAAATCCGTCAATTCCCTTGAAGTCTAATGACTTCTCGCCAAGGAGCGTGAGCAACACCTTCGTTGCCTTGAGAGAACTCGAGAACACATGCGGCCAATATTTCGTGGCAATTTTCTTGCTTTGCTTCACCGTGTATTCCAATCCTTTCTTCAATTGTTTAAGGTCGTGGTCACACTCGTCAATCATCTCGCGGTCTCCATCATGGGCCTTGTGGCCCGTGACCTTTTGCTTGAAAGAGGTTCCTAGAGAACTCCCGGCATAGTGTATATCCGTACCCACGTTAGCCAACTTCTTCTGTAGAGCCTCTTTATTCATAATTCCATGCCAATATACTCCTGACTCTATCTAATCCGGTTTATTTCCTCTCCAGCCTCAACCTTGTGGAACTTACGGATGCTTAGCCACCTTATGCAGGCATTATGCAGGCTAGCATGCTCCGCCGTGATGCTAATCTTACTCTTGGGGCCCTCCTTCCAATACTAGCACAGCGTTTCTATTTTTCAAGTCCTCCTGCTTTGTGCTTAACTTCTTTTCGCTTCTTCTTTTCTCACTTTTCATCATAGCATTACTCTCTCTCTCTCTGGGTATGTCCCTCTTTATCTCACCACTTTTGGGAATGCGTCTGATTTATGCTTATCTTAAGAGCAGGAGGATGGAAAAGCTTATGGAAGCAGGGGACCGACAAAACTTTCCAAATAAATAGAAATCTTGACCCCAAGTAATACCTTTCTATCCTGGGGATTATATCCTCTATGGCCTGGAATCCCTTATTTTCTACGGCCATGCCTGCTGGAAACCTCGACCATGCTCGTGCATGTAGCAAGGACCTTGTCCCCGAACATATCTAGGTCGATCGCCTTTATCCGAGAGCATCTCAACTTGATGCCTAATGATAGAATATAGTGCCGGAAAAAATTCCGCCACTGCAAGATACAATACCCAACCTGCTGCGCCGAAAACCCTGCTCTGTTGCATTCGAGACGGCCCGCGAAAACGGAGTTGTTTTGTCCGTCTTTCAAACCCCTCCTCGACACAGGCAATGATGAGACCGTTAGCTCAGTAAATTTTACCCCGCTACCTTTCCCATTTTATCCCACCGAACTCTCTTTTGTGTCCATTTAACTGCTGTTTCCATTGTGTCAGCTGTCCATCCTCGCCTAGCTACCTCCTCCTGTTTCCTTTCCAGCTGTGTCTATTCGTGTCTGCTGATTAAGCTCGATCCCAGTTAGTCCGGCCAAAGACCCAAACCGGGCCTGATTTCCGGAACAAAATTAACCTAATGGCTTCTGCGGTATATGCGGAGCTTCCAAAAGAGATCAAAAGCGTTGTCTCTGACTCAAAGGAGTTGAGTATTGTCGGTGTGGACTATACTCCCTTATCCAGCAAACCCATTTTTGACGGCGCAAATGGAGTGATTTTCAAGGCCAGTGATGCTTGCAATAGTAAGATGGTGGTTATTAAAACCGTCAAGAAGCAGAAGTCTCAGTCAGATTGTCTATATCACCGCCTGGTGGCCCGTGAATATTCAAACTTGAAGAAATGTTCGTCCTCCAAAGCTGTGGTTGATGTGTATGCCATTGCTGTCAGTTCGCAGACACTGGACCTTTCCATTATCATTCAATACTGCCCTATGGGCGACTTGTTGGACTACTTGTGTCTGCTCCGCTCAAAGAAAATCACGATGCCCTCTAACGTTAAGGATGCGGTGTTTAAGCAAATTGTCAAGGCGGTTGATTTCCTTCACCGCCATGAAATAGCGCACCGCGACATCAAGCCAGAGAACTTTCTCATTGACTCGAGCGGCGTAATCAAACTCAATGACTTTGGCTGCTCGCTAGACTTTTCCCTAATTGACGAGCAGCTCCCTCTCAATGACATACACTGCGGTACTCCTTCCTTCAAAGCCCCAGAATTGTTTAAAGCCGAGAGAGCTATACAACTGGAAGAACCGATCGATCTTCATCAAATTGATTTTCGGGCTGTGGATATCTGGGCGTTGGGAATTTTGTGTTTCCAGCTCTTCCTTCTATCGGTGCCATGGCCACATGCCAATGCTGCGGCAGACGAAAAGAGTGCCGCGATCGACAAGTATATCCGGCAATATCCTATGAGTAACAAGGATGTGTTGGCTTTGGCTGACCGGCTAAATGATCGCCACTATAACCTGGCAATGAACCCAGCTCTCTCTCTCTTCAAGCAGTTGCATTACGATGCACGCGTTGAACTGCTCAAAATGTTGAATCCTGAGCCTAGCAAAAGAACAACAACCGATCAGCTTTTGCTATCTAGTTGGCTTTCTCAAGCATATGCTGATCCTAACGAGTTAATACGTCTACGCCCCCGGTGAGCGTGTCAATTTTTTGTATATTTTCAGACTAGCATAAGACTATGTCAATGACGATAATGTCAAGTTATTGGGTAAATGGCGCTGTGAATCTAAATTCAAGAATCTCCTTGGCAATTTTCTGCTTCATTTCGTCCTGGGTGTAGTCCTTCTTGGGTTTCACCTTGCTCTTTTTAGGGTCGTTCATTGATAAATCTATTAATGTGCTAAGGGGGGGTAGTGGCAAATGGTAATATATGGAATGTATGAAATAAGGGTTATCACCTAGGGAAAACGAGATCCAGTCTCAGCGAGGATCCTGTGCCAATAAATATTCGCAAGGGCCTGTCCAAGCTTTTTTGCAGCCCATATTCGCACGGCATACAATTAGTTTCGATACCTTATCATAATCTATTAGCCACAAAATATAAACCAAATAGAGCTGACGGGACAAAAAAAAGCAAAAAAAAAGCATGACTAATTAGGAATTGTAGTGATTGCATAAGGATACAGAGATGGGAAATAATACACTTGACAAGGAACAAAAATGAAACATGAAATTAGGTCGATGCCTGGGATAACGCCCAATCGAGGAATGAAGACACGGATGAGGCCATTGAGCAAGACATGATAAGACCCACAGTGTGGTGGTTCCTATACCGTTGCGTGGTCCCCATAATGAAAGAGTGAGAATGAATGACGAGAAACGCGCACAGTACAGGCGCACACCCAAACCCACCAAACTCACAGAATTCAGTGGAAGTTCAGGTAGCCGTAACTGTTCACGCCATTGTTGGCGGCGCTGCTGGCGGAGGCATTGGCGGCATTGTTGTTGCTGCCATTGCCCGAAGAAGTGCTGCTGTTGCCATTGTTGTTGTTGCCCTGTTGAGCGGATGATCTTCTGGGATTTCCTGGACCGCGCACACCCAATGGGTTCTTCGAAAACGAAAGACGAATACCGCCTTTTCCGTTACTGCCGTTGGGGCGGGGTAATGCACGGCCATATAACTCGGCTAATGCGATGGTGGCATGGGCCACATCCTCAAATTCCACAAAGCACATGGGGCCATGGTTGTGGCCAGATGAACCCAGACCAGAACTAGAGGACTGGTTCTTGGTCCGGAATGACAACCGCCTGAAGCCCTTCTGGGGCGAGAATAACAGGCGGAGTTCTGCCTCAGTAGCATCAGGAGGCAAATTGCCCACGTACAAAGTATTACATGGGGGGTTCTGGTCCGCGGGGTTTGCTGGAGGAGGAACGCGAGCCAACAAAGACAAGTCAGGAACATCCTTAGCAGATGTTCTGGCAGCGGATGTTGGGGTGGTTGCTGTGGCATTCGCGGGTGTTGCTCCCGACGCAGAGCCGGACGACGAAGGTCCGCTCCGGGTGTTCGATGGAATTGACAAAGGTGCCAACGGTCCATTGGACTGGGTTGGACCTTGGGAAAGGATGGCAGCCACAGTTTGTGGTTGCTGGGGCTGTGCGGGTTGTGATTGAGTTTGCTGCTGCGCTTGAGGTTGCTGTTGGGCAGGCTGCACCTGGGCAGGCTGCTGTTGAGCTTGTGCCGGCTGTTGAGGAGCCTGAGACTGGGTCTCGGTCGTCTGCTGTGCTGGCGCCTGCAGAGGCAAGGTGGTGTGCGATGAGGCCGCGGGCTGTGGTGGCATGGAGCCGTTGAAAAATGCAGATGTTCTTCTTCTGTCGCCGGTTGGCGTGCCCGCTTGGCCCGCTGGGAGCAGTCCAGAAACGGGAACACCCCACTCAAGAGGGGTGGCACCGGCGGCGATACCCGGAGTCTGGGGGTTAGAGCCGAATGGCTGGGCCCACGGGTCTCGCACCAAAGACTCGTACTCCCGGGCATCGTTGTGCGACTCCATAAGGAGGAACGACTTGCCTGAGAGGTCACTCAAGTCGATGGAGCCTGGACCCGGTGCTGGGCCTGTTGCATTTCCAGAAAAAGGGTCGGAGAACAAAAAGCGGGACCGCTGGTTGCCGACGGACTTGCGCTTCTGGAAGCCGTCAAAATTGGACGCGGCAGACTGCTGTTGCAGTTGGGGCTGCTGCTGCGTCGCTTGCAGCGACAGGCCCGGCACGGGATGCAGAGATGGATGCAGAATAGGATGCGAGGAAGGAGGAGAAATGCCAGGGTTCGATAATCTGATGCTGTCTAATGCATGGGACAAGCCCAAGGTGGCGTCAAAGTCTACCTTTATGGGGGCATAGGCGGAGCCAAAGAGGTACTTGCCATCAAGGAAGCGGCCGGCAGTCATACACGTGTTGGCGTTGGTGAAGTACGCGGTGATGGTGAAGTCCTTCAACTCCACATTGACAATATCGTCGAATACGAGGGCAAACATGAGAAACGCCTCGCGCTGAGTCAAGTCAAGCGGCAAGTTGGAGATCTTGAGCAGAGGCGCGGGCGACGTTGCGGCAGAAGGTGGCACCGTGGCCGAGGAAGGCTGCAGGTTGGTGTAGGAGGCGGGCATGAGCGGTTGGGAAGGGTTGGCCAACAGGCCCAGTGGGTTCAAATGGCCGGACGTATTCAAGTGGGACATCAACATGCCGTTGGAGGCGTAGTGCATGTTTTCTGACGTCATGGGGGGCCGTGGGTGGCGGAATGGGGAAGGGGAATGTAAAAGGGGTGATGTGGGCGGTTAAGCTAGGGGGGCAAACGGGGTTTCGCGGGGATGCAATGGCACGGTTCCACGGAGGGAGCTATGCTGGAACAAGAGAGGTCCAGAGGAGTATCTGATGTTTTTTTTTTTCTTTTTTTATCGGTTGACACTGGTGCTGTCGGGGTGCGAACGCCAGCGACAAGACAACAATCAACGAATGCAAAAGATGTGGGAAAACAGGAGAATCCAGAATTAACGGGTTTGAGAAGTGCTCGGGACGTGATTCGGCCGAATTACGGGGTATGAGGAAAATCGATGCTGGGGGAGTATATCCGGAAGGCAATAGTGACGAGGTGTTTTTTTTTTTTGCTTGTTTCGCATGGAGGTGCCAACGTCTTTCCGGTGTGGATGCGTGCGGGAACCGAGCCCGCGCCCTCGGATGGCGCGCGCAGCCAATGGCGGTTTGCCATTTGCCCCCGGAGGGACCCGATGTGCTGCGGCCAGCGTAACTGTCAGCCTTGTGGCTGGTCCCGCGCTCAACAGGGACACCCCGCGCCTAGGCCCGGATTGGACCCGGCCCAGCCCCACGCCTGTTTGGTGAGAATCGCCCCAGTCAATTTGCTTCAATTGCCTCGATTTTCTTCGATGGCTTCGATGGCTTCGATTGCTTCGATTTCTTCGATGGCTTCGATGGCTTCGATGGCTTCGATGGCTTCGATTTCTTCGATTGCTTCGATTGTTTCAATTTCTTCAATTTCTTCAATTTCTTCGATTTCTTCGATTGCTTCAATTTCTTCAATTTCTTCAATTTCTTCAATTTCTTCGATTTCTTCGATTGCTTCAATTTCTTCGATTTCTTCGATTTGCCCAATTTGTCGCTTCGGTGTCGCTTGGGTGCGCAGTCGACTCGTGTCGCCGCTCAACTCTGCGCTTTGCTCCCTGAATTTCTTGTAGTGCGATATCGGTCGCCCGGTCACTGGCCCATTTCCGCCACAGAGCGGCGAATATAGCCTCTCTTCGCCCATTTGATCGCACTGGCGGTATCTGTGCGCGCGAAACCTGAACCGCCCGCGCGTTCTCCACTTATTCAGCCTGATTGTTTCGCTGACCTCTGGCCTCTTCCTGACCTCTTCCCTCTTCCCTCTTCCCTCTTCCCTCTTCCCTCTTCCCTCTTCCTGACCCGATTCGTCCCATGTCTGACCTATTGTCCGCCCCCAGCCAGGTCAACGCAGTGTGCCTCGACCTTCTTCTCCAGGAAATAGTCCCCACTTCCATCAGAGTGGCCCATCGGCTCCAACCGGCCGAGCCGCCCGCCTCCACCTCCACATACCCCTCCACCCCCTCATACCCCTCCACCACCATCTCGACGCCGCTTTCGGCCATCCCCAACGACACCCCGGGCACTGTGTCGGTTTTCTCGGCCCCCACACTCGACTCGGACGACGTGGCGGCCCGCATCGACGCCTACGGCTACGCGCTCGGCCTCCGCCTCACCGAGGTGCTTATGTACAAGGCCCCGCCGCCCTCCCGCCCGGAAGACATCTTGGACATCATGAAGTTCGTGTGCCGCGATGTGTGGCGCTGCTTGTACGGCAAGCAGATGGACAACCTCCGCACCAACCACAGAGGCACGTTTGTGCTCATAGACAACAGCCAGCGGCTCATGGCCCAGATCGACAGCGCGGACGGCCAGTTCGACACCTACTCCAAGGGGCGCGTGTACATGTGGTTTCCTTGCGGCGTCATCCGCGGTGTGTTGCTGAGCTTTGGCATTGCGGCCCACGTCACTGCTGACGCGGTCAACCACCCGGCGGTCACGTTCAACATCCAGACCTCCATCAACAATTGACCGCCGCGTCACCGGCATTGACCTGCCGACCTGCGCTGCCCCCATCTCGTGTATCCTGCCTTCATCGGTGAAGCTTCCCGTAAACCCCAACCGTCATTTCTGCATTTGTCCAAGCGTATGCGCTTGCTTGCGCCATCTTTGTTTGGTGCCCGTCATTCGACACGGAGCAACGTCCTCGTGTTAGTTCCGTGGATCTCGTATAGTAACCTTTGGATCTCGTATAGTGTAACCCTCTTTGGTCCCATTGCTTGGATCTCGTATAGTGTAACCCTCTTTGGTCCCATTGCTTGGATCTCGTATAGTGTAACCCTCTTTGGTCTCATTGCTTGGGTATTAAGTTTGCTTGGGTCTTGCTTGGGTCGTAGATTGTCTTGTGACTCCCGCTATTCTGGTTTCGTCTGTACATGCGTGCGACATCTGGGTTTTCCGGGGAATCTGCCCATTTGGTGCAAAACAAAAAAACCCATTTCTGGACCAAAAAATCAATTTCCCACCACTCGCCCTTTGTGGTTCCAACAATGTCACAATTCCCTCTATTTCTACCTTGAGACTCCCATCTGCATTATCAAAGTCGCCTGTGGCACTTCTGCCGCCATCTCCAACTAGTATTCCCCCACATGCGGCCCATACAGGTTTGCGATGATCCACTACATGCTAATAAAAACCATCCGCCGTTGTCTAACTACGGCACTTCGGCCAACTAAAACAATCGCCTACCCTGTGGATCGAAACAGTGCCGATAATGTGTTGAATACAAATCCGGTGGCAGTGAGTGCCGATATTGCCGCACAGTACAAACGGTATACCCTCACCAACACCGAAACCCGCATCCGGGTCAACCGGTTTCTAGAGGCCACTTTTCTAGGAGATGCGCCCGAAGCAGTAAAAGTGCTAGCCAAGCTTCGAGAAAAATGCCTTGCCAATCGCCTGTCCGACTCTTATGCCCGGAACCTAGAGGTGTACATGTCATGCCTTGTGACCATGGTGATGCACTTTAGCCAGACACAGAAAGAGCTAGATATAAAAGCGCTAGATGTGATCATAGCAGCAGTGTCAGATATTCCTGGAAAGATTTCCTCCGAAAATGAGAAGCGGGTCGCTTCGGTGCGGCAGCTGCTTATGATTCTCATGCTACGGTTCTTGTCCTCCACCGAGAAGAAAAACGCCACCTACACCCTTTTGGTGACCAAGGCGCGGGAGATGAGCCGCCAGTGGAACATAGACGAAAGCGAATTGGGCCGATTGGTCGAATCAACTTATCCAAACTTGATTTCACACTATAGTGTGGTGTGGCGGAAGCGTACTGCGCTGCCGACTCTTCTGCACCATCCCGCGGATCCTAGCACGAGCAGTTTCTTGAACGAAGATGGAACAATGAGTTACGACGGACTTTGCGATTTCATCAGCCACACTCGCTTCGATACGACGTCCTATGACACAAATCCACAAGCAAAATTGTACGAGGTTTACCATGACTTGTGCGAGTCTGACAAAACCGTCTTCATGCGGCAATATATGGAATTCAGCAAGAAAAAGCAGGAACTAGTGGAGCAATATTGCGGAGACTTGCACGAGAGTCTACAGGGCAGCGACCTGAAGTTGCTTTCTCTTTTCGGCCATGTCAACAAGAGTTGGATCCAGCAATGGCATCGTCTGACAACATCAGCACTCAAAATAGCTACTCAAAAAAAAGGTGCTTTGGAAGAATATTCATTTTTTCTTTCTGCAGCTTCTATTGAAGTGTTTGCTTCGTTTATCCTCTCAACCATAATCGCCGAAACCCTTCCTAAAGGAGAAACTAAACTCATATCACTCACGTCACGGTTGAGGTATGCATTTAATTCTAAGATGAGGAGAGATAAAAATCTCTCTGCATTTCTGAAGCACATGGATTTATTTATGAATGAGGAAGCATCCATTAAATTTTTTTCTGCTGCTACCAAGGTGGTCATAGACAGCTGCAAAATGCCCGACGGAATTCTCAAAAGTGACGAAGATGCGGTGTTTACCTTTGGCTACTCTCAATTTTCCGAAGGTTCTCCAGGGTACAAGAAAGCAGGAGTGATAAAAATACATTCGTTGATATCTCAACAGTTTGAAACGTGCATTGAACTACTCCTGACGAGCTCCTATCTTCTCCCGATGGTTCATCCTCCGAAGCCTTGGATGTCTCCAACGTCAGGAGGGTTTTTTGAAGACTTGGTTCCTCTAGTCAAATCGGCAGACAAGGAATCGACATCTTATTTCATGAAGATGGCGCATAGGACTGGCCAGCTAACCTCCATTTATTCTAGCTTGAACGCCTTGGGATCAGTACCATGGGCAATCGAACCGAGGATGTTGGAAGTTTTCAACCAAGCAATGTCGCTAAAGGAAGGATTTATGCATCTTCCGCCACAAGTCGAAAGCACACCAACTCGTGGACCCGGAAAGCCACATATCAGTCAGTTTGCGACCGAGGAGCTGTGGAAGGTTGCATTATCGAAATTCAAGACAGATGAAGCGGCCAGCCGGAAGCATCTTAACGAAGAACGCAGTTTAAGAGTTTACTATGAGTTGGTCAACAGGTTGGCAAATGCTTTAGGCAAAAATGGAGAAGCACTTTATTATCCGCAAAATCTAGACTTCAGAGGCCGAGTTTACCCTTGTGCTTCATTCCTCTCACACCATAACGAAGATTTGATTCGAGGATTACTCATGTTTTGGGAAGCGAAACCATTGGGTCCGAACGGCTATGGCTGGCTCCAATACCAGCTAGCCAATCTCTATTTGGGAACTTCTGTTTCTGCAGAGGAGCTGAAAAAATTTGTGCAAGAGAACAAAGATTACATTTTGCAATCAGCAACCTTTCCTATGGCTCCAGGAAGCTGGTGGAAAGACGGCGATAGTCCGTGGCAAACTCTAGCCTTGTGTATGGAGTTGAAGCAAATTTGGGAATACGAAGGTGAAATCGAACAGTACTGCTCCAGAATACCTATACATATGGATGGGACTTGCAATGGGCTTCAGCACTATGCAGCTCTAGGCGCAGACATGGAAGCGGCGGTATCGGTCAATATAATGCCCAGTGAGACGAAAAATGACGTTTACGTCACGGTATTAGATCGGGTGCGGGAAAAAGTTCAACATGACTTATTGTCAAACAAAGAAGATGTATCTGATTTGGCAAAAGCGGTTCTTCCACTCTTGTCCCGCAAGGTTGTGAAGCAGACTGTTATGACAACTGTTTATGGGGTGACCCTTTACGGTGCTTTCAAGCAAATCCGAGGACGGCTTGATGAAGCCTTGGCAGGCGAAACATTTTCCAAAAAGTACAACCCCGAAACAGCGAAGATGGCCACGTATATCGCAAAGTATGTGCTCGAGGCCATCTCAGATTTGTTTAGCGGGGCAAGAAAAATACAAACGTGGCTCCTTGAGAATTGCAGCAGGTGTCTCGCAGCCTACGAGAGGCGTTTCGTTCCTGAGGGAGAAGTGGATTTTTTTTCTAAAAAGAGATATAGGCCGATGATGTGGACATCGCTCTCTGGGCTTCCAGTGATCCAGCCTTATCGGAAAGACACCACCAAAGAGATAGCCACTGTGCTTCAAAGAGTTTCGGTTCAGCACAAGGGAAAACTAACCCATATTGACCACCACAAACAATTGAACGGGATTGCGCCCAACTTCATCCACCTGCTTGATGCGATGCATCTTCTTATGACGTGCTTGGCGGCCAAACAGGCGGGTATCTCGTTTGCAGCAGTTCACGATTCGTTCTGGACCCATCCGGGAGATGTTGAAACACTCAACCAGTTAATCCGAGAGGAGTTTTTGCGATTGCACCAATCGCAAATCATTCCAAATCTTCGCCAGGATTTGGAGCATATGAATCGCCACGCACTCCAGCTTGTGTGGGCAGAGCGTGATTCCGAGTTTGGGCACAGCGTCAGCGAGTTGCGACAGACATATGGCGTTGGAACCAAGAACTCGCGTGGCACGTGGAATAAATGCCTCAACGTGGAGTTCCGCGACAATACGCGAGTGGAGCGATTGGTGGAGGCGTTCCAGCCAGAGTTGGTTTTCGTGACCGGGAACGGGTCTGCGGCAAGGTATAGCACCAAGAGCGAGACCGCAGCGGCGCCCAAAGTGTCGAACAAAACGCACATGCCGGTTCTTGTGCCGGTGAAAATCGTCCAAGACCCAGACTTGGGAAGCTTGGACATCAGCATGGTGCTCGCGAGCAAGTACTTCTTCTCGTAACCACACCACTACATAGAAGCATCAGCCGCAATTAATATACAGACACGCAGCTACGCCTTGTCGATCATCTTCTGGAGCCTGCCAAAGATGCGGTCTCTGTGCTGGGCCAACAGATCGTCGTCCTCGTTGGCGAAGAAGGAATTGCGCTCGTAATCGTCGGAGTGGTCGTCGCGCAAGAAGTCCACGTCGTGGTGGCCGTCCTGGTCGAAAAAATCGTCATAGAGATCGTCGTACTGGCCCTCGGCCTGGATGTGGCCGCGGAGGTACGCATTGCCCTCGAAGTCCTCCGGGGATTCCAAAATGACCGGCCCGATGGCATCGTCGTCCGACTCGTCGTAGGTGTCGCTGTACGCACCCGCGTCCTCGTCCTCCGGGTAGTCGTTTTGGTAGAAGGACTCGGCGTTGGAGTCCTCGTTGTCCGAGTAGCCGGACGCCGCGTCGTCGTCGGAGTTCATGAGATCGTAGTCCTTGTCGTCAAAGAACTTGATGTAGCCAATCTCGGACTGGGGGAAGTTCTGCGACGTCAACGGCTCCGAGAGCGTGTACACGTCTAGCACATAGTCGCCCAGGAAGTCTGCGAGCGCCGCGGCGCCGGGCCGGTCCGCGTCCTTGTCCCTGGTCAGACCCCGCCGCTTTCTTTTCTTCGGGGCCGGGTCGTCGTTGACCTTGAGGAAGCTCAGAACCATGTCCGCCAACTCGTTCGGGATGACCGCGTCCTCTTCGAGCGGCCGTTTGGGGATGACAAAGTGGCGGCCGTCGTCGGACTTGGACTCCTGGAGCACCGACCCCAAGTCGGACCCGGCGTGCGACGCCTGGACCGTGCGGTCCAACTGGAAGTACCACGACTTCTGGTCCAGCGACAGCTTGACGCGCTTGGAGCCGAGGATGAGCGCCTGAAGCGGATCCTGGCCTCTTTTTCGTTTGATGTGGAGGATCTGGGGAGGCTTGGGCATGGAGGAGCAACTGGGGCACAAGAGGCTGACTGCGGGTAGGGCCAAATGCGCGGCCTCGTGGGCAGGAAGCGATCGGGGAATCGAGATCGGGTCTCCGGGAGATATCGGGAGGGGGAGTGAGTTGGGAGGGGGAGTGAGTTGGGAGATGTAGTGGGATGTAGTGAGATGTAGTGGGAGATATCGGGGGAGGCAAGAATCGGAAATGGGTCGTGATGTCTCGGAATCTCGCCGAGCTAGCACCGCGCGCCTGCGTAATGGCTCGGATGGTTTGGCTCTGCTGAGTGGCATGGGCTTGATCCATTGACTCATTGACTGAGGCAGCTCACTTGACTGATTGTACGTTGATGCAGCTCACTTTATTGATGCAGTTCACTTTGATTGTACGTTGACTGATGCTTGAGTTTGACCCATTTGACCTGATTTGCACCCATTGAATTTGACCTGCCCATTTGACCTGCCCATTTGGCCTGCCCATTTGCATCACCTCTTCCACCATTACCTGACTCGACCGGTTGGATCTGAATTCTGGTTGCGTCGGCGGTCGCAGGCTGAATGCATACTTGTGGCCTGGAGGTACTTTACATAGATCTATTGCTTATAGCACCTGACTTTGCATTTCATCACTTTGACTTTACACCCGACTTCATCACTTTGACTTTACACCCGATTTCATCAGTTTGACTTTGCACCCGACTTGCATTTCACCACTTTGACTTTGCACCCGAATTGCATTTCATCTTTTGCACACCTGACTTGCATTTCCTCATAGCCTGTCTTTGTGCATAGCGCCGTGCGTCGGCCCGCGCACTGTATTTGCACCATTGGCCCTTTGCACCTACACCTTCCCCACATTAGACCGGTCACTCGCTAGAGAATACCCGTCTTAGCCCGTCGTAGTTACCCGATATCGCTGCACTAGCACTTGCCACACCCACATAAACGAAGCCTACTGTCGTGCCCTCCAACCAGCGCCCGGTTCTTCCCTTCAACCTACCCAGCCCTAGTCCCGATGAGCATCCACTCGTCGGTATTCCACCGCCTCCACAGACAGCTCCGAAAAGTGTCGCACCGGCTTGTGGGCCACTCGTACGACGCCAAACGCGACATTGTGCTCGTCACTGGGGGCTGTTCTGGGCTCGGCCACCAGCTAGTGCGCGAGTTTGCCCTGCGCGGCTCCAAAGTCATTGTGTTGGATATCGCCGACCCCGCCGAGCCGCTCAAACACGTCACATACTACCGCTGCGACATTGGCTCTATGGAGAGCATCCAAGCGTGCCACGAGCGGATAAAGCACGAGGTGGGCATAGTCACGGTGCTCGTCAACAATGCAGGCGTGACCGGCGGCTACGCGGTGTTGGACTTGTCCGTCGCCGACATCGAAAAGACCATCCGCGTGAATCTCCTCCTGAACTTCTACACCATCAAGGTGTTCTTGCCCGACATGCTCGCAGAGGCGCGCGGGTACATAGTCACCATCGGGCTGGTGTTGTCGTACGTGTCGCCGGCACGGCTCAGTGCGTACGGCGCGTCCAAGGCGGGGTTGGTGGCGCTCCACGAGTCGCTCACATACGAGCTCGGCCCGCCTCTGGTCAACCCCTGCGGCATCAAGACGTTGTTGGTGTGCCCGGGCCAGATGCGGACGGACTTGTTCCGCGGCGTGCGAACCGCATGGTCCACGGTGGCGCCGGAGTTGGAGCCGCTGGCGGTGGCGGAGAACGTGGTGCACTGTCTCGAGTTGGGGCAGCGGGGCGAGATCCAGATGCCGCTCTACGGGCGGTTTCTCCCGGTGTACCGGGCCATTCCGTGGCCTGTGGCCGCGATAGCACGCCACTTGCTGGGTATCGACCACAGTATGAAAACGTTCCGCGAGGCGGTGAGCCGGATGGTGAGCCGAGAGGCGTCTGCTGCGGCGTCGGTTCGGGATGGCTCGGCGGCGTCGGTCCGGGAGGCAAGCTAGACGAAGCACATAAGCTATAGTCAATGGTAGTCGCGCAGCAAACGTTGGATGGTTCAGTAATGTTCAGTCATGTTCAGTCAGTCAGTCACGGTCAGTCAGTCACGGTCAGTCACGGTCCGGCCCACAATGCAGTCAAAACAGCACGCATAGCATGTGTAGCCGCATCAGAAGAGCTCGTCAAACCGCGCGTTGGTGGTCCAGGCCAGCTTGCCATCCACAGACACCACTTCTAGGTTGAGGTGCACCCATGCCGGGCGGCGCGCCCGGAACCGCTCGGCCACCGCGGCCATGCGCGTGTACAACTGCTCCGGGTACTTGCAGCCGCAGAAAGCGGGCACGCGGTCGCGGGGAATGACCACCTCAAGCGAGTTGGAGGCGGTGAGCACTGCGTCGGACGAGTCTGCGAGGTAGAGGGTCAAGGGGCGGACGGCGGGGTCGCCAAGCGCAATGTCGCCGTTTGCCTCGGTGTAGTGCTTGGTGCACACCATGGCGAGGTTGGGCAGCGACCCCACCACGAGCGCGCGGGTGGAGAAGACTGCGGGCGGGCCGGGTTCTTCGAGGATGCGGCGGAGCGCGGCGAGCGAGAGGCCGGGCGACAGCGAGGGGGCGGGGGCCGGAGGGGGTGACACCGGGGCGGGCGACAGCGAGGGGGCAGGCGCGGGCGCGGGAGCGGGCGACACCGGGGCGGGCGACGGCGAGGGGGCAGGCGCGGGCGCGGGAGCGGGCGACACCGGGGCGGGCGCCGGGGCGGGCGGGTCTTGCAGCGGAAGCTGGGTCAAAAACTGCGTCTCCGCCTGCGAGTCCGCCGGCTCCAACATGTCGCGGAGCACGTCGTTGTTCTCGAGCTTCACCTGCGCGTCCTGGGCGTCCTGCCACACCGAGTCGGCCGACTCGCTCTCGGCCGAGTCGTCCGGCCCCGCGCACAGGGCGGCGGGCGCGGGCGCGGGCGGCGGCGCGCCCGGAAGGCGCGCGCGCCACGCCGCGTAGAGCGGGTGTTGCGCCAAGCCGCGGTCGGCGCGCGCCAAGCGCGCCACAAAATCCGCGCCGTCCGCGTGCGTGCGCGCCAACAACACGAGCAGCTGCACAAACCCGCCCAAGTGCGTGGGCCGCCGCAGCACCTTGACATGGGCCCGCACCAAACACAAGGCGCCCGCCATCGGGATCCAGTTCAGCAGGCGGAGGTCGGCCGCGTCCGGCAGAAACACGTCGCACGCAAACGCCGCGCGGTACTCCTGCGCCAACTGCTGCACCAAACCCACGCGCACCTTGACCTGGAGCGCCATGTTGAGGTCCACGTCGAACGGGTACCGCGCGGACTCGTTGAGGTGCGGGTTGCGGGTGTAGTCCACGAGCACCAAGTCTGCGTCCTGGTTGGTGTTGAAGCGCACCGCCACCACGTGCGCGAAGAGCGTGCCGGCGGCGTAGGGCGCTAGCGTTTCCACTTGCAAGAGCATGAGGTGGGTGCGCAGTGCGTTGGGTGCATCTACACGCACTACGGCTGCGTACTTGCTTGCACACACGTTTACCTTGGTGTGCCAACCTTTCTATTCTACAACTTTCTATTCTACAACCTTTATAAATTCTACAATCTTTGTAGTGAATTCTACAACCTTTCTATTCTACAACCTTCTAAACTCTACAACCTTTGTAGTGAATTCTACAATCTTTGTAGTGAATTCTACAACCTTTCTATTCTACAACCTTTCTAAATTCTACAACCTTTCTGATCGGCTTTGTATTGTATTACGTTTTGGAATTGATGCAATCTTATCCTGATAGACAATCTTTTAAATATGAAAGTGGTGATATAATTGGATTTGCTTAGGTCTATGGTTCAAAATGAAGGTTTTAGAAATATTTGCCTATTACGATTAATCCATATTTATTTAATTCGTGATTATGTAATTTTGAAAAAGACATCTATTTCAATTAGATCATCAATATTAGGACATTCAGCCATATATTTAGAACCAGGAGCTAGGACCACATACCGCTTTTGGGTTAGCAACAGGTCTTGGAGGAGAACCTGACTTAAACAAATCGCTTGATTTAATTGTAAATTAGAAGTTTTCCAACATATGTATTTAGACTACAATTCTCACCGAGCCCTTCTACACGTACACTTGTACCCTTGTACACCTCCAGACTTCTGCACATTCTAGTCTTCTATCCCTCTAGTACACCTCAGTGTACTCTACACCTTCTGCACCTTCGGCACCTTCTCTATAAACAGCGCCGGAACACGCCAACGGGCATGCTTGGCGTCCCACACTAAACGATACCGCAGCAGGTGCTGCCTAGGACCGGTAGTCCGCGTTGATGGTCACGTACTCGTGGGTCAAGTCGCAGGTCCAGAACAGCGCCTCGTGGCCGCCGCCCGTGCCCAAGTCAATCGCCACCACCAAGTCCTCCGCGGACAATATCTCCGACGCCCGCGCCTCGTCCACCTTCTCCGGCTCGCCGTTGACCAACAAGCGGAGCGGCGCCGAGCCGTCCACAGGCACAAACGACACGCTGGTGCCGCTCGTGTTGACCGCGTCCGGGCCCACGTCCGCGTAGCCAATGGCACACAAGATGCGGCCCCAGTTGGCGTCGTTGCCGAACATGGCGGTCTTGAACAACGACGAGTTGGCCACGGTCAGCGCCACGCGCTTGGCGTCCGCGTACAGCGCCGCGTTGGCCACGCGGATGGTGATGAACTTGGTGGCGCCCTCGCCGTCGCGCACCACCAACAGCGCGAGCTGCTGCGCAAACGCCGTCACCTCGTCGCGGAGCACCGCGTACGCGGCCGAGCCCTCGGCAATCTCCGCTCCGCCCGCGGCGCCGTTGGCGATGGCGGCGATGGTGTCGTTGGTGGACATGTCGCCGTCCACGGAGATGGAGTTGAACGAGCGGTCCACCGCGTGCGTGACAATCAGGCGCAAGGCGGGCGCGGCCACCGGCGCGTCCGTGGCAAAGAAGCCCAACAACGTCGCCATGTTGGGGCAGATCATGCCCGCGCCCTTGGCCACGCCCGCCAACGTGTAGGTGTGGCCGTTGACCTCGAACTGCTTCAGCACCATCTTGGGGAACGTGTCGGTGGTGCAGATGGCCTGGGCGCACGCGTGCCAGTGGGCGTGGGTGCCACCGAGCTGCTGCGCCAACCGCGGGATGCCGGCGACGATGCGCTCGATGGGCAACGTGTTGCCAATCACGCCGGTGGACATGACCAACGTCGCGGCCGTCGCCCCCGTTTTGGCAGCCGCCGCCGTTTTGTCCGTTTTGTCTGTTTTGACAGCCTCGTCTGTCGCCGCCACCATGGCGCGGGCGTCCGCCAACCCTTGGGTTCCGGTCACGGCGTTGGCGTTGCCGGAGTTGATGATGATGGAGTTGACCGGGCCGCCGGCCCCGAGGATCTCCGCCGAAACCTGCACCGGAGCGGCCTTGAACTTGTTGGTGGTGAAGGCAGCGGCCGCCACCGCGTCGTTGCCGGAGATGTTGTGGAGCATGGCCAAGTCCAACGACTTGCCGTCTTTCTTGACTCCGCAGTGGATTCCGCCCACGGCAAAGCCTTTGGGGTACACGCCGGACGACGGAACGAAGCGCTCGGCCTTCGAGAGGAAGAGGCGGGGGGAAATTCTCATGGTGTAGGGGGTGAGTTTTTTTTTCGTCTCCACCGCCAGGTTATAGGGCAGGTCACGTGAGCGATAGCGGACCGCGCTTACTGGGCAGTACCCGTTTGGGATGAGTCAGACCGGCAGGCAGGGCGATGGATTCCATTTATGGATATAAGTTCCAACTGTAATGATAGGTTACCCATTCTGAAATGGTAGACATAGAACACTAAAATGGTAGACATAGAACACTAAAATGGTAGACATAGAACACTAAAATGGTCGGATACATATCGTATAGGCTCGACTCCTATTAACCGTAAAAGGGGGTTCTAATGTTGGAGACCTAAATTGTAACTTTAGTGCGTAGTGCTGCGACTGGTTCAGTCCCTCCTCAATTAAAGATAGCTATAGTTCAAACGTAGAACAATTGTATTACTCGAAATCATTTAGAACATCGTGCGAATTGAGGCCTAAAATAACTAATTTGCAACCAGCATATTCAACCATGAATAACAATGTTCTCAATATTATTAATAATAATAACCCTCCCACTATAGAAGTGGGAAGATGATGACCTAAACCATGAATCTAGGTTAAAAGGTGGATAGATGGGTGGATGTACTATTGGTCCGACCATTGGAACAAACCAGGGATTAGCATAGAGCATCCCCAAATCTTGTAACTTCCACTTTCATTATTTTTTCAACAAATCCTAATATTTGTTCTGTCGCTTTGCATGCAGTCGACGGATGGGACCTTTGAATGCTTGTGTTTTTTTTGTAGCACCACCGGGACGGAGTTATAGCGTGTTAGCGCAATCCCTATTATCCAATCCATCAGAAGCTAGCGTTTTCTCTCATGCGCACTACGAACCCGGATTTGTTAGCGCGATCGTTTGCACCACATTGGCATCAAGACTCAGGTCATACTTAATTTGCCCGGAGTGAAAATCCATACCACTCTTGCTAAAACCCCCATCCGGATCCAACTGGGTGCTGCCTCAATCTCGTCGAAAAATTTCCGCTCACTCTCATCCTATGCACCGAGAGTGACAATTGTCTCGATCGCGGCAGCTTATCCGATTTCTCCCATATAAATTCTTAAGCACGCCTTTTCCCTTTCCATCGCTCAAATCCTCTTTTCACGACCCGGTTGATGTCTTGCTGGCGCGTGTGCTGGCTTGCTGGCCCACCATAGTAGTTCGGTGATGTTTCACGTGATCTACTACCCACCTCAAGAAAAAAAAAAAGTCGGTAGTGAACACACAAAAGCCCGCCATGTCTGCATCTATGTTCAAGGAGTTGCCCAAATCGAGGATATTAAGGCAAATCGCCAGATTAAATCTCATCTCAGGCACACCCGAAACCGCGTACAAGCTAGGTCCAGAGGTCAAGAAGCTAGAACTCATTTTGATTCTGAAGAACGTGTTCAAGCCCGCGGCCGGATTGAAGCATTTCTGGAGAAAAAACTTGCCGGTGTTGAAGTTCCACAACGAGCACGTGGACTTTGTCACCACCAGAGTCAGACCACAGACCAAAGAGGACGTGGCCAAAATTCCTTCGAAGATCGTTGTACATGGCACCGATGGCTCGAAAAAGGACATTGACTGTATTTTCACCAGCAACAGCGACATTTTGGGCAAGCTTGTCGAAGTGACCAAGGCAACCCCTGTGGCGGCGGGGGATATTCCTGTTATTGCTGTGCCAAAGGAGCGCCTCCACTAGGATTCTTGTATATATTGAATGCATACTACTCAGGTAGATTTGGTCTACAAAGCGTAGAATGGAGGGTTGTGTTGAAGTAGGCAGACCCAACTCATTGCCAGTTGGAGAGATGGAACCGCGGTTCGCTATGCTTCAGCAGCTCCAAACCAAAAAGGTCGAAACCGATTGCTCACTTTACATGCTTGGAGCCATCCTCTATAAATAAATGATTTAATATTATGCCGAGGCTAGTGCCGTAAAAAGTCAAGGAGCGCCTTCTGTCCTTTCGACTCCATGAGTCGCTTCACCTGCCGGAGCTGGGCCAACTCATCCTGGGAAATACTAACGTCATTCTCCAGCACTGTGGTCGCGGCCGCCACCAACTCGTCTAAATTAAGCCGAGAAACCGACGCGGAGTTGAGAGCAGCTAAGCTCGCGACGGTCCTGCTATCTTGGTCTTTTTCCACCATGGCCTTCTGCTCATAGTGTTCAATGTTGTTCAATATCAGTTTCTTTGAGCTGCGAGTCCCCAAAAAGTCCAAAAGGACTTGCCGCTCTGGAACGCGATAAATGAAAGGGTGTTTATCTGGGTCATCGGCATTGGTCATGAGGAGCAATTTGCCGAGACGACGCGTGCTCTTTGCTACAACCGCATTACCTACGGAGTAGCTCTGCAAGAAGTCGGGCACACGGAGGGCGGGGGCGGTGTCATCGTCGTTGTCGCACTCCAAGTCATCACCAAACTTATTGCGGAAGCGTTCGACAAACTCCGTGTTGTTGGAGATGAAGTCGTTTTTCTGGAAATGGAGGTACTCCGCCAACAGCGGGGTGCGGGTCTCGGAGATGTATGGCTGGTCGTCGTGCTTGATGAGGAAGTTGCTTGCCATGGCGATCTTGAGAAAGTGGCTGTGCAAAGCCGAGTCAACAACCTGTGTGTCGCGGAAGAGGCGCGTCTCCTGCCAGTTGAGCGGGTAGAGGGACTCCACATGGTTGGGGCAGCGCCACTTCAAACCCAAGGTCTTGGCCAGGCAAACCGGCTCCAGGAGGCAGTCGAGGTGCCATTTGAGCGGGCAGTAGTCGCACGACACGAGTGTGCGGTGGTGGCGCCCCGACAAGCGGCACCGGTGGCACAAAAACGGCCGGCCGTCCTTGTCGTAGAGCGCGTCAATGTCGAGGTCGTCGTTGCGGTTGAAGCCGGGTATCTGACCGCCGTTGATCTTGCTGTAGGCCATGTCCGGCTTCAACAGCAGGTCTGTGTACTGGCCGGAGGAGCCCAGCACCACGTCCACGAAGGTGGCGTCACGAAGGCGCTTGGGCAAGCAGAGCTCGCGCGGGTTGCGGCCGTGGAGGGCGTTGAGGAGCGGGCCGAACATGCCCACGTGGTTGTACAGGGTGCGGGCCGACAACCCCTGCGCCGCACGGCACTCGGAGCAGTTCCAGTTGTCCTCCGGCACTTCGCGAAGCGGAGGGTCGCAGCAGAGGAGGTGGAACGACTTGGGGCACGCGTCGCAGCAAATGAACTCGCCGCTGCCGCCGCACGTGGCACAGTAGTCGTCGTTGTTGTTGGTGTCGTCGTCCGCCGGCTCCAGCGCCGCGGGCGCGGCAAAGAGGAGGCTGCTCTTCTTGGGCGACGTGTGCTTGAGCCGCTTGGCCGCGGCCGCACGCACCCGCGTGCCCGGCGTCGACGGCACACGGTTCTTGGTGGGCGGGCGGCCGCGCCTCGCGGGCGTTGCTGCCACGCGCACCTGCGACTGGTGCGTGACGCGGTCCAGCTGCGGCGTCTGCAACTGGAGGAGGTAGTGCTGCTCGGCGCGCGCGGCGGCCAAGTCATGCTCGGTCACGGCCTCGGGCGGCGGCGACGGGTTCTTGGGCTTGCGCCCGCGGCCGGACGGCGCCGGCTTCTTGCGCGGCGGGAGCGTCTCCAACGCATACCCCGAGTATCCCGGCTGCGGCGGCGCCAACTGCGGCTCCACGAACGCCGGGAGCTGCCCGGGCTTGGGCAAGGACCACGTGTCGTCCGCGCCCTCCGGCCGGGCGAACGGCAGGCTCATCAACTGGAGCGGCGCCGTGCGCGCCGTGCGCGGCGACTGCCGCCGAGGCGCCGCGAGCGCAGGCTTCTTGTTGAGCGAGCCGGGCTTGCGCCCGCGCTTCTTGTATTCCTTGGGCGGCTTGGGGGTGTTGTCGATTGCGTGCAACCGGGGCCGTCCGCGGCGGCGGGGCGTGGGCTCGTCGCCCGCGGGTGTCTTGGGCGCCGCTTTGGCCGCCGCTTTGGCCGCGGGCGTGTTGGGCGGGTTGGGTGCCGCGTTGGGCGGGCTGGGTGCCGCGTTGGGCGGGTTGGGGGCGTCGGACATGGCGGCGGGGTGGTCAGCGGGGCCGGGGCGCCGGGGTAGTGGCTGGCGGCACGCGTGGGCGGTGGTGGGGCAAAGGGGGCCGATGTGGAGGCGGAGAGGAAGAGAAGGGCGCACACTGGGGTTCACACGTGACACGGGGAGGGGGGGACACGGGGCGCTGCGGTGGCGTGGGAGTCTGGCGGGACTGCGGTGGTGGAGGAAGCAGTTTTTTAAGGACGGCGCATTTTCGGTGCGCGAAATCACGGTGCGGATGGCACGTCCTGGAGCCGGGAATTGCAGGACGGCGGACAGGATTGGGATTGCGACAGGATTGGGATTGCGACAGGATTGGGGATTGGGGCGGTGGGCTAGCAGCAGAATGGCAGTGTGGAGATAGGTGGAGGGTACACAGGTATAGCGCTCGATGGGTTAGTAAGAAGTAGCGGTGATTGGTGAGATTAGAGAGTAGTGACATTAGTTCGTAGTAGTAGTATAGTAGTATAGTAGTATAGTAGTATAGTAGTATAGTAGTATAGTAGTATAGTAGTATAGTAGTATAGTAGTAGTAGTAGTAGTAGTATAGTAGTAGTAGTAGTAGTATAGTAGTAGTAGTAGTATGTGATTAGAGTGGAATTTTACAGTAGGTAATTGTAATAATGTGATTGTGATAGTAATTGTAGTGCAATAGTAGTAGCGTGGTCAGTAATTGCAGTAATGTAATTGTATGTGATTATACAGAGTGGATAAAAATTGTACAGTAGGTAATTGTAGTGTAATTGTAGTAGTGTAATAGTAGTAATTTTAGTTATGTAATTGTAGTAATTGTATTAATTGTATTAATTGTATTAATTGTATTAATTGTATTAATTGTAGTAATTGTATTAATTGTATTAATTGTATTAATTGTATTAATTGTAATTGTAGTAATTGTAATTGTAGTAATTGTAGTAATTGTAATTGTAGTAATTGTAGTAATTGTAATTGTAGTAATTGCCATTGTAGTAATTGCAGTAATTGTATTAATTGTAATTGTATTAATTGTAATTGTAATAATTGTAGTGTAAGTAGTCGGCGGTTATTGAAAATTGACTATTTTAGTCAGATTTAGTGCTGCAATATCCAGCAGTATTGACCTTGCACACCACCCCATCATGTACAAGAACCGGCCGCACCTGCTATCATTAGGCATCCAGTTCATTGCCAGTTACGTCCCAGAATTACCACAGAGAATACAAATGCATCTTCTGTGAAAAACGTCAACTAATTCTCCCACCAAGGCTGATTCAAGGAGAATCTTCACTTACATGAAGATGTCACCTATTTTACACAAGGGCCCCGAACCGACGCATCCTCATCATCCAAATATCGCTTGGCGACAGTAACTACTTATATAGCGATCACACGTTATTGCTTATATACTCGACACAAGAGTTATTTCTTGGCCTTCTTGACAAGCAACGGAGAGTTGATCACGGCAGCAATTTCCTCGTTTGTAACCTTCTTGTCGGTCTGGTACAACTCTGGCACAAACGATGGCGAAGTAAACTTCACCAAACCGTTCTTGGTGATACCAACAGTGGTGAAGTACTGCGCAATGAACTCTCCCTTCTTCTCTTCCATGATGTCGTATGGCAACACAACGTTGTGGTTGGAACATTCAATCAATCCAACACGCACCTTTCTTGGGTTCTCGAAGATCTTCACATTGGCAGGGAAGAGACCGCTCACCTTCTCCTTGAACTCCTGCAAAGCCTGGTGAGACGACTTCAACTTCAAAGAGTAGGAGTTACCTGTCAACTTGTGCAAGGTGGTCTTGTAGTTGGACTTCTTCACCTTACCGTCGGCAGAGGTGGAGATCAAAATGTCCAAGCCGTAAACCTCGAATTCCTCAAAACGGTGGGTGTCCATCAGACTCTTGTGCTCCTTCGCTGGGTTCAAGATGATTTCCTTTGGCCCGTACAACACATTGCGCAACTGGTTGTGACTCAACATCGATTCCACTGGGGTTGTGCCAAAGTCCTTGGCAACGGCATCCACGATGCTGGTGATGTCTCCGTTCTTCTTTCCCGGTCTCAAGGTTTTCACGGCAGCCTCAGATGCATTCCACGCGCCATGAAGCAAGTCCGCCTTGGCACCGGTAATAGGAGTCTCCTTGCTCTCTCCCACAATCGCAGTTTCGGCCACAATGGATGGGAACCCGTCAATTTGAACACCAAGCATAATGTTAACGACGTCACCATCCTTCAAGGTCAAGTTGCTCGAGTCCTCAGCGCTCTCAGGCGAGAAATGGGCGGGAATATTGTTAGGGTTGACACACGTGGGGAAAGCAATGCCCTTGCTGATTTTACGAGTCTTTTTGGAGTTGTAGATTTGGGCAAGTTCCTCGTTCATGACCTTATCACCGATCTCACACAACTCGAAGACGGTGACGCCGTCCTTCAATGCGCTTCTAACATGGGCGATGGCCTTGTTGGCAATACCACCTGCAGTCTTGTATTTTTCAACGACGCTGGAGTTGGCGATAGTGTAGTCTTGTTCTGAGAATTAGTATTGGACAGGATAAGATAAAACAAGTCTTTTACATACCTGGAGCAGACATGTCGAGTAGGTGCTTTTCGATGGAGTAGCTGTGCGCTTAGAAAAAGTTCAACGTGCTCTTCATCTGTGGGGTACAGATGTTTTGGCCCACTGCCTTGCAAGTTATGAATTTTGTGAATGCGAGGCACAATTACAGACAGATAGAAGCATCCTCTTTAGTCTTAATTTGTTTCATTATTACCAATTTCTGCATTGTATTGCTGCGACCACTTTTTTTTCAATTCTTAATACGCTTTTCAATCACCTAGTGCAGAAGGCTCAGTTGGACAATTGAGAAACGGCTTAAGTTATAGTATTTTCTTAGCCGCTTTAGTGGTGTAAAATTGAAGTGACATGCCACAATAGGTTTTAAATTGAAGTGTTTGCTTGAGCTCATAAATCAGGCCCTTGAGGCTCAGTAGTAGTGACCACAATATATACATCAGTAGTGACCACAATATATACATCAGTAGTGACCACAATATATACATCAGTAGTGACTACAATATATACATCAGTAGTGACAATATATGTACTGGCACCGTGCGTAAAGCATCACAAAGTACCTGAACAAGACCCCTCTAAGCTTCAAATCGAGAGGGGCACAGGAAAAAGTCGATACTTTTGAGCAACGAAACCTCATGTTTTTACGTAATTGCCTATGCCGGTGAACAGCATAAATGCCGAAAAGGCAACGTCTCAAACGTAAACATTTACACAAATGCCATATTTGGTCGAATCAAATGACTTGAAAGGACAAGCCATTATTGACTAATTTTATCTAATAGGCCATGCACTGCGTGTTACAATTAACCAATTATCCACAGTATACAAAATAATCAACAAATTAACCACATTAACCAGATCACCCAATCATCTACATATTATACAAAAAAATATACACCATCTCTTTTTCATGTTCTGGCAATGGAGGCATCTCAAGTTCCTGCAAGGACTCCACATTCCTCCATCCCACACCTGGACTTGGGCGGCCCACCTGCGGCATCACGTGACTAGGTGAGAAAGTTCGCAAGGAGACTAATTGCAGTGGATATGACGCCGCTGCATCCTAGCCAGTCCGCTCCTTCTGCAAGTTGAAGCAGTTTAGCAGCGTCTTCTCCGCCTCTGTCAATACAGCCACCGGGGTGCAACGGGCAAGGACCGGCACGGCAAGAGACCCGTACATCTCCCACCCACGCGAGCATCACGTGACGCACCCACTGGTGCAACTCCACCACCGCCCAAAGCCACAAGCACCCCACCACTCTTTGCCATACCCACTACAGCCACAGTTGCTACCCCAAAGAAGCCATATATTCTTCCAGAGTTCCCGATGGACAAAGATAAGCGCGCGTCGCGCCTTTTTGGCACGCGAATCTCGTCTATCTTTTCCACCGACCACGAGCGCAAAGACGCCCACCTGGTGCCCCGAATGGCGCTGTTGCCGTCGCTCAACACGCACGCGTCGAGAACAAAAGAACCGCGCACAAAAACCGCCCTGGACGCCACCCCGAAACCGGGCGCCACGCCGGACCCGGCCCGCCAAAATGGCGACGCCAGTCCGCTTTCCCGGGCGCCGCTTTCCCTCCCCCCGCTCTCCAACAGACCGCCAGAGCGGCTGGCGGCACCGTCACATCACGTGCGGCTGCTTTTGGCGCCCGCCAGTCCCGAGAAGACCCCGCATACCCCGCGCTCGGCAGAGTTGCACACTGGCGCCTCTCGCGGTGGGTCTGCGGAACCGATAGGGCTACACCCGGTGCTCTCCGGGCGGCGCTTGCACCGCAAACCGCCGCCCGAGAGTGGGCCCGAGGCGGAGGCGAACGACTTGGCCTTTCTGGCACACAGCAGCGCCGCCGCGCCGGGGCATGGCCTAGGCGACATCATTGGCGACCTTGAGGTGGAGATTGGGCGTCTAATGCACCGCGACGGGGCCCCGAGCCAGCCAGCCTGGGCCGCCGACAGCCGCGCGCAGTCTCCCAACTGGACGTCCGACTGGGAGGTACAGAGCCTGGTGTACGAAACCGGGAGCGAGCGGCAGCAGAGCGTGGATGCGGGCTTCGGCAGGTCCGACCGCAGCGAGCGCAGCGACGCGAGCCAAGCTGCGGCAGGGCCGTCCGCAGAAGCGCGGGGCGATTGCGAGAGCGACCGCCTGCTGGAGCACGGCCGCCTGCTGGAGCACGGCCGCCTGCTGGAGCACGGCCGCCTACTGGAGCACGGCCGCCTACTGGAGCACGACCGCCTACTGGAGCACGACCGCCTGCTACAACACGACCGTTTTGGGCTGCAACACGACCGTTTTGGGCTGCAACACGACATAGACTTGCCCCCCAGCGACGAGTACAAGGATGCGCCATACAGGGACGACTACTACCCCGAGCAGTACGACGGCGTCGCGGCTTACGGGGGCACAGACGCCGCGTACGCCGGAGACGACGATGGCTACAGGAGCGGCGCGTTCCGGCAAGACAGCCCGGCGTCGGTTAGCCCCGGGCCGTACCCCGGAGCATTCGCCCAACTGCCTTGCCCTCCACACCATAAAAACCCGTTCCGCGAGGGTTCCGACAGCCCCGCCACCGCCCGAAGCGCCACCCCGGAAACCGACACCCAGGGCCAGAGCGACGCGAACACGCGCGAGCCGGACGCTCGCCGCCACGGCACGTTGAGTGGCTTCAGCAGCATCAGCGAGGTCAGCATCAGCGGCGCCAGTACCAGCGAGGTCAGTGTGGGCGGCGCCAGTGTGGGCGGCGCCAGTGTGGGCGGCGCCAGCGGTGCCGGGGCCAGCGGTGCCGCGGCCGTGTCGGACTTTGTGTTCCCCAGCTACCTGTTCCCGGACCACGGCGGCGAAGCGGCGTCTCCGGCGCGGGTCGAGCCGCTGCGGCGCGCCACGGACTCGTCGCTGCACAAACGCATTCTGTCCGTCAGCTCCATCAGCAGCGGGTTCTCCCAGGGCCACGTGAACTTGGCCACACTCAAGCGGTCCTTCACGTTCCGCCCGGGCGAGGGCGAGCGGTCCACGTACGTGCACACGATCCGGCGCAGCGCCGGTACCGCGTACAACGACGCCGGCCCGGGGAAGTGGAAGCTCCCGCGCGGCATCATGCCCATGGACGGCAATTCCATGGCCATCAACGGGCGGCTCAACCGGCTCGGCACGGGCGTGCTGCCGCGCATGAAGAAGGCGTCGGGCGTGGAATTGAAGCACGGCCACCTCCAGCCGCGGTTGCTTGCGGCGGAGGTGGAGGAAGGCGGCGACACCAACCGCTTTGGCGCGTTGGGGCGCTCCAACACACACAGCAACCGGTCGGTGCGCATGTCTGTGGCGGCGCACAAGTCCAGCGCCAGAATCCACTCGCGCATCACGCCCACCACGTCGGTGTCGTCCACGCCCCCGGTGTACGCCAGCTCGGACTATGTGGCGGAGCTGGGCAGCCCCATGGCGTCCGGCTCGATGGATTTACAGAGCTTGCGCACCAAGGCGTCCACCATTTCTTCTGTGAGTTCCGAGGGCTCGGTGGAGGAGCAGTTTGGCGACGGCTTCTACCAGCACCCCTCGTATAAGGACAGCGAAGAGCAAACCGACACATATAGCCAGGCGGAGGAGGTTAGTGCCAGCGACGACGACGCTGACGGCGACAAGCCGCATCTTTTCTTAGCCAACCCCGATACGTCGAGTGACGATGAGTGAGGTGCCGAATCAGGAATGGGTATGGAGTTGAGCCTGCGTCACGCTGCGATGAATACTCGGCCGCTTCATGCTGGGCCGATAAGCACTCGCTGATGGGAAGATCTGACATGAAACGCTGGAGCTATTCATTGTCACACTAGCAGACGGTCTTTACCTATTCCTCGTGGCATCGTGGTATTGATGACTGGTCATGCGTGGTCATACGTGACATTCGTCGTTTATGTACCTACATGGCTGGACTTCGTGCTTGTCACATTCCCTCTTGTATGGACCCCTCCGCGTTTGCAAAGTATATAGTTCGCGGTTGAATAAATGGGGCGGTACAAAAGCAGCAGACGGCCATTTGGAATCATACAGACTCTTTAGAAACGCGCCATTGGCCCACTGTAGTTCCATTCCCAGATGCCTGCCCTCAATTCTATGCCGCGACCTTTTGCACAGTGTTTTTATTCCGGCATGTGCCCAATTGCGTGTTCACCGCTTGTAAAGAGAGAAGTACAGTGATTTGCCCCTGCAACATGAGCCCGAGCTTAAATAGAATGCCCACCCAAACGAAATAATCCGCTTCCTTTCCTGTCGCTGTGGCATCTTCCCGCTTTACGGGTCCACCGCCCACGCACGTGACACATGGCACGTGCCGCGGTTTTTTCCTCGATCACCGCCAGAGTGTTTAGAACTCACTACCCGCCAGCAGCGTTTCTCTGATACCCGTTTTTCGTTCCAGAAAACCTGATCACCATGTCTGATTCCGGGTACACCTTGATTTATGAGCCCAATACCGCGGTCAAGACTTCGGTATCGGAATTCAAGACTTTGTTGGAAAAGAGTAAAGATGACGCCAAAATCCAGACCATGAAGCGGATCATCATTGCGGTGCTCAACGGCGAACCCATGCCCGACTTGTTGATGCACATTATTCGTTTTGTTATGCCTTCGCGCAACAAGGAGTTGAAGAAGTTGTTGTACTTTTACTGGGAGGTGTGCCCCAAGTTGGACGAACACGGCAAGATGCGCCATGAGATGATTCTCGTGTGCAATGCCATCCAGCACGATTTACAGCACCCCAACGAGTATATCCGCGGTAACACCTTGCGCTTTTTGTGCAAATTGAAGGAGCCTGAGTTGTTGGAAACCTTGGTGCCGAATGTGCGCCAGTGTTTGGTCCACCGCCACGCGTACGTGCGCAAGAATGCGGTGTTTGCCCTCTACTCTATCTACAGGGTTTCGGACCACTTGATTCCTGATGCGCCTGAGTTGATATACTCATTTTTGGCCGAAGAATTCGACTCCGTGTGCAAGAGAAACGCGTTCGTGTGCTTGGGCGATGTCAACAGGGATGCCACGTTGCAGTACATGCAAGAGAGTATTCCTTCGTTGGAAACATTTGACCCGCTTTTGCAATTGGCGTTCGTTGAGTTCATCCGTAAAGACGCGTCGTCTTCCAGCGCGTTGAAATCCCAGTACGTGCAGTTGATCACCGAAATCGTGGAAAGCTCGTCCAATGTTGTGGTCTACGAGGCTGCAGTTACTTTGAGTGTTATTTCGACCTCCTCACAGTCCATTATGTTGGCTGGAACCAAGTTCGTTGAGTTGGCTTCTAAGGAGGCCGACAACAACGTCAAAATCATTACCTTGGAGCGTATTAAGGAATTGAACAAGAAGCACCCGGGCCTTTTGCAGGACTTGGCCCTTGATGTGTTGAACGTCTTGGCGACTCAAGACATTGATGTGCGCAGGAAAGCTCTAGAGGTTGCACTTCCTTTAGTTTCCAGCAGAAACGTCGAGGACATTGTCAAGTTGTTAAAGAAGGAGTTGCTGAAGTCATCCTCCTCCAGCGAAGACAAGGGCTCTGACTACAGACAATTGTTGATTAACGCGATTCATCAGCTCGCGATCACATTCGGCGAAGTTGCAACTAATGTGATTGACTTGTTGTTGGAATCCATCGGTGATCTTTCCAGCAGCGCTGCCTACGATGTGATCTCCTTTGTCAAGGAAGCAGTAGAAAAATTCCCTGACTTAAGACTGTCGGTGGTCCACAAGTTGGTGCAGAGCTTGCCCGAAGTCAAGTCTGGAAAGGTCTTCCGTGGCGCACTCTGGATCTTGGGTGAGTATGCGGATGACGAATCATTAATCAAAGAGGCATGGAAGTTCATCAGAACCACAATTGGTGAAGTCCCAATCTTGGCTAGTGAGAGAAAGAGCCACGAAGGTGGAGATGAGGACAGCGAGGACGCTACCTCTTCAAAGACAAAGAAGGGCCCCGTGGTATTACCAGACGGAACTTATGCCACTGAAAATGCTTTGACTGCCAGTATTGATAGCTATGATGAGAGTGAATCCACTCGCGTCAGACATCTTATCTTGGCGGGCGACTTTTACTTGGGCTCAGTGTTATCTTCGACGTTGGTCAAGCTTGCCTTGAGATTGCAAACGCTCAACACAGCGGAGAACTACTTAAACGCTTTAAAGGCTGAAGCATTGTTGATTATGGTTTCGATTTTGAGAGTTGGCGAATCCACGTACTTCGCCAAGAGAATCGATGAAGACTCTGCAGACAGAATTTTGGCATGTATTGCCTTTTTAACGGATGAAAAAGACAGCAATTTGATTTCTCAAGGTTTCTTGGAAGACACCAAGGATGCATACAAGGAGCAAATCAAGAGCGAACAGCTCAAGAAGTCAAAGGCAGAGGCGAAAGACTTCCATGACAATGCGGAACAAATTGATGATGCTATCGCTTTTAGACACTTTGAAAAGAATGATAACAGCTCCAAGAATTCCGAGGACGACATTATCTTGGCGTCAGGTGCGTCTACCAAGGTCGAGGAGTTATCTTCTAGATTAAGCAAGATTTTGCAATTGACTGGTTTCTCCGATCCGATCTACGCGGAGGCTTACGTCAAGGTGCATCAATTTGACATTACGTTAGATGTGTTATTGGTGAACCAGACAACGACTACCATGAGAAATTTGTCGGTTGAATTTGCCACTTTGGGAGATTTGAAGGTCGTCGACAAACCAGCAACTGTGAACGTTGGACCACATGGATTCCACAAGATCTCCGTCACAGTGAAGGTTACTTCAGCAGACACTGGCGTGATCTTCGGTAATATTGTTTATGACGGACAGCATTCGGACGACTCTACTATTGTGATCTTGAATGACGTGCACGTGGACATCATGGACTACATCAAACCAGCCACTTGCACAGAAAGCGCTTTCCGCAAGATGTGGAATGAGTTTGAGTGGGAGAACAAGATTACTATTAAATCTCAAATGGGCTCCTTGAAGGAGTACTTGGACGAGTTGATGGCTGGCACCAACATGAACTGCTTGACTCCCGGAGCGATTGTTGGTGAGGAGTGTCACTTCTTGGCTGCTAACTTGTACTCTCGCTCTGCGTTTGGTGAAGATGCCTTGGCAAACTTGTGTATCGAGAAGCAACCAGACGGACCTATTATTGGCCATGTGAGAATCAGATCGAAGGGCCAGGGCTTGGCGTTGTCTTTGGGCGATCGCGTGGCCACAATTTCGAGAAAGAACAATGGTGGTTCTGTGACTAAGGTGTAGATGTTAATATCTGTTTTGAAAATAAAAGCTAAATGTACTATTTTTGACCGTCGAGAAACGACCGGGTATATATGAACAGAAGAACATCACTCTTTGATTTGGAAAGCTTTTCTGTGCTGGAATTTGAAGGTTGGAAGAGCTTACCACCTTCATGTACTCCTATGATGGGCCATTGCTCCAACAGCTTAGAAGCATATGTCTGGTAGGAGAAACGCAGAAAGATGTACACCAAACTGTTGAATAAAGACATAAAGTCGCCTGACAAAGTGGCAATATGAAGGTTCCTGTTACTCTCATAGTCACTGTAATCTATCGACTGCAGAGGAAACTTTCTTGCGAGTGTTTCCATCTGAAGCGCAGTCGCTTCTATCAATACATCAATTTGATAATTCGATGATTTTAGAGTGAAGTACTGAGCCTTCACAACATTATTAACTTCACTTGAGAGCCAGAATGATAAATACAATGCAGCACTCGTGACTTGTTTAAGATTTCCATGGAGTGTCACTATTTGGTCAACAGCGAGTGGGGTTTCGTCCGAAACAACAACAGAGCTGATATCGAATTCTTTTTGTAGATCCTCCTGGAATTCTGGGGTTAGCATATTGCATTCCGAATAGGAAAAGACGCATTTGATGCACGATGATGGGTTTTCGTCCTGCTTAAGCGTCAATTTGTGGAGATATTGTTTCACTTTGGACTTGTCCACCACATTATCCACCAGGGGTTTTATGAGCGGAGGATTCTCCAAAAGAAGAAGACTGGGACTTTCTGTAGATGTAACAGCTGCATTGATCTTTCTCTTTCCTGTCGATCGAGACCCAGGCCTGGCTTTCAGATACATGGGAATGAAACCGAGTTGGAATGGAGGGTGACGTCGTATGTCTGCAGGACTCATACAAATCTGGAGCTATCCGAATGGAGACACATCATACTGGCGGACTACAGCATACGATATTCGAGCGGCAAGCTAGATATTTAGCTCTATGGGTAGTACCATTCGTAATTCTTTGATGGAGACATGCTCCTGTCTCGAGCGAAATGTCGAGAATTGAAGGCAAAAGAAACGAGAACACAGAAAGGAGGAGAACCGCCACTATGACAGCGAGAATTCCTGAAACTGACTCGAAACAAGGTAACCAAGTATATGTTACGGTAGGCCCGATGAAAGTTGTGGCGTATTCGAGTTAAGGGCAGAAGGGATACACGTGACCAAGAGAATAGTGCACCCAGACACCACATCTCATCCCGAAAAAACGCTAAACATTTTTTCCAGTTCCAATATCCCGACGGAAGAAAAACATACAAAATGGCCAAGAAGGATAAGGTCGAAGAGTCCAGCGAAGACAACTACGAAAAGAGAATGTCTGCAGTCTTGCCATTTGCCAAGCCTCTTGCACCAAAGAAATTAAACAAGAAAGTCCTCAAGACTGTCAAAAAGGCATCTAAGGCCAAGCACGTCAAGAGAGGTGTCAAAGAGGTGGTCAAGGCGTTGAGAAAGGGCGAGAAGGGCCTTGTTATCATTGCAGGTGACATTTCTCCTGCTGATGTGATCTCCCACATTCCAGTTCTTTGTGAAGATTCTGCTGTTCCTTTCGTGTTCATTCCTTCCAAGGAAGATTTGGGCTCTGCCGGTGCTACCAAGAGACCAACTTCGTGTGTCTTCATTGTTCCTGGCGGTGGAAAGGCCAAGAAGAACGCTGACAAGACCGAGGAGTACAGAGAGGCATACGACGAGATCGTGAAGGAGATTGGCTCTTTGGAGTAATTGGAACACCACTACCAGCACAAAGATAGAGTTTCCTGTGGTTGACTCTTGGAGGATGAAATAGAATCCGTTTGTAAAATATCAGCATTTGGTTATAATCGATAATAATCGACGATTCTCGTGTAGAGCTGCAATAGGAGCGATTGCGAATACAGTATTATGAACCTCCATTATGAAACCCAGGGGTCTATATGATGTTCAAGCGAATATTTTGTTTTTGAATATTTAGATTTCTAGGCGGATTTTTCAACCAGGACACCGTCCCCTCCATCGAGCAAGGCTTGTTTCCTTTGTTCGTCTCTGTGAGTAAAATACCACGCAGCAAGCGTCAATAACAAGCCAACGGCACACAAAACTGCAGTGTATGTAAAACCGATGAAATATTCCGGTTGGTCATTTGTATTCCACACAAAGATAGGAACAAACGCACTGGTAACATATGCCAACACGTTCGTGGACACAACCAAGAAGTTTCTTTTCATGTCGTCCTCTATCAAAAGACGATTAACCCACGAGAAGATAAAAGGTTGGCCGAAATACGTAGGGGCACCAATGAGCCAATATGCCAACCAGTGGGCGCCCCGAGAAATGTGCCAACGTGCTAACATCACACACCCAATAATTAGCGGAACATAGAAACCAATCACATAGTAATGGTTTTTATTGCCTCCAATGTAGTTATGATGATAGGCTAAAACAAGAGCGAGCGCCATGCCAGTAGCAGTGAGGATAGAGGGGTATGTGTTGTAGTCGTAAGCACTGAGTTTCAAGTCAAGCTTCATCCAAGTAGTGAAGGTGGGCTGACTGATGGCAGAGCAAGCATTATTGTACGTCAAGAATAACAAGGGGAACACATAAATGTGCCAAGTGTTGAAAAAAGACTTGATCTTGGGCCATGTGTATTTCAGACGGGTGTTCAATTGAGCACCTTGACGCCGGCGTCTTTCAAGTCCAACCTGACGGTCTTGCGCATTAAAGTAGAACGCGTCTGTAGTGCTGGGAGTGTTGGGGTCAACAGTCATGGTGTAAAACGCAATAGGAAAAGAAATAATGGCGTCAAACACGAACAACCATTTGAACGGAGGCATGCTCGAGTGCTTGAATCTGTTCAAAAGCGCCAATTGCAATGGACCAGAAATCAAGCCGGACGCACCTGCAGCGATGGCGAAATAGGAGCTTCTGGTGGTGATTTCTGCAGCGGAATAGTTACTGCCCACCAAGTACTCCATACCAGGGAAGAATCCTGCCTCCACAAGGCCAAGGAAGAACCGCAAAGCGTACATCGACTTGAGGTCCTTGCAGGTGATCATCAAAAGAGTCATGAGAGCCCAGAGAAGCTCCAAGCCGCCCAAGTAGTACCGAGCCGAAATACGGTGCAAGATGAGGTTGGAGGGCACCTGGCCAATAATGTAGCCCACGGTCCACACCGTGACCAAGTAGTTGTACTGGTTGTCGTTCATATCGTAGTACTCGCTCATACCGTTGACGTAGGCGGTGGCGATGTTGGTCTGGTTCAAGAACTTGATGAAGTAGCCCAACATCGACGAGCTCAACAAGAAAAAGTCGAGCTTGGCCAAGTACTTTTGCTCGAGCGGGTGCTTGTCTGCGCCGTCCCAAAAGAACTTTTTGATTTTGAACGGAAGGCGGTTTCTCCGCGCAACTTCCTCGGGAGTCAAATGCACCTCGATGTCAATGTAGGGCTCGTCGGCGGATTCGACTTCGACATCGTATACCACGGCGCCTTCCTTCTGGGTGCTATCGATGGAGCTGGCCCCGGTGGCGGCGGCACGTGACGCCTCCACGATTTCCGGGCCTTCGAGCTGGTCCTTGATTTTGTCCCACAATCCCATGTTCTGTTGGTGTGGAGGTGAAGCCGTTGGGCGGCGCGGCGTCTAATATATAGTGGCCGGATGACAAATGTGACTCCCCTGTCATTCTTTTTTGTGTTTTATGTGGCTGAAGATGAGGTGGAAATGTCGCGAGCGACTGTGGGACGTGCATGGAGTTCGCAGCCACACCGTTTCGGCCACAGATTGCGGCGTTCCGGTGACCCACGGCGCTGGGCGGAAGCCGCGGGGGAAAACGCCGAATTGCAACCCAGCCCTGCTCCTATGCATATATATGTCCGCCTTGCCCTGGTTGGCGACGGGGGTATGGGTTGGCGACGGGGGTACGGGTCTGGGTGGGATGTGTGCGTCCTGCACACATCCCACAGATGTAGAGGCGCCGCACTGTGGATGAGTGCCTGATAACGCAGGGACATGGGCAAGGCTGGCCCGCAATCTGGCCTATCGTCCAATCGGACGAGGCCGAAGCGCAATCGGCGAGCAGCTAGGCATACTGCATAGAGTACAAGGGACTACACTGAGGCAGGAGGTGTCACTGGTACAAAGTAGATGAAAGCGAACAAACAGCAAGAACAAACAGACAGAGGAAGCAGGACACAATAGAAACAGAGAAGAGGAAACTTGGACAGTACAACAGTCACAAGAACAGCAACCAAAGGTGACAACATTTCACGTTGAAGTGCACAGTTGGACTGTGTCAGTAGCGTAAGCCAACGCAGTAGACAAGTGGCATTGCATCATGACTCCACAGTCAACCCAGTACCAAAGTGTGCTTCGCACGCCTGTGCTCCAAAGTGTGCTTCGCACGCCTGTGCTCCGAAGTGTGCTTCGCACTAAAGTGGGCCCCGGAAGTGGCCCCGGAAGTGGCCCCGGAAGTGTGCTCCGCACGCTAGTCTGGCCCTCGCATCATGTTGGCACTGAAGCCCACGGCGGAAATGTCGTGGCCCTGGTGCCCCGGCCCATGCAAATATCCACACGGGCACTGCTGGGCCGAGACACGCGTGTCCATGTCGTCGTCTGCCGAATATACCGCCGGCGTGTCCGGAGAAAATGTCGGAGATGTCGCTGCAGATGTCGCTGGAGTCGCTGGAGTCGCTGGCGTCGCTGGAGAATGTCGGCCGCGGGGCTGCGGCCAGTCCCCGGACTCGGAGAAGGCCGGCGTGATGGTGCCGTTGCGGATCTCGGAGCCTGCCGCAGTCACGTGGACGTCCACCTTGCGCCTCTTGGCCGCTGGCAACTGGGGGTCCATGGTGAAGAAAACCATCGCCCGCCGCCTGATGCAGGATGCAACCGCCGCTCCTGCACCCGGCCACGCTCACCCGCTCCTGCACCCGCACCCACCTCCACCTTCACCACTGCGCCAGCACCACGACTCACTGCACCATGGGTATCAGAAAAATGTTCCGGCAAAAGGAGCCGACCGAGGCCGAGCTCATCAACGAAATGAACCGCGTGGGCATCTCCACCAAAAACCCCGCCGGCGCCCGTCAGGAAAAGTTTGGCGCGTTCAAGGAATACGCCGCCGAGCGCCACGCCCGAAAACCGGGCTTTGCGCCGGTCAACCCGTACGCCAACATGAACGCCGCGGCGGGGGGTAACCCCTACGATGGCGTGGGGGGCCCAAAAGGCGAGACACTGTCGGACTATGGGAGTGGGAACCAGGGGAGTGGGATCCATGGGAGTGGGAACCAGGGGAGTGGGAACTATGGAAGTGGGAACCCCTATGGAACTGGGAACCCCTATGGAAATGTGAACCAGGGGAGTGGAAACCCCTATGGAAGTGGGAACCACGGGAGTGGAAACCCCTATGGAAATGTGAACCAGGGGAGTGGAAACCCCTATGGAAGTGGGAACCAGGGGAGTGGAAACCCCTATGGAAATGGGAACACCGGAGGCACCGGAAGCTCCGGAAACGGCAGTGGCAGCTCCGGAAACGGCAGTGGGAGCTCGCGGAGCTACGGCGCAAGCCCCTACGCAACCGCCACGCGTGCGCGGCGCGAGGCCCCGCGCGCCGAGCTGGCGCTCGACCTCAACGCCATCCCCTCAGAGTTGCCGCCCGCACAGTTGCGTCGGCCTGTGCGCAACACCGACACCGAAACCTTGGACCTCAACGCCGTCTCGGACGAGGAGGACTTGAACGTGGGCGACGACTTCTTGCCCGAGCAGGAGCAGGTGAACCTGGAGGACGAGGAGGTGGAGGCCATCAAGCAGGACATCCGCTTTGTCAAGCAAGAGTCGGTGCAACTGACGAGAAACACCTTGGCCCACGCAATGCAGGCGGACGCGCTGGGAACCAACACCCTCGGCATGTTGGGGTCGCAGTCCGAGCGCTTGTACAACGCCGAACAAAACTTGTTGTTGGGTGACACCCAGACCCGCATCGCCGACGAGAAGGTCAAGGAGTTGCGCCGCCTCAACCGCTCCATCTTCATCCCCGCGACAGGCAACCCGTTCAACAAGAAACTGCGCTTGAACCAACAGGAGGCCAAGCTCAAGACCCAGAAGGAGCAGGAGAAGTACTTGCGCGAGACAAACCGCCAAGGCATGTACGAAAGTGAGCAGAGAGTGAAGGAGGGGCTTACTTCCCACGCCACCTCGTCCGAAACCTACAACAAGTACCAGACAGAGCGCCAGTTGAAGCAGGCCCAAAGGTACCAGTTTGAAAACGACTCCGAGGATGACGAGATGGAGAAGGAGTTGGCCTCCAACCTCGACCAGATTGCTGCCTACTCCAAAAAGCTACGCACCACCGCCAACCTCATGGGCCAGGAGGTGGATGCCCAAAACACCCGCTTGCGAAAAATCGAAGAGGACGCGGACAGGTTGGACATCAATGTCCACCTCAACACCACGCGCTTGCACAACATCCGCTAGACGTGCGCTGGCCCCATTGGAGTTCGACCCACTGCCGAAAGGCGCTTGCGCCAAACACCAGCTGCCGTCTACGAACACAATAGTAGCGTTATTTTGGAGCCTTTGACGTTTCCATTTGTTGTTTCGCCGTCACCCTTGACCGGTTGCCAATGATAGCATGTGCTTTCGCTGCCACGCAGACGGGCTTCCAATTATAGCAACCATGGCAGATGTGCCCTTGGATCGAGATTTGCGGCCGCACTCTCAATATCTGCCGATGTTATGGGCACGGGCTGACTTGTGACCGCGTTCACCGGTATAGAACAGCCAGCAACATACACCAGAAGCAACAACCACAACACGAGGAGTGCATAATTGCCACACGTGCAGCGTTTGCCAACATCACCTCGTACTGATCACGGGCGGGTTTCGGGGGGCCAACATGTAAGGCTTGCCTCCAAATGCACAGAAGGATGCGCGAGAGAGAAGTGTCTAGTCATGACAAAAAATGACAATCTGTGAATCTTTCCCCTTGTTTACAATGCTAAAATTAGGGGTTGATTTTGCAGAACCTTCTATGGTTTGAGAGCTGGATAAGAATAGTCAGCGAGAAATAATTTATCCTATTTCCAGATATGAACATGGCACCGTCCCTATTTCCCCTTTAGTCGGTTCTAGATCATATTTTTGGAACACCAAGACTGTACCACGGGTGCGGTAGGCCAACTGGGGAAATTGAGTGCTCTATACGGTTGGCCAGACCGACACAATGATATCTATTTTCTTCCACCACAAGCAGCTACTCACCGAAGCAGCCCCTGTGGAATCTTTAGCAAATAAAAAAAACTGAACTATGATGAATTTATGTGAAGAGTCGTCTGTGGCTGCCCTAGGATGCAATTTACTGCGAATGAGCACTGCTGATTCAAGCTATGGTAGTTAATTTTGTAGCGCAACCCGAAGATCTTGCTTGCTGCGGCTCGCAGCGTTGGCTTCACCTACCACAACTATCAAAACTGGCGTAAAATAAAATCCAGATATTACCTTCGCAAAACCAGATTCCGCGTAATAATAAATCACGCCTAGCCCCGTCCATATCTTCTCAAGCAACCATTGTTTTGCTACGCCTGGTAGCCGATAGGAAATAAACCACCAGCGTGATTGGATGTATATAGTGCGATTGTACCTCGAACAATAGGTACAACTGTTTGCCAAGAGTCCGGGATACAAGTGGGTTGCAACGACAAAAAAATAAGGTTGCATTTTTTCCGCTTCCAGCTTCTGGCCCCACACTCGACCGTGTTCACGACCGTCAGCATATTTCCTCGGCCCACCATCGCAATCCTCCAATAAGGCCTTGGGTGCAGCCTACACACAGTACTTGTATGCCTAATGACGAGCGGCGAAAAATAGAATGCGAATTTCTTGGCGGGTCAGCCAAAGCGGAACATCCACGCCTGGCAACAAGCCCAGCACGTAAACCCCGCCGATTGCAGCGAGAATCATACCCAACAAAGAAAAGCAACCGATGCACAGGATCATTCTCCTCTACACTAGGGCCCTGCTTCCCTTTCCCCCGGTTATTCTCTGCACCTCTGATCGCGACCGGCCTACATACCGGAGAACTGGGGCACATACCGGTTTCGATCATGCAGCCCGAGGCAAAATGGTTGATCGGTCGCCTGTTTCGTCGTCATGCAGCTTCTATTTTCAGAATGGGGCATAGACCCGGCTTCCCTATAAATATTTGCACCCGGTTCCCCTCAATGGTTTTTCTTCAGTATAATCATTATCGCCTACTTCATAATGTTCCCAATCGCTACTTTACTTACCTTGGCCGCCTACGTTGCCGCTGACCAAACCTTCTCCTTGACTGCACTTGGAGACTCCCTCAAGTTGTCTGTCCAGCTTGACAATGACAGACTTGTGTTGAACACTGGTTCTGCTGTTTCTTTCAACTTGGAGGAGCCAAGCGGATACCTTTCTGCCGTTGGCAAGGACCAGTACCTCACTTCTACCCCACAATACGGTCTTGTGTTGAAGGACAAGAATGACGCCTCGAGCCCTTGGGGTGTCATTGACGGTCACTTGAGATTGAACGCGGGAGACGTCAACTCTTTCTACGCCTGCCCTAACAGTGATAACGACAAGACCTACTTCATCAATGGTTCTCCATGTTCCGAGGGCGGACAAAAGGTTACCTTGCAGGTTAACGGAGATGACCCAGTTGACCCAACTGACCCAGTTGACCCAACCGACCCAGTTGACCCAACTGACCCTGTCGACCCAACTGACCCTGTCGACCCAACCGACCCAGTTGACCCAACCGAGCCAGTTGACCCTACTGACCCAGTTGACCCAACCGAGCCAGTGAACCCAACTGACCCAGTTGACCCAACCGAGCCAGTCAACCCAACCGACCCAGTGAACCCAACCGACCCAGCCGAGCCAACCGAGCCAGTCTCCCAGAGCACCGTTACCGAGGAGAATGTTTCGTCCACTTTGGTGACCATCACTTCTTGCTCTGACGAGGTTTGCACTTCGCCTGAGCCTTCTGTGATTCCAGAGAACGCCGGTGCGCAAGCCAAGGTTGCCGTTGGTGCCCTTGCTGCTGCCGCTGCTTTGTTGTTGTAAGTTTTTAATGCTGGGTGACAGCACGTGTTTGTTAAAAGTGTTTGAATAATTACTGTGAATTTAGCCTATAAATTTAGCACCCTGATGTATGTGCTGTGATCGACTACAGCCTGTATGCCATGCGGCATTGGTTTCGAAGTATCGGAAACGTGCGGGCTGGATTGGCCACTAGGATTGCAAATTGATGAATACACGCGAGCTGCCGCTCATGCACAATACCACTTGTAGGATTAAAACCACTTGTAGGATTAAAACCACTTGTATTAAAACCACTTGTAGCATTAAAACCACTTGTAGGGATTATTGGGCGATGCAAAGGAGAACTGCTGCCTCAACTTCGCACCTTCCGATGTGTTAAGAATTACTAAAATCAGAACTAAAAATGAACAAAAGTCAGAAAAGATACTCAGACACGGTTAGAGAACGTTTGGCGCGTGATACGGAGATTTCTTAATGTAATGAACGGGGTATGCGTCCTCTAGGAGTCTCAGTCAAATTTCCTTCTATGGCTGGTGGATTGCATGGTGTATGCCGGTGCGGCAGGCGTCACTGGTTAGGTACATTGCCAGATACGGATCGTGGCCGAGAGGAGGCCCCTTGCACTAAACCCGCGACATACTAGAGCTCTGATTCGATTCCGATCTCTGATTCGATTCCGATTCCGATTCCGATTCCCGCTTCTCAATTCCCGTTCGATTCCGCCTGCGCCGACATCTGCGAATGGTGAATGCGGCGTATAGCACCGTACTGCACACAAGAAGGAATACGCGGGGAAGGAAGCGGAGAGGACAGAGAACGGGCCGACGGCAGGCGGATTTGGAGGGTACGACGGCATGGAACGGAGGTGGAACGGAGGTGAAACAGAGGTGGGGCGTGGGGTGAGGCGTGGGGTGGCGGCCAGACGGCACGGGTGGAAGAGGGGGGGCATGGGGCGGCACGTGCCGCCTGCACACAACCAGCACCAGCACGGAGGTCCGCAAGCGGCCCACGACGTTGCTCCAACCCACCAGCATGGACACACCAAAGCAGCCGTTTCTCGTGGGCCGCGCGCTCTTGAATTTCACGTCGACCTTTGTGTCGCTCGGCGTGTTTCTCTTTGGGTTCGAGCAAGGCTTGATGTCGTCGCTCTTGACCAACAAGTACTTCAAGCACTACTACCACAACCCCAGCCCCGCGGCCGTCGGGACCATGATTGCGATTTTGGAGATTGGCGCGCTCTTCTCCAGCTTCGAGGCCGGCAAGGTGGGCGACCGCATCGGGCGGCGGCGCACGATCCGGTGGGGCAGCGCCATTTTCGTTGTGGGCGGCGCGATCCAGGCCGCGGCGCCCAACATCCTTGTGTTGGGGTGCGGGCGGCTCGTGGGCGGCGTGGCCATTGGGTTTTTGACCACCATCATCCCGTGCTACCAGGCGGAGATCAGCCCGCCGTCGGACCGCGGCTTCTACGCCTGCTTGGAGTTCACCGGCAACATTGTCGGGTACTCCACGTCGATCTGGGTGGACTACGGGTTTTCGTTTTTGGAGAGCGACTGGTCGTGGCGGCTGCCGCTCGTGGTGCAGTGCGTGATTGGCGCCATGTTGCTCGCGGGCACGTTTGTGATTGTGGAGACGCCGCGGTGGCTCTTGGACCACGACCACGACGTGGAGGGCATGGTTGTGATCAGCGACTTGTACGCGGACGGCGACGTGGACGCGGAGGTGGCCAAGGTCGAGTTCCGCCTCATCAAGGAGAGCGTGTTGCTTGCGCGCGTGGAGGGCGGCGAGCGCTCGTACCGCTACATGCTTGCGCGGTACAAGAAGCGCGTGTCGGTGGCGTGCTTTGCGCAGTTGTTTGCGCAGATGAACGGCATCAACATCATCTCCTACTACGCGCCCATGATCTTCGAGAGCGCGGGCTGGGCCGGCCGCGCCGCCATCTTCATGGCCGGCGTCAACTCGCTCGTGTACTTGGCCAGCACCGTGCCGCCGTGGTACTTGGTGGACGGCTGGGGCCGCAAGCCGTTGCTCATGACCGGCGCGGCGGTGATGGCGGCCGCGCTCTTTGCCATCGCCTACCTGTCGGCCGTGGACGCCACCTACACGCCCCAGGCGGTGGTGGCGTTTGTCATTGTGTTCAACGCCGCCTTCGGCGCCAGCTGGGGGCCCATCCCGTGGATGATGAACGAGGTGTTGCCCAACCTGGTGCGCTCCAAGGGCGCGGCCTTGTCCACCGCCACAAACTGGCTCTTCAACTTCATTGTCGGCGAGATGACCCCGATCTTGTTGGCCGCCATCTCGTGGAAAACCTACTTGATCCCCGCGTGCTCGTGCGTGCTCTCCCTCTTGTGCGTGCACTACTTGTTCCCCGAGACAAAGGGCCTCTCGTTGGAGGAGATGGGGCTGGTGTTTGACGACTCCAGCTCCGTCTTCTCGTTCCACCTGAGCTACGGCGCGGCCGACGCGTCGTCCGTGCGCAACATGCCTGTCTCCGACGCGGCGGAGGGCCTCGCGCCGCGCCCCACCGCGGCGCAGTTGGCCCGCAACCCGGGGTCCAAGCGGCCGGAGCCGGACGCGCTCATCACGGGCGCGCCGGCGGTGCCGGAGCCGATCAAGCCGGTGCAGTCGGACGTGCTGTCGTTGCAGGACTACCTGGCGGTGGACCCGCCGCTGGCGGAGGAGATACACGCCTTCAAGCGCAACCAGCGGCGGGCCGGGTGGTTTGGCACGAAGCCGCAGTATGAGCCACTTGCATGAGGTGAAGCACAAACAAATAAACACCCGTGCAGGAGAGGTGCGTGCGCGCGTTGGCGCGCGAATGGCGCCCAGGGGCTGGCTGTGCCGCGTATAGGCGAATAGATAAGCCCTTTCGGGGGCGCTTTGAACCATGTGGAGCGGGGCGACGCTGCGGCGCTGCGGGTTAGGGTCGGAGCGGCGCGGTCTGGCGACTCGGGCGCCGGGAGTACCTGCCGCATTCTCCGCGGGGGGCGCGGCGCATGCCGGAATGTTGCATCCCCGTCCGCGAGCTATGCGCCCCAGGTTGTAGATCCGGCACACGGCCGATGGATCGCGGGCGCCATGACGTAGCCGCGCGTCGCACGCAGCGTAACTCTCAGCACGCCGGCACATGGGCCAGGAACCGTGCATTGTGACAAATTTAAATTCCCTCCGCCAGTGTCATCGTGTTTGAACCAGGCATTCTCCGCACGGTTGCTGTGGTATTCTTAATGGCGCTGTCCCCGCTGCGCCGCCCTGCTCTCCCAATCCCTACTCTCCTAATCCCTACTCTCCTAATCCCCAAATTCCCTAATCCCCTAATCCCCCTTCCCAAATCCCCTACTCCCCTACTTCAGCCTTAAACCACAGGCTCTTTTCACTTGGGTTTCTTGAGTTTCTTCTTGGGTTTCTTGAGTTCTTGGATTTCTTGAGTTCTTGGATTTCTTGAGTTCTTGGATTTCTTGAGTTCTTGGATTTCTTGAGTTCTTGGATTTCTTGAGTTCTTGGTTTTCTTGTTTCTTCTTGGGTTTCTTGGATTTCTCCTCTTGGGTTTCTCTATTTCTCTTGGGTTCTCATCCTATCTGCCTTGCTCAATGTCTCTTTTGATTGATTCCCTGGTGAACGCACAGTCGGCTGCTCCCGTGACCATGTTGCTGGGCCTCGAACAGTTGACCTCCATAAGCGGATCCAACACCGCCTCTCACACGTGGCTCGTCAGCCTCTCCAACAATACCCAGATTGCAAACAACACCCGTGTTTCAAACGGCACGGAATCGTCGTCGGTTTCGGGTCTGGCATACTCCAAGACTGCAAGCTCCAGCGATGGCAACACGTACACGGCGTCGAAGAAGGGTATTCTTTTGGCCAGTGTTTTTTCCTTTTGCGTCGCTATAGGCGCCTCGGTGTAATATTGCAGGTATAAGGTTGAGGCGCATCGGACGCAGCAGCCCACGCCATGTGGTGGTAGTTTGTTGGAATGTTCAGGACGCCGGATCTGGCGGCAGTTTTTTTCAATGTTTTGGCTCTGTGGCTTGGGCCGAGGCTATTGCCGTATTTGTTGGCCGAGTCATAGACATGGCCCTGCAGACAACATCGCGGTGTGTTTAGACTCACATTGCCACGTACACTTTTATACCCACTTATGCATAGATCTGACAATTGAGCTCTAGACACCACCCATTGGGCCCGTGTGTGTGGTGTGTGAGGTGTTAGTTCCTTCTCGGGATTATGTGAACGGCATACAGCAAGTGTACACCCTGTAGTGGCTATTTCTTACCTGATGGAAATCCACATGAATTCGGTCTTCGCTTATCTCGTCGGACATTGCAGGCAGACGAAAATAGTGCCGCTTGTTATCCTCCAATGAAGTGCGATGGATGTGGAACCTTCTTGGACTTAAGCTCCGGCTCGTACATGCTTTTGTCATTCGTGCATACAAACCTATGCACCATTTATAGATGCAGTATAAATGAACCGCAGGAGAAAAACCGCCCTGAATCGGCTTGACTGAACATCGCAGGATGAATTGGGTTCAATGACTGTTTGACCTTCAAGCATGATGTTTGCTGAGGTGGTGGTCGAACAGGTTTTTTATGCTGAAGTTACCAAACGTGGTAGTATCACTTTACTCAACGCCCTTGTTTATATACAGGGAAACACATTTGTTTCGATGAATGTCTGATGTGGCTGACTAAGTTACATTGGCGCGTCCATTTCTTTTTTAATTGCGGCAGACGTAAGGCTCTAAAATTGAACTGTATATATAACTGTGCAGCCTAGCTGCTTAACAGTGTATATATGCAAGTAAGGTGATGCGAGATTGATGATGCAAGCGAAGGGCGCGGAAAATCTCGGGAGGACTATTTTTCCGAGGCGGACGGCTGATTCACCCAACGTGGAACATTCAATGAGTGGTGGGCATTTTGGTTCTTGCTAATTATCCATTCGGTCTCACAGATTAAGGTCGAGTGCACGAACCAGAACATGTAGTGCCGTTCCTGGAAATGTGCATAAATTTACCCACAGGACTGAGTTGTTATAACTCCTGTTGCGTATCGCGCACTAGTGTTGGCTGTCTCTGGGGAAGCTAAACAAAGCACTAGACATATGCTCAAATGATGAATGGTATAAGCAAGCCTGAAAAATTTGTCCCAATTGAGCGAACAATTGCTTGATTTCAAATGTCTTCTTAGTAGATACTTCGCACACATTCTAATTGACTTGTCTCACTTTTGGCGAACAAATCTAATGAAATGAAAGTGAATTGAACACATGAGAAAGAACTAATGATCTAGAAAGTATGTTAAGGAATCAAAATTTTACATGGGGAAATTTTTAACTGCTTTGTTACCGACTCATCGCCTATTCTTCATGCGTGGGTGTTATAATGGAACTGAACACGAACTTAATAGCATATGCTTTCGAAAGAAGGCTAGAACATTTGGTTAAAGGTTTGTTAATGGTGCAGATATTTAACCACAATGTAGCAAAGAATATTTTAATTTGAGATGCCTTATCGTTAATAACCAAATGCATCCATGAACTCTCTTTCTGTCATCCGAACAATTAAACAATATTTTGGCAATCCCTACGATGATAGGCAGAGTTCACTGAAATGCTACTATACTAGACCAATAAAATGTATTGGATAGGGATTACAATTACCTGGGATTTCCTGAAGACTGAAATGTAACTATTAAAAACCAGTAAAACGTTCTGGATAGTGGGTATCATTGCCTGGGATCACCCGAGGAGGTTTATGCTGAAATCCAGAATTTTAAAATGCACGTAACAAATTATCTGAGGCGATAATGATTTAGAAACTTCCTTTGACTTCATTACGGGAAAACTATACGTTTATAAAATCAATTGCCAGTTTTAAGTGGAACATTAGCAAGAGTATTGCAATCGCTATCATATAATCTCGTTGAATTGGTTGCTGTGTCTACCACACGGGATATCAGTTTCGACATGTACTTAAAAACTCAATGTTTTAGGTATTTAATCTACTTTAAGGGGAATTTGGTAAAAGCATCATTCAAGTACGTGAAGTCAGACTTGCGATAGCGTAAATGATTTTATGGTAAAATATACGGCTTGTACGCTAGAAGTACAACAACTGTGATGATTGCAAGAAGCAAATTACGAAGAAATTCCAATTATAGCTCACACAAACATACTAGACTCATGAAGCAGTTGTTTTGAAATAGTGCTGCCCCATCCAGTTCGAGGAAGGTATAAGAGATCGGATACTATGCAGTTCCAAGTGACAACGAGTGGCATCTACATCGTAAACGTATTGGTAGACCCTAAAGTTGATTGTTAAGATGATTCTAGGCGCAACTATAAGATTAAGCATCTACTAGCTTATTGAAAATGACGTAAAGCTTGCGCCTCGATGCACAAGAGATGATAGGAAAAAAACTTTTCTTGTCGTAGATCTCATCGTATGTGTCGGATGACTTATGAGGCATACAGGACATCTGCAGCATGTGCTACGAGCGTGCGGGGCCAAAATGATAAGATACCTCGCACCAGAAAGTTTAAATTTGTGTCCTGCACCTGCCGTAACTGTCTCTCCCTTTTGCGCGTATATTTGGATACAAATTTTCCGAAAAAAAAGTGGAGTAGCTCAAATTTATTGCATTAGGACAGTTAAAGTGCAAGAATAGCCTTGAGCAAATAACTCATAGACGCATCACTTGAAGCGAGGATATAGTAAGCGTATATGTGTCCCTTTTCATATTTATCAGGGGTTAAAGAGAAATAAATAGGGAACTTTTAAGGGTAGCTGCTGTGGATCGTATAATACTATACATAGACTCGTACGGGAAAGCAATTTCCGAAGATACAAAAACTTTACGTCATAGTTTTGACGTGTACGTAATAGTAGGGATACATGCAGGCGGGCTAAACGTCAATCTTGCAGATGGACGAAGGCCGTGCGGCAACCTTTTACAAAACCTGCGGTTAAGATAGCCAGCACGGTGGTTTAATAAAATGTCCTTCACGTTAAAACCTCGAAAGTACCCTATGGCAGCGGCAATAGAAATACGTCACCGTGTTTTGCTTAGGAAAATTGTCCTCGAATTGACGCGTTTGGTTATGATAAAGTACGAGGCAGTACTGCAAGAATACGCCAGAACCCCACTTCGCTAAAAGTCTGAGACTATGCCCCCGCATGGATAGGATAATCACAGATATTCAATAGAATCCAAAGCCAACCTCCAGTGGCCAAAAAAAGCCAGGAATGTTTCTATCCCCAAACCTGGCTCCTTGAAGCCTGCAGCTGCACGAATACTATGCATACTAAGCTGTGGCAACCCGACATCGATTACTCGTGAGCCAGTGTCCATCGCTAGCATAGGGCCAATAGTGCCCCCAGAAGGCATATCATTCCGGATATGGAATTGCTGTAAAGTCAAATCTTCCTTAGAGGCAATGGCGTCCATGAGCATGACGCCCACCAGGTCTGTCATCACGTGTCCGTTAGCATCCTTCTTCAACGTAAGTCCCGTATTGGGCAAAGGGTAGTGGCCGTCCAAGTATGCCTCTTTGAAGTTTGGATTGAGCGAGTGGGTGACATCAGCCGAGAGAATTATCGAATTAGCGAACGCTTGCTGTACTTGTTCAAGGCCATATCCTCGAGAAAACACAAGTCGCTCGACTATGCTGTTCAAGAATTTGCCTTTTGCTCCGGTTCTTGTAGCCGAACCAATTTCTTCGTTATTCGCAAGTAAGACAATGTGGCACGCATCGCTTTGTTCCAAGTCCAAATCTTCAAACGAGGCCAAGGCGTGAATAGCGCTAAACGCACACAAGCGGTCGTCAATGCGCGGAGCAAACATGAATTCGTGGCTTAATCCGCCCCTTGTAGCACTCTGAACATCAAAGAGCTCCAATTCCATTCCCACCAATTCACCCACTTTACATTCGGCCAAAGTGGCCACGAAGCGAAGTAATTGAAGCGAGTGCTTGCCAATCAAAGGGGAACCCTTTTCTTCGGCCGTAGGCTCCAGGTCTACTGCTCCGTATCCCATAACTGGAACCATTTTTGTCTCCTCATTGTAAGGCAAAGGAGCCGCGGCACTTCCAAAATGTGGGGCTAACGACGGAATGCGACATATGGCATGACTTCCGGAGGTGACGACGCGAGAGCTGATTCGGTTGGTGGAAGCATCTTTGACTAAAACAGAACCTCCGATTCCGAGATCCCGATCAAGCCAAAGGTGGTTGAGAGCGCCCGAGTATGCGGCCACGCCTAAAAGGTGAAATCCGTCCACAGATTCCTTAACCGATGTAGGCTTGAGTTTTGCTGTCAATGCATCCACATGGGCACCGATTATGCCAAAACCTTTATGGGGTACCCATTTTTTGCCCACAACCACGGCAACGAGCGCCTGGTCTTCTCTTGTGACATAAAAACGCAGGCCCTGAGCAACCTCAAACGCATCTTTTTCTGAGATACGGGTGAACAGTCTAGACCCAAGCACATTGCTGAAGTGACGCACCGCATGGTAGGTTGTCGGATTATCATTGGTGAAGTCCAAATACTGCGAGCATGCCTCGTCGTAGTATTTTCCAGGGTGCAATTTTCTTGGCCCCAAATACGAATGGGGTTGGGTGGCGGTGCTAATTGACTGGGGCCGGAAGCGTTTTAGCCCTGATTCTGTGGGCGAAGCCATGGGTTGTTGAGGGGCTATATTCTCGGCTGGAAAATCCTGGATTTCTGTAGAATATGACGAATAGGTGGTCCTGTGCTCCAAAGGGGGAAACTGAAACGAGGAGGTGGCTTGGTCTGATTCCAGGCCTGTGGATTCCGAATCTGAGGTGGACAATATGCCGTCCTTATCCAAGACTACAAATGTCTTTAGCATCTGATGAAGGTCTTTGTTGTTCTTTAAATCCATCGGCCACTGTAATGTGGCTATCGGTGAGAGGCTATCGGAGAAAGGAGAGAGGAAGGATGTACGGGTGCAGGGTTCGCGCTAGGCGAAACCAACCGGCACGCCCAAAAAATAAAAACCCTGAGCATAGGTGACGGGTGCCAGAGTCTGATGCAGCTGCAAAGGAGTGACATTGAACGACATTTGGTTTGCATTTGGGCTTTTTTCGTTTGCGCACTTTACGGTTCGTAAGACGGGGGAGCACGGTGGTGCTGCACATGTGACAGTCCTCTGGTGTGTATTCAGGACAAGCCAGCAAGGATGTGCACGTGCCCGGGTGAAATGTTGGTTTGGAGCGTGTGTCTCCACAATCAGGGGAGCACAGAAGGCTGGGGGGTGGGAAAATATCGGCCGCGGAGGTTGAGGTGTTTGACCCAATGGCAGGGAAGCGATTGGCAGCAGCATATGCATGTGACGGATTCAGTAAGTGGAGCCGGAGTATACCCGAAAAGCCACGTCAGAGGGCGCGCCAACAGTTTGTGGGACAGGGGCGGAGCCCACCCCCAAAGGGGCAATTATCCATAGATGGAAAAGAGTTTCGGATCAACAAGCCGCACCGCGGCAAAATCCAAATTGATACATCGCATGCATTAGGATCAATGGCAGATACGCTCGTGCGCGATGCAAACGATCCGTCTGGGCCAGACCTGTGCATTCCTCTCTGCAACACTGCTATGCTAAGGCTACGGAGCAGGGCCAGATGGTGGGCGGTGTGACCATCGGGCGGTTGCCATTTGCGCGTGACGTACCGGCGCAATTTTCTGCCCGCGCAGCCGTGGCCGACATATGGCGCACGCAAATGTCGCACCAGTGGCACCGGGTGGTTGCTTGCAAATTCCGACACCGCCCTTGTGGGTCACGTGCGGCACGATGCTGCAGCTGCCCTTACAGATTGTCGGGCGCAGCACAGATGCATAATAGGCACCGCAGGGTTTGGGAAAGCCGGGATGCGTGTCCTATGCAGCCCAACGGCCACTGCCACGGTGGCCCTAGGCCAACCCGTACCAGCAGCAAACACCAGTACACCAGGCACCAGACACACTACACCAGTACACCAGTCCACCCACCACCACTCGTACCACACACGGAGGCACGGGTGCCGCGTCCCGCGCCAACTCAACCACCCACACACTGTCCCAACGCCAATGGACAACTCGACAATCTTTTTCATCGCGTCTTTGCTCGTGGCGTTTGTGTTTTTGCGCTGGTTGATCTCGCCCATCCCGCAGTCGGTGCCGGACGAGTTCAACATCCGCACCTCCATCGGGCGGGCGCCGCAGGAGCCGGTCGCGGCCCGGCGCCCGCCCCGGCGCCAGGTGACGGAGTCCATGATCGAGGTGGTGCGGGCGATTGCGCCGCAGCTCACGGACTCGCAGATCCGCCACAGTTTGGAGCGCACCGGGTCTGTGGAGGCAACGGTGGACGAGTACATGGAGAACCTGACGTTGCCGTTTCCGCCGGGCGAGGCGGCGGTTGCGGCGGAGCCGTCGCACGGCGCGGCGGCCGCGGCGCTGAAGACGTTGCTTGAGAAGTATGCGGTGGAGGACCGCGGCCAGACGGGCGGCCAGACGGGCGAGGACGGCCGGTGGGGGAAGGACGAGAGCGAGCGCATGGGCTTGTTGCGGCAGAGGCGCGAGGAGATGATCTTGCGGGCCAGACGGCGGTTGCAGCAGTCGTTGAGCAACGACGTGGTGGGTGAGTAGCAATAGACTGAGTAGAGGGAGGGAGTGTAGGGAGGGAGTGTAGAGAGGGAGTGTAGAGAGGGAGTGTAGAGAGGGAGGGCGTGGTTGGCAGCGCAATGGCGTACGCATTTACTATTTACTCAGACTGGGCGCCAGTAGTAGGGTGGGCTGGATGCGGCGCTTCTTTGCGTCTGGGGCCACGGGCGCGGCCACAAACTGGGAGAGAAGCGAAGGCGTGACCGAGGCGGGGGCGGGGTCTAGGACCGGTGGCATGGAGTGGACCGGTTCTTGCAGAGGGTGCAGAGGGTGCAGAGGGACTTCTTGAGGCACTTCTCGAGAGACTTCCCGAGGGACTTCTTGAGGCACTTCTTGAGGGTCTTCTTGAGTCTCTTCTCGAGGCACTTCTTGAGGGTCTTCTTGAGTCTCTTCTCGAGGCACTTCTTGAGGGTCTTCTTGAGTCTCTTCTCGAGGCACTTCTTGAGGGTCTTCTCGAGTCTCTTCTCGATGCCCTTCTCGAGGCCCTTCTTGAGCGCCCCTCCCATACACCGCCCCAAACACCCCCTCGTCAAACCGGATCACCGAACAAAAGCCCTCGGTCGACGACACCACCACGCTCTGCCCGTCCGGATTCCAGCAGAGGTCCGTGATGGACGGGTAATGCATGTTCGCCTGCACCGCCAACGGGCGCAAGTGCTGCGTGTCGTACACCACCACCGACGTCTGCGTCGCCACCGCCACCACCATCTTGTACGGGAGCAGAAACACGCCCGCGCCCGCGCCGTTGCAGTACAACACCGGGCTGAACGCCACCGCCACCGCCGGGCGGCTGAGCCCCGGGAGATGGCACACCGGCGCCCGGTTGAGCCCCGCGCGCGTGAACACGTACACCGTCTCCACCGCGTCGTCCGTGCCGGGCGGGCGGAACACCCCCAGCGGCGCCATCAACAACGCGCCGTCGGGCGAAAACGCGAGGCGCCGGAAAAACGACTGGAGCGCCTCCGAGTGGAACAAGTACGCGGCCTTGCGCGCGCCCGCGCCCGCGCCCGAGTTGCCGCCCGCGCCCGCGCCCGAGTTGCCGCCCGCGCCTGCGCCCGAGTTTCCGCCCACCTCCATCCGCGCCACGCGCGCCCACGCGGCCGCGCCGCCCGCCGCCCACTTGTACATCTGCACCGTGCGGTCCGCGCTCTGCGTCGCAAGATACTCGTTCCGCGGGTCCCACGCCACGCCTTGCACGTAGTGCGAGTGCTGCGCCAACTCCGCCACCTTGGCGCCCGACGCCGCCGCAAACACCTTCGTGGTGTTGTCCATGGCGCCCGCCGCCACGTACCGCAGGTCCGGCGACCAGCACACGTCGTACACCTCCAGCTGCGCCTGGAGCACGTGGCGCGCCACCCACGACTCCGTGGCGTCGTCGTCCGCATGCCCAAAGTCCGCCACGAGCTTGTCGCTGCGCGTCCAGAGAATCACCGTGCCGTCGTCGCCCGCCGACGCGAGCGTCTCGCCGCGCGGGTCGAACCGCACCACGTTGACCGCCTGCGTGTGCTTGCGGAGCGTCAGGAGGTACTCCACGGTGGTGGGGCCGGTGGGGGAGTGGTGGAGGCGCCACACGCGCACGTTGTTGTCGCCGCCTGCAGACGCGAGCCGCGGCTCGGCCGCATGCGGCTGGAAGCTGACCGAGTACACGGGCTGGCTGTCGTCGTGCCAGTGGACCGCTATGGTTTCGGCGTTCATGGTGGGCGTGATGTGGCACCGGACGTGTGTTTGGCACCGGTGCGGGCGCGGTGTGCATGCGGGCGGGGCATGCGGCGCGACGCGGCGCGGGCGCACGCACGCGGCTGGGCGGCGTGGGCCTGGCGTCCAGTGTGGGTGCAATGAGGACTTGGCGCCATACCGGGGGCGCCCTGCGGGGAATATGTACGCGTATACGAGATTACAGGGTCGCAGACGCAGAGTATCGCGTTTTGGTGCGGCCGACTGAAGCAGATCCCACGCCTTTCACCAGCACACCAGGACGTCACTGAACTGTCTGAACTGTCTGAAGTGTCTGAAGTGTCTGAACTGTCTGAAGTGTCTGAAGTGTCTGAACTGTCCTGAACTAGGACATGAGGTGATCACTACATCACCAATTACTAAGAGGCACTAGGTACTGAGCATTAGGTCGCGAGCCACAAGGACTAGGGCACCAAGACCACTAACGCTGAGAGAAACCACAATGCAGTGAGATCTTTAAGAGTCGGGGCACGGATCATTGATGACTAAGACGTCACTGAATCAGTGAGTCAGTGAAACCCTAGGACTCACTGAATCACTGAAACCTTAGGGTCACCGGATCACTGTCACCGAATAACCAAATCACTGAATCACTGAATCACTGAATCACTGAATCACTCTGTCACTGAATCACTGTAATCCCTAGGACTCACTGAATCACTGTCACTGAAACCCTAGGGTCACTGAATCACTGTCACTGAATCACTGTCACTGAATCACTGTCACTGAAACCCTAGGGTCACTGAATCACTGTCACTGAATCACTGTCACTGAATCACTGTCACTGAAACCCTAGGGTCACTGAATCACTGTCACTGAATCACTGTCACTGTAATCTCCAGGACTCACTCAACTCTCACCACAGTTGTCACTCGTCTGTATTGGCTATACATTCATCACCGCGCCCAACTCCCGCCATCTCGCCGAAGTGCTTGTCAGGTCCAGCTACAAGCCCCGTCCGGCCCCTAAAACGTAAGCTTGAACACCTTATCCTCGTTCTTGACCTTGTACAAAAAACTAGCAATCATCTCGTTCTCGCGACACGGCGCCGCCACAAAGTGCTTCTGCACCTCGCTGGCAAACTCCGGCTTGCTGATGCGATGCACGCCCTTGGCCTTCCTCGCCGAACATGTCTTCTTGCCGATTTCCGATTGCAAGATGTTTTCGTTGATGCTCTGTATCGGCGGCAAATTGAGCCCGTATTTGCTGTTGTACCGGAGGAGCGCCTGGTCGTCCATAGTCGCAAAGTCCAACGGGTCCACCTTGGGCTTGTCCTGCGGGCCGTTGGAGTGGATATGCTTGGAAAGCAACTCGAGCTGCGCCGCCTGGGCCACAGCGTTCCGGGCCTTGTTGGCTGCACGTGACGTGGACCCGGACTTGGCTTCCGATTCGGACGCCGACTCGCGATACGCAGAACGGGGTGGCATACTTGTGGATGAGGAGGGGTGACGGTCTCGCTCACTTATGCCGGAGGATGACACCGTGGTCGTGCGCGGCCGAAAACGGTAATTGTGTCCGTGTGTGGCCCCTGCCCCAGAAGTCAGAACCACAGAAGCACCTAACTCCGTATGTGCCACCCCTCTCTACATGTGAAAAGGGGCACCGGAATGTCCGTATACCGACTGTTGGGTCTCTCTACCCGCATATGTTGTGGCTATGCCGGATTTGGCCAAGCATGTCAGGCACGGATTAACGTCCAAAAGGAGGAGCGAAAAAAACTTCTCGCGTATGTATCTCATCATGCTGCGCGCTTTAAAAGATCCACGTAATATTTGCTTAATAAAAATACGCCCAATGCGGCTTATTTTGCGGCTAGCTCTCCTGTTGCGCTTAGTGTTGCGCAAACTTCACTTCAACCATAATTTTTCCGCCCACCCCTCCTCGGCGTTAATCCTGGCCTAGACTAATACTGGTGCCATGAGAAAATCGGTGAGAGGTTGCGCAGCAACCCTTTGGTCCAAATGCTGTACAGGATCACAATAGAGGAGGAATAACCGTGTGACCCACATATACGCCAGATATTGCGCCGAAAGTGCTTATATTGTTCATGCATGTGTGTGTGACATCTATTTTTTTTTTTGTAGGTGCGTCAAAAGATGAAGGGGGTGTGGAAGATAGAGTATGTAAGCCTAAACCGAAAACTGATGCTCAAGCAATCGATAACCAGACCTCGGGAATGTTGTAAGCCTTGCGAGTTTGAAAAAGAATTCATTTCGCATATACGGTGGTATACGCAAGGGCAAACTAAATATATGCCGGATACTGTATCGCGTCTAAATCGGGGATCTGGCTATCACTTCGGATTGCTGCAAACGTTCGTGCAGAGCGGGAATTATGCATGTCCTTCAAGTAACTTAATTTTTGGGAAATCTGGTTCCTGCCAAAGGATATACAGGATGCATGTTCTGCCTGCGTCTGCAGAAATAGCGACAAGCGTTGACATCAATTGAAGATGAGGTACAAAACTGGAAAGCATATATAACACTGCCTTTACCGTGCGTCAATATTTGCCAAATTTTTATTTAACCTATTTTATTGATTATCCCGATTATCTAATACTTTCCTTGCCTATATTCATCATCCTTTACACACATTCATGTACATTATCCCTGAGTATTCATCAACATCCGCTATTGAAACTTACCATGGCCTGATCCTCACTCTACAAGATGCCCTCCTAGTCCTAGAAGCAACCCGCCAAAAGATTCTCCCCATAATCAAACGCCGCCTCAATGAAATTGAAAGAAAGTCCATCGTGCTGGGCTCTGTTTTCGCCTGGAGCGAGACCAAATGTGGCATGAAGCGTTGGACAGACGGTAAGACATGGCTGGCATCGAAGATCAAAGGCCCGTTTCTCATTTACAGCGAACAGGATGAATCCAGAAACAATCTTCCTAACGGCCTCATCAAGCAGAGTTTCTCCCTCACGACGAAACAAAACGAGAAGATGAACCTCGTGTGTTACTACAACGCCAAAGAAAGAGCTGATGGCGTGATCGAAGGCAAGATTCCGTCCGAAGACCCACTATTACGGACGATCCAGTTCGACACTAATGTGTATCCAAACGGTATCCTACAATTCAAGCCAACATGTTTCTCTCAACAAACACCAACGGAGCCAGCACAGCCAGCACAGCCGCCGCAGATGATGAGAAATTCTCAATTTGAGTACTTGCCACCTGCCAAACCTCAATTTGCTAACCCTCACAACACTTATGAACAGCCCCCACCTCAAGCATATTATAGTCCACAATTCACCCCCGCGGGTTACGTTCATGCATCCGGAGTGGCCGGCGCCCAAGCATATCAAGTCACCTCGGCAATGAAACCACAGCTACCACAAATGCAGATTATGCAGCAAGCACCACCGCAATATGCTCAACCATTATCTTCTATTTACGCTCCTAGGACAAATTCTGCGTCTCATCCGGAGCAAGTGCCTGTGGCAAGCTGGATTGTTCCCTCTGGAACAGAGATTATCCCCTATACATCGAGCTACCCTACGACGATGCTGCCTCCTCAAATTATTGCCTACAACTCCACCCCAAATCTCACCGCATATTCACAGTTGCCAATCCAGCAGTCGCCCAACTTTACATACTCCACGGTTCCGATTGTTTCACGCACCTCGCTTCCGCCAACTGCTACCCTGCAGTTACCATCCATCATGAATAAGGCTCCACAAAAAACAACTCTTCCATCAATCTTGCCACAGATTTCGCAAGGTGCTAGTCCTGCTACTCTTTGATTGCCTGGAGTGTAGCAATTTTTTTGAAAGCCGAAGTACCGTTCATGGTTTTTGCATTTGTTTAAACATACAACAGACAAAATCATATTAATAGCCGTCATTTCCTATATAGCCAAGTCAATTTACACAGAACGACTTTTCATTTTCTTCTCCCATGCGTACTTTGTCGATTTCACAACTCCTGCAGTGAAGATTCCTTTAAGCGATTGAATAAGGGCGGGACATGCAATTGTTGCCAGTACTGTGGTCTTTAACGTAGTTCGGATGAAACTGTCCCGTGCGACGGAATCAATAAAGCCACCAACAGTAACAGTGTTACTCTCACCGTCGAGAAAACGCTGCATTGATATCTCCTTTTCTAAAATTTTCCCGTATTTTTTCCGATACGATCGAAGAAAACGTCTTCTAAATTGCAACGGAAGATCGGCAATAATGGCACCAACGGTTTCCGAATCAGTCTTCTTTTCGAGAAGACCATCTTTGTTACGAAATAGAATTCCGTTGTGGAGCGAGCGCGTCAAAAATGGCTCATAGAGAAGAGCAAATTTGTCCTTCTGCTTGTTGACAATGTTTTTCACTTTGTTGGGGTTTTCGCCACCAACAAGCATCCGCGGATCCCCCATATAAGATAACAGTGCTATTTTCTCATACAATTCAGTGTCGCTAAATCCAGCCGCCCGCTTTTTCCTGGGCAAGAGTAGAAGCGCAAGGTTGAACGCACTGGCAAGATTGTAATTGTTGGCCCGTAGAAGTTTCTCGTTGCCATCGAAATGCTTCACCGGTTTATGCAAACGGCCGGCAATGTACATGGTGGCCCATTCGGTAATATCCTTGAACGCATCCTCCGTTGAAACAACCCCATACTTAATCATGGAGGTGTTTCCTTCCTTGTCAGACATCGGCACATACGGGTTGAAGTATACGCCAGCTCCGAGCTGCTGAATAAGCGAGACTGCACCAATCCCACACGAAAGAAGCCCTGAATAATGACTCGTATGCTGGGTGCTGTTCAGCTTGTGAAATGTCACCGGGTCGCTGACAATGTGAATCATATCTATCTGAGGCTTGTTCGACGCCAAACCGTCATATCCCGCCTGTGGAAATACCCCAGAGCCATATCCAAAAGTGTGGGATATTTTGCTGGAGTCAAATTGCGCTAGAAGCTGGTTGAGGCGGGAATCGACCGTGGTCAGAAATATCTGATTGGATACGGATGCAGAGTCCAAAGGGGTAGGTGCGGTGCAGAAGGAGCGGCGCCAATGGGAAAATGCAATGCACTTGTGAAATTTCAGGGGATGCACAATGTACTTCATGTTGTAGACTCTTTTCCGGGATTTCCGCCCTGGAGGTGGTGAATGGAACCCAATCCAGCCGAGCGAGAAACTTCAAGGTGCACCAGAATATCCAATTGTAGACCAGTACCTCTCATACCAGGATAGCACTTTCCCGTCTATATGGGTCGATGAATCATCGCTCAGGGCTAGATTTTTGGTTTATAAAAAGAAAAGGAAAGTTGGTTGTGGTGTAGCGCAATGAGTAGTTGTGTGGTGTAGCGCAATGAGTAGTTGTGTGGTGTAGCGCAATGAGTAGTTGTGTGGTGTAGTGCAATGAGTAGTTGTGATGTACGCTCACATGTACTTCTGACCAAGCTTATGTTCTGTCCTGACTTTCTGCACTTACAAAGGAGCATTATGGGGGATGTCTTACGCCCATTTTTTATTCTAAAACCACATATTGGTTATACAATTATGAGGGAACAGATATGAGTGACGGAACCGAATCTTGTTCACATTCCGACTAAGCCTCACTTGCATGGCAAACCGAAGTTTCAACCCGCGTGCTTTAGTAATTTATAAGCTCTGGATGACATTATTTTCTGGCTTTATTGTGGTGGCTTTACAACGAGATAGTCCCTGCGCCTAATAAGAAAGCTAGAAGCATTATCTAGCAGCTGATGTCGCAATATACACATGTGATGCATGTGCGTCGCATAAAGCTCGCCATGTCGTAAACGAACAATTTCGGCTGTTCGGTCTAACATATTAAAGACTAATACTAAAGGATGTGCCGAACCGACATTTCCGAAGCAGGAACGGAAACCTTCTTATGGACACGCCACATGCTGGACTTTGTGAGTACAGAACCCGGGCTTTCAATCCATTTCGCACCTCATCATTTTTCGTACATCACACATGCACCAAGGCCCTTTGTCACGTAACTCTGACTGCATGACTCACTTCGTTGACAAAAACACTCAGCCTGTGGGATAGCCAAGTATGTTGGATCATATTAGTGGCTACTTGTCGCTTCTACAATTCCAGTGTCCACGTATGTTGGGCACCACCCACATATCAGGTACTGTACATTATGTTGGTGCCATATTTACGGACAGCAACTTCAGACTCCTGAGCAACCGACTGAGTTACTGAAGCAAATAGCATGTTCACCGGTGAAGGAACTATACTCCCGTCACCCAGTAGCTTCGCCGGGCACCAGAATTGGCTTGTGGCCTTGATGTAAAATTCCATACTGCACGTGCCCAAAGCAAAGATTTCAAATGCCCACTTTCCCCATATTCCGTGAACCAAAGCCCATGCGTGAAGCAGCCCAGAATATATGCCCAGAGTATGGCAAGCCAGCACTCGGCCAGCAAAACCGACTCTCGCCTGAAGCGGGCCGGCTCCGCTTTCGGTTCTGTTTGTACTGCATACACCCGGGTGGTCCAGAAGTGTGATTCATACTCGTTCTCGCCTACTCCACAAGATTTTCTCCTCCAGAAAAAAATGTCTTCCAAGACCTATAGATCCACCAGAAGTGAAGCCGAACAGGCGCTCTCGTTTGAGGATGTCGTGATGACCGGCTTGGCCAAAGACGGCGGGCTTTTTGTTCCTTCCGTTATTCCCAAGTTGGAGGCGGATTTCGTCTCCAAGTGGAAAAACTTGACATTCCAAGAGTTGGCGTTCAACATCATGCGCAACTACATCGACAGCGCCGAGATCCCCGATGAGGATCTCCGTGTGTTGGTCAACAAGTCCTACTCCACCTTCAGATCAGCTGACGTCACTCCTATCAAGGAGATTGACGCTGCCAACGGATTGTACTTGTTGGAGTTGTTCCACGGCCCCACCTACGCCTTCAAGGATGTGGCGTTGCAGTTTGTCGGCAACTTGTTTGAGTACTTTTTGGTGAGAAGAAACGCCGGAATCACCGACGCGTCGCAAAGAAAGAAGCTCACGGTGGTGGGTGCTACTTCGGGTGACACTGGGTCTGCCGCCATTTACGGCTTGAGAGGCAAAAAGGACGTGTCTGTGTTCATCTTGTACCCCACGGGCCGCATCTCGCCTATCCAGGAGGAGCAGATGACCACAGTGGAGGACGCCAACGTGCACACCTTGTCTGTGAAGGGTACGTTCGACGACTGCCAGGACATTGTCAAGCAGATCTTTGGCGACAAGGAGTTCAACGAAAAGCACCACGTGGGCGCGGTCAACTCCATCAACTGGGCGCGTATCTTGGCCCAAATCACCTACTACTTCTACTCGTACTTCCAGTTGCTCAAGCAAGTGGAGGCTGCCGGGGGCTCCGAGTTCAAGCCCAGGTTTGTGGTGCCCTCGGGTAACTTTGGCGACATCTTGGCGGGCTACTACGCCAAGCAGATGGGTTTGCCTGCGGACCGTTTGATCATCGCCACCAACGAGAACGACATTTTGGACCGGTTCTTGAAAACAGGCAGGTACGAGAAGAATGGCGACGTCAAGGCGACATACTCGCCTGCGATGGACATTCTCATCTCGTCCAACTTCGAGAGATTGTTGTGGTACTTGGTCAGAGACAATATGGCCGGAGGCAACGACCTCGAGGCGGGCAAGATCTTGAACGAATGGATGCAACAATTGAAGGCTACCGGCTCTGTCTCGGCCCCAGAGGCGGTCACTGCTGCGGCCAGAGCCGACTTTGACTCTGAGAGAGTCGACGATGCGGAGACTGCGGACACCATCAGAAAGATCTACCTTGCCCACCCCCAGAATTATGTCTTGGACCCTCACACTGCCGTCGGTGTGGCTGCCACCTTGAGAAACTTGATCAGGGGCCGTGAGGCGGGCGTTAAGTACATTTCCTTGTCTACTGCTCACCCTGCCAAGTTCTCCGAGGTGGTGAACAAGGCGTTGTCTGATATTGACGGCTACAGCTTTGAGGACGATGTTCTCCCACACGCCTTGAAGGAGTTGTCGACGAAGGAAAAGAAGTTGTTGTTGGTGGATGAGCCTTCTTTGGAGAAGATCAAGAGCGTGATTGTCGCTGAGTTGGCCAAGGAGCCACAGGACGCTTAAGGAAGGAACGTGTAAAAACCTAATGAATACTTGTATCTGGTGTACTGTAAGAGTCTCTGGTGTATTATATGTCCCTATGTTAGAGCCGCGGTAGCACGCCATGATGTCCATTATGCCGAGTCGGCCTTACGGAGTTTCACCTTGCCGTCTGCCATCTCAACTTGGTATCCGGCTTCCTCGAGCGCTTTGCCGTCCACTTGCTCCTGTGCCTCCAACTGTGCCACAAATTGTTGGTTTGCGGCATTGCCTTCTAGCAAAAACCTCAAGCAGAGAATAGATCTTTCTTTGATGTAGGGATTGTCCTCATCAATGTTGCAACTGGAGAGAACAACCTCAAGACCGTGTAATTCACGGACTTTTTCTTGGGATGCAAACGATTGGTGGCATACAAATGCCATTACCTCGATGATGAGCGATTTGACCATGGGGAACTTCTTTTTGCCGATTGGTTCAGGTTTGCTTCTTTCCTTCCACGTATTTGCGGATGTGTTTTCGTGCACTGCTCTTAGAAGGGGAATCATAACGTCCAACGCATTGTAGTGCTCAAGAAACTGTTTAGCCGTGTGAAATTTACTGAGATCAGATATTATGTCTAGCACAATGATTATTCTTTTGTGCACGGAACTCAATTGATCTTTATCATACTCAGAGTCATAAAGCATACCAACGGCTTCCAGAGACCACACTTTGAGAAACTGAAAAGTCCAGCCCATGATGCTCAAACACAGGATATTATCCCAATCGTCTTTCTGAGTAGCCACGAGTTGGGATAGTTTGAGAATATTGTCAAAGTGGCTCGAATTCTGTTCCGATATTATCCATTTTTCAAATGTCTCATTGGATATGATCTTCTCAAGTATAGAAATTAGAATCTCTTCAGTATGACCCAACTTCTCGTCCGTTAGTAATGCAAACGACTGGTCAAGTATGAATGAGCGCAATGGTTCATGTAATTCATCACTTAGAAGGACTGACACATTCTCGCTTCTAGACAAACACCCGCGACAAAAAGCAATGAACGGGGTTACCAATCCATCAGCTTGGGCGATCGTGGCGATCATGCTCGGTTTGAATGTGTCGGAAACTAAACTAAGGTTGCAATGGAAAGAAGTGTCGTACTTAATTGCCATATTAGCCAATATCTCCAAGTAAGACACCAAACAAGGGAGGAAAAACTTGTTCGTGGCATTAATTCTGGAGGTGAAATGCTGGATATTGAGCAAAAGTAATGGGAGATCTATAGTGGTGGATGCAGAAGCAACTAGGTTTCTGGTGAAGAGGTTCACACCCCTCAAAAGTCGCACATATAGCTCTTCCTCCTCCTTGTTTTGGAAATCAACCAGAAGCGAATTGCTGATTGTGTCAATGCAGAAATCCAAGAGACGGAAATCTTGGGCAAGCTCTTCTCTCAATTGTTGGTCCGTTCCTGTAGCACGAAGAACGGCGCCAAGTGAACTCAAGCTTTGGAGGTAGTCATCGCATAATCCTCCTGTCGCAAGCAAGTTGTGACACCCTTCTAGTATTTGTGTCACCGACTGCTTGTCCATTACTATTGGGATGAAGAGAAGTATGGTTTGATGAAGGGGATAGTACACAGGACCAGGCTGTTACAACAAAAAGGGCAATGGTGGAGTTTAAAAGAAGATGTAGCTCCAGGAATTGCTTATCGCTATGTTCATGAAACTCGGGGAGAGATTATCCCTTTATATAGTCTTCCAGGCACCTATGGTTGGCGGCCTTCTAGGTATGTCTGGCTTATTTGATGATGTATATACACTCCATCAATTACACCACACATCTCAAGCTTGTTGAAATATGTACAGGTTTTAACACTTCATAGACTAACGAGCTGTGAAATCATATGTAATAGCCTCAGCTTTATACACACCCTCATTCTTGCTCTAGTATCAAAGATCAGTTCAACCCCAGAAGTATCGGTGTGGGAAACATCACCTTTCTTATTGACTGATGGGTTGGACATTTAATTACGTGTAGTAGGGATGGATATATATATATCAGAGAGAGGGGATAATCCTTATAGAGGAACATGTCTCAAGGATCTTATATACCTTTGGAATACAAGAAGAAACCTTCTTTAAGTACATATGAAACTTAATGTGTATACCACAATTTCATATGGTGTGTGTGATCAACCTGGACTAAAAAGGTTGACATGGAACACTGCAATATATAATCAATACTTGCATATAGTCAATGTATGTGATTCTCAATACGGGCAATTGTCTAATTGAGAAAAGATCTATCTAATAGATCCCAGGTAACTATCTAATTGCTTTTTTTATTATCTTGTCTCCTTATATGGTCCTTGAGGGATTTATTAAATCCCTCACTCCTAATTGACTGTGTGGGATTACCTAGTATGGAAACATCGGCAATAGCCTCATATGGTAATGAGATGCTCATGACCATATGAGGTCGTTGAATTTAGTGTACAGGATAAACGCTGTATACAACTAAAAAGGCAATTGTTGAATTAAGAGGTGATCTATATCTAGTAGATCTCAGGTAACTATCTAATTGCTTGTTTTATTTAATAAGGAGTTGTCTCTCCTTATATAGTCCGTGAGGGATTTCTCTTATCTCTCACGGTTTAATTAACCGGATCATATTACTCAATAAGGAATATAGATCCTGTTCACATATGAAGTGAGCTTATAGAAGAATGGATAACATCCATACATCTCAACAGAGGTTGTTAAATTTAGTGTACAGGATAAACGTTGTATACAACTAAAAGGGCAATTGTTGAATTTGAGACTAGATCTATGTCTAGTAGATCTCAGGTAACTATCTCATTGCTTGTTTTATTTAATAAGGAGTTGTCTCTCCATATATAGTGTTGAGGGATTTAATAAATCAATCAATCCCAGCTGAAACTGTTTCAACCTCTATGGATGGAACTGGGCTTATCGACGTATGGAGGAAATCCATACATCTCAACAGAGGTGATACCCGATGTTTCCACATTCGGTAATTAACTGACACAGTTCGTTAAGGAGTGAGGGATTTAATAAATCACTCAAGGACTATATAAGTAGACAACATAACGGAAAAGGCATTTTAGTTACCTGGGATCTACTAGACATAGATCTCCACTAACTCATGAGTTTGGGGTTTCCCCTCTGATACAATTCCTATGGAGGGAATTGTGAGTGAAGCGGATAGTCAAGAGAAGGCTATAGACGCTGATTTAGGAAATTTATCCTGTGAAGGCTAGAAGAGGGCGTAAGAGGGTAGATTCCCCAGTCATACCTAGCAATGTGAAGTCTAGAAGAGGGCGTAAGAGGGTAGATTCCCCAGTCATACCTAGCAATGTGAAGTCTAGAAGAGGGCGTAAGAGGGTAGATTCCCCAGTCATACCTAGCAATGTGAAGGCTAGAAGAGGGCGTAAGAGGGTAGATTCCCCAGTCATACCTAGCACTTGTTTATAGGAAGAGAAGACAGTAATGCTCCTGGGAAGGAAACTGGAAATGAGGAAGGAGAAGGAACCTCCTCGAGGTTTCAGTTAAAGCCAGGGGTTGGCTATTAGAAAGCCAATACTGTGAGAATTAGAAACCCATCTATAATGGTGGACGGTGGCGGATATCTACCTTAAGAGATATGGCCAAAGAAAGGTATGAGCAAAGTGAGATCTTCAATGAAGATAATTTCATGCTCTTGTTCTCACACTATCGAGGAGATAATGTGAGAGAAGAAAGAAGGAAAGCGAATGATCAGGCAAAAATAATAGATGCTGTGATTGGAAGCATTTCCAGAAGAGAAGCAGAACAGTCTGCTTGGAATAATAATGTGAAAGAGAACTTAGATCTTAGCTTAGAAAACCCTAAAAGTTATGGGGAGGCTATTCGATCTAGGGGGTGAGAAATGGAAAGCAGTGTGCAATGCAGAATTGGACTCACTTGAGAAGTATGAGACTTTTGAGTTATGCAAGTTGCCGCCTGAAAGGAAGGCTCTCGGATGTCGATGGGTGTTCACAGTTAAATCCGACAATACTATTAAGGCTCGGTTGGTGACGAAAGGTTTTATGAGATCAAAGATATCGATTATAAGACTTTTGCCCCGGTGATTCGACGAGAGGGTTAGGATCCTCTTGGCCACGGCGGCAATTATGAAGGCACAAGTACATCAGATGGATGTAAAGACTGCGTTTCTCAATGGTGAACTCGAAGAGGAAATCTATATGCGTCAACCAGAAGGCTTTGTTAGTCAGGAAAGAGCTGACTGGGTTCTCAGACTCAAGAAGTCCTTGTATGGACTCAAACAAGCTCCTTGGAATGAATATAGATCAGAGTTCATCATCGATTGTTTTAAGTTTGAGAGACTACTGTGCCAAGATGATCAGTGTATTGGATATTGAATCCTGGCATGGTAGAGGTATACATTCGGATACGTCAACATATTTCCTTCAGGATGAATTCAGGAAAGGAAAGTTCCAATTGAAATGGGTGTCCCCCCTCAAGGACTATATAAGGAGAGACAACTCCTTATTAAATAAAACAAGTAATTAGATAGTTACCTAAGATCTACTAGACATAGATCTACTCTCAAATTCAACAATTGCCCGTTTAGTTGTATACAGAGTTTATCCTTGTTGAATGTCTGGAACTGCATAGTCGACATCATACAGTCCAACGTGTGAGTGGATAAGGGTTGAATCAGCTTGGGCATACTGAGGGGATGAGACCTCAGAGTTAGCATCCTCGAAGAGACCATTGATAGATGACATAGTGTATTCAATAAATAGAGCCAGAGTAGAGAGAGGTGTTTTGTCCTTAGAGAGAAAACATCCTAGAAATAGCTAGGCTTTATATATACTTTAGAAATACTACTGAAACGAAGGCTTAACAGTAGTAACATATGAAACGTCTCAGCATGGGTGATCGTTTCATATGGTGTGTCAGTTGAATGGATTGGATTCCATGAAACTGATCACTGATAGAGAAGTGCATAGAGAGCATGAATTTTACTTCTCAACACTCCCCCTTAAGGTGAGATTCGGTAGTTGGTGTTAGATCTTCACTGGTGTTAGATCTTCACTGGGGTGTTCTGTCGAAGAACATCTTTCCCTGAGTGCAGTGAATTGAGGATCAGGAATAGCTTTGGTGAATATGTCTGCACAGTTTAATTTGGTGTGAATATAGGACAACAGTAGTAGAGAGAATTTGAGGCTTTGTTTGACAAAGTCTACCTTAATTCTGACATGTTTAGTCCCTTCTAGGAATGACTCCAGATGAACAGTTTTAATTGCTGGTTGGTTATCGCAGAAAATGCTTGCATTGCACTGTAGGTTAAGATCATTCATGAGATTGAGGAGCCAGATGCTTTCTTGAGTTGTATAGCAAAGGGCAACTAATTCAGAGTTAACTGTCGACAAAGCAACTAGTGTTTGGAGTTTTGATTTCCAGCTAATAGGAGAACCACCATACATTATTACTGATCCAGTAATCGATCGACTTTTGGAGTCTATTTCGGATGCAAGATTAGCATCTGAGTAGCAATAAAATTCATTTTGAGATTTGGATGAAAAATTGAGTCCAAAATCAGCAGTGCCTTTAAGGTAGCGGATAACTCTTTTGGCAGCCTCCATATGTTTAACCTTTGGATAGGCAAAGTACCTTGACAATTTCAGAACAATGTATGCAATGTCATAGCGAACCGTGTTGGATGCATAGAGCAATTTACCAACAATTGACCTGTATTCCAGTGCTTCACAGAGAGGTTCTGTGCTGTCTGGTAAATCATCAAGTACAATCTGGGTTGCTGGAATCTTAACTGGATTACACTTATCCATACCGTATTCACTAAGGAGCTGGTAAATGTAGTCTTTCATGTTGATTTCGATTCCTGTTTCAGTGACATTGAAATTCATTCCTAAGAATTTCTTAGCAGTACCTAAATCTTTCATTCGGAAAGATTCGTTTAACTGATTTTTCAATTTGTTGATTGGAGTTAGGCTCTTGCCAATGAGAAGTATATCATCAACATATAGTGCGATGAATATTCTCTCTTTGTGTTTCGAGTTGTAATAGATACAAGGGTCATTGACTGACCTTTGAAAACCTAATGTGTTTAGGGTTTTGTGGATTGTTTCATTCCACACAAGGGGAGCCTGTTTTAACCCATAGATGGATTTGTTTAATTTGAGCACGTATTCAGTGTTTTCACCTTCATGGGTGGATGTTGAGTGATATCCAGGTGGTTGCTTCATGTATAAGTCCTCCTTGAGAACTCCATTTAGAAATGCTGTTTTCACATCCATTTGGTGTACATGCATACCATGCTTTCCAGCAATCGCAAGGAGTAGACGTAGACTTGTATGTTTGATAACCGGGGAAAAGGTTTCGTCGTAGTCAATTCCTTCCTTTTGGGTAAAGCCTTTTGCTACAAGTCGGGCTTTGTATAGCCCTTTATCTTTAATAGCAAAGACCCAGCGACAGCCAATGGGTTTGACGCCTTCGGGAAGAGGGACAACTGAGAATGTGTTGTTCTCGTAGTGGGCTTGCATCTCCAGATTGCAAGCTTCAGACCATAGATCTTTATCAGAGCATCTCATGGCCTCAGTGTAGGATTTGGGCGTGGTTTGAGTGTAGTTCAATTTGCGTTCGGCATACTCGGTAGCAGCATGTAAGATGGTCCGTTCAGTAGGAACATTCTTTTGTTGATCATGTTTATCCATCTCAGTAGATGTTTTTACTAGGAGAGCATTTGCAAAAGAGCGCTTCTTCGAGTTTATTTTGGTCACTGTCAACAGCTCTAGTTGATCAGGGACATCAAGTAAGCGATCAGTACTCCCCCTGATGGATAAGACAGGGTCGTGTCGAGTTAGACTCCGAGTGATGCGACGCGTAGGTGGAATGGAAGGAGCCAGCTCCCTGGGGATTGAAGATTCAGATGACGATTTGCCCGGGGCTGGAATCAGTGACTTAGAGATTTTCGCAGCCTTAGCTGGAGGTGTGTCAATGTCGTGGGAATTGGTGGGATCTGAGAGAGTGTCAGAATCCGGAGACAGAGAGTGTGTCTGAGAAAAAGGTGAGTTACCGGTTTGTTTAGGATTTGAGAGAGTGTCAGAATCCGAAGACAGAGAGTGTGTCTTAGAAAAAGATGAATTACCAGCGCTGAATGGGGGACTCATCAGATAGGGAGGGACGTGGTGTCCAATTAAGAATAAATGCAGAGTAACGAATGGCCTCTGACCAGAAGGTCAAGGGAACATGCCCGTGAGCAAGTTGTGTACGAGCTTTATCTTGAAGGGTACGATGCATTCGTTCAGCAATTCCGTTTTCAAAGGAACTATGTGCATGAGTGAGCCGTAAAGAGGTTCCACATTGACGAAGAAATTCTTGAAGGTTGTCATTCCTGAATTCAGTGCCATTATCTGACCGAAGTTGTCGTGGATAATGAGTAGCTCGAAGATCCGTGCGACTAGAGATTAAGAAGTTCTTGAGTTCAGAGTAAACAGCATATTTCGTTTTCACAGGTATTGCTGTGACAAAACGGGAATACCGATCAACAATGGTGAGGAAGTACGTGCTCTGATCATGTGCAATTGGTTGCAAGTAGGGACCAGAGAGATCCACATGGATTATTTCAAAAGGGTTTGAAATAGTGGTGAATCCCCTAGTTTGCTTCGAATAGGAATTTGTTGTTCTGGATGCAAGACAGCCCCGACATTGGGTGAGAGGAACGTGTACCACTGATTTGGGAATGTCTCGAGTCCGTTTAATGGTTGCGAATTGGTTCGCACCTGGGTGGCCTAGTTTGTAGTGCCAATTTAATGATTCAGGGGATACCTTTGAAGAAGGCTCATCTGAACTTGTTTCTTCCATCGCCTCAGCAGATTCCAGGTCATCAGAGAAGATTGCTGAGTCATCATCAGAGTGCGAGCTGATAGAGGCACTCTCGATTGGTGGATTATTTATCAGATGAGTACTGAGAACTAATGGGTTCAGCGGCTTCACTTGACCAATCTGTGTTGTTCCAATGGTGGTATGAGGGGGAGGATATAATTTTACTGGCACAAGTGTGCTGTGTTTGGTATCAGAGCTAACAACTTTGCGGGTGGCTGAATTGATGGCTTCGAGAGCCTCATTCGTATATATGCCTTTCCCGGAGTCACGTAAGCAGTGGGCGGAAAGAAGATTGGGGACATCTGGAAGATAATGTACATCGGGAAGGACTAGCCGATGACCATCCAGGAGCTCCATATGTAAGGTTCCAACGGTGTCAATTTCACGTTCACCACCAACAAATAGTTTGCGTTTTGTGCGGATGGGATCGTGCAAGAGAGACTGGTTCAGCACAGTATGTACTTCAGACCCATTGTCGAGGATAAACATACAAGAAACATAATCAATATCATTCTCATTTTTGTATACTGAGTAGACCGCTTGGACCTGGTTCCTCAAGTTGTTCTTAGACTGCTGAGGATTGTTAATGGTCCTTGATTGGGTTTGATTATTCTGTTTACCATTGTGCTGGTTCTTACCTTGGTTCCAGTTCTTTCCTTGTTTGTGAGACTCATTCAGTGAAGAAGAGCCTTTTTGAAGTACAAACCAAAGTTTCGGTTTGTTTTTAATTGTAGAAAACAACCGTGCAATTTGAGCAGGGACAGCAGGCAGGCAGGTTCTAGCTGTGTCAATAGCTTTCTGAAGTGCCATTTGCTGAACTAAATTAAATTGCCTTCCCTCTGCAATGGCTTCTCTCAAACATTTCCACACTTCATCAGCGTCCACTATAGAGAACGCGGTGAGGTGGTCAAGTAATGGTTGATAGTCTCCTTTCGCAGCCCAACTCTTCAACTTGATGGTTCTTGTGGTGATAGCCATGTCTTTTCCGGAGCAGTCCCAGCGGAAGTGTTCGTGTAAATGATTTTCCACGAAGTCTCTTGAAAAGATGGTTCCGGTTGGTGCATCATGTGTTCCACTAAGAAGCTCAGAGATAAACGTATGATAGAGATTCTCCACCTTGAGGATCACAAAATTAATTTTTGCTCCTTCACCAATGAACGTCTTTCTGTAGTCTTCTTTTGAAAACTTCAAGTATGCTTCTGCACTTTGGACTTCCTTCAGAAATCTGTTTTTGAAATGAAGATACCATTCCGGGAAGAGTGCCGGATCATCAAGTTTGAAGATACTGAAATCCTTTGCTGCACAGCGGCCCATAACCTGTTGAATGTCTGGAACTGCATAGTCGACATCATACAGTCCAACGTGTGAGTGGATAAGGGTTGAATCAGCTTGGGCATACTGAGGGGATGAGACCTCAGAGTTAGCATCCTCGAAGAGACCATTGATAGATGACATAGTGTATTCAATAAATAGAGCCAGAGTAGAGAGAGGTGTTTTGTCCTTAGAGAGAAAACATCCTAGAAATAGCTAGGCTTTATATATACTTTAGAAATACTACTGAAACGAAGGCTTAACAGTAGTAACATATGAAACGTCTCAGCATGGGTGATCGTTTCATATGGTGTGTCAGTTGAATGGATTGGATTCCATGAAACTGATCACTGATAGAGAAGTGCATAGAGAGCATGAATTTTACTTCTCAACAATCCTGTACACTAAATTTAACATGCGTTTGCACATAAAATGGACCCGTCTTTCTATGTCCGTCGATGGTGGAGGCGATAGAGTATAAGCAAAAAAATACGTAAATTGCGAATATGACATCCATGCACCAAGTGAACACAGCCACGGCTTCCTCCACATTGGGCTTAATACAATTCATTATCCGCCTCCTCGCTCAGAGCACAACAACGTACTACGAAAGTCATTCGATATTAGTTTATTAATAAAATATAATCACCCAGTAGTTAATATAATAAATCATTTAGAAACCCGCATACTTCGATCTAGCTCTCAACTTGGGACCGTTCAAGTAGAATGTAACAGGAATCAAAATCATGGCCAAGGACAAAAATCCTAAAATCATCAGACCCCAAGCAATCGGATATTTGTCAGTCAGCAAGTTCAAGAACAAAGCCTTACCAAACAATGGGAAAGCACCTGCCATGATACTTCTGAACAATGCATTACCAGCAAACACTGAAGCCAAAAATCTGTAAAAGGACATACTCAAATAGTTGAAAAGTGTTTGGAACACAATAAAGGCACCAGAAGCAAAAATAGCAGCACCAATCATTGGCGCAATCCAGTGGATGTCTGGAGAACTTGTCCATGCAAAGATAATAATACCAATTGGCATAATCACAGCACCGACAATAGACATTGGGATAAATACCTCAGGCTCCACCGGTTGTCCGGTCAAAAGCTTCTTCGTGAATTGCTTGTGAATGATAGGAATGTAAAATGATGCACCAATCATGATACCGATCATAACCGAACAGTATGTAACACCCATCTCAATTAATGTGAAGTGGTGAATTTCATAAAACACAATTGGGAACGCCTCGAACCAGAGGTACATAATGGAGTAAATAAGACCAATGTAAATGTTAATGAAAAGCACGACAGGCTCGAAAATAAGAATTTCAAATGGACGCCATAAAGTGTCGATCAACAATTCGTGAGCCTTCAACTTGCTGTTTTCAATGTGTCCCTCGGACGTGATTTTCATGTCTCCGGTCAATGCTCTCAATCTTTCTGCTTTTCTGTACAAGATTGTTTTTCCGTACGACTCAGGAAGGAACCAACTCAAAACGAAGAAGGAAGTTCCCGACGTAATGGTCATGAACCAGAATGTCCAGTGGTACCCACCCTTTACTGTCAAGATGGAACCGAATAATGGACCCAAAGAAGGAGCACACACGGCGGCAATCGACCACGCACTGATAGAAACAGGAATGTAGGGCATGGCAGTGACATCACCGACACTGGCTCCACCTGTGGCTAAGCATGGACTGGCAAAAAATCCAGCAAGCAAACGCAATACACTCAATGATGCAATGTCCGTCACCAAAGCAGTTGGAATTTGCAAAATGAAGAAAATGAACAAGGTGACCATGTAAATGCTGGTTCTTCCGAAACGGGCGTTTTCTGACAACGGAGAAAACACCATTGGTCCTATTCCGTAGCCAAAGACGAACATTGTCAATGGCAACGTGGCCAATGTCTGGCTGATATTCATCTTCTCCATAATTTCTTCCACTCCGGGTGTGTAGATTGCAGAGCCCATGTACACAAAAGCAGTAAGGAATCCAATCTGGACAATAAATAAAATCTTGTAGCCAAGCGGCCAGTTGTATGGGTTTTCTGGGTCATCCTCACCTTCCCATGTCACTATAATCAAGTCGTCACCTTTTTCCGAACTAGCGGAATCAGATTCGTTTGACGATACTGAGGCATCCGCACTTTCCTTAAGATGTTCGGTAGAGCCAGCGGAATACTCTCCATCTCCTTTGCGGAGATATTTTTCTGGAATCACATAATCTGGTTTTTCCTCAGGGTAGTTAAATAACTTGCGGCCGGAAACGTGGTATAGCAACCGGCCAAAAAAGCTCTCTGTGACGAATTTGGTAAGCATTGAGTTCGTACTATGAGACGTCGAAGGGTCCAAAGTTGGAATTGAAGCTTGGTTTATAATCTGAGACTAAAGTAATTATTAGGAGGCGCCTCACCGCCGTATTTATATCCGCCCCAAGGACGGCCTGGCCCATTTGCCATCGCTGCGTTATGCATCCTGCCGCGGAGATATTGTGTACGACGAGCGGAGATTACGTGGCTCATCGGCCGCGGCAAATCCCATATGCACCACTAGTCGCATCTTTGGAGTCTCAATATGGATTATCTCCGCGGTTGCTTCTGTGGCGTCTAGTCTCGGTCACACCCGATCTACCGAAAATAGCCTCTTGTTGATTTTATGGTAGTTACAAGTCATCCATTATACAGGTTGCTCCTGATGTAGAAAACAGTTATGCTCTAGGTATGGCTGTTGTGTATGGGGCGGATTGTACCCGGAACAATGGCAATCAATGTTGACACTCTTATTCCACCAACCCCACATTTACGGTATGGAACTTACAAGCAGAAGCATCTACTTCACTTAGTATATGCCTCCTTCGGAGTATCTGCCAAAGGTTGTTCCGCATCTATTTTAACTCCGCTGCGACAAATGTGGGTTCATGCACGCCCTGGCGTTTACGCCTCGTACCGCGTGGATTAGTCAGACAACCTGGCATTTGGCAAAATGCACTCCGTGTAAGGGACTTATGGCCGCAGGTTGAAATCAGAGCAGGCACTTATCGATAGCTCACACTGAACACTGTCTGCAGAAACTGACATTATATATTCTTTCGCCAACTGGAGCCAGCTCCACCACAAGGCAATACCAGCAGAATTGATTAGAGGCCCCCTTCGGAGTATGTAGTTTCGGAAAAATTCTGTGTTTAATTGTTCCGGCTTCGTTATTGTAATGAGGTGGGCCCATTGCACAATACCCATTATTTCTCTATGCGTTTAACGATGGCATCGGAGAAGGATCGTCAGTACGTTACAATTATCTCCGTCGTTACCTCCGTCCCTTAGCAATTTGCAGGACAGCTAAGAAAAGTAGAGTTGCACCTGTGTGTTAGCTCAGCCGAATAAGTAGTCGCGCAGGCGCGGCTGAGCCGTGGGTTTCACTTGATGTTACATTAGCAAGAAATTGTTGGTTTACTTCGGCTGCGGCACACTTCCTGGTTGCATATCCGAACTGGTTTCGAAGCAGAAGCGCCGTAAGGTGGATTAGATGAGTGGCATACGCACTTGATGTTTTGCGTGTCCTTGTTTTTTGCCGCGCGGACCTACGCCCCACCTGCGGATTTAAGCCGAATATGGCAGCGTCGTTTGCGCCGTATGTCCACGGTGCTTGTATGCACGGTGGCGCACGCCGCGCTCGTGATTTTTCTTTCTGCATCTACGGACTTTCGGCATCGACGGAGGTAAATCCTCGGGAGGTGTGTTGCTTCCGAACTCCCGGTCCAGGGTATGATTACTCATCATTTCACCCTTTCTACTCAATCACGGAGCCGGAAGTGAAGTGACTGAAACTTGAACCTTCTTACACGTCGCGCCAAAGCCAAGCCCGGTGGCGGAAACGGACTTAATCCACGTGACGGAGATGTTAGTTCCACTTTTTGGTGATGCTACTGCATGCCAAGACAGCCTAGCATCTTCGTGGCTGCATCTTCGTGGCTTCGTGGGTGTGTCTATTGGCACAAGTCCCCAGTTGTCCATTCTGACTATTCTAGGCTTTGTAGCGGCCGGGGGCGGTGGCTTGGAAATACATCCGTACATCCTGCTTCGGCCGTGTCCTGCGCCTACCGGACCCGGACATCCCAGCGGCGTATAAACGGTCGCAAGAGACTGGCAAAGCCATTGGGGTACCCGATTATGGAGCCTGCACCGCACCCGTCCTGTCCGTATTAATCAGTGGCCCAATCAGCCCAGTCAGCCCAGTCAGCCCAGTCAGCCCAGTCAGCCCAGTCATCCCAGTCAGCCCAGTCAGCCCAGTCAGCCCAGTCAGCCCAGTCAGCCCAGTGTCAGTGTCAATCCAGGGCAAATTTCCTGTGCAATCTGGTACTCCCGGTAGTTCCCCGGATGAATTCACTCTGCGCCCACTGGTGGCACTTGCTGCGGGCCGTGGTCGTGCGCGGCTCATTGACACCCGCCATACCCGGAGTCCCCATACCCGCCGTGCCCTCTCCACCGCACATGCCACGCCGGCCACCCCGGCCACCCAGGCCACGCCGGCCAGCTCCACCCCCGCGCCGCATCGTGCCCTCGCTGCGTCTCCCGCCAGGGCCCGCCGCGGCACAACCCCCAGCGTGGTGTACGGGTGCGCGCTCCACCCCTATCGTCAGCCTCAAACCTTTCTCACCAAACTTCTCCCCACCATGTCGAAAATCGTCCGCCTGATCAAAAACGTAGCCAATGGCTACTCGTCCACACAGATCTTGGTACGCAAGGCCACATCCAACGACCCCTCCGGACCCACCACCTACGACATGGAAGAGGTGGCCTCGGCCACCTACGCATCCCAAACAGACTTTTTGGAAATCATGGACATGCTCGATCGGCGCCTCAACGATAAGGGCAAGCACTGGCGCCACGTGGCCAAGTCCTTGACCGTCCTCGACTACTTGGTGCGCTTCGGCTCCGACAAGTGCGTGCTCTGGGCCAAAGACAACTTGTACATCATCAAGACCTTGCGCGAGTTTGTCCACTTTGACGAGGCGTCAAACGACCAGGGCGCGTTGATCCGGGTCAAGGCCAAAGAGTTGGTGGCGCTCTTGCGCGACGACGAGCGGCTAGCCCGCGAACGGCAGGCGGCACGCCACAGCGGGCGCGGCGACGACCGTGCCGGGGCCGGCCGCCGCCGGCGCGACCGGGCGCCCGAGGATCCGTACGACGCGGACCTCCAGCGTGCTCTCGAGCTTTCGCGCGAGACGGCCGAGCAGGAGCGCGTGCGGCCGGTGGACTCGGATGACGCGGACCTCCAGGCTGCGCTCAAGCTCTCGCTTGAGGAGGAGGAGATGCGCCGCAACCGCAACGACATTCTCTTGGACTTGAGTGACGCGCCGCAGCAGCCGTATGTCCAGTACCAGCAGCCGGTGCAATACTTCCAGCCGGTGCAGTACCAGTACCAGTACCAGCCCCAGTACCAGCCCCAGTACCAGCAGTACCAGCAGTATGACATGTTTGCCGAGCAGGCCCAGCCCCAGGTGCCTCAGTTCACCGGCTTTCCCACCGAAGAATTGCGCCCGCTCCAGACCGGCTCAAACAATCCGTTCGCATTGAACACGGGTGCGCCTGCGGCTGCATCCAACACGCTAGAGCAGCAGCGCCTCGAACAGCAGCGTCTCGAACAGCAGCGTCTCGAACAGCAGCGCCTCGAACAGCAGCGCCTCGAACAACAACGCCTCGAACAACAACGCCTCGAACAACAAAACACCAGCAAGCCTTCGTTCTACACCCAGCCCACCGCCAGCATATCCCAGTCTAAATTCAACGACACTCATGAGCTCAACAACCTCTTGGCCACAGGCACTGGGGTCGACACCTTTGGCAACACGGGCGCTACACGCATTCCTCACCAGCACACCAAAACTACAAACTTCATCAACTCCCAGGGCACGGGCTATCGCCAACAGACCGGCACCGTGCGGATGAGCTCTAACGCAACCGGCAACCCGTTTTTGAACACGGGGATTGGGGCTACTGCCAACGCAGGTTCTTTGGCGGGTCACTCGCGGATTGAACCCGCGGCAACAGGTTACGGCTTTGGTAACAGTAAGGACGAGCCGAGCTTGATTGACATTTAGCGGCATGACCGTGACATATCTAGTGTGTCCCAATGTATTATCTACTGACTATATTTGTAGACCGGCCAGTGCAATTGGCTGCGTGTGGTGGCTCATGTGAGGAAGAATCCAGCGACGGTGGAGCATTGTCCCCTGCTGGCACTCATCGCTGCTCCTTCTAACCTTTTCCCTCTACGCAAGACCTTCTGTTCCCTCCTTTTCAATCCTTGCTATTTGCCCAATGCGTACTTTTTATAGCTCTGCAAACGCCCGTTGAAAATACTCCTGACACACCAGTCCCAGTCAACCGCTGTAACTCCAGACATCTGCGACAATGCTTTCTTGTCCTTCGTTTTATGCGCCACCAATATAATCTGGCCGTCTTCATTTTCGATCATCTTGTTTTTGTTCATGCCATTGGAAAGATTCACTTGTTTGCACTCCAGCAATCCGTGCGCTTCAAGGATACTGGCAATAAGCATCGGTCCTCCATTAACATTTGACGACAAATTCAACTTCACTCCGGAAAAAATTAAACCGCCCTCGTGTCGAAGAAGTTGCGGCAATCCGCTGGTTTTGCTCGTCACACCGAGCTCCTCGTTGATTTGCTTTACAGGAACCACCTTATCCAATGAATAGTTCTCAATATTAAATTCCTTCGAAATCTCGTCCCATGATACTTCCCCAGAAGAGAGGCGCTTCAAGATATCCAGCAAGTATTTAGGATGCACAATGCGTCGAGCCTTGCTCAAGCTCTTGAGAAACTTCTCTGTGCGTAGAACCCGTGGCGCAACAATGGTGTCGATGGTTTTCTTCGGATTGTAATCGCTAACAATGGAGATGCCCACACGAGAAAGCTTAACAATGTCAGCACGGTTCAACACCAACTCCTGCTCGCATCCGGTGACAATGGCCACCAAATGAGATTGTTGCTTTTTCACCTTCTCTTTCTCGGGCTGAATCTCTTGAACCGTTTCCGGCTCCAGTTTAGCCTTCTTCACTTTTTCTGTTTCAGTCTGCAGCGGACGCTTCTTTGTCGGAGTTGCTTGCTCTAGCTCCTCCATGAATGTTCTCATCTTCCGCACAGACTTCGACATCGAAGTATAGTTGTTCAAGTCCTCCATATCTGAGTGAAGCTTAGCTGATGCTTTCTGCTTCGCTGATCTGCTGGAACGGCCCACGGGCGACAGGCTAACGTCGAAGACGACAGCCGCTGTGACTTCGGGAGTCAAGGATTCGGGATTTTCGATGTTTTCTCCCTTCTTCTCCAGCTCCTGAGGAAAAGTTTCTGGGCCCATATCCTTATCATCACCTAAAAGCAGGGGTGTGTGTGACTCTGAAGACTGGTTAGTGACCTGGTGGTCTGTGATATCTTGGAGCTTTTCACTTTGCGATTGCTGCGTTTCGTCGGATTGGCTAGCAGAGGTGTTCAGTTTACGTTGAGACCCTGCTTTGCTGATGGTGTCGGGCTCGGTACTGTTGAGTTTTTTCGCATCCAATCTTGTAGTTCCTAACGCCACTGCTGGTCCCACTTCAGCGTATCTCTTTTCGGAAGGGTCCAAGAAGCTCCATTTAGAGTAGCACTCCTCAATCCACAAGTGATTAACAACAGAAACATCAGGCCATCGTTTCTTCGCCGCGGAATACTTGTCTCCAGCAGCTTTTGCGCAAACCAAGTAGTCGTTGTGGCCATCCAATGTCTTTGTGAATTCCGCGCCAAGAAGTGTGATTATCTGTGATAAATAGTGTCTCGCATCCCCACTGTAGCCCGTAACACTAATACGAAGCCCCTGGAACCGGGGGAGTGGGTGTGGGGGCGCAGGAGAGTGCAAGAGGTTGGATTCCGATGGCCGAATAAACCCGTGCACTGCCACGTAAAACACCCAAAGCACACTGGCAGTTTCGACTCCTAACTGGAGGCACGTATTATATTCCTCGCCATTGCGGTATTTGCACACGAGAACGTCAACCGAATCAGAAAGCTCCAGTGCAACAGTGCCTCCGCATCGCGAGATTAGAGAGCAGAGGGACAGACGAAGATGGTCGCTGATAGCATACGAGTCGCTGAGAAGGATTGTTTTCCCCGCTAATGTCAGTGACGAGTTCCTCTTAGAGTCGTCGGCCGCATCGCTTTCCACTTCCGGTTTGGGGTTCGGTTCGCCTGTCTGTAGCACCACCGGGTCCGTCAAAAGATACGGGCCCTCGTCAACCTGGTAGCCCCGCCGCATGCATTCTCCCACCCATTGTGGAAGGACAATCTTGATCTCAATATCGGGCCGCAGAATGCTGGCGGCCACAAGGCTTTTGTTGTTGGAGAGGTCTTCGGCCACCAAGTGGGTGGTGTACCGAGATAAAGCATCCAAGTATTGTCCTCCCAATGCCCTTACTCCCGTGTACATCACATCGCGGTCAGGCTGCAGAATGCCATCTGCAATACATAGCACCACTCGGTCCATGGTGGGAAGGGGAATCGGCGAGTAGAGACGATAATTGCGCTTCTGTTTCGCATTCACGGAATCTTCAACCCACTGCGGCGACGTCACTGGTATCATGCGTGTGGTGGCAATTGGCGCGGCAGCAAAGTCGGCAGATGGGGTCAAAATGTGGTGGATCTCGTGTTGTGTGAGCGTATCCGCGTCCGAAGAAGCGCAAACGACGCAGGTGCCTCCATTTTGGGCAATTAGGGTTTCTAGCGTAGTGAGCTCCTTCTTGGGAGCACCTGGGGCTTGCACCACTAGAAATCGGGTTCCCTGGAATAGGGTGGACATGATGTTGTGGAGTAAGCGCGACATTTGGTGATGTTGTGAAGACGCGCCACGACACGCGACATGGCCCATGTCACGGTCCCCGTACCGTCACCCACCAAAACAGGACTTGGTCGTGGGCTGATTACGTGATCCGAAGATGCACTTGGCTTTATTTCCGCTGCCGGTCTTCTGTTTCCGCTGCATGGGATTTGGGGTTGGAATTTTGTAGAGAATTGTGCTGATGTTCTGGGCCGGCTAGGGTTATATTCGCAAGAGCACTGACTTCTCTGGGAAATAATTTCTAGGATATCTAGGATACCATTTCTAGGATATCTAGGATACCATTTCTAGTAATCATTTCTAGGATTTTCTAAGATATGATTGATTTTCTAAGATATGATTTCTAGGATTTCGCCCATTGTATTGTCGCTTCCGCACAGTATATGTCTCCGCGCCGGCAAAAACCTATAGAAACATGAACTGTATGATTTTGCCGAGATTCACCACAAAGTCAGCAAATTTGTCGGGATTCAGGTTGGGCCCAAGAGACTGTGGCTGCTGTCTATATGCTCTTATGGATAGGCGATTTATTACTACAGCCACAAACACGGTGCCCGGCCGCGGCCACAAACACGGGCAAAAGACCCGTGCACCATTGTTCAAAAAAGACCCAGACACCATGTCTAAAACACCCAGACACCACCAGCCACCACACCCGTGCATCCTCATATATCCCCGCCGGTGGCTGCAAGGGCACGGCAGCGTGTCACGGGTGGCGTATTACAAGGAGGTCGCTGAGGCGTACATTAAAGCAAAAAGCTATGGACTGAGTCTATGGGTAATGAGTGAAAACCCGGCATCTGCAGCCGGATTTCGCGTCGTTCAAGCAGCGACTAATGCATAAAATAGAAGATGTGAAAACCAAGATGTGTCAAGACAGATAGAAGTGAAAAATGCAGATTCTGTAGGGGCAAGTGGCGCTGTCCAGGGTAAAGATGCCGGCAATATGGAGATGTGGAGCTAGTTGCGAGCGCGCGACAGACACTCTGGTGTGGGATGGGGAAGGATCCAAGCGGACAGAGCCACGGGAAATAGGGAAGGACATGCAGACATGGCACGGCAGATGCGGAGCTACTTGGAGATATTTTCTGTCAAGAGCAGCTCATCAAACAAGTCCTTCTTTTCTGCAACAAACTTCTTTGCCCAGCTGCGGCAAAAGATGCTGGCCTTCATGAACTTTCGCGTGGCGTACTTTTTGAAAAACTCGTCGTGCTCCACCGGCGACACAAGGTACTGGACAATGAGCTCGATGCACTCTTTCATGTCCTCCACGCGGTAGCCGCCGGAGTAGTGGATCAAGTTGCCGTTCCACACTGGATCTTTGCCCAACACAAGGCGGGCGATGTACATGGCGGCGGCGGAGCAGAGCGACGGAAGCACGCCGATGAAGCGGTAGTCCACGACGGTGATTTCCAAGAGGAACTTGCCCAACGTTCTCAGCTGCACGTCGTAGTCGTCGGCCTTGGAGATGCGGCGCAAGAAGTTCATGGGGTTGGGGTAGTTGAGGTCGAAGTTCAAGATGGTCAAGATGTACTTCTCGGCCTGGAGGATCTCGTCCTCGGTGTAGGAGCCGTCGGTGTAGTAGGCGTAGTTCTTGACCGAGGGCGAGAACACCTCCTCGTACTTGGCGGCGATGAAGAGCGAGCCGGTGGCCAAGAGCTGCAACTTGTCAATCTGCACCACCTCCACGGACATGAAGCGGTCCATGGTGTTGATGGCCAAGAACAAGGTCTCGGGCAAGAGGCGGAAGCGCTGGTGCATCTCCACGAGCCAGTCGACCAAGATCAGCCGCATGCGCGGCTTCAACTGCGTCTGCTTGTACAAGTAGTTGGCGTCGGGCAACGTCTTGTGCTCGAGCTCGTGCAAGTAGGGGAAGATCTCGTCCACGTACTCGCTCACCATCAACGGGTCGTCGAGGTCCTCCTCGTCGAGGTCCTGCCACTGGTACTCCGCCGTCCTGGACTTCTTGAACCGCGACTCGGCCGAGATGTGGAGCTTCTCCACGAGGTTGGACGACGACTCGGTGGCCTGCCGCTTCTGCGGCATGCCACCCGCCGCGCCGCGCGGGGCCACCTTGGCCACCTTGGCGGCCTCGGGCGCGCTCTCGGCCACCGCCCGCTTGCGCGACGCCGCGGCCGGCGCCACGCCGCCCGCACGCGCGGGCGCAACGCCAAACAGCCGCGTCACGTCGCCCAAGTGGCGGCGCGGGGGTTTTTGCAGCCCGGCGGCGGGCTCGCTGCCCGCGGGCGCCGCGTCGAGCGCCTTGGCCCGCGACCGCGACACGCGGTGGACGTTTTCGTTGTTGAGGGAGGACATGGGGAGGGATCGGGCACAGGGGCGTGTTGGGACCACAAGCAAGGGCGGCCCACGGCTTCAGGCGGGGTGGGCACGTTCGGCTTTTGAACGGGCTGGGGAAGGAGGAAAGGAACGCGGGCGCTGCAAAGAAGGGCGCTGGAACAAAACAGGGAGAGGGGCCAAACAGCAAGCAAGGAGAGGGAGCGTGGAGAAAAGCCAGAAGCGGTAGTGCGAATACATGTGGGCAAAAAGTCACCATCGCGCGGACGGGCCACGCCGTCCGAATCGGGAAGGTTTGTAAACACGGTGCGCGCGGCGGAAGGCGGCGGTGGGACTGGGGTGGGGCGCTACGGGGGCAGCATGCTACGGGGCGGCATGCTACGGGGGCGGCATGCTACGGGGGCGGCATGCTACGGGGCGGCACGCTGCTGGGGCGGCACGCTACGGGGGCGGGGCGGGCGCACCGCGGTGCGCGCGGGCTTCGTGTTCAGCTATACACGTCAGGCATACACGGGCCACGGGCCACTGGAATTCCGACATTCAAGCTGGTGCCGGCTGGGTGAATAGGGTGCCGGTGCCGGTGCCTCGGCCCGTCCACCTTACATGGTGCGGTTCCATGCATACTTGCCCATGAGCGCCTCGGTGTGGCCGTGCGGCGACGACTGGAGCGCGCCCGCGACGCCGCTGCTGGCGCTCAGACACGCGGAGCACGGCGCGCGCGCGCGGCACCGGCACCTCGCCTCGAGGTTGGCATTGACCTTGTGCATCTCGGACCCGATCCGTGCAATGGACCCTGCCAACTGCTCGAGCCCGGGCGGGGTCGTAGCTGGGGCCGGTGTAGTGGCTGCAGTGGGAGGAATGGCCGCAGTGGCTGCAGTGGGAGGAATGGCCGCAGTGGCCGCCATGGGAGTGGCAGTGGGAGGTGTGGAGGTGGGTGGTGCAGTGGGTGGTGCAGTGGGCTGTAGCCGCCGGAGAAGGGCCGCGAGCTCCGCCACAACATCCCCCGGCCCCGCGTGTGCCGGCGCCGCCAGCGCCTCCTGTGGCGCAGACTGCGGCCGCGGCAGCTTCACCGCCGCATCGTGCAACGCCTTGTACTTGGAGAGCTTCTCCCGGAGCAACGCGTTTTCCCGCACCACCGCCGCATGGGCGCGCGCGGCGCGCTCGCTCTGCGCCGCGCGCGACTCGAGCTCCGCGTTGCGGTGTCGGAGCAGCGCCGCCTCGGCGCGCGCCGCGTCGGCCGCGCCCTGGCCCGCCTCGAGCGCCGCCACCTGCGCCTGGAGCGCGCGCGCCTTGGCCCGCTCCGCCCCCAACTCCCGCACCAACTTGTCCGTGGCCGACGCCAAAAGCGCCAGGTACCGCTCAAACTCCCTGGACGTCGGAATGGCGCCCGTCTCCACGCGCCAGTGTGTGGCGTCCGCCGCCAAGTCCTCCCAATCCCGCATATCTAGCTCTTGCTTGTCACGGGGCGGCGTTTTGGTCGTGGATACACGCGGCTTTGGCGACGGCGGTAGAAATGGCGTGGGCGGTGACAGCGGCAGAGGAAACTCCGATTCTTCTAGAGGGTCTGCAAGCGAGTCGAGGTCAAAGTCGGCAAACGCGCGCCCTTGGGGCGGGTCGCGCCCTTGTAGTGGGCGCCCCTGTGGGCGCTCTTGTAGTGGGTCCAGGTCTCGCCCCAAGTAGCTGTGCAAAATCTCTTGTGTGGACTCCATGGAAATCCGTATCGGTGCTTTTCGCCGGATGTGGGAACGTTTTGTTGTGGCAGCAACTAGAACCAAGCGCGACTGTTGATGTTGGGGTATATGCCGGGTCGCGACAACAGGCTGCCGCCTATATAATGCACACTAGGCAATATTCAGTAGGGCCATACTGATGCCGATACCCATACACAGACAATACACTGATCCCATACACAGACAATACACTGATCCCATACACAATACACTGATCCCATACACTAATACACTATACACTAAACACTGATGGCCCATACACTAATACACTATACACTAATGCAGTAATACACTAAACACTGATGGCCCATACACTAATACACTATACACTAATGCAGTAATACACTAATACTAATACACTGATACACTAATACTGATACACTAATACACTAATACTAATACAATAATACACTAATACTAATACACTAATACACTAATACTAATACACTAATACTAATACACTAATACTAATACAATAATACACTAATACTAATACACTAATACACTTCCCATACACAATACACATCCCATACACAATACACATCCCATACACAATACACATCCCATACACAATACACATCCCATACACAATACGCATCCCATACACAATACACATCCCATACACAATACCAACTACCTATACCCAACAGAATGGTACCCAATAGATAGTACACCCAAGGCAAAGGGGAGCCGTCGTTTATTACGCTACAGCCGGCTCTCGTCCACGTAAATGTGCACCAAGTAATTCAAGGTCTTCACCACTGCATTGATGTGCCACGGCACCAACGCCCGCGTCGTCTCCCGGTCCGTGCAAACCCCCAACACGTCGTTGAGAACAATCAACTTCTTATACTGGTTGAGAAGAATCTTCATGATCGCCCCGAGGTTCCAGTACGCCGAGCACAGAAGAAGCGTCACCTCAAACACCAGGTACAGCCCCGGCTGCACCTCGCGCACAAGATAGCCTATGCGCATCCCGAGCCGCGTGGGCGAATTGAACGACGGGAGCGGGGCCTTCGGAATCACGCCCACAATGTCGAGCCGCGGGTCCCGCACAATATAGTCGCTGTCGTCGCCGTCCCCGGGCGCAGCAAAGTACGCCTGACCCCCCACAAACTGAGGCGAGTGGTAGGAGAGCGCCGGCGCCGGCGACGTTGCCAGCATCGACGCCACTGGCGACACGCTCGCGCCGAAATCGGGAATAAGCGTCGAAAGCGACTCGGCGGCCCCGAGCGACGGCTCCGCCGCATCCGCGGCCGCGCGGGCGCCCCCAAGGTCCGTGTCGGCACCGGGCGCCTCCTGTTCCGCGTGGAACAACTGCTTGGGCAAGCGGTTGGTGGAGAGAACAATCAAGGACACCTCCTTGTACTTGGTGGTGAGCTGCTTCCAGAACACGAGCTCGTCGTCGGGGATGATGCTGCTGATGCGCGTGAGCACCAAAAATCGCTTGCCCAGCCCGCCCTGCAGCCCGTCGGTCAACTTCTTGAAGAGACGCGACGACACCGTCCATATCTCCCCAATCACTGTTTCCAAGCTGTGTCCGCCGTGGCCGTGGCTCTCCTTGGCCGCGGGACAGTACCACAGCCGCGCGTGGGTCACGATGCCCAACGGGTCGGACCATGCGGCACAGAGCCAATTCTTGTCCACCGACCGCTCGTACGCAATGTGGAGAAACACGTCGTCCTGGAACGTCTGGCTGAAGCCCTCCTTGGTCAAGCGGTTGAAGAGCTTGAACTGGAGCGACGCCGGCGGCTCCCGCACTAAGTGCGTGTACAACTGGCGAGTCTCTTCCTTGGCCGACGGTCTCACCCCACCCTGGACCCACGGGTCCGGGCATTTGTTGTACAACGTCATGGACATCTTCGTGAGCTTGGTACTGGACAAGTACTTGAGGCGGCGGTGCGACCCCTTCTGCTTCACAAGGTGGGAGGCGGGCACAATGTGGGCGAAAAGCTCCACTAGCGCCAACTGGTGGTCCGAGAGGAATAGTTTGAGGTTGCGGCAGATCTTGGAGATCTGGAGAACCGAGCCCATGCTAGGATCGGAGTCAACAAACATCAAGAGAAGCGGCCGGTCAAATTCAAACCGGTTGGTTTTACCAATTAGGTCCAACTTGATCAACTCCGCCATCGCCCGCAACCTGCTGTCAACTCGCCGGTAGAAATCCCGATACGACAGGTCATTGCGGTCCTTGTCCACCAACATGAGGCCGTTGCTGATCCCTTCGAGATCTGCCCTTGCTTCTGACGGAGGAAGATTCAACTTTTGAATGCTACCAAAGTGGTTGGCCTTGTAATTGTCCTTGAGCATGTCAAGCAACTCGAAGTTCCGGGAATCAAACAGGTGGTTCATGCCGTTGTTCTCCGCTATGAGCAAAACCTGGAATCTTTTTTTCCCATTGACAGGGCTGAAATTCAAATATCGCCAGAACTTAGTACCAACAAAGTTGAGATTGATGATTTCACTGTCGTTTTTATACACTTTCGCTTTGACATCGTTGAGATTGAACACATAGTTTTCGTCAACGCTCTTCACACTTGCCAATTTCTCCGCGTTACTAAGCACTTGCCGGTAGCGTTCGAAGTTTGCTTTGTTGGACTTGTTCTTGGGATTGATTGAGTCCCAATAGATGCTTTCCATTTTTTGTCCCAGGTATTCTGACCCTAAAAGCTCGCTTCGAGAGATATCATCAAGAAATTCAAGGTTTTCGAGTTCATTTGGCGACTCCGTGGTTCGCTTGCGCTCCTCTGGGGTTTCTGCCACGAATTCGCTGAGCTTTATCTTGTAGCTTAGAGGGAACACTGATGTGAACACTCGAGCCATCTCTGGGGAAACTTCACCATCTAGAGCTGCCTCTGAAGACTCGGAGATCTGTACTGTGGGAGTTTTAAGATGAAGAATACTATCGTACTTCTGGAGACCCATATCATAAACTGCATTGCTCGTTAGCCATTTCAAAAATTCGTCAATGTTGTTAAGTCTCACCGAAAAGCCTCCCTCTTTCGCCTCAAAGTCATCTTCTTCTTCTACATCCATGCTGAAGCCTGTTGGGAGAGCAGATCCCCATCCACCATGTGAGTTCCTTGCAAGAAACTTGCTAGGAATACTGTAAACGTTGATGCTCCGCAAAATCAACGGCAAGCAGTTAGATGACTCCGTGATTCCAGAAGAAGAACTAGGAGTCGACGTTCCAACTCCAGCTCCACTGCTTTCCATGTCTTTCTTTTCTTCTCGAATTGAATAATCGCTGCCATTTGCATCTTCTGATTGCAGGTTAGACGTCTTCATCTCTGTAACTGGTAGTGGCGACAACGCCAGGTAATGAGTATCAGAAAGGCCTAATCCAAATGGCGACACCGTCTTTGCACTTGCCATTTTGGCATTTCCGGAGCTGGGAGATACAAATTCAGAGCTCTGAATTCCTTGCATCGACACGCCATTATGTCCTTGTCGTGGGAAATCGACTGCGGAGCTTGTATTTGCTGGCCAATGGAAAATGTCACCCATTGCTGTATTTAGTTTCAACGGAGATGTCTTGAGTTCGTTGTCGAATTCTTCATCCGCATCACTTTCATCTTCATCATCTTCCTCTTCGTCTTCTTCATCCTCATCTTCTTCTTCATCATCGTCATTCTCACCATCGTTATCGATCGCCATACCATCTTCAGTGCCATCACTTGACTTCTGGTTTTGTTCAGTACTGCTCTCGGTTCGAATTATTCTCTCATATTTGGAGTCATGTCCAAAAGAAAAAGATCCATCTGGTCCGTCCTTTCTTCCATCTTGCAGCCAAGGATCGCCTTCTGGTACACTAGAATCCTTGTTAAACGCGAGTTCATACGAAGGAATATTGTAAACACTTGTTTCCCTTAGACGATGCTTGACTTCTTCTGAGCTCGAGGAAGGGTCATGTGCCACATAGAATTTACCTCCCTTGTCATATTTGGTATCAATGTTACTTTTAATCTTTGGGTTGAACGATATGGGTGAGAAAACGTACCCCATGTGATCGCCAGGGGCACCTTGTTTCTTTGATCCCTTTCGTCCAAAATCCTTGAATGAGTCTTGGAATTTCGTCAATGGACCCTTTTCTTGTAGTTGAGGTTGGCTATTGTTCATATTAGGTGTGTAACTGGTAAATCCGGTAGTTGGTTGTGAGACTATAGGAGTAGGTGCAATTGGCAATGGCGCACCTGGGTCTCCGTATGATTCTGTCAGTGCCACCCACGAAGTATTTATCATTTCATCCTTAGGAATGTTGAAAAAGCTAGAATCATCGGTTTCGTTTCTCTCCTCGTCCTTCAACTCCATTTCATTATCACTCTTGTCTTCATTTTTGACGAATTTGTCTGTAAATGTTTGATCCACCAGGTCAGCCTCTCTGGGTTCAAGTTCTCTTGATTCTCTCATAGTCTTACCATTTTCAACTTCTTCGGGACTTGGTTTTTCGTCTTTGCTGTCTGACTCGGGACTTCCCCCAAAGAGATCGTCCAAATCTTGGTCATCGTCTGCGCCTTCCTGGTTATTTTCAGACACGTTTTTGTTCACGTCTACACTTTCGGTAACGCTGATACTTTTGTTAGCATTTGCACTATCGTCCAGATTTCCACCAACTGTGCTCTTTGGTTGCTGGAAGACGCTAGTTGCATTAGGATTCCCCTCGTGTAAATCCATTGTAATATCTTGTTTTGTGTCATCTCCGCCGGTGCTGGCCCCTGTAGATAGAACACTGGGCATGCTGAATGCTTGAAAGTGATGACCTGCTATGCCAGAATCATTGGCAATAATGGAATTGGTGTTGATGGGATGTTTTAAGGACTCATTTTCATGACTATTGATGGAGAATTGTATAAAGTCAGATATGAGGTGCAAAGGGTCCTTTATATCTCGAGACGTGCTCAGCTCCGGAATTATTTCCACTGAGCCGTATTGCAATAGACATAGCTCCCATGGCCATAAGATGTATTTCTTGTTGTCCACTTCGTGCACAAAACGAGAGACTTTAGATGTCTGGCTGTTGAGATGTTGTAAGTTCGGTATCAACTTTACCCACAATATTTTCTTTCGCTTCGTCAAATCAATCCCTGTGCTTAATTTTAGGAGTCGAAGAAGGTTTTCACTCGATTTTGGGGCAGTATACGTAAAGCTCTGGTCGTAGCTTTTGCTGTCATACAAGTGACAGCGCAAACCAGAAGGGACAACATAAATCACAAATGAAGAGGAATATTCGACCAAATCGCTCTCGATCTGCAAAGTTTGAGACTCGAAAAGTTTTAGGTTGTTCCGCTGTGAAAGCGAAACAATAAGGTCGCCATTGGCTAGTAGAATAGGGTCTGTTTGAACCACCGTTTTCTGGAAAGGAATTCCTGGAACTCTAGATACCAAGTAATTTCCAAATATTTGTATTTGTCCTGATAGAGAAAGGCTGTACACTATGCACTTTTTGACTGCCTTGAGAAACGAAAGGCTGGCAAATGCCAAGTGTTCATCAACCGGTGATTCTTCTTGCCCATTTTTCTTATTCGCGGGATACTTGCTTGTTCGTGAAGGATTCGCCAATTCGCTGGCAGACACCACATTTTCATTCTGTAGTATCAATTGGGGGTATTGGAGATGCAAGTGGGTAGCTTCTTCGCTGGACCCGTTTTTGTTGTCTTGGTTCTGTTTGGCGGTATCTTCCCCGCCTGCATGCTCAATGTTAAAGTGATAGAGACACTTGTTATAGTATATTAGTAGGATTTGTGGATTCTGGTGCCGGATCTGGAGTTCTAGCTCTAGAAGATATTGGTCCACTGCGGACTCTTTGACGGTGTAAATTGCATATTTTACCTGCAGCAAGTGGCCAATTTTGTAGTAGTGGGTAGAAATCTTGGCAATCGACCACGCTTCCGTCATTTTATATTTTGTGCTGTGGTGGATAGCGTGAAACAGAGAACAGCTAGAGTGACTAAATAGATGGTGGGTATGGAGTGCACACACTTATCGGGGTTTATGGTTGACCTTAGGAACGGCGAAACGGGGCAGCGTGAGTAAGTATGTTAGTTATGGATGGTGATGGAATTTCGGGTATTCATGCCAGGCTCTCTATATGTTGGCGAATTTGTCTCTGCATTGAATTTGCTTCCGGGCCAAAGACCATAGTTGAATTATAAACACGTGATGTATGTCACGTGCATGGCCTAACTCAATCGCCTCTTTAACTACTTCTAGTCTTCTCCCAATACCTCCACTGTGAAAGCAATTGGCTGATTGCTTCTTATGTTCGGCTTCTAGGAGAGTTACAGGCAAGTATGGCATTTCCGATGGAGCTTGACCAAAATGGTAGGAATCATATAAAAAACTACACCAATTCCAAGTAAAGATATTTCACTGACTCGAGTCTCACGTCGACTCTCTCCATCTTTCTTTTCAATATCTCCTACTCCGTCTCTCCCATCTCTCTTTCTCTTTCCTGTAGCAGCAGTAGTTAATTTTATCTACGACGATTTCGGTGTGCATATACAACAAGTCTATCAACCCCATTAACAACTCAAACTCGTCTCCAACTATTCAAGCAAAATGGCTTCTGGCTCCGTTGGCTTACCTTCTTCTGAACTTACCCGTATGTATCTTGTCCATCCGAGAATTCATTTTGTATTTATCTAACTTTACAGCCATCTTAAAAGCTTCCGATCTTGCGGAAGAAATCCAAACCAAGGTTTTGGAGTTGGCCGTTGATGCCACAGCAACATACAAAATCGAGAAAGAAATAGCCACATATTTGAAGAAAGAATTGGATTTGCTATATGGTGCCTCGTGGCATGTAATTGTCGGTAAGTCTTTCGGCTCATATGTGACCCACGAGCAAGGCTACTTTGCGTATTTCTACATCGGAGAACTTGCGTTTCTCATCTTCAAGAGCTAGGGCTATCAGATTGAGAACAAAATCGGGAAAAACCACCCTTTTACAATTGGCCTACCATTGTTAAGGTAAAGACAGTTCGCTACTGCTCAATTTAAGCTTATATTAGGTATAGCACAATGAAAACGATACGATCAAAGGGCCTCCTCTTGACCGCTCAACAAAGTGAATCTAGGAGCGTTCAATTTGTCCTTTCCGTTCAAGAAAGTCAATTCCATAACAAAAAGGAATTCCACAACGTCAGCTCCGGCTTTCTCCACCAACTCACCGGCGGCACTGGCACTGCCTCCTGTAGCCAAAATGTCGTCCACAATAACTACCTTAGCGCCCTTAGGAATGACTCCTTCTTGGATTTCAAATACATCGGTACCGTACTCCTTCTTAAACTCGGCAGACAAGGTTGGACCAGGCAATTTTCCGGGCTTTCTGACAGGAATGAAACCGGCGTTCAAAGCCAAAGCCAACGTAGGGCCAAAAAGAAAACCTCTGCTCTCCAAGCCAACGATGTAGTCAACCTTGGTGTCCTTCAAGTGCAACTGAAAGGCGGTGATCAATTTCTGAAACTTCTCCGGTTGAGAAAAGATCGGCAAGAAGTCCTCAAAAAGAATACCCTCTTGCGGGAAGTTTTCGAATTGCCTCAAAGAGGACTTCAACTCCTTAGCGATTTCGCTGATTGCACTAACCATTTCTTTTCTTATAGATGCCGCTATGAGAAAGGAATTTTTGATCGGACAGATAAACATCCGCACACCAGGGCATCGCCCACGCCATTCCATCAAACCGTCAGTTTGGGACTCGGCTCGGATTTGGCCAAGGAGACTTTTAAGGCATGCGATTTTTCCTAGCTCCGTCGATTTGCCTTTGTAAGATTTCCACTCTTGTTCGTCCCTGATATGCATATCATGGTGTAACCACCACAATGCCAATGCGAACTCATTTCAGAGTACATCGAGAAGAAGGCCGCACTTTAATTCACTGGGATCTGTAACGCAACGAAGAATGGGTATTCTTGAGTGTATTTTTGTATCTGGAACACTTTCCCACTCGCCGTACGTGATTGTAGTCTTATCTATTGTAAGCACCCGGAACCGGGCGTTGGAAAACACGTAGAGAGATGGACTACTGATCAATTGGACTGTTTGTCCTGGGCTGGCCATGCAAAGATAATCCGCTGCCACACTCAATAAGGCTCCTCCCGATGCCGAGAACTCTGCACCATTGGCGTTGGTGAATCCAAACGAAAAATCCACCTCTGTGCTTGCTCCAAACTGTTTCATCACGCTTCCGAAAACGGCACCCTTTTCATCTTGTAGCTCTAAGCACAGAGTCACGGGAATATTTTCTGTAACTTCAGTGTAGTCATTGGGCTCTAGCTCGATCCACTTGTGAGGCAGCGCTTGTCTTTTGCCAGTTTTCTCTCTTAACGACTCCCATGGGTCGGTGCCCGGGAACACACTGAAGCCGCTTACCACATATGGTTTTGTGTAGCGCTCTGTGAGTCTGGACTCATGGAAGATGGTGTTATTGCTTCCATTGCAGCGAAATAAAAGATCGGGGCTATATAGAACCTCCAGTCTGATTGGTTCCGAGCAGTCTATTTCCGTTGCAAACGAGATTGCTCGAGACGGAAAAGCGAAGAGCAAGCAGAAACAAGCAAAAAGTATAGCTGTCCCCATGGTGAGGTGAAGACTTGGAGTATAAAATGTGATTGGTTGTTATTCTTGAGCCGGCTACATTTCTCTCTGCCAGTCCAGAATTGCGCGTGGCATATCAGTAAAAGTGGTCTACGCGCTTGAGAAACCGAAGAGGCTGCAGAAAACTATAATCTCTCAGCTTGGTATAGAGCACCTAGGGTCTGCCGTCATTTTCTCCGGTCGCTGTTGTTGCAAGAAAACGGGTCCCATTTCGCAACATTGAAGCACCGCCTCAGAAGAAAGGAACTCAAGAGGGCGGAGAAAAAGATGCTGAAATTGACCGAAACGCCATATACAATGCAGCCACAGACCATCAGTGGCACAAAATGCCCGCCACCTACAACGGCCTAGTATCACGGCAAAAACAATGGGGAAAGACGGACCCCAATCTCTTGATCGCGCGGTTTGCGCACGCCCGGTGTATATTCGAAAAATCAAACGAAAATATCTCCCCCACCCATTTTCCTGTCCACACCATGTCTGACGGGAACCCCTCTCCAAGCACCAGTCAAGAGACTGTTCTTGCTGGAGTTAAACGGTCCAGAGATGAAGTTGATACGGGCTCGGACAATGTTGCTGTGGCAGTGAAGGACGAAAGTGTCGACACCGCGACTCAAGACATCAAGGAAGAGTCTGGTGAGCAGGCCAGTGACGATATCAAGCCTGAGGGCGATGGCGCTCAAAATGACGAGGAAGAAGAAGAAGAAGAAGACGAGGAAGACGAGGATGAGGAAGACGATGTGGCCACCCGCAAGAAGAGAAGAAGAGCCAATCAGTTTCTTGATATTGAGGCTGAGGTTGACGACGAAGAGGAAGACGAGCTCGACGAGGATGACGAGGAGGCTGAGATGTTGCGTGAGCAGTTCATCTCGGATGACCATGTGGAAAAAGAGGCCGGTGCCCACAGCTTGGAGGACGACAGACTCCACAGACAATACGACCAGCGTCGACAGGCGGCTGAGGACCAGGACGCAGAAGAATTGGCAGAAACATTGAAGCAGAGATACAGAAAGACGCATACGGTGTACCGTGGAGAAACCACTGCCAGCGGAACTGTGTCGCAGAAGTTGTTGATGCCCTCTATCAACGACCCTGCCATTTTTGCCATCCGCTGTACGCCAGGCAGAGAAAAGGACTTGGTGCGTAAGCTTTTTGAGAAAAAGCGCACCTTGGCCCGCCTGGGCAAGCCCCTTGAGGTGTTGTCCATTTTCCAACGAGACTCCTTCAAGGGGTACATTTACATGGAGGCTAAGAAGCCCGAGGCTATTGAAAGGGCCTTGAACGGTATGGTCAACATCTACGCCAAGCAGAGGATCATTGTGCCTGTGAGTGAGTACCCAGACTTGCTCAAGCAGGTGAAGTCGTCCGACGTGGAAATTGTGCCTGGTATCTATGTGCGTATCACCAGAGGCAAAAATAAGGGTGACTTGGCCATTGTTGACAACTTGTCTGAGAATGGTTTGGAGGTGCGCTGTAAATTGGTGCCTCGCTTGGACTACGGTAAGAATGATGACTTTACACCGGAAGGAAAGAGAATCAAGCTGAAGGTCCGTCCTATTCCCCGCCTATTCAATGAGCAGGAGGCTCGCATGTACGACGGAGACTTTTTGCAACCCGGAAGAGGCCCTAGAAGCTTTGTGTACCGTGGTGATGAATACATTGAGGGCTTTTTGTTCAAGGATTTCAAGTTGCAGTTTATCCAGACCAAAGACGTCCACCCCACCTTGGAGGAGTTGGATCATTTCCAAACCGGTAACACGGAAGAAGACGGATTGGATCTCGCTGCCGTGGCTGCGCTGTTGAAAAACAACCGTAACCAGGAAGGGGGTAACTCGAGCGCCTTCCAACCAGGTGATAAGGTGGAGATCCGCAGAGGAGAACAAGCAAAGACCGTTGGTAAAGTGTTAAACGTTTCTTTGAATGAAGTTACGATGCTTGTGACCAACAGTGGTGACCAGCAGTTTGTTAACCAGGAGTTGACTGTGACCACTAGCGACTTGCGTAAGGTGTTCACGCCGGGTGACCACGTGAAGATCATCGAGGGCAAACACTCAGACCAAACCGGTTTGGTTATCAAAATTGACGGCGATTCCGTGGTTTTGTTGAGTGACCAGAGCAAAGAGGATGTGCGTGTTTTCGCAAATTACCTCATCAAGGCTACCGACACTTCTGCCAGTGCGGACATGGTCAATAGCAAGTACGAGATCAAGGATTTGGTGCAGCTCAATGCCTCTACTGTTGGTGTCATTGTCCAAGCGGACAAGGGATTGTACGGTGTTCTCACATCGGATGCGAGATTAGTCTCAGTTAAGCCTACAGGTATTGCATCCAAGCTCAGATTGACCCGTCGTGAGCAGGTTGCAACTGACAGAAATGGTCTCACTATCCGTGTTGGCGACACCGTCAAAGAGAACGGTGGCGACAAGAAGAAAGAAGGTGTGATTTTGCACATTTACAAGAATACGTTGTTTATCGAGTCGCATGAACTCCAGGAGAACTTGGGCATTTTTGTGTCAAGCGCGTTGAACGTCAGTACTGTGTCCACCAAAGACTCGATGATTTCAAGAACTTTGGGCCCTGACTTGAGCCGTATGAACCCTAACTTGAAGCTTGCGCCAATTGCTGCGCCAACGGGTGTACGCACTGGGGGCAGAGACAAGTTGCTCTATAAAGATGTGGTGGTGAACAACGGAAACTACAAGGGTCTTATGGGCAAAGTGGTGGAAACAGATGACATTGATGCTCGTATCGAGTTGCATACCAAATCGAAGAAAATCAAGGTGAACAAGACCAAGTTGAGTGTCATGATCCGCGGAGAATCAATCCCATACTTGCGCTTCATTGGTGCTCTGGATAACCGCAGTGGGCCTTCGACTTCCTCTGGCCCTGCGTTTTCCTCTGGTGCTCGCTCGGCTTGGGGTGGTGCTACCCCTTCGGTGAACCCTGGAGGTGGTGCGTCTACTTGGGGCGGCAAGACACCTGCTGCAGCTGCCGGTGGTGCTTCTGCGTGGGGCTCTGGTGGTGCGTCTACCTGGGGCAGCAACAATGCAGGAGGAGCTGCTTCTGCGTGGGGGGGCAACTCATCGTGGGGAAACAAAGCCGGCGGCTCTTCCGCATGGGGCAGTAACACCGGTGGTTCTTCTGCATGGGGTAACAAGACAGGAGGCTCTTCTGCATGGGGAAGCAAGTCAGGCGCTGGGGGCTCTTCTTCTTGGGGCAACAAATCCGGAGCCGGTGACTCCTCTTCGTGGGGAAACAGGCCTGGCGGTTCTTCCGCGTGGGGTAATAAGTCTGGAGGTTCCTCTGCGTGGGGGAATAATTCTGGTGGCTCTTCCGCGTGGGGTAATAAGTCCGGTGGCTCTTCCGCGTGGGGCAACAAGTCCGGAGGTTCCTCTGCGTGGGGTAACAAGTCTGGAGGTTCTTCCGCGTGGGGCAACAAGTCTGGGGGTTCTTCCGCGTGGGGAAACAAGTCTGGGGGTTCTTCCGCGTGGGGCAACCAAGGGAACCAAGGTGGCGGATCAGCGTGGGGCCCGAACAACGCTGAGGGGTCCTCGTCATGGGGTAACAACTCCAGCAACGCTTCTGGGTGGAATAAAAATGGTGGCTCTTCCACATGGGGTAATGATGGAGGGTCTTCTACCTGGGGCAATAAGTAACCAAATGTACAAATAATACGTGGCATTTCAGACCGTGCTTGAGGATGTGTGACGGCACAATGTAAGACGAGGATAAATGGCGTGGGTCTATATTAGTCTATTTAAGCGCTCGCTCTGGTAGTAGTCATCACTTCCTCACCATGCACCTTCACTTTAGCTCCGGCTTTAAATAAGGAGCGGCGGCACTTTCGCATCCCGGGCAGTTGTGAAGCAGCTCGTGCACGAACACATCGCAATCAATGCAGAAGTGCTGGCGGCACTTGGGGCACTCGTAACGGGAGCTGGTGAGGGCGGTAGCATCCACATCCGTTCCATCCGGGAACCGAAGAAGGCATCCGAAACAATGAACGCTGGAGTATTTGGGCGCCACAGGGACATCTCCAAAGTCACTGAGCGGGACCAAGTGGTGGTACGACCTAGCCAAGTGCGTGGATAAGATCAACATGAGGCCGCATACTGGGCATATGGTGGGGAGGTGGCACACTCGGGAACTGCACTGCGGGCAGGTGTATCCAACGGCATTCAGGGTTGGAGGAGGTGGGGCGGTGCCATTTTGCACCACCACTGCATCTGATGCATCCTTGCTTCCCTGTGTTGGGTGGCAACTGCATAGGTGAGGGAAGTTGGCCACGACCGAAGACCCAGAGGCAATAGCAGACGCAGACTTCAGGGGAAATCCCATGCGGAGAAGTGGCACGCCGTCGGCCTCCGCAACATCATTTGCAGGGGCGGTGATTGCAAGCGGCTCCACACACGCCATGAGAAGGTCCTTGAAGTGGGCCTCGTTCATAATCACACCGTATGCTTGCGATGCCTGGTTTGTGCGAGACACAATCTCCTGGCAAATGGCCACCTGGGCCGAGAGACCTATAACTTTGACCTTCACTGCATCACGCACCAATGCATCGATGGTGTGGTGAATGTCGCCCGGGTCCAGAGTGAAAAGGGCACCAAAGATAACAAGGATCTCCTTTGAGCTCTTGGCGGCAGCAGCGCCTCCAAAGTTCGCCGAGAGCAACGCCCGCGCAAGCTCAAGTGCATTCTGCAACAGCGGGTCGCCCTTGGGCTCGAACCGGTTGTGCTGGCGTGCCTTGAGGGCCCGGAGTCGATCCAAGTGGTGCTGCGGCAGGCCGCTGACCTCACTCACCACCTGCGCCACTCCATTGCGCATCATCACCACGGCCATCTGCGAGATCGGATTCTGGTCGAAAAACTCCACCACAAACTCTACGAGGTGGTTCAACATTGCGCCAAAGCGTGTGGGTCGCAAGTCTTTCTCCAGCATCGCCAGCGACCCGTCCACCACCACCACGAGAGTACGGATGATACCGCGCTGGAAGGGTGTGGTTGAATTCTTCAAGATTTTCTTCTTGCGGCCCTCGATCATCTGCTGTACAAGTTGCTCTAGCGACCGCTGGCCCTCGTTATCGTCTTTGACAATGTCCCAGGTTCGCTGGTACTGGTCCTCCCAGGCATAACCACCCACTCCTTTCGGGTCTGTGGCCTTGGATCTTGTTCTTTTGGCCATTCCTTGAGGCTCGGGCGAGAGCGACATGTCGCCCAGTTCGTGGCCCGAGCCGTTCTCTACAAAGTCGTCATCAGACTCCATAGATGTGGGATTGGGAACGGAAACTATGGGTTTGAAATGAAGGGATACTCAATTTGCACGCCCAGGGAACCTTGGATTTTCACTGTGGAAGTCGAGCTGTGTAGTGAATCCCGAACCAATAAGTGCTGAGAAGCGAGATGAGTGAAAACAGAACGCTAGCATTATTCGCACTAAAGCGCGCACACATATGGATGCCATTATACCACTGCTTGGCCCCACTGCTAGCGAGAAGGGTTCAATACGTATTTTTAATATCCCTTGGATGTTTCTTAAGATTCTTGTCCCTTAACCCAAGAGCTTTTCGTTTTTTTTGGTTTTTTTCTTGATTGTGCGCTCATTACATTTGTGGGATGCATTTTGTATTGTAATCGCACCCACCACAATTTCTGTAAAATCCAGTCTCCTCAATAAGTTCCATGCCATCCGGTGCCCAGCTACTCCACGCTCATAGATTAAATGCCATATATTTGAAGTCTCCATCCAAAAATCAGAGTCTTCAGAATTTATTCGTATATATAAAAGTTTCCAAATTCATCGCAATGAATAAATCTAGGCCCAGTTCCATGTGATTGGGATCCGGCCCAATGACTCGTCCGCAATCTGACTAAAAGCTGTAGGCGAGAAGTCCAAACTGCCGTATGCGCATCCTTCACAACGGTCAACAACGGTCACCTCAACCGACTTTCCCTCATAGTATGCCCGGATTTTCTTTCCGCACAACGTGTTGCGGTTGGGGTTTCCATCAGGGGTGTACTGGTCGAACAAATCCTTGCTCACTGCCACAATGTAATCGGACGCTGAGCTCTCTTCTCCACAAGCACCCATTCCAGGCTCGTAGTAGGTGCCGTCGCCAGAATATGTGCCGGACGTTGCTGCTGCGGTGGAAGACAGCGCTCGTGTCGAAGAAGCCTGGGCGATTGCTTGTGTAGATGGCGCATATGTCTGCAAGTCCTCAATAGACAGTGTGGAGGTTTGGGCTTCGGCAACCTGCGAGGTTTGGGCTTCGGCAACCTGCGAAGTGTGTGGCAGAGCAGTCTGGGTCTGGTCATCGGCAATCTGACTCAGGGTTGATGATAGCACATTTTGCGCAAGCACGGCACTTGCCGTGTCTGGATTCTGATGTGCTGCATCCGTCTCGGCAGCTGCCTCTGGAGCGTAGGATGTCTCGTCGGCTGAAGATTCCCACACGTGCTGGAGCCCGGCGGAGGCAGAACCAAGCTGGTCTGGCTTGACGGTTACAAACGCTGTCACTGTAACATATTCCACCACTATCTTAGCGGAGGCCAATGAAAGCACTAAAAATCCCAGAAGCTTCATGTTGCTGGAAAAAAAAGAGTCAGGTATGGTGCGATGCTTAAGTACCAATCTGGGTAGGAGCCTTGCATCCATGCGCGACAATTTATGGCCTGCAAGAGAAGAATGTACCTGGCCGCAGAGAAACGCTACTCACGGGTGCACAGAAAGTCCAATCCACTTTCCTTCATCTGACTACAAAGCTCTTTTTAACGTTTCGTACATTTCATCGGTTTCCGTTGACACCGTCGCCAATGTCTGGATCCACCTTTCCTTAGTTGGGAAAACTCGTATCACGTGCTATGGGGCGCGTCTTATAATACACCGGACTATGTTGCTATAATAAGAGATGAAATGTCTAATTTAGATCGAGTTAATACAACCAGGGAAAAGTAATTCCTGTGTCCTTGTAACAATTGCATAAAAATCCCCTTCATTAAGTCCGTTTTATATACATAAAGAAAGCCATCATCGGGCTGTACTAGGATGTGTCTGGCTTATTCTCTGATGTATATATACTCCATCCTCTATATAGGATACGTGTACATCCATACATCCCAATAAGGCGATCTTCTTGGATATTGTCTACAAAGTGCACGCGTCGAAATTGGACGCACCGTGCCTTTATCGAAAAACTGTAGAATTAAACTAATCAAGTTGTGGGATCTAAAATGCGATATTCTCGCATTCCCGGGTGACTAAATCGTCACTTAGAAAGAAAAAAAAAAAATAGCGTCAATGTTTGCCGTGGTGAAGAAAGGCCCGACTTTACAAGCGAGTGGAGAACGCCGCGTTAACAGTCGAATCTAGACTCCCCAATTAGAAAAATACTCCACATAAAATCATCACCACAACTGCACCAAATGACCAGGTAGTAGAAGCTGCACCGGAAGTAGCTGTAACGATTGCAGGACCACTTCCAGCACTATTAGCATCACTTGGGCTAGCGCTGTCTGCAGAAGCAACCAGGTTGGCGGAGGCTGTCGCAACACCAGGATCTCCAAGAGAAGTACCAGTAGGAGAAGCAACACCGCCCGACTTAGAGGAGCTGGCAGAATTATTGCCTCCAGCTGGGTCTCCATTGCCGCCTTGGCTAGAACCAGCAGTGTTTCCGCTATCTCCAGCAGTCGAAGTGGCAGCTGGGTCTCCATTGCCGCCTTGGCTAGATGCAGCAGTGTTTCCGCTATCTCCAGCAGTCGAAGTGGCAGCTGGGTCTCCATTGCCGCCTTGGCTAGAACCAGCAGTGTTTCCGCTATCTCCAGCAGTCGAAGTGGCAGCTGGGTCTCCATTGCCGCCTTGGCTAGAACCAGCAGTGTTTCCGCTATCTCCAGCAGTCGAAGTGGCAGCTGGGTCTCCATTGCCGCCTTGGCTAGATGCAGCAGTGTTTCCGCTATCTCCAGCAGTCGAAGTGGCAGCTGGGTCTCCATTGCCGCCTTGGCTAGAACCAGCAGTGTTTCCGCTATCTCCAGCAGTCGAAGTGGCAGCTGGGTCTCCATTGCCGCCTTGGCTAGAGCCAGCAGTGTTTCCGCTATCTCCAGCAGTCGAAGTGGCAGCTGGGTCTCCATTGCCGCCTTGGCTAGAACCAGCAGTGTTTCCGCTATCTCCAGCAGTCGAAGATTCTTTACCGATAGTGCTGGTTTCTAATGAAGCTGAGCCACTAGCAGTTTGGCGTCCACTGGGGTAATTTCCGGATTCAGCAGAGGCCGATACCAAGTCAGTGGCGTGACTCGAGGCTGTGGCACTATTGCCACTAAGAACCGAAGATTTCTCAGTTGGAATTGATGAAATGGATGTATCTGAGGTGGATTTTGCGGCTGATGCTGCATCATAAGAACTAGACGTTGGAACTGTCGAAACAGTTACAGAAACAATTAAAGACGATGTTTCATAAACACTAGATCCGATTGTTGATGACGTATTTTGGAAGTTAAAAGAGTGAGACGAAATTCTCAAACTCGAACTGGAGGGTTCCAATGGGAAGAGAGAGGTGGTGGTAGTCAAAGAACCAGCAGAGTCGGTAGTAACGATAACAATTCCACTCTCAGTCTCGGAAGCTCCGTCGGATTCGGTGGAGACGAATGTGGTAGTGTACTCAGTGCACTCAGGGCATCCGCTTTCTGGGAAGAGAGAGGTGGTGGTAGTCAAAGAACCAGCAGAGTCGGTAGTAACGATAACAATTCCACTCTCAGTCTCGGAAGCTCCGTCGGATTCGGTGGAGACGAATGTGGTAGTGTACTCAATGCACTCAGGGCATCCGCTTTCTGGGAAGAGAGATGTGGTGGTAGTCAAAGAACCAGCAGAATCGGTAGTAACGATAACAATTCCACTCTCAGTCTCGGAAGCTCCGTCGGATTCGGTGGAGACGAATGTGGTAGTGTACTCAGTGCACTCAGGGCATCCGCTTTCTGGGAAGAGAGATGTGGTGGTAGTCAAAGAACCAGCAGAATCGGTAGTAACGATAACAATTCCACTCTCAGTCTCGGAAGCTCCGTCGGATTCGGTGGAGACGAATGTGGTAGTGTACTCAGTGCACTCAGGGCATCCGCTTTCTGGGAAGAGAGATGTGGTGGTAGTCAAAGAACCAGCAGAGTCGGTAGTAACGATAACAATTCCACTCTCAGTCTCGGAAGCTCCGTCGGATTCGGTGGAGACGAATGTGGTAGTGTACTCAATGCACTCAGGGCATCCGCTTTCTGGGAAGAGAGATGTGGTGGTAGTCAAAGAACCAGCAGAATCGGTAGTAACGATAACAATTCCACTCTCAGTCTCGGAAGCTCCGTCGGATTCGGTGGAGACGAATGTGGTAGTGTACTCAGTGCACTCAGGGCATCCGCTTTCTGGGAAGAGAGATGTGGTGGTAGTCAAAGAACCAGCAGAATCGGTAGTAACGATAACAATTCCACTCTCAGTCTCAGAAGCTCCGTCGGATTCGGTGGAGACGAATGTGGTAGTGTACTCAGTGCACTCAGGGCATCCGCTTTCTGGGAAGAGAGATGTGGTGGTAGTCAAAGAACCAGCAGAGTCGGTAGTAACGATAACAATTCCACTCTCAGTCTCAGAAGCTCCGTCGGATTCGGTGGAGACGAATGTGGTAGTGTACTCAGTGCACTCAGGGCATCCGCTTTCTGGGAAGAGAGATGTGGTGGTAGTCAAAGAACCAGCAGAGTCGGTAGTAACGATAACAATTCCACTCTCAGTCTCGGAAGCTCCGTCGGATTCGGTGGAGACGAATGTGGTAGTGTACTCAGTGCACTCAGGGCATCCGCTTTCTGGGAAGAGAGAGGTGGTGGTAGTCAAAGAACCAGCAGAGTCGGTAGTAACGATAACAATTCCACTCTCAGTCTCGGAAGCTCCGTCGGATTCGGTGGAGACGAATGTGGTAGTGTACTCAGTGCACTCAGGGCATCCGCTTTCTGGGAAGAGAGAGGTGGTGGTAGTCAAAGAACCAGCAGAGTCGGTAGTAACGATAACAATTCCACTCTCAGTCTCGGAAGCTCCGTCGGATTCGGTGGAGACGAATGTGGTAGTGTACTCAGTGCACTCAGGGCATCCGCTTTCTGGGAAGAGAGAGGTGGTGGTAGTCAAAGAACCAGCAGAGTCGGTAGTAACGATAACAATTCCACTCTCAGTCTCAGAAGCTCCGTCGGATTCGGTGGAGACGAATGTGGTAGTGTACTCAGTCAAACCACTGATTACAGTAGACTCGGCATCAACAATTTGTGGGAAAAGAGATGTGGACGTAGTCAAAGAACCAGCAGAATCGGTAGTAACGATAACAATTCCACTCTCAGTCTCAGAAGCTCCGTCGGATTCGGTGGAGACGAATGTGGTAGTGTACTCAGTGCACTCAGGGCATCCGCTTTCTGGGAAGAGAGAGGTGGTGGTAGTCAAAGAACCAGCAGAGTCGGTAGTAACGATAACAATTCCACTCTCAGTCTCGGAAGCTCCGTCGGATTCGGTGGAGACGAATGTGGTAGTGTACTCAGTGCACTCAGGGCATCCGCTTTCTGGGAAGAGAGATGTGGTGGTAGTCAAAGAACCAGCAGAATCGGTAGTAACGATAACAATTCCACTCTCAGTCTCAGAAGCTCCGTCGGATTCGGTGGAGACGAATGTGGTAGTGTACTCAGTGCACTCAGGGCATCCGCTTTCTGGGAAGAGAGATGTGGTGGTAGTCAAAGAACCAGCAGAGTCGGTAGTAACGATAACAATTCCACTCTCAGTCTCAGAAGCTCCGTCGGATTCGGTGGAGACGAATGTGGTAGTGTACTCAGTGCACTCAGGGCATCCGCTTTCTGGAAGAGAGATGTGGTGGTAGTCAAAGAACCAGCAGAGTCGGTAGTAACGATAACAATTCCACTCTCAGTCTCGGAAGCTCCGTCGGATTCGGTGGAGACGAATGTGGTAGTGTACTCAGTGCACTCAGGGCATCCGCTTTCTGGGAAGAGAGAGGTGGTGGTAGTCAAAGAACCAGCAGAGTCGGTAGTAACGATAACAATTCCACTCTCAGTCTCGGAAGCTCCGTCGGATTCGGTGGAGACGAATGTGGTAGTGTACTCAGTGCACTCAGGGCATCCGCTTTCTGGGAAGAGAGAGGTGGTGGTAGTCAAAGAACCAGCAGAGTCGGTAGTAACGATAACAATTCCACTCTCAGTCTCGGAAGCTCCGTCGGATTCGGTGGAGACGAATGTGGTAGTGTACTCAGTGCACTCAGGGCATCCGCTTTCTGGGAAGAGAGAGGTGGTGGTAGTCAAAGAACCAGCAGAATCGGTAGTAACGATAACAATTCCACTCTCAGTCTCGGAAGCTCCGTCAGACGCGGTAGTTATGAATGTGATCACAGTAGACTCGGCATCAACAATTTGTGGATACGACAACGACGAAACTTCACTAGATGAACTCTCCATTGACGGAACATCGACTTCAACTGTGGCAGTTCCGCCAGGAGCAGCAGTGTGAGTGGTGGTGAACAAAGACTCGCCGCTAGTGTATGTAACTGTTTCGGTTGGAATTGGCACATCCGTTTCAATCACGACAGTGCCACTCGAAGTGTAAGTAGTCACATGTGTGGTAGAATTGGTCCAGGTCACAATAAGGGTGGTTGTCGATGTTGGAACATCGACCTCAACAGTAGCAGTTCCGCCAGGAGCAGCAGTGTGAGTGGTGGTGAACAAAGACTCGCCGCTAGTGTATGTAACTGTTTCGGTTGGAATTGGCACATCCGTTTCAATCACGACAGTGCCACTCGAAGTGTAAGTAGTCACATGTGTGGTAGAATTGGTCCAGGTCACAATAAGGGTGGTTGTAGATGTTGGAACTTCAATTTCCACAGTAGCCCATCCACCTGGAGTACCAGAAATGGTCGATGTGGCAAGCTCGGACCCGGTGGTAACAGTAATGGTGTGAGTAGGAATTGGAACATCGGTCTCAATGACAACAGTGCCACTAGAGGTGTAAGTTGTAACATGTGTAGTGGAGTCTGTCCAGGTAACAACCTTGGTGATAGTCGACGTTGGAACATCAACCTCAACAGTGGCAATTCCACCTGGAGTGGCAGTGTGCGTGATTGTCGTGAGTTCACTTCCACTTGTGACCGTAATGGTGTCAGTAGGAATTGGAACGTCGGTCTCAATAACAACAGTGCCACTAGAGGTGTAAGTTGTGACATGAGTAGTAGAGTCTGTCCAAGTAACAACCTTGGTGATAGTCGATGTAGGAACATCAACTTCAACTGTGGCAGTTCCACCAGGAGTAGCTGTGTGTGTAGTGGTGAACAAAGATTCGCCACTAGTGTAAGTCACAGTCTGTGTTGGAATTGGAACTTCCACACCAATCACCACTGTACCGTCTGTCGTGTAAGTTGTGGTGAAGGATGTAGACTCAGTCCATGTAGAGGTGTATTCACTTGTTTGTGTTGGGATATCAACCTCGATGATAAGAGTACCAGAAACAGTGTAAGAAGTTGTTCTCGTCGTTTCGTCACTCCAAGTCTTGGTAGTGAAAGAAATAGACTCAGGAACATCGACTATAACAGTAGCTGTACCACCAACGGTACCAGGGATAGTCAGGTACGAAATCGTACTACCCTCGTAGGTTACAATAGTAGTCACAGTTGGGATTGGAACCTCAACTTCCACAGTTGCAGTGCCACCAGGAGTACCACTATATGTTGTAGTAACCACTTCAGATCCGGAATACGTTACTGTAACGGTGTCTGTTGGAATAGGTACATCTACTTCCACAACAACAGTTCCACTAGAAGTGTATGTAGTTGTGTTTGTAGTAGATCCTGTCCAAGTAACAGTTGACGTGATTGTAGAGGTTGGAACATCAACGACGACAGTTGCCCATCCACCTGGAGTACCAGTAATCGTGGTGCTTGTAAGCTCAGAACCAGATGTAACAGTCACAGTGTGTGTAGGAATTGGAACATCGGTCTCAACCACAACAGTGCCACTAGAGGTGTAGGTTGTCACATGAGTAGTCGAATTAGTCCATGTCACAACAATAGTCGTTGTCGACGTTGGAACATCAACTTCAACAGTGGCAATTCCACCTGGAGTGGCAGTGTGCGTGATTGTCGTGAGTTCACTTCCACTTGTGACCGTAATGGTGTCCGTAGGAATTGGAACGTCGGTCTCAATAACAACAGTGCCACTAGAGGTGTAAGTTGTGACATGTGTAGTAGAGTCTGTCCAAGTAACAACCTTTGTTGTCGTAGACGTAGGAACATCAACCTCAACTGTGGCAGTTCCACCAGGAGCAGCAGTGTGAGTGGTGGTGAACAAAGACTCGCCGCTAGTGTATGTGACGGTCTCGGTAGGAATTGGAACTTCAACAATAACCACGACTGTTCCACTAGAAGTACTTGTGACAGTGGTGGTAGATGCACCAGTCCAAGTAACAGTAGACGTGATAGTAGATGTAGGAACATCAACCTCAACAGTAGCAGTTCCGCCAGGAGCAGCAGTGTGAGTGGTGGTGAACAAAGACTCGCCGCTAGTGTATGTAACTGTTTCGGTTGGAATTGGCACATCCGTTTCAATCACGACAGTGCCACTCGAAGTGTAAGTAGTCACATGTGTGGTAGAATTGGTCCAGGTCACAATAAGGGTGGTTGTCGATGTTGGAACATCGACCTCAACAGTAGCAGTTCCGCCAGGAGCAGCAGTGTGAGTGGTGGTGAACAAAGACTCGCCGCTAGTGTATGTAACTGTTTCGGTTGGAATTGGCACATCCGTTTCAATCACGACAGTGCCACTCGAAGTGTAAGTAGTCACATGTGTGGTAGAATTGGTCCAGGTCACAATAAGGGTGGTTGTAGATGTTGGAACTTCAATTTCCACAGTAGCCCATCCACCTGGAGTACCAGAAATGGTCGATGTGGCAAGCTCGGACCCGGTGGTAACAGTAATGGTGTGAGTAGGAATTGGAACATCGGTCTCAATGACAACAGTGCCACTAGAGGTGTAAGTTGTAACATGTGTAGTGGAGTCTGTCCAGGTAACAACCTTGGTGATAGTCGACGTTGGAACATCAACCTCAACAGTGGCAATTCCACCTGGAGTGGCAGTGTGCGTGATTGTCGTGAGTTCACTTCCACTTGTGACCGTAATGGTGTCAGTAGGAATTGGAACGTCGGTCTCAATAACAACAGTGCCACTAGAGGTGTAAGTTGTGACATGAGTAGTAGAGTCTGTCCAAGTAACAACCTTGGTGATAGTCGATGTAGGAACATCAACTTCAACTGTGGCAGTTCCACCAGGAGTAGCTGTGTGTGTAGTGGTGAACAAAGATTCGCCACTAGTGTAAGTCACAGTCTGTGTTGGAATTGGAACTTCCACACCAATCACCACTGTACCGTCTGTCGTGTAAGTTGTGGTGAAGGATGTAGACTCAGTCCATGTAGAGGTGTATTCACTTGTTTGTGTTGGGATATCAACCTCGATGATAAGAGTACCAGAAACAGTGTAAGAAGTTGTTCTCGTCGTTTCGTCACTCCAAGTCTTGGTAGTGAAAGAAATAGACTCAGGAACATCGACTATAACAGTAGCTGTACCACCAACGGTACCAGGGATAGTCAGGTACGAAATCGTACTACCCTCGTAGGTTACAATAGTAGTCACAGTTGGGATTGGAACCTCAACTTCCACAGTTGCAGTGCCACCAGGAGTACCACTATATGTTGTAGTAACCACTTCAGATCCGGAATACGTTACTGTAACGGTGTCTGTTGGAATAGGTACATCTACTTCCACAACAACAGTTCCACTAGAAGTGTATGTAGTTGTGTTTGTAGTAGATCCTGTCCAAGTAACAGTTGACGTGATTGTAGAGGTTGGAACATCAACGACGACAGTTGCCCATCCACCTGGAGTACCAGTAATCGTGGTGCTTGTAAGCTCAGAACCAGATGTAACAGTCACAGTGTGTGTAGGAATTGGAACATCGGTCTCAACCACAACAGTGCCACTAGAGGTGTAGGTTGTCACATGAGTAGTCGAATTAGTCCATGTCACAACAATAGTCGTTGTCGACGTTGGAACATCAACTTCAACAGTGGCAATTCCACCTGGAGTGGCAGTGTGCGTGATTGTCGTGAGTTCACTTCCACTTGTGACCGTAATGGTGTCCGTAGGAATTGGAACGTCGGTCTCAATAACAACAGTGCCACTAGAGGTGTAAGTTGTGACATGTGTAGTAGAGTCTGTCCAAGTAACAACCTTTGTTGTCGTAGACGTAGGAACATCAACCTCAACTGTGGCAGTTCCACCAGGAGCAGCAGTGTGAGTGGTGGTGAACAAAGACTCGCCGCTAGTGTATGTGACGGTCTCGGTAGGAATTGGAACTTCAACAATAACCACGACTGTTCCACTAGAAGTACTTGTGACAGTGGTGGTAGATGCACCAGTCCAAGTAACAGTAGACGTGATAGTAGATGTAGGAACATCAACCTCAACAGTAGCAGTTCCGCCAGGAGCAGCAGTGTGAGTGGTGGTGAACAAAGACTCGCCGCTAGTGTATGTAACTGTTTCGGTTGGAATTGGCACATCCGTTTCAATCACGACAGTGCCACTCGAAGTGTAAGTAGTCACATGTGTGGTAGAATTGGTCCAGGTCACAATAAGGGTGGTTGTCGATGTTGGAACATCGACCTCAACAGTAGCAGTTCCGCCAGGAGCAGCAGTGTGAGTGGTGGTGAACAAAGACTCGCCGCTAGTGTATGTAACTGTTTCGGTTGGAATTGGCACATCCGTTTCAATCACGACAGTGCCACTCGAAGTGTAAGTAGTCACATGTGTGGTAGAATTGGTCCAGGTCACAATAAGGGTGGTTGTAGATGTTGGAACTTCAATTTCCACAGTAGCCCATCCACCTGGAGTACCAGAAATGGTCGATGTGGCAAGCTCGGACCCGGTGGTAACAGTAATGGTGTGAGTAGGAATTGGAACATCGGTCTCAATGACAACAGTGCCACTAGAGGTGTAAGTTGTAACATGTGTAGTGGAGTCTGTCCAGGTAACAACCTTGGTGATAGTCGACGTTGGAACATCAACCTCAACAGTGGCAATTCCACCTGGAGTGGCAGTGTGCGTGATTGTCGTGAGTTCACTTCCACTTGTGACCGTAATGGTGTCAGTAGGAATTGGAACGTCGGTCTCAATAACAACAGTGCCACTAGAGGTGTAAGTTGTGACATGAGTAGTAGAGTCTGTCCAAGTAACAACCTTGGTGATAGTCGATGTAGGAACATCAACTTCAACTGTGGCAGTTCCACCAGGAGTAGCTGTGTGTGTAGTGGTGAACAAAGATTCGCCACTAGTGTAAGTCACAGTCTGTGTTGGAATTGGAACTTCCACACCAATCACCACTGTACCGTCTGTCGTGTAAGTTGTGGTGAAGGATGTAGACTCAGTCCATGTAGAGGTGTATTCACTTGTTTGTGTTGGGATATCAACCTCGATGATAAGAGTACCAGAAACAGTGTAAGAAGTTGTTCTCGTCGTTTCGTCACTCCAAGTCTTGGTAGTGAAAGAAATAGACTCAGGAACATCGACTATAACAGTAGCTGTACCACCAACGGTACCAGGGATAGTCAGGTACGAAATCGTACTACCCTCGTAGGTTACAATAGTAGTCACAGTTGGGATTGGAACCTCAACTTCCACAGTTGCAGTGCCACCAGGAGTACCACTATATGTTGTAGTAACCACTTCAGATCCGGAATACGTTACTGTAACGGTGTCTGTTGGAATAGGTACATCTACTTCCACAACAACAGTTCCACTAGAAGTGTATGTAGTTGTGTTTGTAGTAGATCCTGTCCAAGTAACAGTTGACGTGATTGTAGAGGTTGGAACATCAACGACGACAGTTGCCCATCCACCTGGAGTACCAGTAATCGTGGTGCTTGTAAGCTCAGAACCAGATGTAACAGTCACAGTGTGTGTAGGAATTGGAACATCGGTCTCAACCACAACAGTGCCACTAGAGGTGTAGGTTGTCACATGAGTAGTCGAATTAGTCCATGTCACAACAATAGTCGTTGTCGACGTTGGAACATCAACTTCAACAGTGGCAATTCCACCTGGAGTGGCAGTGTGCGTGATTGTCGTGAGTTCACTTCCACTTGTGACCGTAATGGTGTCCGTAGGAATTGGAACGTCGGTCTCAATAACAACAGTGCCACTAGAGGTGTAAGTTGTGACATGTGTAGTAGAGTCTGTCCAAGTAACAACCTTTGTTGTCGTAGACGTAGGAACATCAACCTCAACTGTGGCAGTTCCACCAGGAGCAGCAGTGTGAGTGGTGGTGAACAAAGACTCGCCGCTAGTGTATGTGACGGTCTCGGTAGGAATTGGAACTTCAACAATAACCACGACTGTTCCACTAGAAGTACTTGTGACAGTGGTGGTAGATGCACCAGTCCAAGTAACAGTAGACGTGATAGTAGATGTAGGAACATCAACCTCAACAGTAGCAGTTCCGCCAGGAGCAGCAGTGTGAGTGGTGGTGAACAAAGACTCGCCGCTAGTGTATGTAACTGTTTCGGTTGGAATTGGCACATCCGTTTCAATCACGACAGTGCCACTCGAAGTGTAAGTAGTCACATGTGTGGTAGAATTGGTCCAGGTCACAATAAGGGTGGTTGTCGATGTTGGAACATCGACCTCAACAGTAGCAGTTCCGCCAGGAGCAGCAGTGTGAGTGGTGGTGAACAAAGACTCGCCGCTAGTGTATGTAACTGTTTCGGTTGGAATTGGCACATCCGTTTCAATCACGACAGTGCCACTCGAAGTGTAAGTAGTCACATGCGTAGTCGAGCCAGTCCAAGTGACAATCTTTGTGGTCGTAGACGTAGGAACATCAACTTCAACAGTAGCAGTTCCACCAGGAGCAGCAGTGTGAGTGGTAGTGAACAAAGACTCGCCGCTAGTATATGTAACTGTTTCGGTTGGAATTGGCACATCTGTTTCAATCACGACAGTGCCACTAGAGGTGTAAGTTGTAACATGTGTAGTGGAGTCTGTCCAGGTAACAACCTTGGTGATAGTCGACGTTGGAACATCAACCTCAACAGTGGCAATTCCACCTGGAGTGGCAGTGTGCGTGATTGTCGTGAGTTCACTTCCACTTGTGACCGTAATGGTGTCAGTAGGAATTGGAACGTCGGTCTCAATAACAACAGTGCCACTAGAGGTGTAAGTTGTGACATGAGTAGTAGAGTCTGTCCAAGTAACAACCTTGGTGATAGTCGATGTAGGAACATCAACTTCAACTGTGGCAGTTCCACCAGGAGTAGCTGTGTGTGTAGTGGTGAACAAAGATTCGCCACTAGTGTAAGTCACAGTCTGTGTCGGAATTGGAACCTCGACCTCAACAATGACTGTTCCACTAGAGGTGTACGTTGAGGTGGTTACTGAAGCCCCAGTCCATGTAATTGTGGTGCTGAGAGTAGATGTAGGAACATCAACTTCAACAGTGGCAATTCCACCTGGAGTGGCAGTATGCGTGATTGTCGTGAGTTCACTTCCACTTGTGACCGTAATGGTGTCAGTAGGAATTGGAACGTCGGTCTCAATAACAACAGTGCCACTAGAGGTGTAAGTTGTGACATGAGTAGTAGAGTCTGTCCAAGTAACAACCTTGGTGATAGTCGATGTAGGAACATCAACTTCAACTGTGGCAGTTCCACCAGGAGTAGCTGTGTGTGTAGTGGTGAACAAAGATTCGCCACTAGTGTAAGTCACAGTCTGTGTTGGAATTGGAACTTCCACACCAATCACCACTGTACCGTCTGTCGTGTAAGTTGTGGTGAAGGATGTAGACTCAGTCCATGTAGAGGTGTATTCACTTGTTTGTGTTGGGATATCAACCTCGATGATAAGAGTACCAGAAACAGTGTAAGAAGTTGTTCTCGTCGTTTCGTCACTCCAAGTCTTGGTAGTGAAAGAAATAGACTCAGGAACATCGACTATAACAGTAGCTGTACCACCAACGGTACCAGGGATAGTCAGGTACGAAATCGTACTACCCTCGTAGGTTACAATAGTAGTCACAGTTGGGATTGGAACCTCAACTTCCACAGTTGCAGTGCCACCAGGAGTACCACTATATGTTGTAGTAACCACTTCAGATCCGGAATACGTTACTGTAACGGTGTCTGTTGGAATAGGTACATCTACTTCCACAACAACAGTTCCACTAGAAGTGTATGTAGTTGTGTTTGTAGTAGATCCTGTCCAAGTAACAGTTGACGTGATTGTAGAGGTTGGAACATCAACGACGACAGTTGCCCATCCACCTGGAGTACCAGTAATCGTGGTGCTTGTAAGCTCAGAACCAGATGTAACAGTCACAGTGTGTGTAGGAATTGGAACGTCGGTCTCAATAACAACAGTGCCACTAGAGGTGTAAGTTGTAACATGTGTGGTAGAATCTGTCCAAGTGACAACCTTGGTGATAGTCGATGTAGGAACATCAACCTCAACTGTGGCAGTTCCACCAGGAGCAGCAGTGTGAGTGGTGGTGAACAAAGACTCGCCGCTAGTGTATGTGACGGTCTCGGTAGGAATTGGAACTTCAACAATAACCACGACTGTTCCACTAGAAGTACTTGTGACAGTGGTGGTAGATGCACCAGTCCAAGTAACAGTAGACGTGATAGTAGAGGTTGGAACATCAACGACAACAGTTGCCCATCCACCTGGAGTACCAGTAATCGTGGTACTTGTAAGTGCAGAACCAGATGTAACAGTCACAGTGTGTGTAGGAATTGGAACGTCGGTCTCAATAACAACAGTGCCACTAGAGGTGTAAGTTGTAACATGTGTGGTAGAATCTGTCCAAGTGACAACCTTCGTAGTTGTTGAAGTTGGTACATCAACGATGACAGTCGCTGTACCTCCAGGAGATGCAGTCTGTGTAGTCGTTGCTAAGACGGTACCACTGGTAGATGTCACTGTTTGTGTTGGAATTGGAACCTCAACAATCACAACGACAGTTCCACTTGTTGTAGATGTTAGGGTAGTGGTGGATGCTCCAGTCCAAGTGACAGTCGTAGTTGTTGTAGATGTGGGGACATCAACAATAACAGTAGCAGTACCACCAGGAGCTGCGGTCTGGGTGGTAGTCACTAAAGCAGTGCCACTAGTAGATGTCACAGTCAGTGTTGGAATTGGCACACTTACAATGACCACAACGGTACCACTGGAAGTGGTGGTGCCCGTGGTTGTGGAAGCACCAGTCCATGTAACAGTGCTAGTGGTTGTAGATGTGGGAACATCAACAATAACAGTAGCAGTACCACCAGGAGCTGCGGTCTGGGTGGTAGTCACTAAAGCAGTGCCACTGGTAGACGTCACTGTTTGTGTTGGAATGGGTAAATCGACTTCAACTACAGCCGTGCCACTGGTTGTATATGTGGTAGTCCTGGTCGTTGAGCCTGTCCAAGTCAGAGTAATGGAGGTGGTAGGGGTAGGCACATCGACAACAACAGTTGCCCAACCATCAGATCCTGTTTTCGTAGTAACAGTCAGAGTGGCTGAACCGGTATATGTCAGGAATAAGGTAGTAGTCAGGCGAGGTACAACAACCTCGATAGTTTCTGTTGAAACACCTGTGATGGTAGTAATGTAACCTGCTGCAACACTGCTAGTGATAGTTGTCACAAATATAACTACGTAACTACCATCAGCAGTAATTGGAGTAGTAGAGTAAACCGAATAGTAGATCACCAGGGAAGGAATGTTGGTGTTGCCGTTAATTGTCAGTCCATAATTTTTAGTGTACAGCGTGGCACCAACAGTCGGGGTCTCATATGCTATAATGAACGGTGTGTACGCTGCAGGCAAATTAGTGTACGTCAATACGACTGTAGTAGAGTTACAGGTGTATGAGAGAGTGGAACCGCTCAAACTGGAGTACGCGTTTTTTGGAAAGCCCCAAGCGTTAGTCAGGGAGGTAAAAAACGCGCCTGTCAAGGAACAAGAAATGGAAGAGCCCTGGAATGTCATCGTTCCGGATCTTTTGACCGTCAGCGCTTTGTCAAGAAAGTACAACTGCATAAGATTGACCGTGGGGAGCAACCGCAAGCCGTAGACTCCGCCGGAGACGCCCGCAGTCAGGGTAAAGTAGTAAGGCGAACCCGCGTTCATGGTCACAGTGGTAGAAATGGAATTTTTTCCATCGTTCCATGTGACTACATTGGATCCACTGACCCACGCAGAAGCGGCATTAAGATCAATGGTCGAGGCGGAGTTTCCCGCGTTGAACGTGAAGGGAAACGTGATGGTACCCGACGCCAGGGCCACGGTAGATATCGCCAGCAGAGCCGTGCACGAGATCAGCGAGTAAGATAACAAGTTCTGTCCCAGCGAAAGGGAACATGTGGCGAAGGTCGAACCGTCTGCGGTCAACAGAAGGGTGGAAGAGGTGGACGTGAACTTGAACACGTTCGGCATGTTCAAGACAAAGGTATCGCCGGCATTGACATTGGCGGAGGACATCTTCCACGTCAACAGTGCAGTCCACTGCACCACCTCAGGATAGACTAAGGATGGCGGAGTGATCGAGTTGATGGCAGTGAATACTCCGGTCACTACCGCTGATGCTGCTAGTGACAAGCACCATAGGAGCGCAGGAAAAAGCAGAAGGAGCATTGTGCGTCCGGCCGTAGCAAGTTATTGAAGCACGAGAGTACGCAGTTGCTAAGGACGGAAGCAGTGGGTTTTTGAGAAGAGAAAGCGAAAATGAAGGAAGTGGCTCAGTTTTAGGCGTTGAGCCTTTAGCGCCGGGGGATCTGTACAGAAACGATAGCTGCCTATGCATGTTCGGCATACGATGCGAATCTTGAGATTTACGATGTTAGAATATGGACCCATTTAGAAGCGTCGCATAAAGGTGCGGTTACGGCCCTTTGGGAGAGTGGGGTGTTTACGGGCCCCGCAGTGGCCCCGGGGCACCTAACTGCTCTCTATTTGCCTACCACTGCCGTGGCCATCTGTCCCAGATCTACAAGCAAAGGGCACGTCTATGGGACCCGAGCGCAAATTCTTCTTGTGGCGCACTGCACTGGGTGTGCAATTAGAGTCGCAATCAAATGCACCACTTCTGACCTATAATCCTGTGCACACGATCAGTGAGGGTTCTTGCAGGATTCCACCGGGACCGCCTGCCATAAATTCGCGCGATCGGTTTAGCCTCGGCTACACTTCGCCTGCCTGGCAGCTGCACGAAGTGTCAGAATCCATCTTGCCCGCCATTTGGATCTCTTTTTGTGCCAAGAGTGCCTGTATGACCCGCACTATTCTCCCCGCTTGGCGTGGGTTTTTATTTTCAACCTAAATCCTTCATTTACGGTGCGAATGCATGACTGCCGCAATATTTCCCAAAACGGACACAAGCCAATATCGTATTTCAAGCTCCCCGTAATCGCTCATATCACGTGTGCGCTCTTCCTGTAGGATCGATGCGGAGGGGATGGTGAAACTTATACTACAGCGGCACACAGTACACGTCATCTCTCGTAACCCGAAGACAGGAGACTATGCCTACCGTAACATCAATTGCCGGATGTTGGTACAGGCTCCCACTCAAACCAAAAAAAAAAAAAAGAGAGAACGAGAAAAAATCACAAAAAGAACTTGTTAGTGGCCCAAACACCCTTAGCATCCAGACATCTGGCGGGGGGGGTGATTTTGACACACGGGTGACCTGCATCGGAAACTCGCTAGACTCTACCCTCCTCCAAGTGCTCAGTAATAGTCTACGCCTTCATGTATCTCTGGAATTGATACAAAACTATAATCATCTCCTCTATACCGGGATCCCGGTAATGGATTCCCATTTGTTGGGGGTTGGCGCACATGCGCTGACTACGCTTAGATTTCATGCGCCCTCGACGATAGGGCGTCGGCGTGTGCCGTCCTTTTTTTTTTTTTTTTTCTTTTCCGCACAGAACTGTATAGCAGACGCATAGAAGTCCGTAAAGCCAGCCGCCAACTTGAAATTTTTTGAACGAGGCGGCCCCGCGCTTGCGCCCAATGCACCAAGTCTAGTCTATCATCTTTCTTCGTTTGGGGCACTTGACCTCGTCATAGTCAATGTGCCCTGCAGCATTGATAACGGGAAGTATGTCACATAGTGTCTGCAAATCCGTTTCCACCATCGCCGCGACTTGTGGCCCTCCCTCGTATCCCTTCGCTTCCGGGTAGAGGTGCCCCAAATGGGGAATGCATAAAATATGCTCGCTGCTCACCAAAAGACGCAAATCGTAACTCCTTCCAACGACCGGCGTCATCTCCGTACATGAATTAGGCACATGGAAAAATAACTCCCCTCGCATTTCTCCATATGCATCGTAGAATAGACTTTGAGGCAAATATCGTCTAAACTCTAAGTTCGGGGGAAAAAGCTTCCCGTCAATGTCCTTGTTTTTTTTGATCTTGGGAACCGGCGCCGACAGATTTTCCTGGACGTAGAAGTTCCGGAGCAACTGCACCGCCTCCACCCGCATTATGCCGCCGTAGCTGTTGTAACTGTCGTTCTCTTGGACCTTGATCACGGTCCCGTTTCCGCCAAAGCGGTCGTTGGCGGCACCAAAGTACACTTTTTTCACACCCACGTGTCGAAGCGCCAGGGCGCACATGACGCACGGCTCCACCGTCACATAGAGCACCACTTCCAGAAAGAAACGAGCCACCTCTTCTTCCGGCTGGTTCAAGAGATGGTGTTCCTCGAGAATCTTGTCGATGCCGATGAACTCGGCATGCCGGGTTCCGTTGAGTGAGCGGTTGGTGTCGTTGCATCCGAACGCTAGGATCTTTTGCGTGGGCTCGTGGACAAACACGCAGGCCACCGGCGTCTCGCCGTTTACAAGAGCCCGGTACGCCACAAACGTGGCCACGGCCATGTGCCTGAAATGAATTGTCAAATCGGTCATCGCAATGCAATGTGGTTGGCGGCAGAAGGTTCGGTCAACAGTTTCCCAACACACTAGATTTGGGTCAACTGGGTACGCAGTTCCTGGGAGGCAATCAGATTTCTTTGTTGAAAGAGCTGCGGCGGCGGCGTAGCAGGTATGGGCCAAGAGACGCAGATGAGTCGGGCCCCAATGCTACCTTGTTCGCGAAATCGTGCACACCGCATTGTCAGCTACATGAGCCACCTACAGAGAAAGTTGGCGCATAAGAAGAAGACATCATACGGCATGGAACCGGTTCCGGAAACTGCTCTGTCCGTGGGGGAGCTGGCTTCGTCCTCGTCTCTGCACTCTCATGACGACGAAGTGTTGGGCAGATTCCACAGTGCCAAGTCCTCTGTCTTTCCTGTCCAGGACCGCTATGTGGTGAATGGCGAGTCGTTCCAAACATACTACATGCCTCCTTCGGACCCCCACGGCCCGGTTCTTATTTGCCACCACGGAGCCGGGTCGTCGGCATTGACTTTCTACGCTCTTGCTGTCAGCTTGAAACAAGAGTGTGCGGCTCATGAATCGGTGGGGGTGTTCGCATTTGACGCCCGGGGCCACGGAAACTCGTCGAAACCGCGTACCGGCGATTACTCCTTGCAATCATTCACCGAGGACGTTAATGCCGTGTTGCTTGAGTTTTGCTCTCGTTACGCCAGCAAGAACATATTGTACTTGGTGGGCCACTCGCTAGGTGGTGCCGTACTCACCAACTTTGTCTCCTGCTATGACACGTCAGCCTACTCCATCAAGGGGCTTATCGTTCTCGACATTGTCGAAGAAACTGCAATCCGCGCTCTCTCCTCGGTTCCCATGTTTTTGAGGAGGCGGCCCCGGTCGTTTGAATGCTACGCGGATGCTATTCAATGGCATATCCTGTTGCACCTTCTTCGCAACGAGGAATCTGCGGCCATAAGTGTCGTTGATTTACTCCAGCAAGAGCCGAACGGTATACTTACTTGGAAAGCTGATTTGGCAAGCATGAGCGGGTACTGGGACAGCTGGTTTGTCAACCTATCCGACAACTTTGTAATTTGTAGCAAGGAATCAAAGTTCAATATTGCAAAGCTACTAATTCTCTCGGGAAATGATACTTTGGACAAAAATCTCATCATTGGTCAAATGCAGGGCAAATACCAACTCATTGTCTTCAACAACACTTCTACGGGCCATTTTATTCATGAAGATGCCCCTAAACAGACGGCTGTGACCATTTTGGAGTTTATTCGCAGAAATGGCTTCTTTGTTTTCAACGACGAAAAGAAGATTGAGCCCATATGGGGCGGCAAGGTAAATCAATAGTCTTAGGTTCAAAATAAATGAAATAAAAGGACTTCTAGAGCCGTGGTCCATAAGGGGAATGGGTACATCGGGCAATGACGCTAAAATATCGCACATACGTTGAGTATTTTACTACTTCCTATTTATAAAAGACCACGGCTAATCTACTGAAAGTGTAATCAGCTCAATTTCTGACCGACGCTCGTTGATCTTAGCAACAATCTCGTCAATATTCTTGCTCGCAACCGGGAAACGAGGGTTGATTAAGAAAGGTCTCAAGTCGAATCGATTGTCATCTGGCGAATATTGCTCGGCATGATAAGCTGGTGTCATAGTGGTCATCTTGTGTCTGTTGATCGCATAGAAGAACCAGAACCTTTTCACCTTTTCAGCAATCAACTCTGCACTGTAGTTATAGGGCGGCTGCGACCACTCGTGATAGAGCTTAACAAACATCCCCTCTGGCCCGCATTTGTCCACCTTCCTTAATCTTCCAAACCTGGAAAGCTCCTCATACGACATTCCCATGTCAACTTCATCCGACTGGACGTAATCTTTGGTTATTGGTTCCAACTCAGCGGTGGGCGTGGCATCTAAAAATTCCCTTAAAATGGGCATATCAAAGTTTACTTGTGCCCACTTAATAAAGGCCTTCAAATCAGTCTTGGAAATTCCTCCAATTGGGTTGATGTCAGCGCTCGAACAGTCATATTTGGTTAAATAGCCTCTCAAACATTCATCAACATTGGCACTTCCTAAAACGAGCAATCCCCCTTCCTTCTTTCTAGTCCATGGCAACAATTGAGCAAACAAATAACTTAATACCATTCTTAAGCGGGCTTGGATGTTTTGCAATGCCAAGTTTTCAGTCTGGCTTCCACCAAAAATCTTAAAGATTGGCCTTTTCCCTGTTGCGACTTCGAACACAGTGATAACAGCTGAAACAAGGCTGTCCATGTTCATGTCAATATGATACGACCCCGTTTTCTCTGATAGTTCCTTCGCTCTCGAACGTGTTTCTTTTGATGAGTTTTCGGTGCCCATGAACGAAGAATAGAAGATACGGTTAGCGACTTCCTGTGGAGTGGTTGGAAGGAACGAGGAATCTTTAGTCAACATTCTGAGATCCTCTAAAACTTGCTTGTTTCCATCTTTGATTGCGGTAACAACCAAGCGACACATGGAGTGAACTATCACAGCAGTAGCGCACGAATCAATTCCTCCACTCAAAGGTAAGAAAAATCCGGCGGTTTTGGATCGGCGCAAATAGTCCCACAACCAGCATGCGGGTCCCAACGCGATCTCTTCCTCAGGAAGGTGATATCTAATCTTGTCTAAAGGCTTTGTTGGCCGGATCGCCGGGTTAAACACATGAGATGATGGTGACAATTCAATGTTGGTAGAAATCGTATGGTATGGGGAAGTTTCATTCACAGACTGCATTGCAGATGATTTTTGATTCCGGTAGGCTCTGACATCGTCCAAGTCAATCGTTGCCACCACGACTTCGACATCAGCAAGGGAAAATTGTGAGCCTTGTGCCACCATCTGGCCGTTCACAACAATAGAAGCGCAGCCGTCATAGTATAAACGGTCGCCATCACAGCCCTTTTGGTTGGCATAAAGGTAGACACCTCCACACTTTTTGGTCGCCTCTGTTATCAACTCCATTCTAGTGTCCAATTTTCTAAGCTCGTGGTGCGAACCAGAAGAGTTTGTGATGATCTCAACACCATCCAAAGCCATTGAAATATGAGGCGATTGGGGCGTAAATAGCTCCTCACATGTTTCAGCACCAATTTTTGTCTCCATGGTTTCCATGATACAGTCGCCAATGGGCACACTACTTTGGCCGGTAGCCCTTTGGATAGCCTTAGGAAGCTGGTATGTCTCGTGGTACTTGGGTCTATTCCATGGGGTAAAATAGCGCATTTCTCTATAGTTACCATCGTTGGCCAAATACAACTTGGGCCGGATGTACAAAATCTTGTGGTTGTAACTCAATATCCGACAGTTGTACTTGATGGATTTGTGAATGATGGGTATTCCAATATCCAAGATAATGTCTTCTGTTTCTGGCCGTGCCAATATTTCGGCATACATTTGCCACGACTGTTCATATAAATCATTTTCGGCGAAATGGTCCAAGCAGCCATATCCACAGATCTCCAATTCAGGGCCAACCCGGAGTTTGGCCCCACGGCACTTGGCTTCTATGATACTTTGGATGATTCTGTCCCTATTTCCTTCAAAATCAAGAGCCCATTGGTTGAGATTGCATGTCGCGATTGTGATATAATGACCCATTGTTTCTCTTGCGAAAGATGGATTTAAGGGGAAGGTCAATCACAGGATTAGGTATAAATCTGTTCATCGTTTTGCGCGCATTGTGGGGCGCACCTCAATTTCCGTGCCTCGCCTCTTAATTCATACTCTCCATAACATAAATCATTTATTATAACCAAACTAAACCAAAATATTTATCCTTACTCTTTAATGGTGATTGGGTCCATGCCACTAGCAATATTGCATTGGTGCATCAATCTTTTCTCATCGCTTCCACCATGCATTCCCTTCAACTCACCAGTGACTGAATGCCACACACCTCTGTTGAAAAATATTACCAAGTCACCTTGTGCCCAAGAGTGAGCTAAAACCTTCTCCGATGAAATAGCTGGACGCATAAATGAGTAAACTTTTTTCCTCGCATCCTCCAAATCTAAGGTTTTAGTTTTCAACCCATCTTTGGTATGAAGTTTGTAGACACAACATCCGTGAACTTGGAGATGGTGCTTCTTAGTCACAGGGTTGGTCCAAACCATTGGTAAGCGCTTAATCTTGCTCTCTTCCCAAGGAGGAAGCTTCTCAAGGTCAGTCTCCTTTCCCTCCGATACCATGGTCAACCCATCACTGGTTGCCTTTGCAGGCGATATGAAAATGTACGGGTGTGGAGCATATTCCACAGTAGTGTTGAGGGCGAAGTTCTTTTCCTCCTCAGAAAGACGTTCAAAGGCCTCTGCTCCGGAAACAAAACATGTGGCACCTTGTGTCAACCGCAATTGATCACCGGAGCCGTCCTCGTAATCAATGGTTTGTATCTGGGTTGCGGGGGGAACCTTAATACCCAAGAGCGTAGTCACCATAGGTGGGGACAACTCATAAAGAGCAGAGTCTATATGCCATCTGTAAAAGCGAGTCTTATTCTCCTTCTTGATTTGATCTTCAGTCAATGGATCCTTGTGGAAAGTGGTATGCGAAGGGTGAGTGAGGCTAATGTCGGCACCATTTTCATTACCTGGCTCGTCAGCAGTAAATATACCTTGTCCAAGAATCTGCACTTGCGGTTGAGACTTCACCGAAGTTCCATCCTTTCTAAGCACAGATTGCTCATGGCGGAATTCCTTTCCATGCCCATAGCCCCCAAATCCTTCCCCTTTTGGCTCGGGGATTGTAGGATCAAATCTCTTAGTCAAAAGGTACTGGCTCTTGGGGGAAAGATGTTCTTGGTCGGGGATAATAGTCACAAGGTATGTAAGGGTAGCTTCGTACAACTTTTTGAAATCACCTTCGTTTAAGTTTGCGGGATCATTGTTGGCGTAAGTGGGGAGTGTGATTTTGCATCCAAAGCCCCGAGGGGTGGCTTCCACAATCAATTCGGATGAGGTCATGAGTGATAATCAATTAGAAAATATTTCCTGTTTTGAAACTGTGTGTTGGTGGACTAACAATGTATTTATAAAATTGCGGGGCGGTAATGCTTGCCGTCATTCAGCCGATTTCTTATCGAGGCCCGCGGCAGGGCCGATAAGAAGACCGGCTCACCGTCCTATATACACGCTTCTTTGGTTTCCTCCGCGGGCCAAATACCCTTTGATGTTTTTATGCCGTATGTTCCGCGGACTTGCTACTTTGGCCACCCGCTTATGCCAGTCAGCAACAAAAGAAAGCAACTAGTGGGTCATCAAGTAGGAATGATGCTAGGCGTTCAGATAACAGCAAGCGGGGATGTCACATTTCTTTGAGCGTCTACTATTCTCTCTCTGTGCCTTTGCATGCTTATGTAAGAGGCGAGGTGTCCCCATCCACTTGGACTCCCCATCCTGGAGTTCCTTCGCATCTGTAAATCTCACTCTAGGTATAACCACCTCCTCTCGTTCCTCAAAATTCTACCATCGCAAACTTCCACCACTAACAAGAGCACCCTAGTAGTATGCATTTTGGAAGTAGGGATTGGGCCCAAACACTGCGAATGCCATACACGCGTGAGCGGATTCTACAATATGCTTGTGTAGGTCCATAAGGCAGATTAATACCAAAAGAGACAAAATTTCTTTCAACCTAAAACTGATATTAATCCATTTATGGTCAGTATTTTATTTCTTTCTTTCGTTTGTTATTTTTTTTCCTTGAGGGAAATTTTCCTATTTTGAAGTTGGAGCACAATAATTTCAAAAAATCATTAATTGTATCTATTTTCAAAGATCAAGAAAAGATAATTATCTCGTATGTGAGCTATAATCTTCTCTTTTGTTTCAATGCCTTTAGATAGACTCATCAATTAACTCCATTATGTTTCTCAAATAGCTTGTAAACTTCTCGACGTATGAATTCTCCCAAATGCATCGACCTCTGCCTTCAAAGAAACACATTGATCCAGAATCTTTCGAGCACGCCGAATACTCGAAAAAATATTTACCAGTAGATAGGCCATCATCAGGATGGGGTATAGCCTTGTTTGATTTCAAACTGGGAGAATGCAAACTGCCAAAATTTCTCTCCTTTCCGTCATGAATGTTATCTTTAAAGCAGCTATGTTCGCTACCCCCGCAACTTCTTTCTATTGATAGATCGCTAGAATCGGTGTTGTCTTGTCTATATTTTGAAGAAGGAAAATTAATCACCGGTTCTGTAGGCTGAAAATAGAGTTTTTCAACATCTGCCAGTGCATTTAAAGAAGCTCCTTGAAATGGATAGCCTTGGAAGAGGTGATATGCATTGTAAACCTCCACGGAAGGACAAGAGCATTTCAAAGTAAGAGACATTTCGCCTGGTGAACGAGTCGGCGCAGTTAAACAAAAATCAAGAGGCAAAAAGCATGGTGGCTCTCCTGAATGAGAGAGAGAACAAATAGTTACGCTGAGGTCCCAAGCTTCGGGGTACGACAAGAAGTTATGTTTCACAGTGGAGAGAGCATAATTAAGGTAGTTGTCAATGTTGACTATACGATCTCTCTGAGAACTCATAATGTGTAATTCTTACATGATACCTCGATGGGTTACAAATGCAAATTTATATTAGTGCGATTCTATCTAGAGCTTATCAAACGGATTCACGCTCTTTGCATAAAATTGTTCCATCGATTGCACTGGAGCAGTATGCAAGCCAGTATTCAAAACATCAGAAGATACCAGAGGTGGAATGGTGATTGACATCGGTACTGAGGTATTTGCAGAATTCATCAAATGCAACTCATTCCCTGGAAGGATTGCTTGAGCTGCTGCAGAGCCCATGGTAGCCACGAGTGGTGTCCTAACAGCAGTGGAGCCACCTAATTGTGACAAGTTAACAGCCGAGGCAGAATTAACAGAGGGCAGAAATATTCCGTTTAAATTCACCAGAGAATTTACCGAAAGTGAACTCAGCGAATCAGACATCGACTTGTAGGATGAAATTTCTAACAAAAGCGTCAAGTCTTTTGTAGTTTTAGTCAAATGAGCCATAGACTGACGAACTTCATTCAAGGTTGGTACATCTTTCATAATAGCTTTCACAGACGAAAATGTTTGGATGATTGCTTTCAAGAAAAGGTTGATATCATCCCAAAAAAGCTTTCTATTCTGGGGCGACTGATTAGTACGGATTGTAGATAGCATAGAAATAAGCCGTTTAGTTATATCCATTGATGATATGCAAACACTTGTCAACTCTTTAAATTTGGTTGAAACAGCCAGGCTGATCGCTAAGGAGGAGTTTGCATTAATAGATGCCACGGCACTCTTGTTCATGGAATTAGTCAATTGGGCAAACACTGTTTGTGCATTTGCAGTGGCTAATGCAATTGCTTGATAGAGCTTTTCATCAATTACTTCTGCACTGTTATTGTTATCTGAATTGGAAACATTAATATTGGTGTCGTGAGTAGCGACCGGGCTTTCTTCAGAAGGAGGTTGAGCGGTAGATCTGATTTTTGAATCTGGGTTGGTTGAAGACAAATAAGATTGGTTTCGGGTTAAGACTGGAGGCCTCACATGCCCTACTGACAGGGTTAATAATTTAAATGCATTTTGCATTTCATTGAAGGAGCCAAATAAAGTCAAATAGACCATTCGCACAAAACAAACGTCAATTTTGGACACGAAAGTAGCAAAATTTTCACTGATCAAAGAAAATATAAGTTTAAATGATACGATGCATGTTTGAACTGCATCCATTATAAGAGCTTGATTTTCGCCTTGGTCTTCGACCGCTTCCAAAGTTTCAACAAGAGAATCAATATTTCCCTTAGTAGTATGAAGTAAAGGAACGACCCTCATCAAGATTTTTCTATCAGAACAAAAGCCTGTAAATCTTTTAACTGATAAATGCACTTCGCTGAAAGAGAAAAGCATCTTCCTCGCGACCTTAATCGTTGTACCTATATCATGAGCACATTGCGAGTGGTCTATGGTGGAATGAGTAGTTGTATTACCAAGAGAAGAATGTTGCTGATTCTGTGCTTGAGAAACACCTAGGAGCTTCTTTGGATTTGGCTTCGAAGGAGACAGCTCAAGCTCTTGATCCTTCATGGCGTGTGAATTATCGGGCTTCAGAAACCCCTCTTTTGAATCATGTAACAAATCTTCTTGGGAAGCCCGGAAAGCTTCATCTGCTGGCCTTTCCTGTAAAGTAGACAAACGTCTGAAGTAAGCCCCAGATTTTTGGTTCGAGTCTGCTAGATCATTAGTTTCGAGAATTGTATCCGCACTTCTCAAAGTGTTGGATCTGCTTCTATTGCGACTAGTTGGTCTGCTACTCGGTGGTAAAGCCAACAAATTTGGAGGCGAGGCAGAGCGTGATGTCGAGGCAGTTGATGTAGTGATCGTAGAAGGAGTTATTGAGCTATCAATCAGGGGTTGCCCTAAGGATATGAAATCATTCTTATCATAAGTAGGCAACAGTAGCTTTCGCTCTGGTTTACTAGGAGTAGCAGATTCAGACACGAGCGAAGCATTACCTTCGTCAGCAGCTTGCTTAGAGCTGTTCATAATGAATCCCATTCTTCTACTAGCCTTCAGAGATTTTGATTTTGCATCTGAAAAAGAACGCGTTCGAGATAAATTTGGAGTAGAGGGCGATTGTCGTTGTAGCTGCATTTGGTGTTGGATGTGTTGTTCCAAAACTGCGCTATTTGAGAGTAAGTAGGCTTTGAGTTCATTGCTCCCACCTGGCATGCTCCTTATGATTTCAAGTGAAGGCATCACAAGAGGATTTTCAGATGCATTGATTGCTTCCAAATTTATCATTTCTCCTAGGAAAGGATCTAAATATGCAAAATTATTTCTTCGGATCAGGAGGACCTTAAGATCTGGTAGACCCTGAAAAACAGAGCTAGGTAGGGTAGTCAAGTTATTTTCTGAGAGATCTAGTCCTTCCAAATTTGGACAAGCTGTACCCAATATTGACGGAACCACTGAGAAATGGTTGTTATGGATGTCCAAGTATCGTAGGGAGGGACCACTTACCAAAAGAAATTCTTTGGGGAGTGTAGTAAGTTCGTTTCCCGATAGAATGATTCTCTCAAGACGGCCGTATTGATGACATATTTCACTAAGGGCTTCGAATATTTCAGCTAAGGTGGTATTTGGTGGGAAGGCAGAGAGTTTGATCTGGGCTGTTCGCTTATATTTGATCATATCAATACGCTCCTTTAAGATATTTTGTATCTCGGGAAAACTTCCCGATAATGATTGATGATGCATCATAATTTAATCAGCTTCAAGCACGAGATGGCCCGTTACTTAGGTGTGGCAACGCTTGAGTAAATGTGATATAAGCTTGATTAAGATGTATGCTTGTATTTACACATTGATCTGAGATTTACCGCGAATATGTGCCAGATTTTCCCCTATCAGGTTTTCATTTTTATGCGCAGATATTATTTTAAGATTAAAGTCTTCAAGTTTTCTTATATTGCAATCGTATGAAGTATCCTTAAGATGTAACTCCTCTATTTATGGCATCAGTTCTTTCCTGCCAGACAGTCTTGCCTGTACAACTACAAACCAGTTTATCGTTTTCCCATGCCCCCGCGCTTCTCGCAATGACCCCACATAATGCATCGCTGCTAGCTTCATCTTTCAATCTTGATAAGATCATGCTTCTTCCTATGAGTTCATGAATCTTTAAATTTGCATGGAGGAAAGATTGGCCAGAAAAAAGCAGGCTATCACTACTAAACGCGTTAATGGAATTGATTGTAGTTGTCATATCCGATGGCTGGTCCACTTCAATTGGGGCAAATGCATGAAAAACTGCCCCAGTCGAAAGAGCGCCTTGACTTAAGTTTCCTGATTGGCGAACCAGAAGATAGTATTTGCCCTTCTCGAGGCCATTGACAGTCAAATCCACATAAACGCTCTGCTCATTCACTGACACGATTCGAGCCAAGCCTTTGACAGGCTGAAGATTGTCCTTTGGATCAAACGACTCCAAGATACAAACAGCTGCAGAGTTAGGCTTTCCAGTTCCGCGAATAATAGCATCCTTACCGATAGTCTGAATGACCTTGACAATTTCTGAAGGAGGAGCGTTTCCGAAAACAGTGGCGGTCTGAGACTTAAGGTCAACATGATAGCTTTCAACATCAGTCAACTTTTGGAGAGCGCCGTTGACAGAATCAACGCATGATTCGCATTCCATAGGAACGTTGAAAACGGTTTCAAACAGCGATGGCTTCATGAGTAGGAGGGGATTATCAAGATGTTCTGGAGACAATCAAGAGAATACTGCCACAGCTGACAAATACAGCACGTGAGAAGTAGTGTACCTAATCAGATGATACGACGACCGCAGGTGGCTAAGGTGAGCGGCACAACCAAGAATGAAGTGAAATAAGCGGCCCACAAGAGTCACTCTTAATCTTAACCAATTCTAGTTCACAGAAATAGCATCTTCCAGTGCACTTTATTGCTCAAGAAAAATTATGGCAAATACATGTTACGTGGTTCAAAAACACCAAACTACAATGAACACTCAATAAATTAAAGGGATTGAAAAGGAACAATTAATAATAGGAGCATAAGGAATGGAACCGCTAATAGACATACGTAACTAAAGGTTATAAACATACTTGTTCCACAAGAAGTCAATAACGACTTCGTGGCCAAGCTGGTTAAGGCGTAAGACTGTTAATCTTGAGATCGTGAGTTCGATCCTCACCGAGGTCGCTTATTTTTTCTTACGGATGAACAAATTTGGTAAATGCACACATTATGAGAATTCAACCTTTCAATTTTTGATCATTATACTTGAGAGAAGATGTATAGTATGACGGGCCCGTCAGGAGCTGTGGACAGCCAAACACAAGAACAAAATACGGCCGTACATGAGCATCAGAGTAATGCCTTAAATGATAAGCAAATTTATCAATGGATTTCTGAACTTGTTACTGGAAGCAACAGGGAGAGAGCGTTGCTTGAATTGGGAAAGAAGCGTGAGCAATATGATGATTTGGCTTTAGTATTATGGAACTCTTTTGGGGTGATGACAGTATTATTAGAAGAGATTATCTCAGTTTATCCTTTCTTGAACCCCCCTGTCTTAACAGCTTCGGTTTCAAATCGAGTTTGCAATGCCCTTGCATTGCTTCAATGTGTTGCGTCCAATGTTCAGACACGTGGATTATTCCTTAGTGCTAATTTACCATTATATTTATATCCATTCTTATCGACAAATGCCAGGCAGAGATCGTTCGAATACTTGAGGCTCACGAGTTTAGGTGTGATTGGCGCATTGGTGAAAAATGACACTCCTGAGGTCATAAACTTCTTGTTGACGACTGAGATTGTTCCACTTTGTTTAAACATTATGGAAATTTCTTCTGAGCTTTCTAAAACAGTTGCCATCTTCATCTTGCAGAAGATCTTATTGGATGACCAAGGTTTATCATACATTTGCACTACTTATGAAAGATTTCATACTGTCGCGTCTGTTTTGTCAAAAATGATTGAGCAGTTGAGAACAGCTACGGACCAAGCCCAGCATGTGCAACAAGATTTGTCTCAGAGCCAGCAATTACAACATCATCCTGCTAGCTCTGGACGTTTATTAAAGCATGTTGTGAGATGTTATATGAGATTATCGGACAATCTAGAGGCACGCAAAGCTTTGGCTACGATCTTGCCAGAACCTTTGAGAGATGGGACCTTTTCTGCCATTTTGCAGGATGACGTGGCAACGAAGAGGTGCCTATCTCAACTTCTTTTGAACATCAATGAGCAACAATAGGAAAACTTCAATTGCTCAGGTGATTTTGATTTGAATATCATTTTCTGGTTTCTTTTACGGTATGCAATGCTTATCTTACCCAAGAACTACTGGGTAGATTCCAGAAATCCTTGTTCGTTGCTATCAAAATTTCGTTCGTATGGTTGCAGCATGACGCCTATCTGAATTCGTGAAAGTAACAAAATTTGTGGCTTAGATTGGTGCATTTTGCATCTTTCTCTGCCGTTCTCTAAGAGAATCCATATGCGCCTTCTTATGTTAGTCCGTCATGCACTTTCAGCGAATGAAATTGTCTCACTTATTAGTCATATCTTCAGAAATGCATCAAATAGAATTTAATGAAATAGTTCAAGTTGAATTGAAAAAAGTGACGGAATGATACAAAAATTTGTACGAGCAATTTGCGATGATAGCATAAAAGAGATTTTACGTACCTTTCGCGGATTGGTATCTAAAAACAATTTGTGCGCAATTTAACCAAATTGTGACGCATCCTCAGCCGCGCATTTGTATACTTCAGTCACATTAAAAACTGCCATTCATACAATGAGTACTAAGAATATATAATCATGAAAAAATTGAAAACTAAGATAAATCAATCTTTTGTCACTTTCTTTTTAGAAAAGGATTGGCTTGAGTACAATAATTAAGTTTCAGAAGATAAAGTACACACTGCGTATAAAACCACAGGGAAGCTATCATGTACAGAAATTGTTAAATACAGAACCATTCGCGACATAAAGGATACTATCCCGTCGTCCACAGTCAAAGCTACAATAGTCAATGACGGAGCCACATAGAACTCACCAATTCACGCATTCAAATGCGGAGAGGAGAGCATCTGTGGTCTACGGGTCTGTTGGAAAGCAAGGATTATTTATTCCAAAGGATTTTGTTCATACTAGCAATGAGATTGACTTAGAAAGTGGAGGTGGGGATGAGAATGAAAACAGGCCATTGTTGAGTCCTTCAAAGGTAAACTATCGCCGGAAGTCGAGTATTTCGCGTGAGCTTATCCAAGAAGAAAGAGATCTTTTAAAATCGAATCATATTGATATCGAGGGTGTTGATGATGAGTCAGTGGCCTCCGCTTTTGAAGGTGCCGTGATTTCCAAGAGAATACACACGACAACAGCATCTATTGAGTTAATATCTTTAATCAAGTCCTCTGTTCCATTGGTGATGACATTCCTTTTGCAAAACTCTTTATCGACAGTATCCGTGTTCAGCGTTGGCCATTTGGGAGCAGTCGAATTGGCCGCGGTTTCTATGGGCTCAATGACAGCTAATATAACAGGATACGCTACTATTCAAGGCATTGCCACCGCGCTAGACACTTTGTGTCCACAGGCTTTTGGCGCAAAGAAGTACCATTTAGTAGGCGATTATATGCAAAAGTGCATTGCTTTGATCTTTGTTATTATGGCTCCCGTTCTATTTGCTTGGGTCTTCTATGGGTACACTATCATTACACTATTGCTACCAGATAAAGAAACAGCAAAACTCGCTGCGGAATATTTGAAATTTATTAGCCCAGGAATTCCAGCATACATCTTGTTCGAATGTGGAAAACGCTTCTTGCAATCTCAAGGAGTCTACCACATTTCTACATATGTTTTGCTTTTTGCTGCACCATCAAATCTTTTAATGAATTTAGTATTTGTTAGAAAATTTGGATATCTAGGTGCCCCAATTGCAGTGGCAATTAATTACTGGCTCATGTTTTTTGGCTTGCTAATTTCCACGGTTTACTTTGTTGATACAAAGAGTACCCCATCGCTGCTTCACCCATTAATTTGTTGGAATGGACTTAATATCAAGAAAGCATTTCAAGATTGGCTGAAATTACTCAATTTGGCCATACCTGGTTGGGTCATGCTTGAAGCAGAATTTTTGGCGTTTGAAATTTTGACGTTGATGGCATCTTACTTGGGAACGATCGAGTTGGCAGCCCAATCAGTGGGATCAACTATGGCCTCTTTGACGTATCAAGTACCATTTGCTATTGGAATCGCTTCTTCAACAAGAATCGCTAACTACCTTGGAGCAGGATTAGGAGATGCTGCTAAAAAAACCACTAAAGTTTCTTTACTTTTTGGGTTAGCAATTTCTGTTTTCAATTTTCTTGCGTTATTCCTTTTCCAAGGCCCAATTGCCAACCTATTCACAAATGACGAGTCCGTTATTAATCTTGTGAAGCAAGTGATGTTCTTAGTTGCACTCATGCAGATTTCAGACGCTATGAATGCCAACTCAGCAGGATGCTTGAGGGGCCAGGGTCAAACAAAGATCGGAGGAATTGTGAATCTTCTCTCCTATTACGTAGTAGGTATTCCCTTGTCCATTTATTTGTCATTTTACTCACCGTGGAAGGGTAAATTGAATGGGTTATGGATAGGAACTACTGTGGCATTGTCAATAATTGGCAGTGTTCAAAGTTATTATGCTCTTTCTGTTGACTTTAACAGACTTTGTGATGAAGCTAGAAAGCGAACTACGGACACCAGTTTTTAAAAATGCAATTATCGTGTTAGATATAAGTGTAAGAACAGAAAAAAATTGGGTCAGACCTAGAATGCATCTTGCATTTTAGATTCTTTCAAATTGGGGTCATCCATTCTAGGAACACCAGCAAGAAGCTCTCTTCTGATCTCCGGTCCAATTGCGTGGTGAAATCTTTGTCTAACTGTCTCTAACAAGAAGTCCCTCTGATCGTCAGTAATATCGTTCTTATACCTCTGAGCAAATGCCAAAAATGCTTTATGCCACACAACAGGCAAAGGAGGTAAGTTTTGGGCAGCTTCGTCGCCCATAAATTCCTCTTGAGCCGCTCTTCTAAAGCGCATGAAGTAAAAAACAAGCTCGTCCAACGTTTGATAAGGTAACGCATACTTCTTTTCTATCAACACCCGTATGAACACAGTTGTTGCCGGACTAAAATCCCGCTGAAGCAATTGGGTCAAAGCGACAGAAGAATGCAAAGCCGGAACTGAAACCTTGGAGAGCACAGAAGCAGTAATCGTTGCTTCCCTCACTGAACAGTGGCTATCAACAAGGGGGAGCAAGAATCCCTTGAAAAAGGCTCCGGGCTTGTACAAGGATTTCTTGATAGCTCTGTAAATATGATAGTCCAAAGAATGGTTTTCGCTGTCCTCTATTGAGACTCTGAATTTTTCCAACAAAACGTTTTCAATAAACTTTTGAGCTTCATTAGCTTGTAAGTTGGAGACAAAAAGTTTAGTGGCTTCATAAGTTGCATGTGGTGTCCAACCTTCGGGGTTAGTAACAAATAAGACATCTTCCCAGTTTTTTAAGGTTGGTAAAACCTTGAATAGCTTAGGAAGCTTTCCATGCTTATATGTACTCAATATTTGTCCGATCTTTTCATAGGCCGCAATGACTTTAGGAGGTAACAAGACAGCATCAGGAGCTTTCTCTCCAAGGCCCACTCCGCTTTTCATGAGTTCATTTTCTTGAATTTTAGCCAAAATTTTGTCCGCCAAGTTGAAAGAGTTTCCAGCATTTTCACCTTTAAAATATTTCTCGAAAAGTTCTTGATCTTGTGAGTCTACTTCCAAGTCTTCTTCTTCATAGACGTCTTGCTCAAAATCAGAATATTCCACTTCAGATTCCTCATCTTGCTGGTCTTCCCTCTCAATTTGATCTCTTAGGGTTTGGGCAAATCCCTTTTCTTGAATGCTCTCATCTATATCTTCAGCCTCTAACTCTTCCTGCTGCTCTTTTGCAAGCTGCAAAATTTTTCTAGAGGTAGATGCATCAAGGAAGCCTTCGTCTTCCTTGATAGGGGATGCTTTCGAGTTAGAGATCCTTGGAGTAGTTCTTAAATTTCCTCCATTGGTTGCAATGTCTCTATGTAAAGGGTTGTGACGTTGCTTGGCTCTAGATTCACTAACGGAAATTTTTCCCATTGCTATCAACAGAATTGTACCATCATGTTAAAAGCTCATCGCACCTTTTACATCCCAGTTTTCAGGATGTACGGGCTTAATTTATTATACACCAATTTACATGCAAAAATAATGTCGAATAAAGTAACCTTTCTCCACATGGGTCTTTAAGAGGATAATATCGATAGCCTTGTTTCATATGCCAGATATTGGTAACAAGAAAGCAGATTTCTTTAGTATCTTCCGATGAGGATGCCGAAGCTGATGAGTGAACAGCCACACGCAAAAAGGCTAGATGGTTATCAACTTCCACTATGCCGGAATACTTCAGACCCCAATAAGGACTATGTCCATTACCCGCAATTATTTTGCTGGGACCGGTTTCCGATGAGTTGTCCCAGACTAAAGACTTCACTCCAACTAATTCAACGACCACAAATGGGTTTATAGCTGCGGAGTGCACAGGTTTTGGGAGCAGTTGCGCGCTAATAACCTCTATTGAGAATCTTATTCTTTGAATCAAGTTGGGCGAAGTGTCTCTCATAGATGATTTCAATAATGGACGACGTAATCGTAAAGGCTTCAATATATAGCCGCTTCCATTAGACGACGAGAAGTAAGATTCATTCAATTGCTGCCCTAAATCATAAGTTTGCCAATTGGTAGCAACCATTTGAACACCATGGGCCCAATAATTAATGGGGCTGAAATTGGATGACATTAATCTTGTTTTCGAAGGATACACTCTCATTAGAAATTTTCTATTATGCTTGTCCAAAGCAGCTCTTTTGCCATTGTCTTTCAACATCGAATTAATAGATTTCTCGCTTAGTGAAAAGCAGTGGTTGAATGTCTTCGATTCAGGAAGCGAGAAGTTTCGGAATTTCATACCTTGGATGTATACTCCAAAACTGCTTAGAGAGTTTAAAACGTTGCTAGATGATTTTCGTCTAAGCTTTAACGAAATTTTAGCTGGTGAAGACTCATTACCTTCACTGAAGGAGGTGTAGGTAGTCGAGGTGCTAAAAAAATTACCGGACTCGTCAACTGATACATTCGAGAGCCCTGATGTCTTTTTGACCTTGATAAGAAATCTATTCTTTAGTTCTTCGGGACTGGGTAGTTTGTTGTCTGATTTAATTGGATATTCCACTAAAGCTTCTCCTAATATGCGTCTCAAAAGACCAGCCACTATTATTTGTGCATTCTCTGTGCAATGTATCTCCAAGCTTAATATAACAGGATATGACGATGCCACAAAAGCGTATTTCTTGATTACATTCAATACGCTTGATAATGATATGCCATTGGTGAATGTCCGACCATGATTGACAATTGGCTCACCGTCGGCGTCATTGCCATTATTCCATATATCAATCTCCAAACACCGACAGCCTCTTTGTAACACTTTCACATATCCTTCAATGGAGGATTCACCAGCAATTTGCCTACCCATCAAATAAGTGTTATGAGATGAGAGAATATGGTACTCATTTAGCGGGTGCTTAAAATAGGTATCATCGAGATGCTCCTCAATGAGAGGAAATGAATACTTTGATAGTAAGAAAGTTGTCCAATCTTCTTCATTCCAATAAAGCTCACACGAAGTGTGTGATTTTGAAAATTTTCTGAAGATTTTTTTTATTGTCTCAGTATCATAAATTTCCCTCTGAATATCCTTAAGAAAAGCCTCAAAATCTTCCGAATTCATTTTGCCTTTTCCTTTTGTAATTTCATCCCAAATTGAACCTAATTCTTCTCTCTTTGTAAGCATTTTTACAAATGTTTTGAACTCCAAAAACCCCATGCTTTCATTCATGTCTCTCTTTACCTGGTGGTATATCCTCTCGATATAGTCATTATTCATATTCACATTAAGCCTCTTGCAATATTTTAAAACGTCGCCCACTTTAAGTTGCTCTTTTGGCTGTTTGAAAACACTCCCTGCTTTTCCACTTACTATTTGCCTCTTAAAATCATCGAGGTCACCCAATTTTATAAGTAGAATGTCGGAGATACTCTCTTTGAGTTCTCTAAATTTTTCAATAACAAATAATAGCTTTCTTAAATCACGAGTCGTATCAGTAATAAGGTTGAGAGACTTGAGCCTGTTTTTCTCGTGATTAAAATACACCACAGAAATCCACCGCCTCTCGAACTCCTTAGAAATTCCCATTTCTTCTCGATAAATATTTGCTTCTTCCTTCGCAATGACACTGCGAATATCATCCACATGAAATTCATAAGCTTTCGATTTAGTTACCTGTTTATAAATGAACTTGAAGTTAGATGGATCAACTTTCAATAGCATTCTTTTTTTGGACTTGCGAGATACTTTGAGAAGCTGTAATCCATGAGTCAAGAAAACAGAGGGAATTTCAAATGAATCCATCGATTCAATAGACTCTTTTAGCTCCAAGTCTTGCTCATAGTTATTATTCAAGTCTAACGCCTTTAAGTCCAAATCATGATCACCAATCAATATCTTCCCTTTTGAGTTGAACGTTACATCAATTTTGGCACCACCTTCTGCTTTTTCAGAAATTTCGGATACCATATCAGAAGACGCCTTCCCCAATGGCGATTCAATTTCGGTCTCTAAAGATGCACGATGAAATTTGGGGTGATCGTTGTTCGATAGCGGCATAGAGATCACGCTCTCAGAGCTCATATAGGATAATCCGTTTTTCGCAAGCAGCACACCAGAAGCGCATTCATTCCTATCCGTACATAGTAAGCAGGATGGACTCTCATCGGTCATTACTCAGGCTTCCAACAACTCCCTCCGCTGCGCTCAGCACCCCAGTGATGATCAAGATGTAATATCAATCACGTGAATGTTTATGCAGGACATACTTACCTTCTGGGACTTCCCATTAGCAAAATCTCGAACTGCGCTAAATCGCATTGAACCCAAGCCAGTGGCTAGCTTCCTACAAAAAAATGCCATCGAGTTCTCATAGAAATATAGCCTTGTGGTCAAAACAACCGGTATATCCGTATAGTTTATAACTTATTTATATTATCTATTTTGGTTTGAATAAATAAGATATGATTCCGGAGCATATATAAGGTATTTATCATTCAAAGAGAAAACTCCATTTCAGACTATCAGTAGGTATACAAATGAAAATCAAGACTACTTTTTCGTTATTAAACTTAAATTATTATCAAACTTCTATATCATATATATTCTCTTCTTATCCTTCACCGTAAAATATTTTACTGTCTTGTTCATTTTTAAAAGTAAGTAACCATTTTGATCTGTAATCTGTAGTAGTTATAAACTTTGATTTATATACTTGTTATTACCTTTATGATATACCGGTGATTTTTAATACTCTCCCCACTCTTGAAACTCCATATCAACAAATTGCAATAATCATTCATGTGTAGCAATTGAATACGTCTTAAGAGATATTCCAGAATAACAACATTGTGAACTACAATTATAAATGGTAGCCCATTTACTATACCCTAATCTAATAATTTATTCTTAAACTTATATTGTTACCACAAACTATACATAAGTATCCCCTTGATTCATCCACAACCGACAGGGACATTAAAAATATCGATCACTAAGCGAAATCATGACAACCCATGCCTTTATATATGATGAATATATGGATTAATACTTAACAATCCGAACAATGAATTATAAATAAAGGAATTACATGTATTTCAGCTTATCTCCATAACAAAACAACAGAAACATCTTTACAGAGACCGATGTTGTAATGTATATAATTTTGATTCTAACCCCTCTTAAAATATTTGAATTAAACGTCCTTTACCACGAAAATGCGTAGGATTCATCCTTGGCATGAAATTAAACATATACCAAAACAAATAGGTGGTTAATTTTTAACTGTATATGTACTATTCCATTACTAACTAAACAAGTACAATGTAAATACGGAAAACAACTACCTGCTAATGTGGCCGAAGAAGATACGCTATAGATATGAAAGAATTGAAAATGCCAGTCACAAAATTGTAACACCATAAAGATTAATAGAATCAATAGCTTGTTGGGGAGTAATTAGATATTATCACTCCAAGAAAATTACTGTATTTTAATGCAAAGACATATATAATGTTTGCATTCATGAAAATAAATGTTCTAGTGCAAACAATAATTGTAGGCACTTATTTAATATTCACAAAATTTAGTTTCCTTCAAAACATCAAACCTTGCAAAATCATCCAACCATGATAATATATCATAATTTTAAGATCCATGCAAACTTGGGTAATGTTGAAATTCTACAAATAAAGAGTGAATTTATTAAAGTGACTAGGTAAATCCCGTTGGTTAATTTTTGCAACATAATTAACGAGATTAAAAGGTTTTCTTAATCGTGATTGTCTTAGTTGAAAGTCACATAGCTTATCATGGGCCAAAAGAAAAAAATAAGTTAAGATAATTGTAATGAGCTCACAAAGTAGGCGTCATACAAAAAAAGAATCAGGGTAAAGTGCACAAGAGTTGTAAAACTACGCCATCATTTAATATATCAAAGAATTTACCAGAAAGTCCTTGAAACTTTTAAATTATATTTACCGATGAAATCCTTCACCTTTGGATGATTTTAATGTGTTTTACCAATAAAACAAATTAACATCCCTAAGATCTGATGAAAACTGTAAAGTTTTCATAAAGGTAATCCCAAAAGCATACTACTGTTTTTGCATATTCCTACAAATCAACAAGATGGCGACGGTTTATTGATTTGCGTTTAGTATTTACCTATTTTTAAGGAGAAGACATGAGCATTGAATACTTCCTACTAAGATATTTCATGTAAAGGATATAAATTATATTTCCAACCTTAGAGTTGAGATTACCTCTCAAGGCTTCTTTTTCAAAAGAATAGTGAATTTATCAAGTTTGCATTTGCGTTGAAATGTCCCCTATTGAACGAGGGCAAATTCAAGAGATGAATAATTTTTTTTTACTTATCCTCTAGATTAATAGTATTTGTTTGCTCATACTCGCCATGCTTTTTTTATTAGTACGCTGACAAGCGTTAAATAGTTTGTGGAGTCAGAGAATTGAAATCGATAGATGATTTTTTGCAGGTAATAATATATTATCCAGTGTAGGAGTAGAATAGATATTTTTGAAGAACAATATTAAAAAAATTGTATGCGATGTATGATAATAAATTGATCAATTTATGTAACAGTTCATATTCCTTTTAAGTGCTTAAAAACTCTGATAGATGAAATCGTGAAAATGGATCAATTATTTCATGATGTGAGGTATGCTTTTCTTGTTTGATTTACGATCGAAATTTGTGAGACGGTATTATGCAAATTTTACTTCTTTTTTGCGAAGCTTAGGCTGAGTCTGTAGAGTGCCATACATTTTGTCAGTTACTTATAGCCTAGGTAAGGTAGGGAAAAAGTGATGGGGTTGCCCATAATGATTTCCATGATTCGGAATTTATTTTCATTTGTTGTTTTTTTTTTTTTTTTTTTTCATTGAGCTACGATATCTTGTTGTTTGTCTATATTCGAAGGGTAGATTTTACTTCTCTGATTCTGGTAGTCGTCGCTTTCGATTACGGAAGTCGTCAAGCTCGTTTGAAATCTCATATTGCAAATGTGTCCCTTTTCTTGAGTATCGGTTTAAAATACGTTATTTGGTGCCCCGTTAATATCTATCTGAGGGTACTGTGGATGTAATGGGTTGCCTACTTAAGGTCGTGGGTTGGCGAAGCTAATGGGTAATAATGAAGTCACGTGCAATGTGGAGAATGTACATCTCTGTGACTACAGGGTGAGCACTACGACTTAGCAGCGATGAGGAAGTTTACAATTTTAAGGCTAAATTCAATCAGAAATAGCCGAATGTTTGCCACTAGGCAAGCAGAGGACTTTCCATTCGAAAGATTAATGAAAGTTAAGGTCCCATTTGTCAATTGGAAGTCTTGTGGTGTATTCTTTCTTGGAGGGTCGTACTTGGCCTATAGCGAAGCATTATTTGAAAAGTATTCTGAATACACTCATGTTGAAGATAATGAGCTCTTGCCAATCCAGTTGGAGCACAAGTTAAAGAGCCTTGCTGTGTATCAAAAATTGGCGTACAGCAAGGAGTCTGAGAATTGGATCAAATTGAACTCCTGGGAAAATTTAGATCGCAATATATTGGAAAATAGTAAGGAAAGATTCAAAATCAAGGGACAGAAGGAGTATAACTCTCCTGACTTTGCAAACAATACCCTCGCACGGCCTGGGGGTATATTAATAAAGCCTGTTGTGTTTCATAATCACATTACTGATGAGACTGTTACCATTGTGCATATGGGGTATAGACTTTGTGGTTATCCTTTTATTGTTCATGGAGGAATTATTGCTACCCTTTTGAATGAATCGTATAAGAGATGCGCTTCCCTATCTGCCAAAACAAAGTCTTCATTGAAGGGAGATTTTATGGTAAACTCTTTGGGGATTTCCTATAAACGACCACTGTTCGCGAATCAGTTTTTCGTCGTAAAAACGAGAGTTGAGAAAAACCCACAAGGAGCGTTGGTGATGAAGAGCACAATTGAAAACGAGAAAGGAAAGACGGTCGTTGAAAGTACGTCCCTTGTAAATGAAACTGGGAGGGCTACCAAGTTGAACTATGAAGCCCAATCAATTAAGTGGGCAATATTCTAGTGCACTGGTGCTTAAATAACTACATATACCTGAATGATAATATCACGTGATGTGAAGGGTATTTCGGCCATAGAAAATGCAAGGCGATCACACTGATCATGTCCCAAGCCGTAGAGGATCTAAAAGCTTCATTTGAGGTCGTGAGAATAAATGATAAAGAACCTGAATCTGATTCTCAGGTTATACCTGATGAAAGACAAGTAATAGATTCTATTATCACCATATGGAAGGAAGATCCGTCAACCGAATCGCTAAGTGTTTCCAAGTTACATGGGCTCATCAAAGAAGAGAATACAAAATGGGCACTTTCTGAAAAGCGCTTAAAAAGTCTTCTAAAGAAATTTGGCCTCACTCCCAACACCAGCAATGAACAATACGCATACGCTAATAGCATTACGTCTCTTCCGACCCCCCATATCACCATACCAGATGGAATTAAGATTGAAAAGACCGAAGAGAGAGGAAAGGGTTTATATGCTACCAAAAATATCAAAGAAGATGAGCTTCTTTGGGAAGAAGAACCATTATTCTTGATTCCGCTGTTGGCACATGCCGAGTTGATTACTACAGGTAAATCTTGCTCCTATTGTGGAAAAATAGTGAATGAAGCATCAAGGTCGAAATCAGGCTTGTCTGTTTTGAAAGGAATTGATTGCAATTCGTGCCCTGAGACCTGGTGCTCTCTCTATTGTAAGAAAGTAAACCAGAAGCAGCATTCTGTATTGAGGCATGTTGGGCGTCCGGGAGTCAAGCAATTTGATCCTGAAGGGTTTCACTCTTTAGTCAGTTATGCAATTAAGGAACAGTGGAATGCTCTTTATGCTATTGCTTTGATATATGCGGATATTCAGCTTGATAAGAGCAATGTCAAAGGAGACCAGTTCAGGGCGATGGCCAGAGTTTCTCAAAGGGTGCGATATAAGGCATTAAACTCGTCAGCTGGTGCATTTGATTCACTTCAAGGAGGTACTTCATTCGTGGAAGAGAAACAGGAGCAATTGTGGGACACTGGATATGCATTATTTTGTGGGGTTTTTCCACGCTCCACTCAAGAAGGGGAGGTGCTGAAAGATGAATTCATGTGCATGATAGGCACATATAACATAAACAATGCGGATTCAAGTATATTTCTATTACAATCACACTTGAATCACGATTGCGAACCGAATACTAAGGTTGTCTTGTCATCTAAGAAGTACGAAAAGTTGAAAGTGTACGCTGCGAAAAATATAAGTAAAGGTGAAGAATTGACCACAGCCTACGTCAATCCCACACACACTGTCCAGCAAAGACAAAGAGAGCTTCGCGTTAACTGGGGATTTATTTGCAAATGCTCCAAGTGCAAATCTGACTTTGACCAACAACAACGGCGGAAGTCTAGTAGCTCTCTGTCCATAAAGGATAGAAAAGATGTGCGAGCAATGCTTCAAAATACTTTCCAATCCTTGGAGGGGAAGCAACTTGAGTTAGAAATTCCTCTAGACTATAATGGAGAGAGAAGAAAATCTGTTAGATTTGATGAGAAGGTGCTTAAACTTACATAGGTAAGGCATTTTATTTTTTATGAAAACATGAGATCAGTTGATATGTTTGAAATTTAGATGATAGAAAAACATGCAACCAGGTAGAAGCGGCCAGGCTATCAATAACAGAAATGCACCTCATATCATGTACCATCTCTAGATAAAACCTGAGTGCTGTTTAGAGTGTAGCAAAACTAAGCACAAGGAGATTCAGTACCTGCTCTCGTAGTCTATTTGTCTTCTATACGTGTACAGCCTACTCTTGGTCCTTATCTGAACACTTTCAGGATCTGGAGTTGAACATATCAGCATAGGAAAATGAGTTAACATGAAAGTTATTTGCCATAGTTATTTTTCATACCAAAGTATTTTACTGGGCTTTATAAGAGAAATGAGCTTCTCTTTAAAAGTAAAAGATAATTTATATGTGTTTGGGTATATATGCATCGAAGATATCTATGAATCATATTTGGATTATATTAAGAGCGCGATTCACAATTTCCTGCTCGAACCACCCCAACGCACCACAATTGAAAACGATTCACATTACCACACTAATGACTCGTAACTCTGCTAAAGCTTCATTAAGGAAGATTATACAATCCAAGTTGAAAAAATTGGAAAGAGAATCCATTTCTTTACAGTCAGAGAATATTTTCAAATCTTTGGTACAAGATATCAAATTTAAGAATGCCCGTACAGTTGGTATTTACATGAACATGCCATTGGTGGAGGTCGATACTTCTAAAATAATAGAGTACTGCTTTAAGTTTCATAAGCAAGTATACTTGCCGAAATGCGTGGATACGGAAGAGGATTTTCGCAGATCAAGGCACATGAACATGCTAAGGGTAATGTCGTTGGAGGAGGTCAAAAATTTGGTGCCCTCGGGCAGATTTGGAATTCGAGAGCCCAATGGGGGCCAAAGCATCATGGAGGCAGGTAACTTAGATGTTCTCATAATCCCTGGGCTCGCTTTTTCGACGTCCGGTGAGCGTCTTGGCCATGGGGCTGGATATTACGATGAGTTTTTACATGCATATGAAGCCAAATTTAGTAAGCTGCCATATCTTGTGGGACTAAGCTTGAAGGAGCAGATCGTTGATAGTATTCCTATGGAAGATCACGATAGAGCGTTGGATAGGGTAGTAGTAGGGTAATAATCGAATTGAGAGCATCCTCATGAAACTAGAATTCCTACCATACAACTCTCTAACATTCGATCTGCATTGACCCAACTATGGTATTTATTAAATAAGACGGTTCCATCACGTCCAGCACATTTCATGATTTCATCAACTCCCCCTGGATGAAAGTCAATATATGGAGTTATATTGAAAACTTTTCCATTTAGAGAAGTCCAACAGTCCAGTCTAGTAGCATGCTTCTTTAATTCAGATTTGGGTACTCGAACAAATTGTGCTGGAGGCGTGTTTGGTTGTACACCCCTCAATTCAAACTTTGCTGTTCTCGCAGTTAAGTTAGCCCAATCTAGAGGAGAATGACCAGGGGCAAGAGAAACTTTTCTGCGAGAACCAGAAGGTTTACTAGGAGTACCCAACGACAGACTGATTGATGCTACTCTTTGAGATGAATTCGAGCTTGGGAACATATAGCTGTTGAGATTAAGAATATAAAAGCGATTAGTTTCACGTGACATTAGCAAAAAAAAAATCATCGTTTTACTTGTTTGCGGTCAATACGCTCGTAGTAAAGCATATAAACGCTCGTCGTTTCGAAAAGAACAGCTGAACGTGAGACTTCAGAAACTTGTGAATCTCCAATGCGCCAGAAAGGATGCTTGATAACAGATGGAATTTTCCTCATTTTAACCCTTGCCTCTCCAGAATTAGATTCTGAGATGTTGTTGAGCAGCGCTTTCACGTCCAGAGCACTGAGTTGAAAGTAATCACCACCATTCACCATAACTTCAGCAGGAGTTGCCAATCCAGAATCGATAATTTCTTGTAAATTCGCCTCACTAGGATCAGCTTGAGCAATAGACGGCCTTCGACCCATCATCAATGAAAATTTGCGTCTGAAGTGTCCACGCGTTTCATTCGATTGCAATGAATCATTAGAAGATGACGAAGATGTTCTTGTCTTCTGATTACCGCTCAGAGCTTGGGCCAGTTCAATATCAGATAAGTTTGAGTCATCAATCTCCGGGGAAAGTTTAACATAATTGCCGTCACTGTCTTTAACGAAAAGAGGTTTGCGCTTGTAGCACTCGTAGTGACCCTGTGTATGTGAGCCTTGATGTCTAATCATAGCTTTGAGCCGGTACTTATAGTCATTATTATCATGAAATTTGAACTTTTTGAAATGCTTCATGAGACTTACTGTTTGGTCCTGGGTATACGGAGTACCAGAAACAGTTTCTGATCCAGGAACTGTGGCCTTCGTTTCCAAGGATGGCGGAACAGTCTCACCTGAATAGACTGTCGCTACATCCGTATCATCCAGATCGCTTAGGTCAGCATCTGATGTTGTAGAGTTGTCCACATCCTGGTCACTTTTGTCTTCTTCCTCGCCTTGCTCGTCGATGTCTTCTCGTTGATCATTTTCATCTTCCATATCATTGATGTCGGTCGTGAGCACTTTAGAGGGTGTTGCCGCAAATTCTCCCTTCATTGCACTTTCCTGAAATCTTTGTAGCATTCCTAGATGCTCATCATCAATGGACAATGCAAGTTTATCGTTAAAAGTCACACGGCAAGGGTTCCTAGTTATTGTAACACCATTAAACGAAGAGCGAGACAAATGGATCCCGAAAACCTTTGGAGGCTTTAATATCTGAGTCTTCCTGAAAACCGTTGAGGTTACCTTCGAAATATCTAAGCCGAGTTTATTGTATGCTCCGATGTATTCATCAAGCTCTTTGGGCAAATCTTCATTGATGAAAAAGTTTTCATTTGAGTTCAATTCTTGAAGTTGATTTATCATTTTCTGCTCAGAAGAAGAATTAGTAACCCCTTGCTTTTCCAATTCCTTTTCATTAAGCACTATTCTGAGCAAACGGCACTTTAAACAATGATACCCGGTTATTGTTTCAGACTCATTTTCATTCAAAAGGCTATCCAAATCGGTGCTCAATTCTTCAGGAAGGTGAAGGGTCAACATCAAAAATGGAGTTATATTTGGCTTGGAAACGCCCGAACAACTTAAACATTTCATTTGCGACAAAGTCAACCCATTGAAAGGAAACTCAGGAAATTCAAGGGTAGCTAATGTTTCTGCGAAAGCAGTATTAGAAGAATATTCATCCTTAATCTTCTTCAATACTCTCATGCAGATGAGATTCTCTGTCTCCAATGTTTCGTTAATAAGTTGGGTCAACTCATGAGCATCATGTTGAGACCTGGAAATTTTAGCATTATAAATTCCCTCTAATTCGTGTAAAAATGTCCATACCGATATTGTTCTTGAGGTCATTTGAGTTTCTTGGAGCTTTTTTACTATTTTTGACAAAGCAATATGAAGTGTTATTTTAAAATCATCTTTTGGCAGATGCGACGTCCCATCACTTTCTTTTGATTTAAATCTTGAATGTGAGCCAACTTTCAAATCCTCCAGCGTTATTATTTCGTTCAAGTCAATTCCTAACGATTCAATCGTTTCGAGGGTATCTCTGAATGCCTCGTTGAACTTATTCAAGTATTCAGTCAAACCAGGCAAGGAAGAATAAGCTTGAACTGAAGAATTGGCAAAGCAATCATTTCTCATGTTGATCAAGCCCGTGGTGTGCTTGTCTGGTCTCTTGGAAAACATTTTGGGCTTGGTTGTTGTCGGAATTGACGGAAGAAGAACGTAGAAAAGAGCTCCAAATAGTGCAGCCGTTAGATAGAGAGCTGATCGATTGTTGGTAAAGGAGAGGAGACTTCGGTTCGTATTATGTGTCACACAAAGAGAAGCCGAACGGTTAATTGAGTTTTCTGCAGTTTGTTGTGTAATAAGAAAACGCAATTCGTCAATTATCCTCATGCCTATTATGTAATTTGTCGAATTGGCGCGCCTCCTTTTCTTATCATACGTCATTCTTCGTTTTGACCAGCTAACATACTACCTCGACTTGTAGCCATATGCTTTTGCAAATATATATATGTAATTAATATATATATATATATTGGAGAAAAAGCAATAGAATTTCAAGACCGCTCCGTTACCCGTAGTCATTTAAGATGAATTAGTATTGCAAGAATCTATATGCTGGCCGAAAAGACATACGGTAAACATCAATGTACAACCACAAAAAGATAATCAAACAATAGAATAGAAAGATCAATCATTCTGTAATTTCTCCCCAAAATCCTTTGAGGATCCCGAATAACTATGAGGTTGAAACGCCAACAGAAACTGATAACAAGACGTGTACCTACCGATACAAGGAATATAATCATGTAATTTCGCCTCGATTGACTGTTCCCCGTGAATATGAAGTTTTCACATTCATTGCAGTTTAATGCCGTTCCAGAATGGTCATCCAAATATGTTTCATATACAACTCTCAAAAAGTTGATCTACTCCCTACAAAGGGATTCATTAAGACGCCAGAAAGATGATTTAGAATCATCTCACTTGATATCCAACGAAGCCTCTTCAATTAAAGACCCATCCAACGTGTTTTTAGCTGCATTAGATGCCGAGTTGAAAAAAGTTGACGATTTCTATAAAGCTGAAGAGGCCTTGATATTCCACAGCATCGACGATCTAATGAATGATATTAATGCTTTTGAAAATGATGTCGAACACATGGGTACATATGAACAGCAAGAATTGCTTGGATTGGACTTGCGAAAATTTACCCTGAATTCTAGCTCGAAAAATGCCAAAAGAAATTCTGATGTTTCTATGGAACTTGCAAACGTGGCCACAGATCCAGATACAGAATTCACCCAGGATGAAGAAGATGACGACGAAGCAGAGGAAGCAGACGAAGAGGAGATAGTAGGGTTACTGGGACAAACATCCAAAAAAATGAAAGAAACACTAGGTAGAGTAAGGTCAACTGATGTTGTACCTAAGTCACCAAAAATTGTGACATGGAGTGGAATGGATGCGTCAATCTCTATTCCTCCCCAGCTAATTCTTCTTTCGGAAACCAGAGTTTTATTGAGAAAAAGGATCATTAACATGTACACCACTATATCTGAGCTTAAAAGCTTTGTCGAATTGAACCATACAGGTTTTAAGAAGGCTTTGAAGAAATTTGATAAGCTGTTGAATACAGAATTGAAAGATTCCTATTTGGAGAAGCTTCCTGAGAGATCATACATTTTCAAGGAAGCCACAATGCAGACCATTAATGAAAAAATTGACTCACTTATAGAAACATATGCAATAATTTGTAACCATGGGGACAATTTAGAGGCGGCAAAGGCCGAACTTTCCATTCATTTACGAGACCATGTCGTTTGGGAAAGAAATACAGTTTGGAGAGACATGATTGGAATGGAAAGAAAATCCCAAGCGGCAAACTCTAAAGACAAGGGCAAAAATCCAAATGAGAAAACAAATTCTTCAATCTCTAGCTTTAATATTTCGCTTAAAAATCCAACGATAATCAAGCTCTGGGTTATAATTTGCGTGACTGTTGTCCTATTAAATTTCTCACCATTTGAAGATTATTCGCAGAAGAATTGCTTCGCTTTACTTGTCTGTGCTTCGTTGTTATGGGCCACAGAGACAATTCCTCTCTTCGTGACTTCATTGTTGATTCCAATGTTAATTGTCATGTTAGGTGTTCTTAAAAGTGCAGACGGAACCCCCATGGACTCTGTTGAGTCCTCTAAGTTTATTTTATCCACAATGTGGAATTCTGTCATTTTACTTCTTCTTGGTGGTTTTACTTTGGCCGCTTCTTTGACCAAATATAACATTGCTAAAGTGATTTCAACTTGGATTCTATCTAAGGCTGGAACAAGACCACTGATAGTGCTATTAACAATCATGAGTATTGCACTCTTCGCATCAATGTGGGTTTCGAATGTCGCTGCTCCTGTCCTATGCTTCTCGTTGATTCAGCCTTTGCTTCGTACACTTCCGAAAGGATCACGATTCATCAACGCGTTGATTCTTGGAATTGCTCTCGCCTCAAATATAGGAGGAATGGCTTCTCCAATTGCTTCACCGCAAAATATGATTGCTATCGGTGCTATGGATCCTGCTCCATCTTGGGGTCAATGGTTTGTGATTTCACTCCCTGTATGTGTTCTCTCATTATTGCTCATATGGGTTTTCCTACTCATAACTTTTGATTGCAACTCCAAGAAGACTCAATTAGTCCCTATTAGAACTGTCAATGACAATTTTACTGCAATCCAGTGGTTCATTGTTGGCGTTTCTATTGGAACAATTTTATTATGGTGTTTTGCTTCAAGATTACTGGGATTATTTGGCGAAATGGGAATAATCGCTTTAATTCCTATCATCTTGTTTTTTGGGACAGGATTATTGACAACTGAAGATTTCAATAACTATCCGTGGAACATTGTTGTATTGGCCATGGGTGGAACTGCTCTAGGTAAGGCCGTCGCGTCATCTGGGTTGCTTTCAACAATTGCTGTGCTTATCCAACATGAAGTAGAAGACTTTTCTCTCTTTGGAGTGACGTTGACCTTTGGTTTGCTTATATTGACCATGGCTACATTTGTCAGTCATACTGTGGCCGCTTTAATTGTTGTTCCTCTAGTAGCCGAGATTGGCAATAATATGGCCGACCCCCATCCAAGATTATTAATTATGGCCAGCGCATTATTATGTTCTGCAGCCATGGGTCTTCCAACTTCAGGATTCCCTAACGTTACAGCTATTTGTATGACTGATGAGTTTGGAAAGCCTTATTTATCTGTTGATACGTTTATAACTCGCGGTGTTCCAAGTTCGGTGATTGCCTATATCATTGTTGTTACTGTTGGTTATTCTACTATGAAACTTATTAATTTTTAGATGGAAAAGGATCTTCACTTTTGGCTCCCTGGAATAATTTCCAATGCAAGGAAATTTCGTTCAATTCCTAATGCAACTAAATGCCTATGAGTCAGGCTATTCTGTTATCTTCAGAGAAATCTGCTTGTAGAATTTCATCATAGTACCACCTGAATTTTATGAGACACACCCTTGTATAAGGTAAATATAAATTTAACCTTCTACAAGATTAAACAATTAGTGGAAAAAATGGGCGGGAATACAAAGCTAAAAAGTCATTGATCGAGCCTTAGTGCAGATCTATGAATTCTGAATATGAAACCGATTCGGAATGCGGTTAATTTCACCCTGCAGATTATGATAGCGGTGACGAATCTCAATAATTCAGATTCACAAGAAGGATACTTAGCTATATTACAACTTATTGACATTGCAATCTCAATTTTGAAGAACTAAAATGGATCACAGCGGAATGGATCATTCAGGAATGAACCATGAAATGCCAGACATGGAAATGTGCTCTATGAATGTATGTACGAAAGAACTCAACTCAAGCTCAGAAACTAATTTATAGATGCTCTTTACTTGGGACTGGAAAAACTCCTGCGTCATATACAGATGGTGGCATGTAAAGACTTTTAGTGGGTTTTTAGGAACCATGCTTACTATTGTTATTCTTAGCATGGGCTACGAATTTATGAGAGGTAGGATCTCGATGTGGAAATTGAGAAACTCAACAAGTATATCTACAAACCCTTCTCCCAGATCCATAAAATTTTATGAGCTGATTCTGTCTGCGTTATATGCTCTTCAAGTTGGGTACTCATTCATGCTAATGTTAGTATTCATGACTTACAATGGCTGGTACATGCTCTCCGTTGTTCTAGGAGCCGGAATAGGAAATTACTTATGGGGACATAGGACAGAGACTTTAAGCTTATCTTGCCACTAAATAGGAATGTCGCGTAATCATTATATCAATCAACCTCTTGGATTGGATTCCATGGACTAGTCGAGCTTCAGGTATGATAGTAAACCGAAATCTTGAAATGAATTGAGCTTAAAAATTCATTGCTTGACAACTTTGTCACCAACAATCAGATATTGCTGGAGATGAATGTGCTTTGAGCCTAAAAATTGGTATAGGTTTTCTGACAACAGCTCAATTGGCAAAAAAAAAAGAAAAACCACCCTAAAAAGAAGTGCTCTCGAATGGGAATTTCAAGGCTCTATAAGAATGTTCTAAATCATCCAATTATGGCCAAAATAGAATACCTTCCTACAATTCCTTTTCAAATTCTGTAGAACTTGCGTTTATACTTCTACGTTCTAATAGGTGATCTACAAATCTGCTTAAATTGCGAAAAACACAACTCTTTCAAAAAGTCAATTTTCAAATCATCGCCATTTTCATCAATTCTTCGGAAAGTTCAGATTAGTTAACCCTGAGAATGTATTGCTCCTTTTTAATTTTTTATACCTAACAACCCATTGTCTCGTATGTTCACCACCTGAAGCATATGGTTTTGTACAAGGTACGCTTCTCGTTGTGGACTCAAAATGTTGCGCGATCTTATGCGGGGAAAATGGCTACTAGGGTAAAACAGGTTAATAAACCAGAAGATGAAGAATCAAAGGGTCCTTTCACTTGAGGCGAAAATATCAAGGAATGAGTTGGTGAAAGATCAATTGCACAAAGAGTTAATACCTCTCAGAACCGAAAAAAAGGACAAATGCTCCAGGAGGGGATTGAACCCACGACCGTCGCGTTCCTCACACGACCGTGACTTAGGCATAACCATAGCCGAAAGACGATTATAAGCACGAAGCGCTAACCAGCTGCGCCACTGGAGCACCTGCTAAAAATCGGATGGTGTATAATTGGTAAGATAAATTAAAGAAATTTCCGAGCGCAACAATCTCCAAATATTTGTTTTCGGGTTAAAAAATACTCAGAGGTATTAAAATTAGCCAAATTCAGATCATAAGATTAATGAATGGGTCTACATCAAATAAATAGACCTGTGGACAAACGATCCCATTTGGCCCATCACCACAAGTGGGAAGTCAGTGGCTATACACCAAAAATCGGGTATTTTTTTTTTAAGAAATCACAGAAATTATTGAATAAAAAAATAATCAGCAAATATGCATATGGAAATTGTCTATAAACAATTATGCTGATCTCAAAAAGTGCAGAAGCTCACCACAATTTGCAAAAGTGAGTTAAAATGCATCATTGATATTTGACACCCATTACGGTGATTAAAGCTATCAGTAATGTTTTCCAAAGATTTACAGTAACATATTCCCAAAGGAGTAATGCAAGAGCTCCTCTTAGACCTATCCGCAGCTATGCTGTAGTAGACGAGTGCACCGCTCTTCGACTTGGGAGCTTCACGGGAGTGCACATATAGCCCTCATCACAAAATTTCCGAACCATCTTTGAAAACCAACTGATCCATCATGGCTTCCAAAATCAGATTCTATTTGGAGCAAAGCGTCCCCGAGCTTGATGATCTTAAGAAAAAGGGTCTCTTTGACCAAAAGGAGATTACCATGATTATGAGGAGAAGAACAGACTTCGAACACAGAATACAAGGAAGAGGATCTCAACCGAGAGATTTTTTGAAATACAGTGAGTTTGAAATCAACTTAGAAAAGCTTCGAGCGAAAAGATACTCCCGTCTTCAAAAGAGTGGAAAGTTTGATACAAGACCTAGTATCTCTGACTGGGCCGGCTTCCGCCGCATCGTTTTTGTTTTCGATAGAGCAGTGAGAAGATACCCAGGCGATGTGGAATTATGGGACAAATACATCGGGTTCGTTAAAAGTAAGGACGCTGTGAAAGTTGTGTATCGTGTTTACGCTAAATTGTTGCTGTTGCAGCCTCGCAATGTTGATACCTGGATCTCAGCTGCTAAATACGAGTTTGAAGAGAATGCTAATGCCAAGAGCGCTAGAGAATTATTCCAGCGTGCATTAAAGATGAATCCCGAGCTGCAAAAGTTGTGGTTGACTTACATTCAATTTGAATTGACTTATGTTTCAAAGTTGCTAGCCCGTCGGAAGGTCTTGGGTTTGTTAACCGAGCAGCAACAGGCTGATGACTTAAAGTCTCAAAATGCACAGGCTGAAGAAAGAAAGAAAAAGAGTCTGGTGAATGGAATTGAAGAAAACGATGAGATAATTGCTTTAGAGGACGATGATGCGGAAGATGATCCTGAACTCTTGAAGTCAAGATTGACACTGTTGCCAGAGGCCGACATGAACGTTTTGGGTAATCCTGACACAAATCCTGTCTTAAAGGGAGACATTGCATTGGCGATTTTTGACATGTGCATTCCAGAAATACTTAAGCACGTGGCGGCCACCAAAAAGGAAGCTAAAGTTTACGAGACTGCTAGGGAATTCCTCAGTATCATTGACAAGTTTAGCAATTTGAACAGAGATTACTTGTACTTACACGTTTTGACCTACTTACAGACCAACTGTGGCGATGAGGCGCGTACTGCATTGATTGACATTACTTTACCTCTTCGAAATGTCACTATTAATGATCCTGAACTAGCGGAATCGTTGCAACTCTCGGTCAATAAATTTAATGCTTACAAGAAAAAACTCCAGGGAGAAAGCAAGCAGGTGCTTGTGAATACCTTTGCACCTTATTTGGAAAACAAATTCGAATACGAGTCTGCAAAGTCCGAGAAAACCGTTGCTTTATTGAAGGCTATTATCCAAAGATGTCGCTAAATCCACATTCAAATTATAATAAATTTCTGAAAATACAACATAGAAAAGGCACAAAAACCTGGCTAATCCTGCTTGCCATTGAAATTTGCCTCGTTATCAAGAAGGTTGTAAGTCTTCCCACTCTTAATCTTGTAGCTAAGGGTAAAAGAAACCACCGCAGACACAACCGCAACTAAGATGAGAGTCAAGAAGTACTGATTGTAGCTGATTGGAACCGAGTTGAACGGAAGTTTGTAGAATCCGTCCGCATAAGGCAATTTATCTGCATCTTCCTCGGCACCGCCGTAGTTCTTGACATTGTCCAACCAACGCACCGCCAACTGCAAAGTCATGGAGTCTCCAATCACTGTACGTATGGCGCGTGTACCAGAAGACCACGCCACAGCGCTGACAACGGTCTTTTGACCCGCATCAGAGCTGTGCGGTGTCACGACGATCAAGTTCATCAGTGGGTCGATATCTAAATGAGAATCGTGAACCTCGCCACGGAAATTGAAAGTAAGGGGCACATATGCACCTCCTTTCTCAACGGAGTTTGCTTCAGTGCTGAGTGGGATTCTGCAGCTTAAGGGCACATCCTCGTGGATGTACAACTGGAACATGTGGTAAAGTTCATCTGAGAATTCAATCGTGCAATTAATGTCCTCCAGGACCCCGTAGTGAAAATTGAGAGGCTTTCCTGTTTCCTTACATGCGGGGAACGCAGTATGAATGATGTGGCCATTGGAATCGAATTTATGTTCGCCAGTGTCCATGTTGCGAGCAATGCAGTCAATGAACACATCCTGGCCCCGGACATATGGCTGAATTTGAGGAATCTCCCCCTTCAGTGTCAACGGAAACCATTGAGTGGAATCTTTAGCTACTGCAAAACCGATAGTGGCCACAAAGGCCGTGACAGCCAAAATATGCATTGGTAGAGGAGGAATGGTGATCTGTCCAGCTTGGGTAAACCACCTGTCAACCTTCGCGGAATTATATGCCGACCGAGTGCCTTATATGTTGCCCCTTCTGTGGGCGTTGCAAAAATATGGAAACTAGTAGGGGCAATGCGCCCAGAGGAATAAGGTTGCATGTATAGCTATCTAAATTAGCGAATCATTGCGCTTTTTTTCTTGCTGGTATAAGTCAGATGGATCCAGCATGAGGTAGAATACGGTTGCAGCTGGAGGCGCAGGAGGAAGCGCGAAGAAGAATGAAGGTTATGGTGGATGCAAGAGTCGCACCGCCCACCATGCACTAGACACAGAGAAACAGAGACCTTGAAACACGCTAAAGAATGAGATGCGAAGTTGCTGGTTAAAAAAAAAAATACAGGCCTGCTAGGTCTCTCTAGTTTACATTACTTTAGAATTGTATTATATACGTTGATACTACAGTCTTTGATATTTACAACCTTCTGATATACCAAATAGTAGGCACAAACATGGCAAAGCGCCCAGTACTCCATTGTCCAGTCTCACCCTTGAGTGCACCACCCCATCTGCACAAAAAACTCAAATATCTTAGACGCCTTGTTCACGTCAATCTTTAAGAACAGCCTTGCATCCTTCTTCTTCATCACTCCGTTATTCTTGATGGCCTCCTTCATTAATTGACTCTTAATGGCTAGGTATGGCTTTGGCAAAATACGGAGCGTAGAACAGAGCTGTTTCTCCTCCAGTGAAAGAAGTTCAAAGTCGGTGGCATTGGAGATGTCTAGCGGCGCCCGCGCATTGCTGGTATTAATCTTTGGTTTATAATCTGGTTGTGGAGTAGATGACTTGCGTATCCCATTAGATGCCGCCATTTGCTGAGCCGCCACTGTCCGCGCAGCAAGTCCAGACCCATTGCCCATGCGCTGATAGTGAGCTTGGCGGATGAGTTTGTCCTTCTCATACTTGTTGCCATCTTCTAAAGAGGTGATACCATTGCGGCGCCAATTCTGTAGTTGCTGGATGCGAATTCGACAACGGAGCTCGGAAAGTATGTCTGTAGAAAACTCTTCAAAGTCCTGTGGTGACATTATCCTCACGAACGCATTAATTTTACGCAAGTACTCCTTCTCTTCCTTAGACTTGCGCTTATCAGCAGCTATGTTTTTGCGATATTCAAGCAAGCCGTTTGCAATCAAAACTCGCTTGCGCTCTGCACGTGTAGTCAACCGCAGGTTATATATGTCCAAGATGGTCAATTTGAGCTCGATATCGCCGGCAGAGTCTTCGGGGTCAAATATCATGTCCTTAATAGGTACCTCCGCTTCATTTTCAGCTTCATGGTCAAACTCAAGTCTTCCGGGCATGTATCCCTGAATCTCGTGGCAAAGAGGGACCGAGGCAGATGGTTTGAGTTTAGGTGGAGGAAGAGGGATGTTCTTGCGCTCATCAAGCCTTTTCTTCCGCTCTTGCAAGAATTGCTGGGGCAGAATGTCATCAAAGTCTTTATTCATCTCTGGTAATGGATATTCTTCAGATTCGAGATAGATTCGCTGGTAGTGTTCCCCCACCTCTTCCTTGGACCGATGGCCGATATGCTCAGCAATATCAGCCCAATTACCAAGTCCAAGGGTTTCACATCCTTGAATAAGGAGTAGCTCTTCGTCCGCGCCCCAGTTGCGATCGAAGATTGGATAAGTATTTTGTTCAATGATTTGATAATCGTGCCATGGTTTGTGATCTAACGTTGATGAGCCCGAAGCAAAGCAAGGAACACAGAGATCATAGTCAGTACAAATGGCACATTTTATTCGTATTCTATTCGTGCAGTCTGACGAACAAACGTCACAATGATAGAGTCGGCTTTTCTCCATTCGTGATGTTTGTGTCATTCAGTAGTGGAGCCTGTGAGGTGTATGTGTACGCATGTTGATCACGTGACACAAAACAGTATCTGGTCACTACAGCTATTCTGGGTTATGTGCTACCACGGAGACACAGTCTTTAATGCAATAGTAGCAAATATATGTCAACTTAAATGAGCTGAAATAAAATCAGAACCACGGATTCAAGTTTGGTTCAAATATTGTACATACTAGTGCATCCTGATTTCACGTTTCCTGACACACACGCGAAGACTGATGTTGGGTATCATTGATGTTTTCCCTCCTGAAAAATCAAATCTTATATGATACACAGCTATACCCTCGGCTTGTATTCCACATCCGTACTCTTGATCTTGACATTGATATCCATTGTCTGTATTGAGATGTACGGGTGTATTACAGCTTTATCGAATAACAGTCACGGCATTCACGTGAGGATAATTGGTGCATGGATCCTGCAGGTATGGTGCTCGAAAAATTTGCTCCCTCTGTTAGGTATTTTTCATCTTACTATCTCCCTTTCTGAACTCTTCCATCTACAGAAAAACAGTAATCGTTAAAAATGGTATGTGTCTCAAGCCCCCTACAGAAGTGCCATGAAAGAGCTGATTGTTTATCCCTTCCTTGCCCATTAAAATAATACCTCCCATAATAGTGCTGTCGACTTCTGAAAGCACTACTATCGTTTCATCGTCCATTATGTTCAACAGATCGATTTCCCCCCAAAAAACAAATACACTTCTTTGATTTTCCATCACACAACAAATACTAACTACTTAGGGTCGCGTTAGAACTAAGACTGTCAAGAGAGCCTCTAAGGTTTTGATCGAAAGATTCTACCCAAAGTTGACTTTGGACTTCGAGACCAACAAGAGATTGACCTCCGAGATCGCTGAGATCCAATCCAAGAGACTCAGAAACAAGATTGCTGGTTACACCACCCACTTGATGAAGAGAATTCAAAAGGGTCCAGTTAGAGGTATTTCTTTCAAGTTGCAAGAAGAGGAGCGTGAGAGAAAGGACCAATACGTCCCAGAGGTCTCTGCTTTGGACTTGTCCCACACCAACGGTCAATTGGAGGTCGACGCTGAAACCGCCGACTTGGTCAAGACCTTGGGTTTCAAGATTCCTTTGCAAACTGTTGCCATCTCTTCCCAAAGAGGTCCAAGAAGATTCACCAAGAGAAACTAAGCGGATCTTTGCCTCTTTTGTGAGCCGTATGACTTTCATTCATAATATATAAATGTAATGTATATTACCGATTAAAAGAAGTAATGATTCTATGGAAAGATAAAGACGTTGAGTGTCGCTGATTTTTTGAACACAACTATGCGATTACGGGAAGGACTATTCAGATTTTTAGAATGCTTGATTTTTAGTCCACTAATATGCTCACCTGCTGAACGATGTCTAAGATGTAGGAGTTGAAGATGCTTCATAATAATAGCACCATGAAAGTTTACTATGATAAGAGCTGCTCAATCTCAAATCTTCTTACGCTTTATTTCTCTCTTTTCCCGAGATAGGATTTGAGAGACATTTGAGTCTATGTTCCTGATATTGAGGTAATTTAGAATGCCTAGTGGGTCCCCAATGGACCCTCTTCGTCGCTATAATCGCCTTCATCGTCACTCACCAACAATGAGGCGTCGAAGTACAAGGAGGGATCAAGAGCTGATATGTTCGCTGAGGTGGCCCTGCCTTCCAACAACAACTCACTCATCACTTTTCCGCTACCGGGAGCATTGTTAATACCCCAGCATGAATGCCCCGAGCACAAGAACAAATTCTCCACGTTGGTTTCACCTATCAACGGCCCGCTAGATGAGGGAACATCCAAAACAGGCAAGTAGCAAGCTTGCCGTTTCAAAATGCGGCCCTTTCTTAGCAACGGAGACATTTTACCCACTTGCTTAAAAAGCTCGTCGCACTTAGATTTGACCACCTCCACATCATCAGTGGTCTCTGGAACATCCACAGCGGAATCTCCCTCACCGCAAACAAAAACTTCGTCTTTTCTCGCATATATCTCGGGTGAGGTGTATGTGTAAGTTCCGGTCTTGAATTCAGTGAAAATGGCATATGGCGAAACGTTCTGATCTTTATATGGAGCGATAGTAATCGAGTGTGCGCGTAATCCAGAAATCGGGCAGTCGGGAAGGATTTTTGAAGTCCAGGGCCCAACCGAAAGGACAATCTGGTCACCAGTCAAGGTGATACTTTTCCTGCTAGTTTGCGCTTGTGTGGTTTTAACACTAGTGGGCTCATAGGTGACACCAGTAGCCGCACCTGTCTCCATCAGGTATAAGACCTTGTTGACTTTTCCCAAAATTAACTCGATAGCCCCGTCTGCATCTTCAACTGCCTTCTTCAAGATAAAATTGGTAAATCGATATGGCTGAACCTGTGCCGTAGCGTCCTTACCACCCAAGGACAGGCACAGGGTGATATTCTCTTCTGTGATCCAGTTAAGGTCTTCGGGAAGCTTTCTTGTATCTAGCGATTTTTCCACCCTGGATGTCTTCTTTGGGGGCGTAGGTCCACTTGCCAGCGATGTCCCGGAACCATCCGAATCGTTGCCAGCATCTTCGTTATCATTCTCCAAATGGCTGATGTCTCCTTCAAGAGATACAGTGGTGAGTCTTCTGTAATCCCACTCAGTTTCACCATCATACAAATCTGAGAGTTCCTGGTGCAACTGAAACGAGAGGGGCACCAACTGCTGGGGAAATGCCCACAATGCTAAAAGACCTCCTGCTTTTCCACTGGCGCCTCCCGCAACACGTTTACTTTCAATGATAGTTATATGGTACTTTTTGGGATCGAATTTGGGGTGCTTCACAAGATAGTATGCGGTGCAGATGCCAATAATGCCAGCACCGACAATGACAATGTGTTTTTTTCCAACATGACGCCCCGAAGGCTCGGTGTGAAAGGTTAAGTACTCAGACATGGCTTGAAGAGAAGCGCAGCAATAAAGTGTGAAAGTATCTCGATATGTAAGGCCCGAGGAAAAGAATAGGTGCTAGAAAAAACCAGATGTAGATATCCAGGGCTTAAGGTGTATCTACGAGCAACATGGAGAACCACCCTCTGTACAGTGTGTGCAGGGTAGGGTTCTCATGTCACAGAAATGCAAATGAAGTCTTCAGCACGTTTGCAATGGGTGTTTCGCAATGCAATCAACGCCTACAACAAATCCAGCGCTTTAATATAGAGCGCTAAGATCTCATACAATCGCCAACAATACCTCTGTTTATAGAAATCCAAACCCTGAAATTGATAATTTTGATGCGTTAGCAAAAAAAACAGGTGATTTTTCGATATGCAGTGGCATATTTTGTCATTCCTGCAATACAACCGGCAACGTACGCGGCTCAAACGCCAGCGGTCCATTAGCGAATGAATTGCCATTTCATCGCCACGCCACGCTACACCGTATAAACTTTGATTTTCATGAGTTGACTTTATTTAGATGAGCTTTTTTTAAGAGCTGAAAACTCGACTTTTGTGCCTGGAGTTGGCTCGAGGTTAGATAGATTGGTGGAATCTGCCAATGACAGCTAGTGCGCGTACCTACTCTCAAATAATATGCAGCGGTAAATACTTCCTTGCATAAACTAACGCGTGGAATAGTTAAAACTATTGTGCAGCTTATTGTCACGGGTAAGGCTGTATAATGCTTTTTCTTTTTCGTTCCATGTTTTGTCATGGAAATGAACCGTCCATATTCTATGTCAATTCGGCGGCACGGGCACGAAAGCGATGCAAACTTGTATTCCATTATGTGCCGCACTGCGACAATTTATTCCAGCCTATATTGCTTTCTTACCTTCGCCGCGTGGCTTCCTTGCCTTCGCCGCAATCAACTTTCCAAGGCTGATTATCTTCATGACAAAAAGAGTACCTATCATTAGCGCAATTGTTGAGATTATCTTCTCATTTTTCTGCCAGAAATCGTAGTTGAAGAAATGAATCTCGTCCTTCTTTCTTCTTTCCAAGTACTTCGTCATTGGGTCACTATTCTCATTCCAATAAGGCTCCACTTCACTGTACATGTAGTTGTTCCGCTCCACCTCTCTTTCACGAAGCAGAATGAGACTGTGGAAAATCTCAAATCTCTCAGGTGATTCCTCTAGCGCAAATTGTGGAATTGGGTGAATGGGCGATAATATGTCCAGCAGGATCACAATAGTGTAATGAGGAGAAGGAGCCTTGCGCAAAATACTAGCAATTAATTCATCGCTGTGCCTGATGGCAGCGTGTCTTTGCTCTTTATCTTGCGGGAGCGGGTCCACTTCTATGTGGACCACCCGCTTTCGGGTGTCGATGTATTTGGGCACCTCGTGCGCATCAAAGTGGACATTTGCCGCCTCAGCCTTGCATGTTTTAACAATGTAGTTTTCCAAAAAAGGTAGATCAATCAGACCGTCCACCCATGGCAAACCAACAACCGACGAAGCCATGTGGATGTACTTAACAATGTTTGGCCAAAGTTCTTGCTTGCTCTCGGTCATCTCACTGTAAGAGAGACCAGGGATATTTACCAAGAGATAAATATCACTGGAACATTGTGTGACAAGCTTTTTGATCATGTTGTTGACATTCTGTGGATCTTGGTGCTTAGTGAAGGGCCTTTCAACTTCCAGTACTAAATCAGGTACAAGCTTGTGTGATAGGACAAGTGCTGGTGCAGCAAGTGCATTACAAGTTGTGATTAGGGTCAATAACGATAGGATATAACTATTGCACCTCATGAGTTGTCAGTTACTATTTGTTGGATCAGGAAATAGTGCAAGTCAATGCACGCAGAGAGCAATTCACCTGTTTGAGAACAGCCTGCATGGATCTGATGAGTGACAACAGGTGGTATAGCGCTGCAAGCTATCGCGATATGGCAAGAGAAATTGGTCTCATTGATGAAGGTAACACTATGGTGGCAAATAAAACCTTATATATTAAAATTAGTTACTTATTTAGCTAGTCGCATTCGACATTGGCATCAACTTCGACAAAGTGGCTGAACAAACCGCCAAATAAAGAGATCAATCTAGCAATGTCATGAGATCCTCCAGTTTCACGGATCAGGTGCATGGACAATTGGGGGTTGCCCAAATCTAGTGTGCGGAGACCCAATTTAGCTGAAAGCATGGGGCCGATAGTCGAGCCACAAGGTGAATCGTTTCTCACGACAAACAATTGCAAAGGAACCTTCACCTTGTGAGCCACGGCCTTGATCAAAACAATTCCTCTGGAGTTGGTGGCGTAGCGTTGGTTGGCGTTGATCTTAATAACAGGGCCGCCATTTACCTGGGGACGGTTTTCCTGCTCGTAAAAACGGCCATAGTTGGGGTGAACACCATGAGCTTGGTCGGCCGAAAGTAAAAACGAGCGGCTGCACATTCTGACCATAGCTCCTGGCTCAGAATCAGCAAGGCGGGTCAAAACATCAGGCAAAAAAGACGAATCAGCACCTTGGGCAGAAACCGAGCCAATTTCCTCGTGGTCAAAAAGCGAGATCATCAGGATGCCCTCATCTTCAGCCTTAGATGCAACAATGGCTTCCGCAGCGCAGAAGCACGACGTCAAGTTGTCTAAACGAGGGGCGAATATGAACTCCTCGTTCATTCCACCAAGAGTGGCTGGCTGGTGGTCACAGAGGACCAACTCAAAGTCTTCAATGTCAGAAGGTTCCACCTCCAATTCCTTGGCGATGAGCCCAATAAGAGACTTGTTGTGGCGTTTAACCACGTGCTGGACAGCCTCAAATTCAGACTCGGTGAGCTGCAAGTTGGGGTCGGTGCTGCAGGTGTGCTGCTGTCCGGCAATAGGAACCATCTCAGTCTCGCGGTTGAATTCGAACTTGGTGTTGACGTCTCTGTTCAAGTGGATGGCCAACGTAGGCACTCTCATTAATGGCTTGTTCAAGTGAAGAAGCTTGGGCACGAAATGACCACTCGCATCCTTTATGTACACCCGGCCGGCCACACTCAAGTCACGGTCAAACCACAGGTGGGCGATAAGACCTCCGTACTGCTCCACTGCCACCTGGTCAAATCCTTCCGAGCTCTTCTTAGAGATTGGCTTGATGCGGAGACAAGGCAGGTCTGTGTGTGCAGCCACAATAGCCACAGGGCCACCAGCCTTGAATTTTTCTCCCACGCGGAATGCAATGAGCGACGAGCCGTTACGGGTCACCACATAGCTGCGACCTGGCACGAGGCTCCACACATCCTTCTCCTTGAGAACCTCAAAGCCATTCTCCACAAGGCTGGCCTTGATATTGGCCACGGCGTGGTATGGCGAAGGAGACTTGCTGACGAAGTCAACGAATCGCTGAGCGGCTTCTTTGGTAGCAGCGTCCATGTTGGGATAATGAGTGGAGAGTGGAAGAGGTGTAGTTGGGGCCGGGCAGATATACATGCAGGTGCCACACCACCAAGCGGCACTAGCGCGCGAAAACGGCAAGGCCGCAGCCGACGCAATCTGGGCCGCACCAATGGCGCTGCAGCCCTAAGCACTCCATTCAATGGTTAGATATATAGGTTCCGTGGTTATTATCCATTCTAGAGATATGTTCAGTCATGGGTTCGACTCATGGTCCGGTCCGACAATGTCCAGCAGATGCCATCCAGCACCGGGGCCTGAGATGGGTATTATTCAGCTGAGAACGGACCCGCGTCTAAGGTCCTCATCTCAGCTACGTAATTTGCAAGCATGGGCTTCTGATCCGCCCGATCATTACTGTAAGTTCGCATCGAGCACGTCGGAGAAAAAAACGTCCGGGTTGAAGTCCGACAGCGCCAGCGCCGATCCCGTTGCTGAAGCTGAGGCGGAAGACAGGTCAAAGTTCTTGTTTCCCACTCGGCTCTCCATCTGAGCAATGGCTTCCTCAAGCTCCGCGCGCTTTGCCTTCTGTTTCTCTAATACATAAACCAAGTGTCGAATATAGTCGACCGAGGTGTGGAGAATCACAGCTTTGTTGGGTTTGGTGTCCTTGGCCTTGACGGCTGCGAGCAACTCCTGCGTGTCCTTGGAAGTAGCCGCCTGTTTCTGTAATGCCTGTACAGCACACACTTCGGGTGTGAGTAGCAGCGGCGGCACCAACACTCCGAGCTCCTTGATCTTTTCCTTGATCAAGTCGCGCCGCCGCCGCTCGACTGCGTTATGAAACTCGCGCCGCCTCTTCGCCTTTTCCTCCTGCGTCATCCCACTACTGGGTTCGCCTTGGCGCGTTGTTGGGGCCGATACTCCCAACATAGCGGAGGATACCGGAGGCGATAGTGTAGCAGCAATGGGCGCCTTGAATGGAACCGCGGGGATACTGGCCGAGGGAATCACGTGGATTGGGGGTGGGGAGTTGAGGTACGAGCCATAGGGCGACAATGCGTCTCCGTCATGAGCTCCCATGACCGGCGAGCGGAACGAGCGCAGGGCACCGAACATATCGGTGCCGACAGAGATGCTCCCATGACGCAGTGCGGCGGGGGTGCGGTGGTTTGGGCTGAAGGCATCATGGAGCGCTCCGGGACTGCTTTCGGTGATAGCATTGAGGCTGTTGTAGTTGCGCAGTCCAGGCAGGAAATACGTTGGCGACGCAAACATGTCGAGGCTGGTCTGGACGTCTGGCGATACCAATTGGTCTAAGCTGGTGACGGCCTCGCCAAACTTGGGGTCGTGGAACGACGAAGAAAGCCCAAATTCGCCAGCGCCGCCGCTGACTGTGCGATCAAGCCCACCATCGGCCTGGGTCGGAGACCCGAGAAAATCAAAAGTTTGGGTGAAGGGGTCATTGGTCCCAACAAATTGGTTGTTCGAGGAGAACTTGTCCGCGGGAAACTGGCTCTCTTGCTCAAGGAACTGGTTTGGGTCGAGCTCGGTAGTATCGTACTGGCCGGTCGGGAACTGTCCTGGCTCGAACTGATTGCTGTCAAATTGGCCACTGTTTGTCTGGGACGACGCACCTGCAACCTGGCCAAGGCCAGAGAAATTGTCTGTGGGTTGTATATATGGGTCTTCGTATTGGTCGGAAGGAAAAACATTTTGGACAGCTTCGAAGTCAAAATTGCTCAACTGGGCCGAGAGTGCGTTCAGGCTGCGGGCGTTTTCCGAGTTGTCATCAAGCGGACTGTCTCGCAAGTAGTCTTCCATATTGAACAAGGCTTGAACCAGTGTTTTCGTAGTAAAATCTCGATGGGAATGGACTTGTTGTTGAAATTATATGCAAAATTTATCTTCCGGTGTGCAATTGCTATTCTGGTTACTGGGGACGAGACAGACGGTGGTGATTGCTTGCATAACACGTTCAAGCGTATTCCATTATCTTGACACAGGCGCGGGGGTTACCCGCTTCACCCTCCCCAGCTACCAGGTTTATGTGACACTTCACATCAGCGGCCCCGCAGTAGAAACTATGTTCCGCTCATTCTGCATTGGTTTTCCAAATAAATGGCCTCCTCCATTTGGTCCTTGGCCGCACATGTGTGCAACAATTAGCGCTGAAGGTAGTCATTGTATGAGTCGCACGAATTACAGAGAATTCCAACTACTAAAAAGGTGCGTTCTCTAGGAAGGAAAGAAGACAACGGCAGGGGCCTGGATTTGCGCAACAATATTCATTTGACACATACAGGCTTTTGGAATTGAACTGAATATGGGGGTGATCGGTTGAGATTGACAGTACAGCATTGATTTTGTAGCAGACATTCTGTGCACAGTGGGGGACATCAGCAAAGCTAAAAATAAATCTTAGTTTCCCCGGCTCAACAATTATAAAAAAAATTAATTTAAAAATCAGGCAAAAAAATAAAAATTTACGACACTTGGTGAGTGATTCCAATGATAATGTCTATTAATGTACACTATAGCAGTACGTCTATGACGGCGTCTTTCTCTTGTTGATCAACTTCTTCTTCACGTGTTTCTTCATCTTAGTTTTCCTCTTCTCTGCCTTCGCTGCTTTGGCTTCGCTTTTCCTCAATTTTTTATCATCCTTGTCCTCGTGCTTTTTTCCCTTTAAAACCAGCTCTCTCTCTACCCACTTTTTCTTGGGTTTGCTTTCTGCCTCCTCGTCGGATTCTTCATCCGAATCTTCTTCTTCAGAGTCCTCTTTTTCTTCATCATCTTCATCATCTTCATCTTCCTCGTCTGAATCTGTGTCTGTGTCACCCTCGATTCCGTGCTTAGCTACGAGATCAGTAAGCGTATCAACCTTTCCCTCTCTAAACTTCTCGAAATCGCGCTCTTCCAAGTGATTGAGCGACCTCACCAAGTGCAAAGACCGAAATACTTCATCTTCTAACCCAGATTCATTCAATTCACTTTTCAATGGAAGCATGTCCAAATATTTACCCAACTCCTCATCTGAATCACCTTCCAATCCGAGGTTGTAATTGTTGTCAGTGATATATTTGAAAAGCATTCGTTCTGGATAAACATTGATGCTTTTTCTCAGAAAAAAGTCATTTACATTTTTGATATCCATACGCAAGAAATCAAGAGCCATTGGGTGTTCTGGCTCGACCGACTGCGACACGTCAATTATGTATAATTTATCGTTGTGGACGATGGAATTATACTCACTCAAGTCCGCGTGCACAAGTCGGCACGTCTGGTACATTCTTCTCATGTAGAATAGCATCTGCTGGTAATAATGCACAATCTCATCAATGTCTTTGAATGGATGGTCTCTTAACTTGGGGGAAGGTTGGGCGTTGCCTTTGGTCAAATATTCCATTACCAATACATGAGACCTGAGCTCTATTGGCTCAGGGCATGGAATTCCATTGATGTATAACCTCTTCAAGTTTCTGAACTCCTTTTCAGCCCACACCTTCACCATTTTTCTAGGATTACTCTGGTTCTTGGTGTTCCGGAACCGGAACTCGCCATCCACGTACCGCTCTCTGTCTTTAAACACTAAGATCGATGTCTTGTAGATTTTGACGGCATATTCTCTGGTGCTGACTTCCGGATCCTCATGGTCGCCGTGATACACATTGGCCTCTTTGCCGGTACTGATGCACCCGTTGATTCGAGAAATTACTCCCTTGTTGATGATCTTGCCAAGAAATCTCATGGTTCTTGGATCCAATACTTGCTCCACAGTCGCTCGGTTAGATCTGTCTTTGGTGGTTTTAGGGCCTTTTTTCATGGGCTCCACATTGATCACTTTGGAATACTTTTCCACAATTTCACCTCTATCGGTGATAGTCTTGCCTGGTCTGAGAGTAGTCTCCATTTCGCTGTCACTTGAGTCTGTATCCGATGAAGAGGGGTTTAGGCCGCTTGTCGCGGCTTCTGTTCTTGACATTCTGTGGTTTACGGGATTTGTGCTTGATGCGAGATGAGATGCGCCGGATGCGACGGTTTTGTATATATGTCCAAACACACGGTCGCATAAACCTCAACCATTACACCACTCCACCATTACACCAAATGCAGTTGATAGACAATTTTCTTCCCTTTGTATGTTATCCATGTTTTACAGTGGCGATATTTTGTTTCTAGACCCTTTGATTGCTCGGTATAACCCAAAGATACTCTGTGATCCTTCGTTCCCGGGGCATATATATGCCGTCGTCCCTTTTCTCTCACCATACTGACAAGACAGAAATTCCTCGGGTTTATCCCTCTCTATATAGGGGTTGAACTCATACTTGCTATTGCTATCCTCAACAAAGCTGGCGGTGTGTATGGTCTTTTGTCCTTTTTGACAGGTCATCACATGAACTTCTTCCAATGGCTATATAACTTGTTGGCGGTCGCTATGCTTCCATTCTACATCTCAACTTTTGTCAACATGCTGAACAGGTCTTCTAATACCCGAAAAGTGTGCTTGGGCTGCTCTATTTACGTGTTGGACACAGTGATTGGGTTGTTTTTCACCATGTACTTTGTCTACTTTTGGTTCAGCAGGGAAGACAGTTCTCCTGGGTCATATGGTTCCCTGGGCCCCCATGACTCTTTGAAAGGCAGACAGGCCGGTTTAAAACGTGCATACGGTGAGAGTTCCCAGTCAGCGTCGCCCTCAAGAGAATTATTTCTCACTGTCTGCGGCACTATTGTCACCACTGCCTTTCGGCTCTATTTCTGCCTCGTGTTCCTTTCATATGCTAAGCAGCTTTTGAGGCAGTCTTTGGCACATCAAAGAAACCACGGAACTGATAGTTTAGGAGAAGAAGTTCACCCAACTGGTATCTTGGGCCGTGTCAAGAAGTTTACTTACGATCTTGAAGTTAGGGCGAAGCAGTTCATGGTAGCATTTTATGAGTAATTTGACGCAAGTCTCGATTTATGGTGTATTACGTCGTGGTATATGATTAAAGCCATTCTCTATTTTTTGGGGCATGTAATATATTTGTAAACGAACTCTAAACGGCTCACGTTTCAAATATAGTCTCGCGACCATACTCACTTTTTCCGCAATAGTGCTAACAAACAGTAAAAGGAAAAGCAATCTTCGTCCCTAAGAAAAGAGCAATAAACCCGACTTATTAAAGCGCTAACCCTGTCGTCTTGATTGTTCTCTCCAAATAATACCATTTTCAAAGTTTGTGTCCTTCCCTTTGAGCGCAATTTCTCCGCCCCCACACATCGTTTGACCACATCAAAGCCATGGGCCAATCCACAAGCATACAAGGCCCAGGCAAAAGAAGCGAAAAGAAATTCACAAGGAAGCAAGTGGTTGACCTATATCAAGCCAGATCGTTGGGCACTTTAAAGCAGAACGAAATATCTCTAATCGCATCCAAATTAAATGTCACCTCCCTTGACGACAGCCATGTCATTACATTATCAGATCTAGCATGTTTACTTCAACTAAGCAGCAAGAAAGATAGCGATGGACCGCCAATTCAACCGGAGTTATTCTCTGCAATGCGAGTCATCTATAACTCTTTCAGTATATTGGGAAGTTTGCCTTTCTTAAGTGACGGATTAATTGGTACAAACGACGGGCAGCTCACGATTAAGAAATTGATTGTTGCGTGTCTGGTACACACAGGGAGGTCAAATTCGTACTGGAACAATTTAGATTACTTGAAGCTTCTTTTTATATCTTTGACATTCGTTGGTGATAAGAGGCCCGTATCTCCGGTTACAGAAAAGTCGAGCGTGAAATCAGAAAAGGTAGACATTCCCTTGTTCAAGCTTCCCGTGGTAGAAAACGAACTATCTGGTCATGAAATACATCCAGAAAATATTTTGTGGAACGAGGTGGAATACCTTACGACCTATGATGGGGTGGATATGGCAACCCTTAAGATTTCGGCGGATTCAATGGTGAAACTTATTACTCTACTCTTGGTGGTGAAGTCTGTTCCCTTGCAATCGCATAGTCGAATGCACTCTCTTGTCCAGGAACGAATCTCCAATAGATGGAGTAAGTTTGAATCTGCGGCTGTTAATCTCGTGCGCTTTATGGATATCAACATCACGGCACTGAACCTCAAGGAGAAATTTATATCCTACAGTCAATTCATTCAAGCGGAGTTTGTTTTTGGCTCTCTATTCTCGCTGATGTTTGAGCGTTTGTTTGCCCAAGGACTCTTGGGTTTGATCGCGACAGATTCACAAAAGGAACATAAAATTCCAGTGGAGAAAGAACATGCGATTGCAAAGCGAGCTCAGTACATATTTCAGAAAACAAGATTGATGAGTGATGCTACTTTAGCTGTTCTTTCCACTGCTTTGCAAAGCGCGGGCGTAAATGCGGAGCTATCACGAGAATCGATTGTTGAACTTTATAATGGGTCACACGCAGGCTTCTCTATCCGCTCTTTGGAGCTGAAAATTTTCAAGTGGCAAGCACCGACAGTTTTCTTAATCTCAGGGAAGAGATTACGGAGTAAAACTATTACACACAACAAACGGTACCAGCAATTTGATGCCGAGTACCCAAAGTTTTTCCGAGCTACAGAAAATCCGAGAAAAGACTGGCAGTTGGAATCTGACAGAATTACTTATGCTGTGTATGTGCAGCAACCATGGCGTAATTCTAATAAGTCCAATTTCGGCGATGAATCCTCAGTTATTGTGAGCATACTGCCTCGATTCGATGTTTTTACCAGCAGGCATGATCTGAATTTGAAAGGGGAACTGGTGTATTTCAATAATCTTGGCATGGGAATTGGGTTTGGCAACGATCAACCGATAAATAAAAACCACGTGCGCAAGATTCTACCAGGGAAAGTATCTCTCACCGTGGAGGCGAATTTGGAATTTGCAGTATTCAGACATATAATTAATTCTTCAGCCACTACACTGGCCTACTTCAACTTCTCCTATCAGCAAAATGCAAGGAATGAAGATTTTGAAGACAGGTTTATGGTGACGGATCTTGAAGTCTGGGGCGTGGGATCAAATAAGGAGTTAGAGGAACAGAGAAAGCAATGGGAGTGGGAGGAAAAACAGGCGCAGGCCCGCCAAAGCGTAAATGTTGACACTCTTAAAGAAGATAGGGCATTCCTTGAAATGGCTGGTCTCGTGGGAGGATACAGTGGTGGAGGCTCAATGTAATAAATGGGCCTAGATATAGAATATATTTATTGTATTGTATTGTTGGGTGCAAAAACCCATCGCGCTCTCCTGCACACCTGTGCACCAGTGGAGAAGAGCATCTCGCAAAATTACACCGAACTCTATATCCTCGCAATAACGAAATGGGAAAAGCTAACAAGAAAGGTGGCTCAGCCCCATCTGATCCAAGATTTTCGTCTTCACTGTATGATCCACGTTTCATTGTTCCTAGTTTGAAAAAGAATAAGATCAAGGTCGATGACCGTTTCTCCAAAGAAGAGTTGAAGAAATTGAATGTGACTGCCACTGGAAAGAAAGTAAAGGTTGACAGATACGGCAGAAAATTGAACGATGACGCTGACGAGGTGTATGAAAAATATTTCGAAGAAGAGAAAGAGGCACAATCTGAGCCAGAATCGGAATCAGAATCGGAAGCTGAATCAGGAAGCGAAGCTGATAGCGAGTCTGGATCTGACTCTGAAGCTGATGATGTGGAAGCCTTGCCAGAAGTTCACAAGAAAAAAGCTTCTTCTTCAAGTGATTCTGAAGATAGCGAAGAAGAAGATTCAGAAGAGGAAGAAGTTTTCGTGGACAGAGCAAGAGGAGAAGGTTTACAGTCCGATTCATCGGACGACTCGGACGATTCTGATTCTTTTGGCTTCGACTCAGATTCCGAAATTGAAGTGGAAGAAGAGAAGCCTGAAGAGGGAGACCCTTCGCATACGTTTGCCGTTGTGAATTTGGACTGGGATAATGTGAGAGCAGTGGATTTGATGGCTACATTTGCATCCTTTGTGCCCAAAGGTGGCTTAATTAAATCGGTCTCAATTTATCCATCTGAATTCGGAAAGGAACAAATGCAAAAGGAAGAGATCGAGGGCCCACCTAAAGATTTATTCAAGAGCAAAAAGAAGCAGGAGGAGTCAGACTCCGACTCTGATGAAGAACTTGATCTTCAAAACCAGGAAGATTTGGAGAAAGCTGCGAAGAAATTATATGAAGAAGATGACGGTGAGGAGGATTACGACTCCAAGGCTTTACGCCGCTACCAACTTCAGCGGTTAAGATACTACTACGCGGTGGTTCGTTGCGATTCTGTTGGCACTGCCAAGAACATTTACGATAATTGTGACGGATCTGAATATGAATCTACTGCAAACATTTTTGACTTGCGTTATGTCCCAGAAGGTATGGAGTTTGACGATGATGCCAAGGACATTTGTACGAAAATCCCCTCGTCGTATCGCCCAGATTCTGCTTTTGTCACCGATGCATTACAGCACTCCAAAGTTAAGTTGACATGGGATGAAACTCCAAAGGAGAGAATGACTTTATCATCCAGGCTGTTCTCGCAAAAAGAAATTGACGACATGGACTTCAAGGCCTACTTGGCGTCTGACAGTGATGGCAGCGAGGGCGAACAAGCCGCTCTGTTGAAGGACAAGTACAAAAATTTGCTCGGAGGCAAGTTCTCTTTTGATAAGGGCGACGAAGAAGAGGGTGACGTGGATATGGAAATTACATTCAACCCTGGCTTGGACCAAAACAAGCCAGAAGAAGCGGAGAAGAAACCGGAAGAGGAATCAACCATTGCCGCGTACAAACGTAAAGAGAAGGAACGCCGCAACCGCAGAATGGAGAAATTCAAGAACAAGGAAGAAGATGAAAAGGCTATTGCACAGGAGACCAAAAAAGACAAGAAGAACAAGAAGGGAAAGAAAGCCGATCAAAAGGATGAAAAGAGCAAAGCAGAATTGGAATTGCTTATGTTGGATGAAAATGATGATGAGAAGAATAGCGCGGAGCATTTCAGCATGAGAGACATCGTCAAGGCAGAGAAACAGAAGGGCAAGAAGAGCAAGAAGGGCAAGAAGAACTTCGACAACGAACTTGTGCAAAACGATTTCCAGGCTGACTTGAATGACCCTCGTTTCAAGGAAGTGTTTGAAAACCACGAGTATGCTATTGACCCAACCAACAGCGAGTTCAAGAAGACCGAAACCATGAAGGACATTTTGAAAGAGAGATCTAAGAGACTGAGAAAGGAAGGAAAGCAGGAAGTAGAGAAAATTAAGAAGCAGAAGAAGTCGGCTGAACCAAGCTCGTCTTTAAACAACTTGGTGGAGAAGTTGAAGCAAAAGAGCAAGCATTAGGATAATAGGTACAAATAGACACGCATTGACGCGCTGGCAGATCAGAAAAGAAAAAAAAGAAAAAAAAAAAATAGAATAAAAAAGACATGATTACATTAGAGACCGAAGAAGGTACCGAGAAAAGCGATCGTGTTCCACCATTGAGCAATCACATTGTAAGAAAGCTGAATTCGCGCTTAGACAAGGCAGAGCGTTGGGACAGAAAGCGCAAGAGACCACGCCCGCGGCGTGCACATAAACACCCAAATCAAACACGCGTTGATGATTTTTCCTCACGCCAACGTCCCTACTTTACACGATGAAAGCGTTCCTTGTTGCCCTTTTGCTCATTTGTCATGTGCATGCGCTTCACTTCTATTTGAAGACAGGCGAAGTCCGATGCTTCTACGAAGATTTGCAAGCCGACACTTTGGTGGTGGGTAAGATTGATGCCTACGACTTTAACGAGCACATAAACGACTACGACAAGAACTCTAAGTTGAAGGTCAAGATCACCGTGGATGAAACATTCGACAACGACCACAGAGTTGTGGACCAAACGTCCAGCCCATCTGGCGACTTCACCTTCACTTCTGCCGACAGCGGAGAACACAAGTTTTGTTTGTCTCCCGTTTACACCGACAAGAGCACTGGCAAGAAGCACCGTATCTTTTTTGACATTGCATTTGGCTCTGCGGAAGACTATGTCGACTCCAAGTCATCCAAGAAGGTGGACAGCTTGACGTTGCAGGTGCAAAACTTGAACAAGAAGTTGCAGGACATCCACATGGAGCAAGAAAACATTAGAGAGAGAGAGGCGGGCTTCAGAAACCAATCTGAGAGCACCAACGCCAGAGTTCTCTGGTGGAGTATTATCCAAGTTTTAGTTTTGGTGGGAACTTGTGCTTACCAATTGCGCCATTTGAAGGGTTTCTTCGTGAAGCAGAAGATTGTCTAAGTGCATTTGTGCACGTCTAAAATAAAAGCGCCTTGTTAGGATAGACGTATCGACATGTAGTAGTGTGGCTACACTGGCATGGGCCCTCGTATTTCACCTGCGGCCTTTTCGGCTGTATCGTCAGCATCCCGACGCAAAGGCGGTCCGCGCAGTTGGAGAAATGTTACCGCGACATGTTCCGCAGTGGAAGGAAGCGCCGACTACTGTTGGCTCGGACAAGAAAAACTACAGCTCGCACAAGAACAACTGCAGCTCGCACAAGAACAACTACAGTTGGCTTGGTATGAGGGTGTCCGAGTCATTGCAGAATTGGGATAACCGCAAAGGTTGACGGAGAAACGGAGATAACCGAAATGCAGACTCCACAGAAACGCAATATATGACAAGAATGAGCTGGTATTGTCAATGGGACTGGCATCGATTGGGAAATAAACTCGTTGCAGAACCCAACGAAGTTTACTACATGCATATGCATCAGCCTGCACCGACCCTACAGTGGGGACCACTAGGAATGGTTCTGTAAACCGCCCATAGCCCATGACCTTGAAAATGTGCCACACACACCACGGGCCAAACAGCCCAATGGCTGGAGACGGATCCTTTCAGCCTTCCCGGGTTTAGACACGGCGGGGGCCCAATGTCTGACCGGTTCCATCAGCAGTGCAGATGCAGGACGCACATCGGAAATTAGATACGGTGGATGCGGTCAGGGCAATGCACAGCCAATGAAAACCGGTTTGTGTGGTGACCAAACGAGATGTGGTGTGCAACCGGGAGCTCGTTTCGCCCCCCCTCTGGGTTGTGTACATAGTGTGTATCCCTCTCAAGAAACGTGCGTAATCGAAAAAGGATCTATTGTAACTACATGGCACTGCACAGCAGAGCCAGTATCAGCCGACAAGACCCATACTGCCCCAGCTCGGTTATGGCCATGGAAGGCGTGGTCGTGTGACGAGAATGACTTCATGAATGTCGGGAAGTTCCGGCATGTGCGGAGTTCCTTGCCCTTACATATAGTCCGTGCATGATAAGCCTTTTCAGACAGGAGAATAACCCCAAATGGGAGGCGGCCCGAAAAAGCCCCCGTCCTCCCAAGGCATTTGGGCGTAGCGACCGGGATACAAGGTGTTGGCACGCTGATATGCAGACACCAGGCAGAGCCATATGAAACTGCAGGACAAAAGAACTGTGGATACACTGTATCACGTCATTCTGAACTGCATATACAGCTGCGACAACCTAGACTCCACAGCTGGATACCTTCTTTTAGCAATGTTACACTTTATCACGTTTTTCGCAGACATTAGGCCCAATGATACAAAAGCATCGGGCATTCGCTTTTCTTTTCTTCGATCAGCTTATTTTCACGCTCCATACGAACCATGCTGTCAGGATTGGAAGATTACAAGTACGAGGCGGATGAGTACTCTCTCCCAGAGTCGGCTCCTTCCATCGACTACAAAAATTGCTCTTGGCAAAAGTCGGCCGGCCTTTTATTCTCAGAATACATCTGCTTGGCTATTATGTCCTTCCCATGGTCATACTCGGTGTTGGGCTTAGTTCCTGGCCTTATCATCACCGTGTTCGTGTCACTCACAGTTCTCTATACCGGACTCACCATCACGGACTACTGTATTGCCCATCCCAACATCACTAGTGTGTGTGATATTGGCCAGAAGTTGTTCTGGAACTCCACCATTGTGTGGTATCTCACCGCCGCTTGCTTCTTGGCCAACAACACCTTGATCCAGTCCTTGCATGTGCTCGTGGGTGCGAAATACTTCAACACCATCTCCGATAACTATGATACCGCGAGCGGCCAGAAGGTCTGCTCCATCGTCTTCTCCGTTGTTACCACAATCATTTGCTTCTTGATTTCCTTGCCCAGAACCTTTCTGCACATGTCGTCGGTTGGCATTTTTTCTGCCGCCACCATGTTCATTGCTGTGGTTCTTGCCATGGCGTTTGCGGGCGTACAAGAGCACCCTTACGGCTACACGGGTGCCCCAGTAGAGTACAACTTGTGGCCTGCTGAAGGAACTACTTATGTGCAAGGAATGATCGCCTTGTTGAACATTGTCTACACTTTTGTCGGACAGATCACATACCCTTCTTTCATCAGTCAGATGAAAAGACCACAAGATTTCAAGAAGGCGCTTTACATTGTGACTTTGGCTGAATTGATTGTATTTGGGTTGGCGGGTTCTATTGTCTATGTGTATGTGGGTAACGCATACATGACTGCTCCGGCTTTTGGCTCGCTCTCCGGCAACTACAAGAAGATTGCCTTTTCGTTTGCGTTGCCTACTATTCTTTTCTTGGGAGGCTTGTACTCCAACGTTTCCAGCCAGTTTCTTTTCCACCACATTTTTGATGAAAAGTCAGTCAACCGTAACGAGCACACCGTCAAGGGCTGGGCCACGTGGCTTGGCTTGAACTTGGGCTTGTGGGTATCTGCGTTTGTGGTGGCCGAGGTGATTCCATTCTTTTCAGACCTTCTCTCCTTGATGTCTTCCTTGTTCGACTGCTGGTTCGGTTTTGTGTTTTGGGGAGCGGCTTACTTTAAGCTCAGACTGGCTAAGGTGCCTAACTACAGTTTCTGGAACCAGCTCAAGACTGGCCCTATTTTGGAAAAGATTGAGATAATATCTAATGTGGCGTTGATTATCATTGGCCTTTATATTTTCGGCCCAGGAACGTACTCCACAGTTGACAGTATTATTTTATCTTACCAGTCAGGAGCCTATGGGCTTCCGTTTACTTGCACTAGTAATGCGATTTAATCCACAAAGAATATATAGGTACAATAATTATACAATTGTTTAGAGTTCACATAATAACAGTCGAAGACTGCCAAATTAGTAAGATAAGAAAGATACTCCAGATGCTATGATTAATGTGCTGGAAATAAAACTCGTATAAAAGTTCAAGATAAAGCCACATGTAAGAGCCTCCGGGCCAACAGCACCATGGTGTCATATGGGGTGCGATTGAAAATAACAGTTACAGCAAATTCCTCTCTGTTAAGCACTAGAGCAGGCCCTGATTGGTGTCCCACACGATAGTCACGGGCCCATCATTGACCAACTCCACATCCATCATGGCACCGAATTTGCCATCTTTCACACGCTCATCACTGCCCAAGGCAGTGCGCAATTTGGTCAAAAATTCCTTGTACAAGTCGAGGGCATGATTACCTTTAGCCGCTCTATGGAAATCTGGCTTTGTGCCCTTGGTGATGTTTCCATACAAGGTGAATTGGGATACAGAAAGCACCTCCAATTCCGAATCGCCCACAAGACTTTCACTCCAGGGCTTCCCGTACCAATTGGACTGGTTGGGAGGAGGGTTCCCCAAATCCTCGAAAAGTCGGAGGGTTGAGATCTTTTTGACCAATTTGGTGACATCATCCGAAGTGTCGACTGTAGAAATGCCCACAAGAATCATAAGGCCTTTTTGAATCGAGGAGATGAGCGCATTGTCTACGGAGACAGACGCCCTCTTCACCTTTTGAATCACCACTCTCATTAGAGGACAGGACGGGCAGTTTAGTTGGTCGACGTTGGTGTTCGCACTCAAGCGCCAGTACTTACTCGCTCCCGCACTACCATTTCGCGGACCCCACACCATCAGATAGCTGTGTATTGCGATTAGCGGTCGGACGACAATATGAACGACACAAAGTATTTTAGGCCCGCAGAAATCTCCTCACCCACAGGTTGGATGTATTTATCCGGAAGCAAAAACCCGTGCGATCCGCTGTCTCGCAACTTCATCTGGAACGCCCAGTACGCCTTGTGGTGGTACATGTAGTCCAACGCGGTGCCTGCACCCAAGTCGGGAAGCATGTCGGCGTCCTTGTCCAAGCACGCGGGCAACACCGAGTAGTACTTGCGTGAGGTCAAGCGGATAGCCTTGGAAATGCCATACGCCAACTCGATCAAGTTTTCTTCGTCTCTGGGGTCCGCCTGGCACGTGTACGCGTAAGGGTACAAGATCTCCTGCGAGTACGAGTGCAAGTCGATGTAGCCCCAAACATCGTGGTTGTAGCTGGTGGAGTTCAAGTAGTCGCTCCAGATGCGCAGCTCGTATGCCTCAAAGGGGTATTCACCCGAGTAGTCTTCGCCGCACGCCATGTCCTCCGACTTGGTCCAGTGGTAGTCGTACGAGTGGTCAATGTCAATGCCCACGCACATGTTGGAGCTGTCGGCGGTGGGCTGCCTGTTCTTTCGCCACAAGCGGTCGGTTGTCCACGTGTAGTCGTAGCCATCCGGGTTCTGCACGGGGATAAACATAAAGTCCAAAGACGCCCACTCCTGATGCATGTCCGGATTGGCCTCGTATTCCTGTAGCATGTCGTAGAGAGCATAGAGCACGGTGGAGACGGAAATCCACTCGCGGGCGTGCACCCCTCCCGTGATGACAATGGTTTTTTTGTCGTTGTGGGGGCCGGAGTTGTGGTCAGCCAAATGGATCACCTTGTACGGCCGTCCCTCGTAGGTGTGGCCAATCACCTCGATCTGCACTAGTTCAGGGTACGTCTGGCAGATCAAGTCCAACCACGCGTCAATCGACTCCAACGGCCGATACAGCTTGAAGAAAATGTCCGACATGGCGTGGAAGTCTGCCTTGGTCGCCACATTCTCCACCACGAACGCGGGCAGCGCCTCGTGGGGGTACGACTCGAACACGGCCTGGGCCATATCGCGGATCACAAACTCGGGCTCGGCAATGCCGAAAGTGGCCTTCAAGTCGTCCAACTCCGCGGCGGTGACCTGGACATCCACGGTCTTTTCCAGCGGATTGTGGGCCCACACTTTGAATTTCTTTTGGTGCAACTCGCTCAACACGCGCGACCACGCGGCGTCGGTGGGGTCGAGCCTTGAGCGGAATTGGGAAGCCACCGCATTCTGGTCGCCTCTCAACCGCACCACCATCTGGTGCTGGTAGGCAGAAAGGTCGATTGGCCAGCGGGACGCGTGGACTGTAGAGTAGTGGGGGTGCGAGCCCAGAAGCCAGCTTTGGGCTAGCGGGACCTGGAGGGCACCTGCAAGCGCCACTAAGAGCGCCAAGACGAGCACTTTCATTGGGGCGGGAACGGGGCAGAAGAATTTAGGAAAGTAACTGGCGCGGAGTGGGGGATTCCCGACTGCACATGGAGGCCATGGGCCGTTCTCTGGATTGAAGGTGGAGTCAGGTGGTGGGAGGAATGGGGGTGAATTGCTTAAGGTATGGTTGAGGAATTAGCCTAGGTGTTATTGCTTGGTTTATTGCTTGAGGAATGAGGGTCCTCTCCCTGATGGTATAGTACTGATATGAGCTAATCTTGGTTCCATACAGTCACTAGCCAGTGCGGCGTTACACTAGGGAAGATGTTGGTAGACCAGGGTTCTGGAATATTGACGAGAGATTGATGAGAGGAGAGATTGAGGAGAGATTGGAGGAGAAATTGAGGAGAGATTGAGGAGAGATTGAGGAGAGATTGAGGAGAGATTGAGGAGAGATTCGAGGATCTGGTGCTTGAATGAAGTGTCTCGCATAATATTATATAAACATTGTAGTGACTCCCACAAACACGGCTGTTATGACCGAGAGGCATGCGCTTCTCAGCTAACTGCGATAGATCTCACTAGCGGGCTAGTCCGACTTTGTCTTCTTGTCAGGGTATACCACCGTATAGAGGGCACGGCACCCAAGGAACAGACCAAAGCCCACAAGCCCCACCACCACAAAAATGGCCACCCTTGTCGCCTCAGAATCGCCGTTCAAGAAGTTGTAAGGGTACTCGGCGCCGCTACCAAAGTCAATGAGGTGTTTCAACCACCACCAGTAGCCTGCTGCGAGAGCGGAGCACACGGCAAGCGCAACAGAAGCGGGAAAGTCCCACCGAGGCAGAAACGCCATGTAGTCCACCATCAACACAACAAACGGCACCAAGTGCACGCAGAGGTCGACGGACATGGGGATCATCTTGGCCTCGGGGTTTTTCACGAGCAACGGCAAGAGAAAGAGGCGCAAGGGCCAGTACACCGACGTCACCACCGACTCGAGCGCAAGCGCCACCGGCTGGACTGCGTTCTTCAACCGGAACAACAGCGAGCTCCTGGCCACGTGCCCGAAAAAGCCGAGGGCAAACACCACGAGAGAAATGGCGAGGGCGAGATTGGTGAGAAACTGGGCCTGGCCCGCCTGGGCAAGGTGCGGAGGGAGCACCACGCGGGTGACGCAATAGTGGAGGCCGTAGTAGCAGAGCCCAAAGCCGGCAAGGTGCACGGCTGCGGCTGAGAGGTTTCCTGCTGTGCGGTTCATGGCACGAAAGAGGATGTGGTTTGTGGGGAAACGATATGCGCCGGTTCCGGGCCGCACAATTGCCGGGTGGGTCGGCCGCACAATTGCCGAGCCTTTTGGCCACGCAATTGCATTTTGGCCACGCAATTGTATTTTGGCCACGCAATTGTATTTCGGCCACGGCCAATGCCGAGAATTGCGGCCCCGGACAATGCCGAGAATTTCGGCCCCGGACAATGCCGAGGCGGTCGGAGGGCCATTGTGGCGTGGGCCCTCGTGCGCGCCAAATAATTAATCCACTTGTCAGATGGGGCCCCGAGTGGATGTAGCAAATAGCCCGCAGCCACCCGCCGCGTAGCTACAACACACCCTAAGTATTCATGCATTAGTATCTATAGACAGTCCCACGGCCGGGGCACGGCAGCAGTCGCCACACCTAGAGGCTGAACAACTTGCTCAAGCGCGACCGCGAGTGCGACCGCGTGTTCGAGCGGGACCGCTCCTGCGACGACACCGAAGAATCGCGGCTGTGGTCGACAAGGCCTGCTTCGTCGATGGCGCGGCCTCTGTTTTCTGCCGAGCTGGTGGCACTGAGCGCAAGGTTCGTGGCGGAGCTGTTGCGCGACGACAGCGGGCTGAGGAGGAACCGGCTCTTTTTCTTTCTCTTGTCGTACGTCAGCCACGCATCGATGCCGCCCAACCAGTCCAGAAAATACGCCTCGTTGTCGATGGGCTTCTGCAACTCCTCGTGGTACTGGTAGAACGGCTTCACCACAATGACAGGCACGAGCGCGTACTGCAAGAAGTACTTGGAGATGGAAGACTTGCCAAAAAAACTGTGCTGGTGCCGGTGGTGGTGCGCAGAGCCGGCAAGATTGGTGGACGAGCCGGGCACGGAGAGAGAGCCGGCCGGCTCTTGGTGGGTGCCGACAATCATCATCGCCGGGTTGTACTCCATGATGGCCTCCTTCAAAAGCTTCTGCGGCCGGCCAATCACAACCTCGTACACCAACGACACCTTTCTCTGGTGGGAGTTGAGCTTCTTGAGCCGGAGCAAGATGGCCTCGGCCGACGCGCGCTCCACCGCCTTGTAGTTGCGGTCGTCCAAAACGTGGAACACCACAATGGTGTCGCCGTGGATGACCATTTCCTGAAACGCCCACTCCACCGCGCGCAACGACTGCGAGTCATTGCTGAACCCCACCAAGAACGTCTTGTTGTTGCGCCGGAACTTGAAGTCCGGGTGCTTTTCCTTCAAGATGATCGACAGGTGGTGCGCGTCGCTGAGCGTGTCGAACGACACCCCTCGGGCGAAAGACGGCCTCACCTTCGGCTCCGCCACGGCCCGCGGCACAGGCGTGCTGGGCCGCGAGAGGCTGGACAAGCCGCCAATGGCCCGCACGTCGGCGGCGTCAAAGTCGTCGTAGTAGATGCGGCCCAAAAGGTCCAGCGAGTTGTTTTCCAGCCGGTACAAGTCTACGCTGTCGTTGGAGGTGTGGTACAACAACGAGTTCAAGCGCGTGTTGAGCTGGGTCTCGGTCTCGGGCTCCTTTTGCTTCTCGATTTTGGCGCTCCCTTCCTCGGCTTCGGCTTCGGCCTCGGCCCCGGCAGGCTTGACGATTTTCTCCTTGTCGTACACCTTCTTCTGGCGCGTTTCTGCATCGTCGTCGTCGTGGTCCTTGGCCGGAGTGGGCGCGGGTTTCCTTTGCGGCTGCGGCCCGCTTCCCATGGGTGAAACGCTGGCATAGTGGCCACCGCCGGTTTTGCCCGAGAAAAGCCCCATTTGGTGATAGTGCTGCGGTGGAAAAGGCGGAGTCGAAGTAGGCGGACAAGCGTGCGGCTGGAGACGCACAAATCGTGCCTCCACCAACGTTTTCTGGGGCGAGGCGGCCCCAGACAGGGCGCGCCGCTTACATGGCGGACTGCCCCGCCGAGTCTCTGGCACCAAATTGGCCCACCACGGTTGAGACGGCCCGGGCCTGGTAGGCGAACCAGAGGAGCAGAACCAATGGTGTACTGCCCTGGCTACTCTTATACTGCACTGGCTACTGCCTACTGCCCTGCCTACTGCACTGGCTACTCTTATACTGCACTGGTTATGGCTATGTCTGTGTGCCGTGTGCCTTTGTTCACGTGCCTCTGTGCTTTACATGTGCTTGACCAGAGGCTTGAGGTCTATGGTTGACTGCCAATACAGGTAGTCTAGCCTACAGACTGCTACAACTGAGCTACAACTGAGTTTTCTTTATAGTTTTTATGATGAGCTCCAACTTAGTCAGATCCTTCATAGGTCATTGCACCCGTAAACGGAGCCCTACAAGGTTTGCCCAAACGCAAGACCCTGGCGTATTCAGCTGCACGTCCCCGCGTTTCCTATTACTATTTACAATTGGGCCGACTTCACCTTGGCCGCCTCGGGAATGAATCTTCCATTGTCAACGCCCGAGTTGTGCTCCACAATCCCCCATAGGCGGTCCATCTTCATGCCTCCCACGTTGTCCACAACGTAAAAGTACTGCTTGGAGCCATCTGCGCCCGACTCCCAACTGCGGTATGGGGCCACGAGAGGCGCCTTCTCCTGCACCAACCTCAAGCTGTCGTTGTCCGAGACCTTCAACAAGCTGTTGTATGTTTTTCCGCCGGTGGTGTTCAACTTCTCCACCACGAGTTGCTCGTCGTTGACCAAGTTCTCCAACGTCTGCGGCTTCTCCTTGTCGTACAACCGGAATATCCGGGTGACGTAATCTCGTGTTTTGTATTGCACGGCCAATGCCGGCGTCCACGTGGCCGCAAGTGTAGCCAAGGCGTACACATCGTCAAACTGGACCAGCTCCCAAAAAAGCTTGGCTCCGTACACTCCAATCACTCCAAACGACAAGGTTAGCCGCTTGAGCATCGCCACATATTTGGATCCTGGCGCTTCGTAGAGAGGCTCGTACGAAAGCCTGTACTTGTCCGGAAGCGCCACGTTTCTCAAGCCTTTTCGTATGTACACAATGTCGTTGTACAACGTGGGGGACCACGGGTTGTTTTCCGAAACGATTTCGTCGGTCTCCACAGTGGAGTCGGGCGACTTATATGTGGTCTTGTGTCTCATGAGGCATCTTGCCGATGTCGTAAGGCTTCTGGTCGGGAAACGCAACATGTGGCTGTTTGGAGATGGAGCGTAATTTGAAAAGCACCTCTTCTCCACCCAGTCACGTGACACCCCACCTACACCCCAACTCCACCCCACCTACTCCACCCCATCCTACTATATCCCATCCACTCCACTGGGTTGCCACCTTGCAAAAATAGAGAAGGGCGCAGCGATAATGCGGCGACAAATTTTGCCCCACCGCCGAATGTGTCAACCTTATCAACTTTGCCGGTGCGTCTGTGCTCAGGTTGCTCTGCCATCCTTCAGGCACACAAACGGCAATGACGATTCCATTTTTTTGTGACTAACAGGATTCCCAGCCTTAGAAGTCTAGCCCATTAAAGATCCCATTGCTGTCTTGAGCACCTGTCGGGAGGACGAAACGGGGTAACTGGTCACGTGCCACGCCACCACGCCACCACCCGTAGGTCGCCCCACGCTGGCCCGTTGAACAGCCAAATGTAGGCCAATGATATAGCTTCGCCGAATACCGCTACTCCATCGTCGTTACGCTCTAGGTATGAGTTCTGGAGGCACTGAACCCTTCCCCACCAGGGGGCCAATACTGCACACAGGGCAATGATCAAGACAAATATTTTTTTCCGTCAGGCGTAACCCTCCCACAAACAGCTGCTGATACAATGGAGGACTCGGCCAATAAATTCATCCCAGAGTACCGTCGTACCAACTTCAAAAACAAGGGAAGATTCCAAAGCGATGAGTTGAGAAGACGCAGAGAGACGCATCAAGTCGACTTGAGAAAACAAAAGAGAGAGGAGGTTTTGGCCAAGAGAAGAAACTACGTCGAAGGTGACACCCTCGCCAACGACTCCGAAGAGGAGGACGGCGGCGACGACTTTTCTTTGTCCGGAAACAGCGAAGAGTCCCTGTTCTACGGCAAGTTGCAACAAGAGTTGCCCAAAATGATGGAAATGATCCAGTCGCCTGACTTTGACGATCAATTGGCCGCCACGGTCAAATTCAGACAGGTGTTGAGCAGAGAGCACAACCCACCGATTGACTTGGTCATTCAGTCTGGTGTCATCCCTACCTTGGTCAACTACATGAGCGAGGGCCACGCGGACATGTTACAGCTCGAAGCGGCATGGGCCTTGACTAATATCGCGTCGGGCTCGTCGGACCAGACCAAGGTGGTGGTGGAATCGGGCGCGGTGCCTTACTTTGTGCAGTTGTTGTACTCGCCATCGTTGGAAGTCAAAGAACAGGCTATCTGGGCTTTGGGTAACGTGGCGGGTGATTCTACCGCTTACAGAGACTTTGTGTTGAGCAACGGTGCGATGGAGCCAGTCTTGTCTTTGTTCAACACCACCAAGATGTCGTTGATCAGAACTGCCACCTGGACCTTATCCAACTTGTGCAGAGGCAAAAACCCCCAACCCGACTGGAATATAGTGCAACAAGCTATTCCAACGTTGGCCAAATTGATTTACTCCGTTGATGCCGAGACGTTAGTGGACGCGTCTTGGGCCGTGTCTTACTTGAGTGATGGTCCTTCGGAGGCCATTCAAGCGGTCATTGATGCCCGTATTCCTCACCGGTTGGTGGACTTGTTGGACCACGAGTCAACCTTAGTGCAAACTCCAGCGTTACGTGCTATTGGTAACATTGTGACCGGAAATGATATGCAGACCCAAGTTATGATCAACGCAGGTGTTTTGCAACACTTTGCTCCGTTGTTGAACTCGCCAAAGGAGACTCTCAGAAAGGAGGCGTGCTGGACCATTTCCAATATCACTGCTGGTAACAGCGAGCAGATTCAACTGGTGATCGATGCCAATTTGATTCCTCCAATCATCAGATTGTTGGCCCAAGGTGACTATAAGACAAAGAAGGAAGCATGCTGGGCAATCTCCAATGCCAGTTCCGGTGGATTGACCAACCCTGACCAGATCCGCTACTTGGTGAGCCAGGGCTGTATCAAGCCCTTGTGTGACTTACTAGCGGTTGCAGACTCCAAAATCATCGAGGTTACTTTGGATTCGTTGATGAACATCTTAAGAGTGGGTGAGTTGGACAAGGAACAGAGACGTGCCGCTAGTAACGAATACGC